>JARQOC010000011.1:185919318-187119318 GCA_033576535.1 Allobates femoralis
TTTATGGATTTTAAAGTTTGTTAAAGTGTACATGTCATTACATTGGAAAAAACAACAACACTGCACTGGTTGTTAATGATGGGTGATATAGCAGTTAAGGTACCTTTACACGCCGCCACGGCAGGCTGGATACATCGCGCTACTTCGCGTGCACGAGCACGCTCAAACGGCTACAAACGGTCAACGCATCTCCTTTACACGCCGCGACAAGGTGCGCTACGCCACGCTACATCTATAGCTAGCTACATCGCCGGGTGTGTCAAGTAGCCAGCTGTAGCTTAGCGTACCACGTTTACACAGCGCTACAATAAGCTACTATGGGCGGACCTGGTACAGCAGGGACAGCACATAGGCGTGCCACAATGTTGGATTACGAGCCGTCCGTACGATGATAGGACAGCGCAATATCATCATGATTGGGCAGGCATCGCAGGAGGCTGAGACATCCAGCACGCTCGAGCGATTGTGTAGTGTGACTGGTCAGCTCCTTAAATATGCCGCCCTAGGCAGCGACTACCAATCGTCATGCAGGAGCTTCCTCCAATGATCGCACATGGGGCGCGGTAAGACGGAGCCGAGGTGACGCCTTAGCTACATTGCAGCTACAGCCCCGGGTGTCCAGGGTTCCCTTCCGTTGCTTCTTTACACGCCGATACAGCTCGCTACCATCGGCGATGTTGCCTTAAGTTTATGAGCAGAGACCATAAACAGATGTATCTGTCGGCGGCTGTAGCGTCGCCTCTTCAGACGCCGCTACTACAGGCGATATGGACGCTACAAGCTACAATTGTAGCTTGTAGCGCGATGTATCCAGCCTGCCGTGGCGGCGTGTAAAGGTACCATTATGGTAATGCTTTTTTTGTGCCATGAGACATATTCACTTTAAAAAACTGCATTTTATGGCTGTGTGGGCATGGCCAGCAGCTGATAATAGGGAGCAGTGCAATGTGACAGCAGAAAAAGGGCAAGAGAGATGCTGAGCTTTGTGAGGAGCCAGCAGAGAAGCTCGTGCCAAGGATAGAGGAGAGCAGTTTCCACTGATCCTGACATTCTGACATTGCTTAGCACTGTAATCTGATACATTGTCACCTCATGTGCTGCAGTCAGGAGCTCGCATAATGTATAGGCCCCACCCCCTCCCTTATATGGTTATGTGACCGTATTCTGTGTGAATACAGATCTGACTGAGAATGAACATATGTCTGCTTCAGATACAGTCTAGTGGGGACATCTGCTGGAAGGTTTGTGAATGATTTTCCACCAGAATAACTTACAAAGTTTGTTATAATCTTTTGCTCTACATTGTTATTAAATAAAAATGTAAACGGTAGTTACGCTTTAAGTAAAGACATGGTTTATTTGTTTATGTATTTTTATGTTTATAACCGTCTTTATTGAAGATAAAGAGATACAAAAATACCAGAGGAGGAAAGGTATACAGAGTCAGTGAGATAAAGATCACCAAGTTCAAAGTAAGACGGGAGTTTTACTGAATAACAATCCTCCCTCCTCCTCTTCCCCGGGCACAAATCAAATTATGTGTGGCTATTCAATCAAGCTTGACCAGTGAGTTACCCGCAAGTAGCTCTCTCATGTAGCAATCCGTGAACTGGAAGCACCCATGGATTGCCTGACGGACAGATAGTGGTTGCATGTTTATATAGGAAGACCATGTAAAGAAGAAGCGTTCTGTACATTTTTCATTTTGAAGTATGGATTCTGTCCAATCCATTTTGAAAAGATATTCAACCTTCGTGGTAATTAGACATATAAACAATATGCGTCGTTGTCGAGCAGAGAGTGTAATCAAACGATCTTGTGGCAGTATATTAAACAATGCCCACTCCGGGGTTAGAAGGAAATGTATATCAAAAGTATTGATGAGATATGTAGAGAGTATGTTCCAGACCTCCCGTATATTAGGGCATTCCCAATGACAATGAAATATGTCGGCTGGAGAGTGTCGGTATTTGGGACTGGACGGGTTACATTTTGGATTTAATCTCCGGGGAGATATATGCTCTTTGAAAAATCATGAGAGCCACAGTTAAGTAACTATCATATGGCAATACCATGTTAATGTGCTGTGTGGCCATCATAATGTCTTGCAATGTGCAATTGGGTAGTTGTAGTGTCCATTTTCCCGGGCCTGGTGATGAATCCGTCCATGATATAGTAGGTTTAATGGATTTATATATCAGGCTCAATAAATAAGCAACTTTATGGGCCGTAAGGGAGATCAAATGCAAGGGATTTGCTCTTTTATTGTCCGGTATGTCTCGTAATATTGAATCCACGTAGTGCCTGATCTGAGCAATAGTAAAAGGGTTCCCTTCCTGAATTGTATATCTGGATATTATATCTTCTGGTGCCCGAGGATGTTGAGTGACTGTCAAGACATTGCAGACCATTCTGCACCCATTGTCCTATAGTACTCTATAAATTGGGGGTGATCTACCCTGTAGAAAAAAGTGATTACCCTGGAAAGGAAGAAATATAGAGACGTAGGGATTTAGTCCACTGAGTTTTCTAGCATGTCACCACGGCAAGACTACTGACCATAGAAGAGGGTTGTTTCTACTCTCAATAGGAACTCTATTTTGTTGTAGATGGAGTAAAGCCGGAAGACTGATGGGGTTACAAATTGCTTCGTCAATGACAGTGTTGGTGTAGCGGGTAGAGTCCTAGATCCAGTCTAAGGAATGTCGGTAAACTGCAGCAATACTGTAGAGTTGTAAATTTGGGAAGTTGAGACCCCTTTAGATTTTGTCTGCTGCACTTTAAAGATACTGATCCTAGATCTCCCCCCTGATCCCCATATAAATTGCCTAAAGATTTTAGTCAACTGTTTATCATCAGCCTTAGATAAGAGGATAGGTAATGTCTGTAGTGGGAAAAGTAATTTGGGGAAGGAGAACATCTTAATGAGGTGGGCTCTACCCGTAAATGTTAACCTAAGAGGCTTCCAAGATTGAATTTCCTGTTTTACCGCCGAAATTGCAGGCCGAATATTGAGCTGGTAAATATTGTGAGGATTAGAGGGTAGGAGTATACCCAGGTAATGCAGCGAACTACCCTCCCACTGGAAGTGAAAAGAGGACATTCAACCTTGCCAGGCCTCTTTAAAAATCACCAACGCTTTGGATTTGCTGTAGTTAATGCAGAATCCTGAGATTGCCCCAAACTCATGAAAAACCCTCATTATATGAGGAATATAATTTTTTGGATCGGCCACTATAAGTAGGATATCATCCGCAAATGCCAAAGTTTTGAGTGTATGGTGGCCGATCTTGATACCCTCAAAAGAGGGAATCGCTTAGTAAAGACATGTTTTAATCTACAAGAGTTTCCTCATCCTCCTCACTCAAGTAATGTCTAAACTGTTTTCCACAAGAACATTGATGTCATATTAACCCTTTCCATTTTCCAGTTTTTGTATTGCCCTCCCCTTCTTCCAAGAGCCATAACTTTTATTTTTCTGTCAATATAGATACATGAGGGCTTGTTTTTTGTCGTACAATTTGTACTTTTGAATGATATCATTTATTTTACCATATAGTGTACAGTAAAATGGTAAAAAAAATTCCAAGTGCTGTGAAATTGCAAAAAAAAAAGTGCAATTACATGTTTGTTGTTTTTTTATTCATCATGTTCACTATATGGTAAAACTGGAATATTGGTATGATGCCTCATGTCACTACAAGTTCGTAGCTACCAAACATGTATACTTTTATTTAAGCAGTGAAGAAAAATTCAGAAGTTTTTAAAGAAAAAGTATTGCACTTTTGGCGCTATTTTCCACGACCCATAGCATTTTCATTTTTCAGGATCAGGGGCCGTGTGATAGCTTATTTTTTTGCAGCTTGAGCTGACATTTTTAATTATGTGAAAATAAAATGACACGAAGCGCCCATGAACCAAACCTGGTGGTCTAGTAGGTGACAAATTAAGTAAGCCGAGTGCTCACTCTCCTCTAGGGGTTGTGCACCCCTGCACAACTCCAGTGAGAGTGTGGAGGTGAGGAGAAGGTAGCGTGGAGTAGTTCCCAGGACGTGGCCGCTCTCCAGCGTTTCCTGGTTGGAGTCACGAGGTCCGGTCATGTGATCGGCGGTAGTCATGGTGAAGTTCGCATCACCGCAGGTCCTTTTGCTTGATACAGTGATAACTGTTCGGAGCAGCTCCTACTGCTCTCCCGTGAGAGGGAGGTGTATATATAGGTGTTCCCTTTGTTCTAGAACTCCAGGGATCATTATTAATAAATTTCAACATTTCTAATTACACCTTTTTTGGGTAGAGACATTGTTTTGATCACCCATTATTGCATTTTATTTCAAAGCTGCAGTGACCATAAAAATATAATTTTGGCCCTTGGATTTTTTTTTCCGTTACGCAGTTTACTTATCTGATTACCGTATATACTCGTGTATAAGCCGACCCGTGTATAAGCCGACCCCCCTACTTTTGCCCCCAAAACCTGGGAAAACCTATTGACTCGTGTATAAGCCAAGGGTGGACTCCAGCACAGGTATACAGCCCCCAGCAGTGTGGTATACAGGCAGGCCCCAGAGGTATATAATGCAGCAGCCCCAGAGGTATATACAGGCAGGCCCCAGAGGTATATACAGGCAGGCCCCAGAGGTATGTACAGGCAGGCCCCAGAGGTATATACAGGCAGGCCCCAGAGGTATATAATGCAGCAGCCCCCAGAGGTATATAATGCAGCATCCCCCAGAGGTATATAATGCAGCAGCCCCAGAGGTATATAATGCAGCAGCCCCAGAGGTATATACAGGCAGGCCCCCGAGGTATATACAGGCAGGCCCCAGAGGTATATACAGGCAGGCCCCAGAGGTATATACAGGCAGGCCCAGAGGTATATAATGCAGCAGCACCCAGAGGTATATAATGCAGCAGCCCCCAGAGGTATATAATGCAGCAGCCCCAGAGGTATATAATGCAGCAGCCCCAGAGGTATATACAGGCAGGCCCCAGAGGTATATACAGGCAGGCCCCAGAGGTATATACAGGCAGGCCCCAGAGGTATATACAGGCAGGCCCCAGAGGTATATACAGGCAGGCCTCAGAGGTATATACAGGCAGGCCCCCAGTGGGTTATACAGCAGGCCCCCAGTGGCACTCGCCCCCCCACACTGTGCAGAGCCCCCCCTCCCGATGCATTATCTTACCATCCAGCCGCGTCTTCATCACCGCCGGTCCTCCCGTCCATCCTCGCGCGCTGCGTTCCCGGTCTCATGTGACCCGGCGGTCGCAGTCAGATGACGTCATCGCGCCAGGTCACGTGAGAGCCGAACACAGCGCGAGAGGATGGACGGGAGGACGGTGATGAAGACGCGGCTGGATGGTAACATAATGCATCGGGAGGGGGGGCTCTGCACAGTGTGGGGGGGCGAGTGCCATTGGGGGCCTGCTGTATATGGGGGCCTGCTGTATACCCCACTGGGGGCCTGTAAACATCTGGGGGCTGTATGCACGGCTCCCCCTGCCGCTGTGATGGGCGGGGGGAGCCGTGCATATCTAATGAGCGGCCCCATGTGACGGGCCGCTCTGTCAGGAGCCTCCCCCCGCCTCCTCCAGCCTCCCCAGCACCCGGACACAGCCCCCACACAGCACATACTGTATAGACCCGTGTATAAGCCGAGGGGGGACTTTTCAGCCCAATTTTTGGCTGAAAAACTCGGCTTATACACGAGTATATACGGTAATTGATTTTATATTTTCATAGATCGTGCATTTCTGAATGTGGAGATACCAAATATGTGTATTTTTTATTTTTTTAATACCTTTATTTTCAATGGGGCAAAGGGGAGGTGATTTGAACTTTTGTGGGGGGGTTTTTCCATATTTTTAAAAACTTTTTTTTGTTTTTTTCTTTATTTTACACTGCCCCCTAGGAGGCCTCAGCACTGCACTCGAAGATCGCTGCTGCACATTTGTGCACAGGAGAAATCATCACTTTCTGTGGATGTCAGCACTCACCAGGCATCCACAGAAGGTGATTCCAGACAGCATCCAGGGTCATCACAGGAACCTGTGCTGTTAAGGTAACCATCGGAGGTCCTGTCGTGCAATCCCCTCCGTGGTGTTTTGGATCGACCTGTCAGCGATTGATAGCGCAATCTAAAGGGTTAACAGTGCCGTTCGAATCGGCGATCCAATCAATACTATTAGCTTCACATATCAGATGATTACATTGGCTGACAATTACAGGGCGTGATGCAAGCTTTCTGTATATGTTAATTTATTTACCTTTGCTATATTGCTGGGGTTCTTTCCTTTTGTAATGATCGTCTTGCTTTGTTGTTTAAGTGTCAACCTGCAATTATTCAGTTTGTAATTTACCCTGCTTTTTACCAGGTTTTGGAAGTATTCTTCTTTGTTCTCACCTGTATGGTATAACTGTCTTTTTTGCCTTGGTGCTGTCAGTGTTGTCCTTATTTCTTTCTGCAATCACAATATTGCCTTATCATTCACGTTATTTCTCTACTGCAGTGGTCATAGTTTGACTTTTCTTACCTTTGTGTTGGATTACATTGAATGCGGTCTCTCCTCCTCTCATCCTTCTAATTTCTATCTCTCCTCTCTGAAATGTACAATATATCTTTCAGTCACTGCTGCTGCTGACAGCTTAATTCTCCCCCTGTTTAGGCACTTAATTGTTGCCTTCTAGTTGGATTCTCCTCTATTTGGCATCCGGTCTCTCTCTTAGCTGTGGAGGTAGATCTGGACGCGTGATCAAGATGCCGCAGATCTCCTCTTCTGTCAGGTTGGCGCCTTTGTGGCTGGGGCGCGCTTTCCCGATCAGCTGATGATTCTGTCACTGTATCTGTGCGATCAAGCAGCAGAGCGGAGTGATGCGTGCAGGGTGCTGTGCGATGTCAGATAATTAGTATTGTCTACACTAACATGTTTCAGAGGTCACGGCCTCCGTTTTCAAGGTTGTAGACTGCTACTAGAAGATTCCTTCTTGAGAAAGGAGGCCGGCTTATGGTGCGTGGTGGATTGGGGGCGGGGTGTTAAAGATGCCCATTGAGACTCTTTTGTCTGGGGAGCACAAAAACCTGGAGCTGGCCTTGACTAACTGTGGTTGAGTGGAGATGAGCCATTTTAGATGTTGGGACACATATCAGCTGTAATGCCCATAAAAGAAAAATTTCAATGACAGCACCCATAACTGTAAGATGCTGACTGGCACTTTCAGTATGCCAGGTGTTCAGTCTGCTGCACATTCCCATACTGTTATACAGAAGGGCATTGTATTGGCCTCTGACTAGGTCTATTGAAGTGTTAAAGTATAGTCTGGGAGCAAGTCTGTATGAACGCAGCAGGCACTGCTTTATTGCAAACTTGCTGATTTAAATAGCGAGGTCCATGCCAAATATTTTGTTGACCCAAAGCACCTAGGGGGCAGAGAAGTCACATTAATGTTAACATAGATCTCACATTAACAAATAATATATAAATATTACCATAAAACCCACATTAACTAATAATACATCAGAAGTATTATTCTGCTCCTGAAGCACTGACTTCTGACTGTGATGACCTGAACTCCATTAATGAATTCACATAATGGAAGCTTTTTACATAAATGAATTAGTTTCATTCCTCATTGGTGCTAACTGCAAGAGAGCAAAATATTCAGTATATTTAAAATGAAAGTTATTTAAGGGGACTACAATCCCCAATTTATCATAGTAAAAATGTTTTGTTATTGTAAACATTTTTTTATGATTTATCATGTCATTTTCTTAGTGTTCTTAATCAATACATCATATACTTTGAAGAGCGAACCTTTCAAAGTTCGGATTCGGTTGCCAAATGAACCCATGTTTGTTTGAGTTTGGTGGCACTGTTTAAGACTGAACTTGACCCAGGCCATCACTAATTGGCCGTTCGGCTCTCAACTCACATACAGCCAGCCATAAGCAAAACTCTTCCGGGGGCAGGAGGGTTAAGATTCTTCTTTTTTTTTTGTGGACAACAAATTACAGCTCAGATTTTACCTCAACAGCACACTGCAAGTGGCTCACACTGAGCCGGGCACCAAGCCTACTGGAGCACAGCACTGCACCCAAACTGCAGCCCCAACAGGTTCGCTCATCTCTAGTGATATACACTGTCACATTTAAGGGCTTTATGTTATTCTGTATGTCAAAATGAATTGATAGTCAAGCGTGTCTTTTTTTTTTTTGTGAGGTCAATAATAGGATGAGGCATAAGAACTCATGCCAGATTCTCAAATAAAAAGACCAATTTATTTTAACATCTTTTTGTACACCATTGATAAGGGGTAGTAGGTAGCGCTGGGCCTCAATAAGTATGTGTACCTATTAAACAATTAAGCCAGAGGGCGCTCACATGGTACCCCTCCATGGCCTTCTAGCAGCAACCCTTTGGCTAGCACCCCTACGCTAGCCAAAGTCGCCTATTGACTTGCTCCAGTGTACAATATCTTCTAATCTGGTGCCTTATTTACCCATATGTGAATGTTCTGAATGCTCAATTAATGGGTTTTCTCATCTCAAAAAGTGCAGATCTATCGAGATCCAATTAGTAGGAGGGCAACTGATGTGAAGGAAAAAGTGGCTGTTCTGTCTCTGACATCCAATCCATCTCCAAATGTTTGTTTCTGCTTAATGTCGTTATTAATTTGTAGCTGTAGATTTTTAATGAGCTTATCTCATATGTAGTGTTCTGCTCCCGCTAGTGGCCAATGCTATGTTTGCAGTCTCTGTGTCTAATTCTCCTCCCTCTTGCAATGCATTTTGGTAGCTCAGCCCCCATTTTTACTTTCATTTCTGGAAGGAAGACATTCAGCATCACTGTTCCCATGCGATTGCATTGCCGGTATGTATTCATGCCTTCTTTAGTTGTTTTCTGCTCTAGTTTTAGCCTGGCTCATCCAGTTATAGTCTAGATTAGTTACTAGTTCATGCATATTGTATATCCATGTATAATGTGTATTCTGCTGTACCATGCACTGATTCTTCTGTATTCTCATTGTTTCCAGTTTTACCATTTACAAATATACTGCAACGTTCAATAAAAGCACAGACTTCACCACAGTCTCCTCATTGGACTCAGTATAAAGGTTTAGCTGTCTGTTTAAATTCATGTGCCCCCGGCCCATTTAGTGAGAACAGAACAGTAAAACGGCAGCCATCCTACTGGGAAACAGTGAAGCAGCAGCCATCCAGATAGTAGGATACAAGTCACCGGCTACACAGAGACTTTGTCCAGCTACAGCAATCTCTGCACAGCCAAGAATTCCCCAGAACACCATGTCCCACAGATCACACAGGACAAGATCCGTTACTTCTACCTCCTCAAAGACAACATCCATCAGCAGTGCGGTTGCCATCGCCCGCGCAAATGCCGAAGCCGCCAAAATGCGAGCAAGCTTTGCTGAACAAGAGATGCAACTTAAGTTAGAGAAGACACGCCTGGATGACCAAGACAGAAGGTCACAGTTAGAGAAGGCACGCCTGGATGACCAAGACAGAAGGTCACAGTTAGAGAAGGCACGCCTGGATGCCGCCTTAGAAAACCTAGTAGCGAAAAGGGAGGCTGCAGCCGCCATCGCAGAAGCAGAGTCTCTAGAAGCCGCACAAAACCCAGAGCTGCATAGGCGAAACAGTGTGCTGAGTCTGGAGTTTCCACTGCAAGATCCTCCACAACGCACATCTCAGTACGTTAATGAACTCCCTGATCCAAACTACAATCCTGATCTAGACCCAAAACGCGAACACGACACCTCCAGAGAAGAAAGCAGGAGCCGTCATGAGCCTCAGCTCCAGAACAGACACAAACTTGAAAATGTTGCACAAAACAACTTTGCTAATGACTACCTTGCCCCTCAACAGGTAACCAACGTAAACCACCTTGCTGACACATCGTACGTCAGACCGAAGCAACATGACACCGGCTGGCACCACCCAGAGGATACTAACAGGTACGAACATACCTCACACCACTTACCCTTACCGGTGCACCCATCACTAGTATACTCTGCTGACAACCTTTTCACAACAGAATTTGCAAAGTTCTTGACGCGACGTGAGCTGGTTGCCAAAGGACTCATGAAATTCACCGACCAAGCTGAAAGCTACAGAGCTTGGAAAGCCTCTTTCCAAAATGTCACTAGAGACTTGGGGTTGCTACACAGGGAAGAGATAGACCTCTTAGTGAAGTACCTGGGAGAAGAGTCAGTCAAACATGCAATAAGGATCAGAGATGCTAATATAAGCCACCCTGAGATTGGCCTCAGAGAGATCTGGAAGAGACTGGATGAGCGTTACGGCTCAGCAGAGGTAATAGAAAGCGCTTTGTTCAAAAGAATCGATGGCTTCCCTAAAATATCTAACAAAGAGCTACAGAAACTTACAGAACTTAGTGACCTGCTAATGGAAGTCCAAGTTGCCAAATATGAAGATGATCTACAGGGACTTGCATTCCTCGACACAGCCAGAGGTGTGAACCCTATAGTCCAAAAGTTACCCTACAATTTGCAGGAGAAGTGGCTCACACATGGTTCCACATACAAATACAAGCACAGTGTTCCATTCCCTCCCTTCTCTGTTTTTGTAGACTTTATACACCAACAAGCGAGAATTAGAAATGATCCCAGCTTCGACTTTACAATGTCATATGCCGCACCGCTACCAGCAGCAAATCCACGCAGAACATCTGTGACAGTACACAAGACTAATGTTTCTTCTTCAGATTCCAATCACAGGTCTGCTGACTACTCCCAATCAGAGACAAAGATGCAGGACCCTGACAAGCAGTGCCCGCTCCATCAGAAGCCTCATCCTCTTCTCGAATGCAAGACCTTCAGAGGAAAATCTATGTCAGATCGCAGAAGCTTCCTGAAAGAACACGGTATCTGCTATAAGTGCTGCTCGTCCACAGGTCATCTCGCCAAGGATTGCAAGGTCAGTGTAAAATGTACAGAGTGTGGCACCACAGACCATAACACAGCTCTACACCCTGGCCCAGCTCCATGGAATACACAAAACACATCAGCTGACAGTGAGCATGGCGGGGAGGAAAGGAACACTGCTACACCTACGCCAGAGATCACTTCACAATGTACAGAAGTCTGCAAAGGGACAATAGACAGCAGGTCCTGTTCTAAGATATGCCTCGTCAGAGTATACCCAAAGGGCCACAGAGACAAAGCTATAAAACTGTATGCTATCTTGGATGATCAAAGTAATCGATCCCTGGCTAGATCAACATTCTTTGACCTATTCAACATCAAAGGGCCAAACACTCCCTACTCATTAAAGACGTGTGCAGGTACTGTGACAACAGCAGGCAGGAAAGCTACTGACTATCAAATCGAGTCCTTAGATGGACAATTCTGCCTACCACTACCCACGATCATTGAATGCAACCAGATCCCAGACAACAGATCTGAAATTCCTACGCCAGATGTAGCAACCCACCACGCTCACTTAAAACGCATAGCTCACCTCATACCGGAACTAGACCATCAGGCCCAGATAATCCTGCTGTTGGGAAGAGATATCCTGCAGGTGCATAAAGTGAGACGTCATATCAATGGACACCACAATGCTCCCTATGCCCAAAGGCTAGACCTAGGATGGGTCATAATAGGAGGCGTATGCCTGGAACGCATGCACGCCCCCTCTTCTGTGTCAAGCATGCTGACAAGTACGCTGGAAGAAGGATGCCCATCTCTGTTTCAACCTTGTAACAGCCTCAGAGACCTGGATTTGGGGTCAGACCCCGCACCAATTCAACGTAGCCTCGGACTTCTCTGGAATCTACGATCAGATGCTTTCACCTTTCAAGTCAGCCAAGGAGGAAAGCCTTTTACTCGTAAAGGTGTTCTGTCTACCATCAACAGTCTGTACGATCCCCTGGGTTTCGCAGCTCCTGTCACAGTACAAGGCAAGGCCTTGCCAAGAGACTTAACTAGAGAAACATCTAACTGGGATGCACCTCTGCCCCCCAATAAGAGAATCCAGTTGGAAGGATGGAAGAACTCGTTAGCTACCCTCTCCAACCTGAACGTGCCAAGACCATACACCCCTGTACCGTCAACAGAAATACGAAGCCGAAAACTGTATATATTCGCGGATGCTTCTGTGAAAGCAATTGCTGCTGTTGCCTACCTTAAAACCTACCTTAAAGACTCCAAATGTCAGAGCCACATTGAGTTTGTTATGGAGAAGACCAAGCTTGCACACGCAACCAGGACAGTTAACGCAAGTCAGCTACAAAGTACAACGTGGCTTTCAGAACCAAAACTATTATACGTTGAAGAACACCTTACAGACACCTTTGAAGTAGTGGGAGAGGACACAGATGCTGAAATCAACCCTCAGGTGTCTACACTTCATACAATGACTTCTGCTACCCAGCTTGGATCTTACAGGTTCGTCAAATTCTCAAGGTGGAAGTCACTCGTTCGAGCCATTACCTGCTTGAGCTACATAGCTCGCTCCTTCAGAACTCCCAGAACTTGTGATACAGGAGAATGTAAAGGCTGGCATATCTGTAAAAATGCCTATGTTACCTCAGACTTGGATTCCTCTAGAAACCACATAATCCTCACTATTCAAAGAGAATCCTGCTTTACAGAAATCCAATGTCTTATTAACAAAGCTCAAATACCAGCGAGTAGCGTGTTAAGAATTCTCGACGCTACTCTTCAAGCAGGAGCAGCGAGGCTTACCCACGAAAGCCTAATCACCTACATGGTGGAAGCCACAGCTATAATCAATGCAAGACCCTTAGTTCTAGTTCCTAACGACTCTGAGGAGCCCTTGTTATTGACTCTAGCTACCCTCCTTACCCAGAAAACAGGACCGACCAGTACCCCTCCAGGAAGATTAGATGCCAAGAACTTCCACAAGTGCCAATGGAGACAGGTACAAAGTCTTGCGAATACTTTCTGGGACAGGTGGCGCAAACAATATCTGTTTACACTGCAGCCACGGACAAAGTGGCAATCTACTTGTCCCAATCTGAACATAGGTGACCTTGTCCTTGTGAAAGACTCTCAAGTACACCGAAACCAGTGGCTACTTGGTCTAGTTACTGCAACATTTCCGAGCAATGACGGCAATGTCCGCAAGGTTGAACTAAGAATGACTAAGGGAAATGAACCTAAGACATTTCTTAGACCAGTATCTGAACTGGTCCTGCTGTTACCCTCAGAAGACAGGGATAGTGACATCCAGTGATGCCAGGCAGGGAGTGTTCTGTCTCTGACATCCAATCCATCTCCAAATGTTTGTTTCTGCTTAATGTCGTTATTAATTTGTAGCTGTAGATTTTTAATGAGCTTATCTCATATGTAGTGTTCTGCTCCCGCTAGTGGCCAATGCTATGTTTGCAGTCTCTGTGTCTAATTCTCCTCCCTCTTGCAATGCATTTTGGTAGCTCAGCCCCCATTTTTACTTTCATTTCTGGAAGGAAGACATTCAGCATCACTGTTCCCATGCGATTGCATTGCCGGTATGTATTCATGCCTTCTTTAGTTGTTTTCTGCTCTAGTTTTAGCCTAGCTCATCCAGTTATAGTCTAGATTAGTTACTAGTTCATGCATATTGTATATCCATGTATAATGTGTATTCTGCTGTACCATGCACTGATTCTTCTGTATTCTCATTGTTTCCAGTTTTACCATTTACAAATATACTGCAACGTTCAATAAAAGCACAGACTTCACCACAGTCTCCTCATTGGACTCAGTATAAAGGTTTAGCTGTCTGTTTAAATTCATGTGCCCCCGGCCCATTTAGTGAGAACAGAACAGTGGCTGTAGTGTTGGTTTGGCACTATGACCAACTGCACAGTTTTTCTCTAAAAATGAACACTCATGATTCTCAGGATTGATGTCGGTAATGGCAGCAAGTGTTTCTGGGGAAAATCAAACATATGCAAATATATAAATTGTTTTCAACCACAACGTGGAGTAGTTGTCTATAGTAACCAGAAAGATAAAATTTTAAATATACACAGTCCCAACAGACATGTATGTATGTACAAAAGTGCAAAAAATGCTTCTGCCTATAAGGGGTATAAATTACAATGTAATTAGAGTCAACCATAAGTAACATAAGATAAGCACCAGTCATTCGATTATATCGCTGAAGATATTACTTGGTCCCCATTGCCCCAACACATATTTCAATCTTTCTTCATCAAGGAACCCAAAACCTATGCATAACCTCAACTAAAAAACAAAAACAAGAAAGACCGATTTCACTCAATCTCTCCTAGACCGTCCTGTTTGCAGAGGAGCTTTTTTTCTCCAGCTGGTACTGCTATGTAAAATGTACACTAAGACTCCAAGCTACCATGTGCCATTTCTAATATTGTAGTCTTTGTGACAGAGTGGGATTTGGGTATTTTGTTTTATTTTCCTATTCTTTCATTTGTGTTCTCTGTACAAATGGGGGTGTGGTCCCTCCTTCTGAACTAGACATTATATCTATATAGCTTCCCAGGACAGGTGGCTCAGGTCAGGCCTTGTCCTTGGCCTATAACTTATTTACACTGATGCAAGGTAAAGTGTTAATATTAGAGTAGGACCATCCTGATTGGGCACACCTTGATGCGGTGAGATGGCTTTTACGCTTTTTGATCAAACAGTGTTAACCAAGTGAACCTACATTATTTAAATGTACTACCACTATTTACTTATTTACTTTGTTATAGGATTTATGCTCAGTTTGTATTTTTCCTATGGGTTTATTTCCATCTCTGCCTTCCTGATCACTGTATACACAGCTCTGAACAAGTGCGGTTTATTTAGCTGTTAGCTCTTCCCCCGATGATTATGTGATGACTGGGTGCACGAAGAGCTATGAAAGTCCAATCAGATTTCTCTGTAGGCTGGAGACTGAATTTACCCTGTAACTGGAGCTAATATAACCTACCCAGTTACAGGAGAAATCAGTAGAAATGAGCGGACTGGTGGAAGTTTGGGTTCTGCGGTTTAAAGCGTATTTTATCTACAGTCCCTGTTAGAAGTTATGTCGCTTATCCTTGCAATGTAAATAAAAGCTTATAACCTGACGTTAAATTCATTCATTAGTTTTATAAATTACTCTTTTGAAAGCTGAAACCCTCCCAAATGCGGTTTAGGTTAATAAAATAAATTGGCATCAATGCTGAAATATTGATCACTTAATGAGCGCAGAATGGTCAGATTTTGGCAAGACAAAAGTTTTGTCGCCGACAGAAAGTAATGTGATATTCAAACAAATAATTAACTTACAATACAAATATATGTTGCATAACATTGGTGAATGAAGTTGTGGTGCTATTTCAGCTTTCAAAAGAGTAATTTATACAACCAATGGATGAATTTAACATCAGGTTATAAGCTTTTATTTACATAACATGGATAAGCGACATAACTTCTGTCAGGAACTGTAAAGTTCTGTTCTGGACCTGAACTTGACCCCAACCTCATTGGAAATCACTGATTTCTGCTCTCTGCCCACATACTGTAAATCCAGTAGTAAAGAAAGCACTTCTGAAGGAAGAATGGGATTTGTAATTTTTTTTGTACACTCCACATCCAATAACACTGATATTACCCCCAGTGTGAGCCATTCAAACACTGCAAGTGGCTCGCACTGTGCCGATCACCGAGTGTACCTGACAACAGAGATGCTCATGCCAGTGGTTTGCATATATATAGGTACCTTCACACGCGGCAATATTGGTAGGCAATTCCACTGGCAATTTACTGGTTGCAGTGAAATCATGGACACATTGTTTTATTTTGTTGATGTGTACAAATGGAACAATGTGTCCATGATTTCACTGCAACCAGCAAATTGCCAGTGAAATTGCCTAGCAATATTGCCGCGTGTAATGGCCACTTTACACGTCCCAACATCGTTTCGATATTGTATACAACGGCACGGGAGCGTGCACTTTTTTGGCTGAAATCCAAGATCGCAGAGGAGATGTTACACAGGGCGATATTGACAGGCAAAACAACTGCGATGTGTACGCCCCCTTGTACGAGCGAACCAGGAATGACCATTTAACATGGGAGTGAATAGGGGAAGTTGCTCTCCAAGTCAGTGTTGGGCTGTCACACAGCACGATCTGGCCAGATCGTCCATCCAATATCGGGCAGTTGGAGAGCCTGCACAATTCTTTCCCGATATCGGTTTGGCATCTTTCTTGCATCGCATTGCACATATACACCATATAACGCACGAACGATATCGGCGCCAACGCACTAACCACATGACTTTTTGTCGAAGTTGGACGACGATATCGGGATGTGTAAAGTGGCCATGAAGGTATCTTAAAGCACCCAAACTCTGAACCCAAACACTGGTTTTTTTTTTTTTTGGTTTTTTTTTTAGTAAAGTCTGTGTTTGGCACAAGCACTGAATTTTAAAGTTCGAGCCCACTCATCTCTACAAATCATCAATAAATAGAATGTATTAATATAAAATTGAACCTCAAAAGTTCAGTTAATATGTTATGGGGGTCATAGTATGTGAAATGAAAAAATAAATTAATAAGCAAGAAAAAAAAAGTAATCAGAAAAAAGACAGCCAGTTTAAACCATTGTTTGTAGCCCGAAACTGTTTAAAAAAAAGAAAAAATATATCCATATATAAAAATAATTTTTATAGAAAGAGTGATATGATAATAATAATATTTATTAATTTATATAATGCTATTAATTCCATAGCACTTTACATATATTTTGCAACACTGTCCCCATTGGGGCTCACAATCTAAACATCCTATCACTATGTCTTTCTAGTGTGGGAGGAAACTGGAGAGCCTGGAGGAAACCCATGCAAACACGGGGAGACACCCACACAAACTCCTTTCAGATGTTCTCCTTGGTGGGAATTGAGCCCATACAGTGCTAACCACTGAGCTTCTATACAGTGCTAACCACTGAGCTACTATACAGTGCTAACCACTGAACCACGATACAGTGCTAACCACTGAGCCACCATATACAATGCTAACCACTGAGCCACCATACAGTGCTAACCACTGAGCCACTATACAGTGCTAACCACTGAGCCACCATACAGTGCTAACCACTGAGCCACCATACAGTGCTAACTACTGAGCCACCATACAGTGCTAACCACTGAGCCACCATACAGTGCTAACCACTGAGCTACTATACAGTGCTAACCACTGAACCACTATACAGTGCTAACCACTGAGCTACTATACAGTGCTAACCACTGAGCTACCATACAGTGCTAACCACTGAGCCACCATACAGTGCTAACCACTGAGCTACTATACAGTGCTAACCACTGAACCACTATACAGTGCTAACCACTGAGCTACTATACAGTGCTAACCACTGAGCTACTATACAGTGCTAACCACTGAGCCACTATACAGTGCTAACCACTGAACCACTATACAGTGCTAACCACTGAGCCACTATACAGTGCTAACCACTGAGCTACTATACGGTGCTAACCACTGAGCCACTGTATACAGTGCTAATCACTGAGCCACCATATACAGTACTAACCACTGAGCCACCATACAGTGCTAACCACTGAGCCACCATACAGTGCTAACCACTGAGCTACTATACAGTGCTAACCACTGAGCCACCATATACAGGGCTAACCTCTGAGCCACTATACAGTGCTAACCACTGAGCTACTATACAGTGCTAACCACTGAGCCACCATACAGTGCTAACCACTGAGCCACTATACAGTGCTAACCACTGAGCCACTATACAGTGCTAACCACTGAGACACCATACAGTGCTAACCACTGAGCCACTATACAGTGCTAACCACTGAGTCACACATACAGTGCTAACCACTGAGACACCATACAGTGCTAACCACTGAGCCACTATACAGTGCTAACCACTGAGACACCATACAGTGCTAACCACTGAGAAACCATGTACAGTGCTAACCACTGAGCCACCATATACAGTGCTAACCACTGAGCCACCATATATAGTACTAACCACTGAGACACCATACAGTGCTAACCACTGAGCCACCGTATACAGTGCTAACCACTGAGCCACCATATACAGTGCTAACCACTGAGCCACCATACAGTGCTAACCACTGAGCCACAGTATACAGTGCTAACCACTGAGCCACCATACAGTGCTAACCACTGAGCTACTATACAGTGCTAACCACTGAGCCACTATACAGTGCTAACCACTGAGACACCATACAGTGCTAACCACTGAGCCACTATACAGTGCTAACCACTGAGACACCATACAGTGCTAACCACTGAGCCACCATATACAGTGCTAACCACTGAGCCACTATATACAGTGCTAACCACTGAGCCACCATACAGTGCTAACCACTGAGCCACCATATACAGTGCTAACCACTGAGCCACCATACACAGTGCTAACCACTGAGCCACCATATACAGTGCTAATCACTGAGCCACCGTATACAGTGCTAACCACTGAGCCACCATACAGTGCTAACCACTGAGCCACCGTATACAGTGCTAACCACTGAGCCACCATACACAGTGCTAACCACTGAGCCACCATACAGTGCTAACCACTGAGCCACCATGCCTCCAATGATTCAAAATCCTCTTCAATTCTCCTCTGCAGTGGTGAACATATTAAAAATAACCAAATGTGAAAAATAGACTCACTTTCTTTATATTTCCCCGATATAAGCAAAGAAAAAAAAAAGATTATAAAAATGTAAAAAAACACTATGTAAAATGAAGCCCTATATTTTGCAGAAATTATTTGAATATCCTAATAAAAAACTTTTATAGCCATCAGAAGAGCTTATATGATGAAACCCAGAAATGTGCCTGGACAAGAACGAGGGAAAATGACCCAGTCCTGAACTGGTTAAAGAGAGTCCAGATAAATAATGTTTTGAAAAGAATAAAATACGGTATGTTCTGCCCTGAAGAAATAAATGAGCTGCAATGGGATTTGAAGCAATAATATCCCAAGCAGCCGTTACGATGTAGAATTGCTAGGAAATGGCATTAAACGCTACTTCTGACCAAGTCGATTCACATGATCCATGTTAATAAAACCTCCTGCTGACTTTACTGGATTGTAAAACAATGTCTTTAGCATATGTGCTGCACTTGTAGTATTTTCTGTGCTTCAAGGGACTAGATGAACATTCGAGTTCTATTACCCAGGAAATGTGCTAACGATCCTAGTAAAATGCGTAAACAGCCAATACATTTAATGATACAATTTTCTCATTTCGCTTTTTTGTCTTTTTGCGGAGATGTAATGCATATTCCATTCCATCAGCCATTCTTCCCTGGAGTCTGCGGTTCTCCTTCTGATTATCTGGACTGGTGCAATGTTATATGTGCATCATGCTACAACAATGATGTTGTGCCAGACTGGCTAATAAAGAGAAGAGCCAAGGACAGCAGCCGATAAGAGACTGTACTCCCTCTAGAAACCACTTTCTTGGCCAACATAATGGGACTGACCAATTGATTCACACCAACTATCGTATGTTTATTATAGTAACTAATGGCTTGTTCACACCACCGTATAACACAGACATATGCTATGCACTCAGAACAATATTATACTCATTCAGCATGAGAAAAAAAGCGCAGCATGCTGCTTGTGGCAGCCCTAGATGGAGATTGCACACTCATTCAAGTCTATTCCTTGGACACACAGAATGGAGAAGATGGAGAAATGTTGTCATCAATCTTTTCCTCATCTGTGCTTCGACTCTCTCATGTAAGAATTGGACCCAACTAAGCTGAAATTCTGATCAAACTTGGAGCAGAGTGTATAACCTGCAACCACGGCTCCTCAGACCTGCTTGTTAACCATTTGCTGTACTATGCGTATGTTTGCATTACGAACTGTTATTTTGAGATCATTCACATTATGCTAAAAACATTTCTGCAATACCCTGTGGTTTCTAGTGTGTCATGCTGATTGCTTTCTTGCTGTCCAGACTAGCCTATTGTCCTGGTCCTTTAGTATAATATTGCTCCCGGTCCATGTGTTCACACAGAACTGCAGTTTAGTGGATCGATCTCACCCGGGGAGACCAACAGAATTCTGATAGCAGACAGTGCCCGCTTCGTCTTTCTACCATGTTCAGTTAGCGTAGCCGATGTTCATTTAACTTTTGCTGTTGAACTATCTATCTCTAGGAAGAGTCAATGCTGATATTATCTTTTTGCATTATTCTCCTTTCTTGTGCATTTCTCTTCATAACTTTTTAAAACTACTACTCCCTTGATAGCTCAAGAATATTAGTGAATTGGAGGCCTTTGCGAAAGAAGAATGGACTAATAAATCACAGGAATGTTGCCAGAAGCTGGTCTGCCTTTGTATCACATTTGTAGCATGTCATAACAGCCAATAGTTCCCTAAGCCTGGCTTCACACCACGGCGCAGTCCGGTCCAGGGCTGTCAGGCATGAACCTGACAGCCCAGGACTGGATCAGCACACAGAACCGGAGGCCCAAATGTGCCCTCCAGTCCTGTATGCAGCCGGACGCAGCTGCTAATGATTCAGGACCGCGGCTCGCAGGGAGCTAGCCACGGTCCTGAAATCACAGCGGCGTGCAGCCGCTGGTGTCCAGTCCCCGGATCGTCCCGACCGGGAGAATCCGGCGAATCCGGGATACGAGTTTTTGGGGAGAATTTTCTCCCCGGACACAAAAACGTTGCAAGCAACGTTTTTGTGTCCGGTGATAATAACTCAAATTCTCCCGGATTCATCCGGAGAGATGGAAACCGGATGGCAGAGAGCTGCCATCCGGCTCCATCCAGCCCCATAGACAACTATGGGGCCAAAAACCGGTTTGGGGCTGTCTGGTTTACACCGGACAGCCCTGGACCGGACTGCACCGTGGTGTGAAGACAGCCTTTTTCAAATCAGGCAAGATTAGGTTTTTCAGCAAAAATCTGATCTTTTCAGGATCCAGTTAGTAGCAACATGAAGTGACAGGAGTCTTATTAATATCATTAAATTAAATGGGCAAAAAACTGGATCCTGAAAGGAGCAGGTGTTTGCTGAAAAACTTGATCTTGCCTGATTTGAGAACATAAAGTGTGAAATCAGCCTTACTGAATGACTGAATGAAGAAGTGAATCATTCTGAGAATTCAGTAGTCATTAAAATTGCCATTTTGTTTTCAATTTGGAGAAACCATTTGTTAGCTTAGTTGTGCTTAGCTATTTACATTGTCCTTGTTTGATTAATTTTTCAAAAGGGCAAAAAATGTGTACATTTTTCTAACAAACCTGTTTTTCAATGGGGTTGAATAGTTTTGATTGCATTTGCATGTTATCGGTTTACTTCTTACTTGTTGTGAAATTCATCATACTGGTTCTTTGCTTCGCAGTGAGTTCAAGAATTTAGGGATCATAAATGTAGGCAAAACAGGACCAACATGTTTGTTAAGACTGTGGGGACCTGCTTGCTTTAAACAGTGCCTTCCCCCCTCCCACCAGTCCCACAATGAAAAACACGGCCAGGCCTGGATGGGTTGAAAAGGTCGGTCACAGTTTATTAATTTCGCTAGCAGAGAAAGGCACTTACATTTCATAACGGGCTCCTGCAGTATGCCCTGTCCGTGACAGACCGGCGATGTGGCCAATGAGCGGTTATGAACCTTAGCCCTTCTCCACCTTTTCCGCCACGGAGGATCATGTGTACCCCCTACACAGGACTCCAACCCCCACCCATCATCATCAGGGCTTGCTCGACTCCATCATGCAAACCAGACAAAAAATGTCTAGACCAATGTCTGTGAGGTGCCCTTTATCCGGTCTTAGAAGTGCAGAGTTATCGCCTTCCAACTGGTGATAGCGAACTACGATCCCGCATTTTCCCCTCACAAACTTCGCCATTCTCGCATTGACATTTCTTCTTGCTCGCTTGTGGCTTTGGCATCCCTTGCTCCACGCCAGTCGGCGCGTGGTACCATTTCAGACCACACCAGTGTTAAGTCCGGGCATAAATAGATAGCATGCTCAATGTCCGTTGTTATTACTGTGTATAGTTCGCTCATTTTGGTTTTGCCCAAATCGTTTCTACCCATGTGCAACACCAATATTATCGGCCCCTTGGCCCTCCTGTAGATGTCGACTAACTCCGGGAAGACCTGCTTCCATCGGAGCCCTCTGATGCCTCTCCAGTTCACCTCTAGATTCGGGAAGCCTAGGTGTTTTCCTCCTGGGTGAAGCCTTGCCCTTTTTGCCGCCTCAGTAAATGTAGGAATGTCCTACAATCCAAACTACCGCTGCCTGTAAGATAAAAGCATGTTATTTCAGCAAATCAGGTCTTATATATCTTGCGAAGCATGCGGATTTCCAACGCCCCATTCTTTGTACTTTGGCCGTTACTCCTGCCTAACTGCCTCTGTGGCTGCGCCGATTCGGAAGAATGCATCCCGTACTCCTTAGGATTTGCCCCGGTTTTAGCTAAGCATTGTTTGAACAATGCCTGAAATTGATACTTGGTAAGGGGGTACCCATCCGTATGTGAGAGAAAAAAATCTGCTGGTGTGTCTTATTGACATGTAACGTTTGACTATTTTTAGCTGGCATACTGGCCGTCTGAGGAGTTAACCAGGACCCATGTGCCCCTATCAGTGGGGTCGCATTTAGATTTACGCACGCGAATGCGCAGAGCATCGCTGCATATGACTAAGTCTTCGTTAGCTAACCCGCCCTCCGTCGCTGTTCTTGAACGCGGCAATAATTCACTAATGGGCAGCGCACTCGAAAAAGCGATAGCAAAGGCTGCTGATAAGAGGATCGCCTCGTATTGTGACTTGCATATTACCGGGGATAATGTAATAATGTCGTTTAGTAAACTCAATAAATGGGACGACGGCATTCCTGACTAGGTTGATGCCTTTTCCAGCCCTTCATGGCTTGCTTGATGAAAAATAACTTAGTTACGTCCACCCACCCCATTAGTTGGAAGAAAAAGGGTATTCCTGAGAGATGCCATTGTGCCCGACGCCCCTCTTTCTTTGAGCAGAATTAAAAATTCAGTTGTCACTTCACTTTTTGCTTGATCGCACTTATGGACGGGCCCTACCCTGGATTAGTGAACACCACTCTTCCCAAGCCTTACCATAGACCTGCCAGGTAACTGGTGTAATGTAAGCACGGATTAATGGCATCAATGATTGGCCACTGTGTCCCATAGTGATGGGGACACTGGAGACCAGCTGGTTGCGCCGTGGGGAGAAGGTCTGTGAAGGCCTGCCAATCGGAACATAATAGTGAGTTAATAAGGTCATCATCTACCTCCGTCGTTACTGTGGCTCGGCACCAGATGTTGTGTTTTAGACATAATACTGCTAGCCTACACAGCAGCGCAAGTAAGGGCAGTGATGTGGTAATACGTTACATGGTCCGACCGTTTTTTCAAGTGATAGGGGTACGCCGAAAAGCTGCGCTATGAACTTAAATTTAGCGAGAAGGAGAGAGCAGAGTACCTTTGGGGCCGACGAATAAAAAATCATCGATAGAAATGAGGGAATTACAGCCTGTCTCATAACGGACTACCCAGTCCAGGAAAGTACTGAATAGCTCAAATTAGTGACACGAGATGGAACAACCATTGGCAAACACATATCAAAGTAATAGTGCTGGTCCACTTTGCAACCCAACAGATGGAAGCAGTCTGGGTGTACGGGTAATAGGCGGAATGCCGCCTCGATGTCTGATTTTGCTAGCAGTGCCCGGGCCCCGCTGTTCAGACTAATTCTACTGCTTTGTCAAATGAGGCATATGTTACGGATGCTTCCTCGGGAGGGATACCGTCGTTACCCGATTCGCCTTTTGGGTGGAAATAGGTGATGGATTAGCGATATTTTCTGGGTTCTTTTTTTGGAATAATGCCTAATGGAGATATCCTAATGTTTTGGAAAGGCAACGTTTGGAAGGGGCCCGCCATTCTACCTAGCTCAACCTCTATTTGGATTTTTTGATGTAGGATTTCGGGGATTTCTCGAGCAGATTTTAAATTATCAGCAAGGGTTGGAATTGGATCGAATTTAAATGGGATAAAAAAAACGTATGTGAAGCCGGAGCGTAGTTGCTGCGCCACATCTTTAATTGGATAGAGGCTTAGCCAGGGGTCCATTGCAGCCACGCTCACCGGGGTTGTGCCTTGCAGGCGCCCTGTTTGCTGGAAGGGTACACCTTGCTGCCGGGTGTATCCCCCCACAAGCTGAGCAGTCGTGTCTATATTTACACAATGCATGGAAACGGCAGTTTCCTTATTAAACAGCCAGCAGGCCTCGGGTTTCCGTACGACCACTGTGTGTGGACCTGCTGATGCGGGGTAGTTAGTGGTCGTGGATGAAAAGGGGGTATGCCTATGTGACAACATCAATCTTAACCATACGTCTGTCGCTTTGACTCCCCAGCCTAGGTCAGGCTGTAGGGCCAGTCGCCTGCGGAACTCCTCGTCATACAACCGCCAGGCAGAACCGCCATGGGTTTTGTATGAATTATATATGAACTCTTGATATATATATATAGTTCAGAGCAGCGTTCCGGGTGCTTCTGGCCCATAATACAGCCTAAAACTGCAAAGGCCTGTAGCCAGTTGTTCATAGTTTGTGCTATTCTTGGTCATTTCTATCGTATGGCCGTTCGCTTGTCCTCCTTTCTTTATCTACCGTTAGCTGGTCAGGTGATAATAATGACCATATGTCAATGTAGTCATTGTTCCATATTTTGTGTCTTGTCTCCTGATCTATGTATGCACCTAGAGGGCTAATCCCGCAGAAAAACCGTCTTTGTGAACGCTAGGTAGCTGAACCGTCGTCTTACTGTCATTAGAGCTGGATGATTGAGTTAGCTGTCAAACTAGCGTCTTGATCACTGAGGCTAGGTCATTTGTAGCTGTGTTATCGTCCTCATTGGTTTCGACATACTCACCGCTGTCTGATGCGAGGAAACCGGAAAACGGAGGAACTCCAGCTTCTGCGTGGGTGATGGCAGGAGGGGTGACCCCTGCTGATGGGGGAACTCCAGCTCCTGCGGTGGAGGGTGGTAATGGGGACCGGGGGATAGAGTGACACCAAATAATGGAGGAACTCCAGCTCCTGCTGGGTGATGGCAGGAGGAGGCATAATAACTATCCCTTTATGATGATGGAGGAACTCCCGCTCCTGCATGGGGGATAGACTGGTCCACCTGGCTGGAAGCTCTGGGAGTCGAGGCAGAACTCCCTGGCTGACAGCACCTGATGGAGCGCATGCCTGATGGCATCTGTGTCTATCGGGGCTATCTGAATCGCCAGAGCAGTCAAATGAAGTCGGGGACCCCATCTAGCTGACCGCGATCTATGGCAGCTTTTATGGGAGCTGCGTCTGCTATGATGACGAGAGGCTCTCCTGTTGGAGGGACATTGGGATTGGTGGCATGAATTGTTGGAGGATTGGGAGGAGCTGCGGCGCCTATGCCTGCGTCCTCGGTGGCACTGGGGTGGGTCGAGAGTGGGTATCCGAAGCATGTATTCCCGACTGAAGGTGGTCGCTGCTCGGGTTATGGGCCGTGTAGCTCCCAATATGTACTGGCTGTAGTGGGGGTAAATTGGAGGTGTGTGTTATTGGGGTCCTGTCTGTACTGGTGCTTCACATTGTGCACTTGGCTGTGGAGCATGCTCATCGGTCGGGTTGTACCGATCAGTGTGCTCCGCAGCTGGTATAAGAGACATCAGCACTGTCTCCCCTTGCTCCTGAGCCAGCATCACGTCGGAGCCTGCTGGAGGGGCGGAGCAGGCTATGCCTGTGACATCATGGAAGTGATGCCGAGGAATGGGAGGGCCCAGGAAGTGATGCGGAGATGGGGGCAGAGCCAGGACGTGAGGCCAAGAGTGAGAGGCGGAGACTCCATCCCGGGCCCTGCCTCTCCTTGCCTGCCTCTGGGAGCCGTGGGGGGCTGCCCCACGTATGGGACCGAGCTATGGGCACTCGCCCGGCTCCGATGGAGTGCTTCACTGGTCACTCGGAGCCTCTCTGGAGGTCGAGTGGACCGTTTGGTTCTTCTGCCCCCTTCGGTCTGCGGGGCGTTGTTAGGATTACCGACTGTGGGCGGGGGATCTGTGTCCTGGAGTGAGATAGATGAAGGGATCCTTGGGGAGGTGGTGCTGGAGCCCGGGGCTAGAGGGGACTGGGCTGTCTGGTGTAGGGAGAGATCGGGAGGGGCAGGGGTAGATGAGGTCCCAGGGGTGGACGTCTGAGCCTCAACTGGGGCAGGGGGATAAGGAGAGGGCACAGGGAGGCGAGCGCTGAGACCAGTAATAAGGGCTTGAAGCCAGTGCTCACCTTCCTGTGCCGCTCTCTGGTGCAGGGCCTCCATCAGGGGATCAGACATCGCTGCAGGGGGCTCTAAGGACCTCGGGTGAACAAAAGCTTCCAAGGGTGAAAAGAGAAAGTAACTGTCCTGGGTACCTAAATATAACCCCTGTAGGTGTGGCTGGATGCCCCTTCCCCTATTATCCCGTTGGTCAGTTGGGCATCCCAATTAGTGCTCTACCTGAGGAGTGGTGGAAGGGGGGAATAGGGCATTGACCATTACATTCCTCTAGCTTTCTCCAGATGGGCCCAACAGTCAGAGGCACGTGCCTTAGTCAGTACCGTACCTGCCATTATAATGTATATACAGATACAACCATCTTAATTAGTGATGGCTAAACCCGAACTGTTAAGTTTGGGGTTGGTATCGAATACCTATTGTTCAGGCACAGACTCCAAACACAGACTTCTTTGAGAAGATCAAGTTATAGTTCGGGTTAGGTTCATGGGCGGGTTGTAAAAAGAAAAAATAGTTGTTAAAAGGCACGTTACTATGTTCTGCCACTTTTGTGCCACTCATTAACTGGATATTCACTTCAGAGAGGCCCAACAACCAATCCCAGATGCAAGCACAGAGAATGGGTGTCTGTGATTACCTTTTGGAGTAATCTGGACTGAGCCCATATATTTTAGTATGGTAGATGCAAGAATACATGGGCTGGTTTCAGGAGAGTTTAACAGCCAATCTCAGATGCCCATTCTCTGTGACAGCGTCTGTGATTGTCTGTCAGGCCCCTTCACCCATGGACTGACAAAAAAAAAAGTCCGGGCGAGTCCGCTGAACACCAACATTGGCGGGTTCGCCCATCACTAGTCTTAATCATTGATGAGTGAGCATGCTTGGCACTGCTCAATACTCGATCAAGCACCAGGGGTGCTCAGGCATGCTCGTTCCTAGGTAAACTATCATGGTTGTTCAAGCATCATGCTTGAGTCCTCTCCCCGCATGTTTCACAGCTGTTTTTCAGCCACTTAGCATGCAGAGATTGCCTGCCTATCATGGTAATGCCAGTAGCCATGTTGGCTACTGGCATTACTGTGATTAGCCGGCTGCATTGCATCATTGGGTCTTTTATGAGACCTAGAGGGACAATGCTTAGCACACTGCAGTTCAGGAAGTCTTGATGAAGGAGGCAGAGCTTAGATTATGCACAGGGGCGTAACTACAACAGGTGCAGGGGTTGCGATTGCACCCAGGCCTGGTGACTGGGTGGGCCTCAAAAGTCCCTGTGGCCTATAGAAATAGACTATTGCTATTAAAGATTTGCAATAATTGGGGGCCCTGTAGGAGTTTTCGCATCAGGGCCGATGAGCTTAAAGTTACGCCACTGATTATGCAGGAGCAAAGGTTGGGTTGTATGCTTGCACCCTTTAGTGCCTTTCACGTGGCACTAAAGAGTGCTTTTAGACTGGTTTAATGTAACAAGTAATTTAAAAAAATGGCATTGGGTCCCACCTAGTTTTGATTACCAGTGAAGGCAAAGCAGACAGTTGCAGGCTGATATTATCAAGCTAGGAAGGCCCATGGTTATTTGGCCCTTCCCAGCCTAATATAAAAGCCCGCATCCACCCTAGAATTGGTGCATTACATTAGATGCGCCAATTCTGGCACTTTGCCAAGCTTTTCCTGATTGCACTGGTGCGATGGCAAACAGGGTACTATTTTTGGAGGTTGATGTCAGCTGACATCAAGTTCAGGTATTAGTAATGTAGTAATGTAAGATGAGTCTATCAGACACCCCCATTACTAACCCAGAAAGTGTAAAGTTTAAACTATTTTTTCCTGTTTTTTTTTTTTTTTATTTAAATAAAAACTCCTCCATACTTCTTCCATACTCCTCCCTTCTTCACAAGTTTATTATCAGAAACGTTCCCCCAAAGCTCCGAAGTAATTCACAATCATTGACTGCTAGTCACATTCGCTGTAGCTGCAGTCACGAACAGCTATTCACAGGAGCCAGTTATTGACCAAAATGCTTATCAGAGCTGCCGGTTTAACGCTGCATTCAGCAAGACTCAGCAATGCTGATATGATTTGTAGTCAGTAACCGGAGCCTGTGAATAACTGTACTTTACTGTTATTCACAGTTGCCGAAGCTGCAGCCGTAATTTGTGAACCACATCGGAGCATCGTGGGAACAGTTTTGTCAATAAATTAGCGAACAAGGAAAAGTGTGGGGGAGTATTTATTCTAATAAAGTATTTTTTCCTGTACGTGTGTGTGGGTTTTTTTTCGTTTTTTTTTTACTTCACACATACTGAGTTAGTAAGGGGAGTTTGAAAGACACCTATCCATTATTAACACCAGGACTTGATGCCAGCTGGTAATTCACAGCTGACATTAACCCCATTAACCTATTACCCAGATTGCCACCGCACCACTGAGAAGAGCTGGTCCAAAGTGCCAAAATTGGCGCGTCTACTGTGATGTGCCACTTCTGAGATGGCTGCAGGCTGGTATACTTAGGCTGGGAAGGGCCAAATAACCAAGGGGGACGCTATGCCATTTTAATTTTTTTTTTTCAAATACATTTTAAAAAAACGGCATGGTGTCCCCTCCATTTTTGATAACGAGCCAAGATAAAGCAGACAGCTTTGAGAGGGGAGACCCAACACTTTCTTTAATTGTTTAATTTTTCACTTCCCTAGGAGAATGAGATTTGTTCAGACGTCTTCCCTATGTATTTTCTGGCCTCCCCAGCCTGTCTGTCAGAAAAATGCTAGAGTTTACCAAAGATTTCTATTATACTTGTTACTCGAATTGAGCCTGTCCACCCATCAGACCCACTTGATTCTAGTACTGTGCACTCAAGCACTTTAGTGCTCTCTCATCACTAGTCTGAATGTATCATATAGTTTGGAGATTAATCTAGAATACTAAAATATAAAAACTCATTTTACAAATTAAATTATTTCTGTTCTGTTTTCAATCAGTTTTTTCTTCTTTTGGGGTTAGATGAGAACACATAATTTAGTTATACATCGGTTTTAAAGAAAACAGGTATATTCACCATGCAATTATTTCCTCCTGATGGTCACATATTCAAGACTCAGGCCCACAATGCCGCAACTCTTAGCCATCATACTTTTCTTCAAGTTATATTTCAATGATTTGATCTAATAAAGTAAAAAGGATATTAAGGAAGACTCCATCCATGTTTTCTTCATGTAGGTTTTAAAGGATTTGTTCAGGATTAGAAAAAAAACTTTTTTTTACCTATATAAACTCTTCACACCACTCTTGTACATGGGCCATAGTTTCGTACCTATTGGCCTTTAACTTAATGAGTATTAGGTGCAATACAATACACACCCCATACAAAATACAGAATCTTCTTGCTCATCTTTAAAACACCATTCATTTTAGATAATGGCTGAATTCAGACATTCATGAAACATGGTCCAAAATGTACCACAATGTCATAGATGATTAAGACTTGTTAATTCGAAACACGTGGGCTTTCCTCTCCTTCCCACTGGGGTACCTACTACCTGTATCACAAAGTTTTAATCGCTGAAATAAAGAATACTGGTTTTATACTTACCTGCCTTGCCTGAGTTCACTGGAGACCTTTTGGCTTCATATTGGACTTCTACCCACCAGCACCAGGGCGGCTCTGTGCGACTGTGTGGACAATGTCTACCTGGAATGCCCAAGGGTGAGCTGAACTTTTTTTTCTACAATGTGGGTCTCCTGACCGTAGCTAAATACACTCATCTATGCCTTTGGGGTTACTGTGTTTATGTCAGAAGATCAGCAGCTGGTCTACACATCATGGTATGTACTCAGGTCAGGTTACATGAACATATGATTCGCCCCAAGTTCTCATCAGACATCCATTTTTCATGTATATATTCTATCTGTGGCTTTCACAGATAAAACATGTACCAATTATAATCTGTAGAAATAGAAAAATATTTCAGCTCACCCTCTCTGGGTAACTTCTTCTATACCGCATGTGGTATCCAGTAAATCCGGATCGTCAGCTAGGAACAGCATGCATGTACTGTAGAAAATGGAGCTCAACATTTTGAGTATCCTCACGTAGACTGACCAAGGAGCTTTAATGCTAAAAATGTCTTGGTCAGGAAGTGGTCCACAGACAAGTGCTCCAGGTGCAGTGGGACAACAAATTATGGAGACACAGCGGCTCCAGCGGTACCTATACCGAGGGGTCCGATGATTAGTAATCCTTGTCAAATGTTATAGTTTCCTGTGGTATGGAGTCACCGGCAAACTTGTTTGAAGATAGACAAAGGATGCACACCCGGAGCATGGAGCTGCCTAGGTCCATGCAGGAAGAAGACTATGATTGCAAGTCATAAATGCCCATATTGGGTGCTGAATATATTGCAAAATCTAAAGAAAACAATTTACTCGCAAAGCTTTCAGTATGGCACCAAAAAAAATCTTACATGTAAAATCATCTCAAATCATATAAAATTACATTCATATGAACATCTTAAAAAAGGTCAATTACCTGTTCTACCTTCGAGTGCTCTTCAGTTTTACCATTTCCTACATTTAGCTTTTATTCATATCACTAGCTAATGCTGCAGAAATCGAATGTAAACGCATTTAATATATGTGTTCGGGCTAATAAAATTTCAATTACAGTTTCCACTTTACCAACGTTCAATCATGCCTAGAGGATTCCCATAAAGCTCCACTCATATAAATTATACCTGGAGCTGTTTTTAACACTTACACAGGCATCAGTTATTAACCTTTACAAAAAATATGCAAACGTTAATTACATAATAAACCGCCAGCGTTCAGCCCCATTACATCTCTTATTGAGTTATCCCTGCTACCAATGGCCTGATCATATTTATTTGCATTGTGACATTCTTCTTTCCATTTCTTCAGTAATATTCATCTCATAATTCTCAATGTTTTGTTTTCTATTTGCACTTAAATAGATTTCTATTATCAGTTCCAGCATTCCTTCCATTGTATCTCGGAATTGAATGGACCTCTTTGTAGGGTAAGTATTTCGTTCAGCTTGAATAAGAAGAACAAATATTTATTTTACAAAATCTCGCCTCCCTAGGTTTTTGAGGGCTTGTATTTCTTTACATAGAATTATTGGCGGAATTGTCATGTGAGTCAATGTTCTTGATATTTTGAAATATTCCTCCCATAACACCATAGGTAGAGATAGAAGAAATGGAAATAGTGTTTACTCTAAACCCTGCAAAACCTAAGACATTTGTGATCTAGTAGTGGTTTGGTCTCTGACTTTATATCTTCTCGATGTAGTGTTTTATTTAACTTTGGGTTTTAGTTTTCAGCTAATTTTAAAGAATATATGGAAAACTTTAAAAACTGTGAGAATATAATAATGTAATGTAATGGACCTTGCAGTGATTTTATTTATTACAATTAGATTGAGGACTTGGGAGCAGAGTCTGAAAGAGTCCATAGTATTCCGCTCTAACACCTGCAAAGAGTTATGGACTTCGGTGTGGGGTAACTTCTAGTCACGTTATTGGTATCTGAAGAAAACAACACTACTACAGCAAGCCAAGTTGGTAGTTTGGCCAAAACATATAAAAGATAACTAATGCAGCATAACTGAGTGCATAACTACATGGTGGCTCAGTGGTTAGCACTGAATCCTTGCAGCAGTGAGGTCCTGGCTTCAGATCCCAATAGGACAACATCTGCAAAGAATAGTTTTTCTGTGTTTGTGTGGTTTTCCTCCAGGTTGTTTGGATTCGTCCCACACTCCGAATACATACTGATAAGGAATGTAGATTTTCAACCTTAAAGGGGAAAGTGATAACAATGTCTGTAAAGTGCTGTGGAATATGTTGATGCTGTTTAAGTAAGCCAACTACAGAAAAGCCATGGGGCAGTTCAGTGATGTAATCAGGACAAGTCTGAAGTTATAACAAAACAACAACCACGTTAGAAGAACAGAATAAGAACTAAAGGTTAAAATCGAGACAAACACCAAAACGGTCACTAGTCAGGGAATGTTGGTTGATGGTCGCCATGAGGTATAGCTAGAATGGAAGGTTTCATAGTTTTAAGATTGAAAGAAGACACAAGTTTATCGAATTCAACCTTTAACCTAAGACCGGCTTCACACCACGATTTTCAGCTGTCAGGTTCTGTCCGGTGTTTTGCAGGATCCATCGGACAGAACCTGACAGCACATGATGACTAGAAAGTGTGGGCAAATATGCCCTCCGATCCTGTTTTTTGCAGGATTCGTTTCTTTGCTTTTCTGCTGCTGTCCATGATGCTGACATCTCAACCATCTGTGCAGTGCTGCTCTCCATGATGCTGAACTTAAATCCGCGGCTCTGAAATGCTGCTGTCCATGGTGCTGAATGAGCGCGGCTGCATTTTAGAGCCTGCACTGTTCGGCACATGGCATCTGGGAAGCGATCTGCTTTTTTTTATCGGATCCGGGGCGATCCGGTGCCTTTAGACTCCCATGTTATGGTGCCAGTTCGCCTTGGGTCCAAGAGGATACGATTTTATCAGATTTTTGCACCAGAGGCAAAAAATTATGCTGATTCTGATTTTGTCTCCAGTGCAAAGCCAGACAAAATCGGATCAGGGAGAAAAAGCACAACACCAGATGGCCAAGTAGGACCAATCCGGCACCCTAGGGACACATGTTGGCAAAACCGGATCAGGTCTGGTCTGGTTCAAACTGGACGTACCTGAAAGCAGAGACCCGAGGTGTGAAGCCAGCCTTAGATGTTGATCAAAAGAAGGCAAAAACTCTGTAAAGGCCGGTCTACACGTGTCGAACATCGTTAACGATGTCACTGCAACTTGTGACGTTGCAGTGACCTCGTAGTGATGTCGCTACGTGTGACATCCTGCAACAATCAGCGATCAGATCGCTGATCGTTAGGGAATGGCCAGAGACATTTTTCGATCATTGGTCTCCCGCTGGGAGGCCAGCATAGCCGTGTGTGACAGCGGGAGACCAACGATCAACGACCTCCTGGCCAATGCCCAAAAATATAATAAAAATATCCCTCTGTAAATTTCATGTATGTTGTTTACCTTGCAGAGTTTAGCATCATTTGCAAATATTAAAATTCAACTTCTACAAGGTCATTAATAAATGTTAAAATGAAGAGTGCCCAATACTGACCCCTGTGCTACCCCAATGTTAAGTGTAGTACTGTGTTCCACTAATCCCAACCCTATCACTCAGTTACACATATTTTCCCCAAGTCCCATTGCTCTCATATTATCTACCAACCTGTTATGTAGCACTGAATCAAGCATCTAGATAGAAGACATCCATGGCATCAACTTACCTGATCAGAATACTTTAACAGGACTAATCCCTGTTGATGATGGGTCATGAGATTATTCTTATTGAGATACTGTAGCGCATTTCTTAGAAAAACCTCAAACATTTTGCCCACAGTAGAGGTTAAAGACAGCCTAATTTCTACCCTTGGTTTTTGTCCTCTTTTTGAATATTGGCACCAGATTTGCTATGCATGAGCCCTGTGGTACAGATTATAGAATCTTTCAATAGTCAGATAAACAGTAGCAGTGTTTCCAAGTGCACACTGTTTTTCCATAAATATTATCCCCAGCCTAGTTGATTTTTAGTTTGGTGGATATGTAAAAAAGCGGCTATATCACTAGATCGCACATATCCTCCCTGATATTTCAACTTAGGATATCAGGGAGGATATGCCCATATTGTATATGCAGGGTGGATATGTGTGGTATAGTGTTCTTTTTTTTAAAGACATTACGGCTACTGCCATTAGCGGACACAGATAGAAAAAGGCCCCTATGCAAGAACAGGGGCACAATGCAGTCCAAGTGCTCATCATAATGCACAGTTCTGCCTGCTTTGGAGGTAGAATTGAGCCCCCTTACCTCTAGGGCCCCTGTGTGGCCGTATAGGTTGCACCAATGATATGTCTGCCACTGACAACTGCTGTTAAAATAGTTTTTCTTTGTCAGACATTCTTAGCACATAAACAGTAAACATGGAGATTTTTACTTTGGGACTCCCATATATTGAGACAACATGGAACAAAACGAGCATTTTACAATTCACAGTCACTTCCCCATTTCATATCTTCTGCTCTGGAAAATAGAACAGGGTATCAGAGAGCTCTATTCACCTAAAATATTGAGTTTCCAATGATTAAACAGATATTTATGGCACATCCAGGGGCAAAGAGACAGATGAATGTGTGTGCTAGTAATTTAGGTCCACTGAGGATTGCACCATGTGGCAGTTACAGTCCCTTTTATTCCCCGATTCTGCTGGTGACTGTTAAGGTTTGCAGAACAGTGGAAATGAAAATTGATGAAACCTTGTATCTCTCCTGGTTAGCTTCAAAATGCCCATATGGTCATACCCAAAAGCTATTAACCTGCAAAAATGGGGTTTATCTGCAGGTTCCTAGTGTTGTAAAGCTGTTCAGTCACCACACTGAAAACCTGGCTATTGGAAGGGCATGATTATTCCTTCTGGCAACCTCTAGCTTTCAGTCTTGTGGGTGAGACGACACAGCATTCGTCATCGCTCATTATACATTGTGTGGAAGATGTAAGCATAACCCAGCAATTTGACTAACAACCGACTCTGTACTGATACACTGATAAGCGGTCAATGTGCCAGGCTATAACTGAAACCCCGTCTCGTCAAACCTCTATGACTGACAGCCAGGGGCTGGCAAGATGAATACATTTCATTTCCTCTTTATAGCAATGGTGTCAGCGGCCACACAGCTTTAGACAGCAGAAAATATCTGCAGGTTAATAGCATTTGGTGACATCACCGGTTTCATTTAAGGGTACATTCCAACAAGGCAAATACACAGCAGATTTGAGTTTGGAAAATCCATGCATATTATACTAGTACAGTTGCCGATGAGATTTTATCAGCTCAGTCACATTATGCATAGAAATTTCGATTTACGCTACAGATGTCACTGCAGATTTGTAGTGCAAAGGATAACGTGTGTGATATGACTGGTGCATTTCAGTATCGAATTCTGCAACTGGTTTTGCGTTTTGTCTAATATACCATACAGCAGTTTATTTAGAGATCATACTTCCAGGGGTTTACTGGTTTCGTGGTGAACAAACTCTTGGACAAACCTTTTAATAAGATGATGCATACTTTGTGGAACACATACTGCAGGAAACAACATTTCAATGGGGATTATCTGTAACAAAACCCTCTTCAATAGCCAATTGATGAAATATCACTTTATATAACATCTGCTCTGCTTACTGTGACCATCTCCCTTTGCAACCTCTTAACATTTTGAGCCTCGGCTTTCAGATGTGTAATCTCTGTAGGGGAAGGCTTTTAATTCTTTCAGTAGGAGAGCTGCAAAGTGATAGTTCATTGAGAACATTAAAGTAATTAGCTTATGATCAAAGCAGAGTCGGAGGGAATCTTTTCACTCTCCCCTACCGAGGCACAAATGGTACCACAGTATGAAGCCTGTGACATTTAACTGTGTAATACAACCCAGAGAGAGGCCCGAACCTCATTTGCACCTTCGTTGCCTATTTGAAGCCTTGCTACAGTATGGAGCCTTTCACAATAACCATCCTACTGATCCAGGTTCTTGAACTTTATTATGTGTCTCTTCCCTTCAGACATTTTGCTCTCTAAAGAATCAGACAGATCTTGACACCGCAATCACTGGCTTTGCCACTTCAGGATGCCGCTTTGATTGTAGAATTAGCATATGAGAAGTGATTATACTAGCTGTGGACGTGCCGCTCCGCACTTGTCCTCATAAAACCGCTATATACTCGGTAGGGTTTACATTTACATACTGGGAATTTATAATATTCAGCATTAATAAACATTCCTCTGTACATTCATGTTCTTGTTCAAATAAGAAATGTACTTTTGGGAAACTAGAACTCATTAGTATTTAAAGGGAATCTTTCAGCTTGATTTTGCCCACCAAACTATTTATATGAGCATACAACCTTTTTAAAGACAAGTCCAGCAATACCTTTACGTGTGTTCTGCCCATTTAAGCTCAGCAAGAAAAAGTAATTCTGGTGTTAACACTTGTTACAACTTGTAAGATATGACATGTTATCTTGGTATGACGTTTAATATGTTTAGCACAATCTGGTAGTATTCCTGCATATCTCGGTCTCTTCTCCTTTAAGAATACAGTGCTTTGTGGGACCACCCTCTGCATCTCTGGGGATGAAGTAGCCATGTTAAATCAGTATCAGACAGGTTCCCAGGCAGGACACGTGTTTTGCATCCTGCTTCCCTCTTTAAAGTCCCATCATCCTTGGCAAGTTAATCAGGTGAGAGCTATACTCCTGTCTGTATGTTTGTTACATTAGAGCCTGTTGTTTGGACTATACAGCAATTGTTTTTTTACACAGGGATTATGTCTGTGGGGATGTGTGTTCTATGATCTTGCATTTTAGTGTTATAATCCTCTCTACTGAACACTGTAATTGTTGTGTATGATATGTGTATCCATTGCTCATGTATAGTCTCTGCTGTGTATTATCACTATTGTTGTTTTCTGTGATATGCTTAGCACTGATTTGTATATATGTAGTTCTTTTAATTTTACCGCATCATTCACTCACTGTTGAACAATAAACAATAGACTACAGAACCAACAGTACATTTACTTGGGATGCAGAGAAGGTAAAGCTGTACGCTGAAATCCACACAGTATAAAATGTGGAGGAAGGCAGAACAAGATGGCCAGACTGTACTCTGTCACCGAGAAATTAGTGTATGAATTTATATACAAATGAGACTGAAGAAATATTAATAGATCTCAAGCCTCTGCTCTAATCAATCCTGCTGACAGATTCCCTTTAAAGAGGTTATCCAGGCTAGAATGAAAAGTTTGCAGTCACTCTGCCTGACCAGAGACTTGTGAATCCACCCAGTGCCTGCACTGTGCACTCTAAGAATTTTTCGGTGTCTTCGCTGGGAACAGCGGTCAAGTATGCAATGTGCACACTCCTGGCCAGAACCCAACTACTGGACACAACTTCGCTCAATAAAGTCAATCCTCACTCAATACAGAACCTGATAGTCAATACAGTTGTATTGAGCGATCCCATGCCCACTAGTTGGGTTCTGGCTGGGAGTACACATATCGTATATTTGACCGCCGTTATCGGTGCAAACACTGACAAATCCTCGAAGCGCACTGTGAGATTTTCAAGAACTATAAAAGGTCATGAAAATTTTTAAAAATGAAAAAGTAAACCTTTTGTTTCCCTGTTTGGCTCCTCTGCTACTCACTGCCACCTTTCCAGTCTTTGTCACAGCTTCAGATTGGCATAAGCAGTGGTGAAGTCCAAGAGGTCTTGGTCGCTAGGCCAAGGTTTTCAGGATTTGTAGGCACTTCAGGGTTTTGCGCATGTGCCCTAAATGGCTGTGGGCAAGGAAGTTGCATACAAATCTGGAAGCATCAGTCTAACTAGCGAGGGTCTGGGGATTTCAGCAGTGCGAAGCCAATCCAAAGATGCAACGGATGGGTGGCGGTGAGGAGTGGAGGGTCAGTGGGAAGCAGTGAGGCGATTATAAGGATTTTTATTATTCATTACATAGTATGTTTGTTATGGTTTGGGATTTAAAACACAGCATAACATAATTAATGGATTTCTCCACATACCACTCATTTTTAATGGGGAGGATACTCTTTGGAATTGCGGTCTCAATTTTCTAAGCAAAAAATTTACAGTACTTTATAGCATCAGTAAAGGTTGATAAAATTTTACTAAATCTGCCATATAGGGCTTTTGCAACTGCTCTTGAAGTCCAGAAGATCCTACTTATTTTTAGAGCCGTCCAAACTTAAATGAGATCAGGCAATCCATGGTAGACCTTGTGGCCACGGATAGGCTGCCAGCTGCAATGACAACCTATTGTTTTCTTCTAATACAATGCAAAGGCACTGATGGAGTGACAGAGGAAGGCCCTCTCACTTTTAATCACTTAGATGCTATAGTTGTTGTAAACTGTGAAGAACAAGCACAGCAGATGCAATGGCAAAGATGATGACAACACAGTGATGACTGACAAATAAGGTTTATTATACAAATTGAGATATGGCACTATACAACAGAATCAAGAATCAATGCAATAAATCACAGGATAATAAGTTTGCACAATAGTATATTGTACAGAAACACTTATTTACCAAAGACCTTCTAAGGCTGCCTTCACACTGTGTTTTTTGTGATCAGTGTTTATCCGATCTAAAACTGATAGCCACTGATCAGTTTTGGCCTCCCATGTATCCCTATAGGCATGGAGTGGTCCTATATGGCTATCCATGTGTGTCAGTTTTCTCACTGATTCATTTATGACAGTTTTTTTCATGCACCCAGAATCCGAGACTGTTGCAGTTTTGGGCTGCCTTGAAAAAAGCGGACACAAATGGACATCCAAGAATCGGTAGCTGTCTTCGTCAAAAAACATGGGGGTCTATGGAGACAGATCCATGAAAACATAGATCTGCAAAACGGAACCATTTTGCTGTACTGAGCATGCTCAGAAGCAAGGTACAGCTCCGCCCAGCCCTATCTCTTGTACTGATGACGGATCAGTGAAAAACACTGATCCGTGGACATCAGTTGGCATCTGTTTGAACAGATCAATGCCTCTCCATGTGATCATTGAAATTCAAGCATCTACACTGATGGGCAAAAAACGCAGTGTCAAGGAGGCCTAATGTAACCAAGCTGTGTCTACTACCACACTATCAGTAACCTCAGGTTAAACTATAGTTGACGTATTTGTATTTGTCAGCATCCCTATCTAACAGAGTTAATCATGGTCAGTCTTCTTAAACAATTTAACTCTAAGTTATGATGTCTACAGACGTTTCACAGAATAATTCACTAGAAATCAAGTCCTACCGTATTATAAAAGACTATGTCACTTCACTAAGTATCGCACAGATAAGCAGAAAGCAAAGGCTTGGCTCACTTGTGTTACCCATAGGAGTAGGTCCATTCTCTTCAGGACTTGGCCGTCAACTCGGGGCTCCCGGTCTTTACTGGTGCAGTCTGTGGTTTGACCTTGCAGTCTTAACTTAAAAGAGATTTCTTGTGGGCCTATCATCATCAGCCAAATACAAAAAACCAACACTGCACTTACAGGATGCAGTCAGACACCATTATGTAGAGCAAGCCCAGGTGCAAGCAGATAAAATCACCTCTACCTGCAAAGACATGTGGGAGGTGAATTGCAATGCACATAATGGGCTTGCATAGTTTGCCATTCACACTGATACATATAATGGGGAGCGTCTGATGGCCACCCAACGGTCCTGCCACCTGACCAAATGGGACGCCCAGTACAATGTCTCCGTACCACTGGATGAATGGCGCCCCATGGGGCCCAGCCACACCCTGCAAAAACGATAAAGTGCAAAAAGTTTTTTATGATGCACAAAAAACTTTTCATATGGGGTATTGGTTCATGTATTGGCTAAGACACTTAAGCTCATAATCTCTTTGCACATCTGCTTCTTCTTCAATTTGTCACAAACTCCATCCGTCCCCTGACACTCCAAGCTTTCATATTTTACGCCACAACAGTCACCTGACCCAGTGTCTTCGTGAAACTCTTCCCTCGAGAAAACAGCTACTTTGTTCATTAGTTCCAAGTGGTTTCTTTGGTCAGCAAAGTGCAATGTTCTTCTACAAGCACTGCTAGATTAAATTGGATGTGCAGACTGCCATTTGCACTCCTTTACAACTGCAGCATCTAATGCATTATTGCAAGAATTACATTTATCTCAGATTCATAACATGGCTTTGATTTACTCCTCTTCATCACAGTATATACCAGGTGTAGAATCAGTGAGGAGAGAAGGACTCTCTCTGTCATTACATATCTCACATAGAGAAAGTAATTTATAAAATTCTCTGTGTCTGTTTTGTCCATGTAGAATGGCTCCTGCTTATGATTGGTCAGTGTCATGCAGGGGTAAAAGTATATGACAAATGTCTCCTTGTTCTGTAGTGAAAATTAAAATCTATTCTTTACTAGTTAATATCTCCGCAATGGAGATGACAAATAGAAAGTAAAAATGTTATTTTCTTAGCTCTGCAGACACTATTCCATGAACTGGGTAGTTTAACATGCTCGAACTGGTGAAAGGTCGTCTTTAAAAAATACAGTGAGCCTCTCCACGAGAAGCCAGAATTTTATCAATTTCCTCTATATGCAGGGAATTTGGAGCGGAAATAACAGTAAAAAAATGTGATCTAACTGCTGTAAACATTTCTTAAGAGGAAACAGAATTCTTATTCGAAATAGGTTGAAAATTAACTAAGGATAGATGATCATGGGGGCGTGGCCAAGCTTTGAATGGCACAGGCTGCTTAGTACAGAAGCTCCAGTAGAGATTGGCTTCAACTCGGCACAACAAGGTGAAAAACCACTCTGGGAAGCCTAAAATAAGTTACCTGGTGACCTGAGGAGACAGTGGTTCCAATGGTAAGTGGCAAGTCAGCAAGAAGAAATTCTCCAAAGAAGGTGACTGCATATTTCTCCAGAGACCAGGTGTGGAGACCCGGGGGTCAGGGGGCGCTCTAGTCCGCAGGCCCAGCCGCCTTTACAAAGACAGCGTGGACCAGGGCTCATCCCCCAACTGAACGCCCGAGCTCCTTAACCGTGGGCGGAACACTACTCAGACAACACAGGGTGAGGGAATCACAATATCAAGGCTTTATTGGATCCCCAAACAGTTAACAGCATATAACGCATAACCAAGCACAACACATAAATGTAACAGGCGACAGAGTCTCACCCTTCCGCTGGCTCACCAGGGTTTAGAATGCAGCACGGCAAATTCTGTAGCCAGGTGACTGTATCGTCCCAACCTGGGTTGCTTCCTTGTCCTTAAGTATCTTGTGCAGTCTTTATCACAGTCGTATCCGCTAATCCGATGCTGAAGTCCTTGTGCTTCTTTTAGTCCGTGTTCTGATCCCCTTGGTCGGCACCGAAATGCCTCGGCCTGGGGTTATGGCTCGCTAACCGGATCCGAAGACCCTAGATTAGCTGCCTGTATCCAATCCAGTGACCTCTAGCCGGGACCGAAAATCCCTAGACTGAGGCCACTAGACAGAATATAACTCCAATCTTCAATCTCCAATCTCCAATCTACTGGTCAAAGTGAACAGTCCTCCTTATATACCCTCAGCCCTCATTGTAGGATATTGGGGACGTCAGGATTGGTGAAATAACACAGTCTTTTCATTGGCTGAACTCCAATCCTCATTTAACATATTTTAGTCCTATTGCAATCCAAATGCTGATCCAATTGCTAGCAGTGATACAATGGTATGTTAGTTTGAGACAATCAGTCTGCAAACCAATGACACTTAAACAATCGTGGCTGGGGCCCCTGGACATGGAATCAACATCCACAGGGTAATAGACAATGGACGATTAGCATAATTAAGTTCTCAGGCCTTCAATGACAAACAGGTTAGATAATTACATTACCAAGCTAAACTTTAACCACAGAAATCTATGACAATACTGTAAGAAATTCTCTTTGACCATTACAAGTTTACAAACCAAAATGCAATATGATATGTCTGGATGAATAAGAAATCCTCCTACATTATATATTAAAGGGTCCATTTCGTCACATTCCTCCCCCTTCTTATTTAGCCAGACAGGGCAGTCAGATGTGATCAGTCTCTGGTTATCCTTCTCCTCTTGGCGGCATTGTCTTTTTTAATGGAGAAAACAGCAATCGAGGCTTCCATCTATACACCTCCCCCAGATTACCTCCCCCAGGATGGGCAGACATATTGTGGATAAACAGTAAAATGGGATTCAGGAGTTGAGCTCCCATAAACTTCTGGTTATCAATTCCCCCCCAGTCAATGACCACAGTCTGGCTAGGTGTACTCACTGTTGATGGCTCAGAGAAGAATGATGGGGTCTGAGAACATGGATTATCCTCAGAAGGTGGGGTAGCAAGATCCACATCAGGGTACTGCTTGGCTTCCTGGATGATGGTGATGGCTGTGACACACTGGCTGGATAGTCCTTGTCCTGGGTCAGCTTGCAAAACAACAGATGTGGGGGGGCCATCCATGAGCCCCACTTCAACCTCCTCCTGGTTAGCCCTGAATCAACAGGTGTGGGGAAGCTGCTCACAAATCCCACATCAAGCTCTTCCTGGTCAGTCTCCAAAGCAACAGGGATAGGGACATTGTCCATAAACTCCAAATTGTCCTCTCCCTGCTCAGGCTCCAAACTAACAGGGGTGGGGATGCTGTCTTTAAGATCCACATTGACTTCTTCCAGGTAAGTTTCCACAATAGCAGGTGTAGGGTCACAGTCTATAAGCTCCACATCGACCTCTTCCTGGTCAGTTCCCACAATAGCAGGTGTAGGGTCACAGTCTATAAGCTCCACATCGACCTCTTCCGGGTCAGTTTCCACACTAGCAGGTGTAGGGTCACAGTCTATAAGCTCCACATCGACCTCTTCCTGGTCAGTTCCCAAAGCAACAGGGATAGGGACGTTGTCCGTAAACTCCAACTTGTCCTCTCCCTGCTCAGGCTCCAAAATAACAGGTGTAGGGTCACTGTCTGTAAGCTCCAACTTGTCCTCTCCCTGGTAGTTCGCCTCGGCTAGCTGCACACCTTCCGAAGGGATGTCTGAGCACTGACCCTCAGCCAGGGAGATGGTTAATTGGGAACAGGGTACAGGGTCTGGAGAAACAATAGCTGGGCTTACCAGGATGTGGACAGAATCAGTTTCTTGTTGTCCCGGGGCTTGGACGTCACTGACCTGGACTGGCTGTGCTGGCCGATGAGCTCCAGGCATGGGGCCCCGGTGTTGGCGACAATCTTTGTCCATATGTCCAAGACGTCCACACGTATAACAGCGCTGTGGATTGGGCAAGTCACGTATCCTGTCTGCATACCTTTGTCCTGATGGGGCTTCTAATGGGTAGCGGAATAATCCTACTCGAGCGGCTGGGGTAGCAGTTGGTGAGCTGGAATTCCTAAAATATTTCCCAGAACCCAAGCCCTCTCTTCTCTTGAGGCTTTTGGCCCCAATGCAGCCAAGCTCTCCTTGATTTGGACTGCTGTGGACCTGGTGATTTCACGATATTCACTGGATCCATGATGTGGTGCACAACTTACATCCTCTGGTACCACGTCGGCGGGGTCCTCATCATCCTCACCATCATTCTGGGTGTCCCAATGGACCAATTTCTGAATCAGAGCAGACCGAGTGTCAGCGTTCCTGTATTCAATATTTCTCCTCTGGCACAGATCCTGTAGCATCCATTTACTGCTGCTGCCGTATCTCCTCTCCGGCCCTTGTCCCATGGCTGAGCTGGTGGGGTTGGACATGGCAACGTCCGAAACCTGAATGCCTCACCTATGGCCTGCTGGGTATGCTTATATGCCTCCCTGGTTGTTGAGCCCTTGGACGGTGTCCACGAACACCAGTCCCCTGCAGCTCCCCTGGATAAACCAGGCTGAGTAGTATCCCACCGCTGCCACCAATTGTGGAGACCCGGGGGTCAGGGGGCGCTCTAGTCCGCAGGCCCAGCCGCCTTTACAAAGACAGCGTGGACCAGGGCTCATCCCCAACTGAACGCCCGAGCTCCTTAACCGTGGGCGGAACACTACTCAGACAACACAGGGTGAGGGAATCACAATATCAAGGCTTTATTGGATCCCCAAACAGTTAACAGCATATAACGCATAACCAAGCACAACACATAAATGTAACAGGCGACAGAGTCTCACCCTTCCGCTGGCTCACCAGGGTTTAGAATGCAGCACGGCAAAGTCTGTAGCCAGGTGACTGTATCGTCCCAACCTGGGTTGCTTCCTTGTCCTTAAGTATCTTGTGCAGTCTTTATCACAGTCGTATCCGCTAATCCGATGCTGAAGTCCTTGTGCTTCTTTTAGTCCGTGTTCTGATCCCCTTGGTCGGCACCGAAATGCCTCGGCCTGGGGTTATGGCTCGCTAACCGGATCCGAAGACCCTAGATTAGCTGCCTGTATCCAATCCAGTGACCTCTAGCCGGGACCGAAAATCCCTAGACTGAGGCCACTAGACAGAATATAACTCCAATCTTCAATCTCCAATCTCCAATCCACTGGTCAAAGTGAACAGTCCTCCTTATATACCCTCAGCCCTCATTGTAGGATATTGGGGACGTCAGGATTGGTGCAATAACACAGTCTTTTCATTGGCTGAACTCCAATCCTCATTTAACATATTTTAGTCCTATTGCAATCCAAATGCTGATCCAATTGCTAGCAGTGATACAATCGTATGTTAGTTTGAGACAATCAGTCTGCAAACCAATGACACTTAAACAATCGTGGCTGGGGCCCCTGGACATGGAATCAACATCCACAGGGTAATAGACAATGGACGATTAGCATAATTAAGTTCTCTGGCCTTCAATGACAAACAGGTTAGATAATTACATTACCAAGCTAAACTTTAACCACAGAAATCTATGACAATACTGTAAGAAATTCTCTTTGACCATTACAAGTTTACAAACCAAAATGCAATATGATATGTCTGGATGAATAAGAAATCCTCCTACATTATATATTAAAGGGTCCATTTCGTCACACCAGGTACTAAATACAACCTCAAACATGGCTGCAGCTTCTCGCTCCCCAGCCCCCTCTTCCTGCTTTTCTCAATGTGGCTCACACACAGCAGCCTCAGAAGGGGGAGGGGAAGCTCAGACAGATATTCCCCTTACACAGAAAACAATGGAGGCTTTGCTAAAATCTCTGAGGCAGGAACTCCAAACGGATCTTAAAAGAATGATAGCTGAGTTTAAGGCAGAAATCAGGGGAGAACTCAAGGAACTGGAAACTAGAATAGACCACCTGGGGCAGAAGCTGGCAGAATTGACAAAATCTCATAATGAACTAATAGTTGCTAATAAGGTTTTAGAAAAGAAGGTTTCTCAAATCCACAACAAAACACTGGATTTGAGGACAAATCCAGAAGGAATAATATTCGCATTAGATGGATTGATGAATCCATTCCTGACAAGGATTTGCCAAGTCTCCTGCAAAGCTTCATACACACAGTGATTCCTTCTGCAGACAGCAAGGACTTAATTGTGGATAGAATACACAGGATTCCAAAAACCAAAAGGTCTCAACCCAGATTTACCACAAGATGTTATTGCCATGCATTCATTTCTATACAATGAAGGAGACTTTTATGGCTGTTCTCAGGAAAAGGCCAAAACATCCAGATAATTTGGCCCACCCGAAGGTATTCCCTGACTTGTCGGTAGGTACTCTAGTTCAGAGGAGGGAGTATATGCCACATACTACAGCCCTCAGAGAACAAGGAATAAAGTACCACTGGGGGTTCCCCATGAAACTAAAAGTCTTGAGGGACAATTCCATATTTGTCTGCACATCCCCAGAAAAGGCGAGAGATTTATTGCTAAAATGGAAGATTCAGCCTACATATCCAAATGACAAAATAGCTTCTCAGGCACAGAAAAAGAAAAAACTGGACCCAGACTGGTTCACAGCATGATTGATTACTGGATAGCCTTTCTCTGCTTCCTGTATTTCTACTCTTTGTCTGGTGCCTCTATGGCAAAGTTGCCCACAGTGCGTCTTTTTTCACTCTCTTTTAAACTATTTTTTCACTTTTCTCTTTACTGTTTGCTTGATTTTGGAACTGTAAGAGGACTTCCTCTTATGATGAAACCAAAATTTAGGCTTCAAAACCCTGCATTTGTTTATACAAGCAAATTTGTTTCCTTGTCCGTCCTCCCCATGTTTTTCACATACCGTATATACTCGTGTATAAGCTGACCCGTGTATAAGCCGACCCCCCTACTTTTGCCCCCAAAAACTGGGAAAACCTATTGACTCGCGTATAAGCCTAGGGTGGACAATGCAGCAGCTAACGGTACTGAAAAATTTTAAAGATGAAAATAGATACGAATAAAATGTTGAACTTTTATTTTAAATAGAAACAGTAAACTACCAATGCAGCAGACCACCGTCCTGTTATAAAGCCCCCTATCACTGGTATATAGCCCACTATCCCTGTATATAGCAGCCATCACTGGTATATAGTGGCCATAACTAGTATACAGTTGCCGCCATCACTGATATACAGTCCCCAGCAGTGGTATACAGGTCCTCATCAGTAGTATACAGGCCCCTCATCAGTGGTATAAAGGCCCAGCAGTGGTATACAGGCCCCTCAGCAGTGCTATACAGCCCCCAGGACGGGTATACAGGCCCCTCAGCAGTACTATACAGCCCCGAGCAGTGGTATACAGCCCCCAGCAGTGCTATACAGCCCCCAGCAGTGCTATATAGCCCCCAGCAGTGGTATACAGCCCCCAGCAGTGGTATACAGCCCCAGCAGTGGTATACAGGCCCCTCGGCAGTGCTATACTGCCCCCAGGACGGGTATACAGGCCCAGCAGTGGAATACAGGTCCCTCAGCAGTGCTATACAGCCCCCAGCACTGGTATACAGGCCCAGCAGTGATATACAGCTCCCTCGCTGTCTCCCCGCCCCCCCTATGTATACAGAGGCCCCCGCAGTGATCCATCTCAGCCCCTCTGTCCTGGTCCTCGGTCTGCGTGCCCCGCGGCTTCTAATACCGGCGTCCTCCCCGCACTTCCTGTTTGATTGCGATCACGTGACCGCGGGTCACATGATTACATTCAAGCAGGAAGAGCGCGGAGGACGCCGGTATTAGAAGCCGCGGGGCATGCAGACCGAGGACCAGGACAGAGGGGGTGAGATGGATCACTGTGGGGGGCCTCTGTATACATAGGGGGGGCGGGGAGACTGCGGGGTAGGCTATACTGTGCAGGGGAACAGCAATGTACTATGCGCTGCTCCCCATGCATAATTAATGAGCGGCACCACGTTACATGCCGCTCATTCTGCAGCCTCCCCCCGCCTCCTCCTGCAGTGCCGTACACAGCCCCCACCACACTATAGTTTATATGACTCGCGTATAAGCCGAGGGGGGACTTTTCAGCCCAATTTTTGGGCTGAAAAAGTCGGCTTATACACGAGTATATACGGTATTTAGGAGCATTGGTTTCATATAAAGCATTAGTACTAACAATGCATATTAAGGTTTTATCTATAAATGCCATTGGTTTGAATTTGCCAGGTAAAAGATCCATCTTCTGGAAGAATATTTGTAAAGAAACTGCTGATGTAATTTGTGTTCAAGAAATGCACTTGTTGGCACAGAACAATGCTTGGCTAAGGAATATCAGTTTTTTGCAAACAATAAGACTAAAAGAGCTGGAGTGGCTCTTTTTATAAGAGACTCCCTATCCTTTAAATTGTATAACACTACTATGATCCGGAGGGGTATTTTTCTTTATTGTTCTTTAAACAACACTAAGTATACGATTGTATCTCTATAGGGCCCAAATACGCACCAGTTCTCATTTATCAGACAAACACTAAAAAGGTCAGGTGTTCTAAAAGGGTTTAAAATTGTCTGTGAACATTTAAACCTCCCCATTTCTACTGTGTTAGATTGTTCAAACAGATGTACAACTAGAGGAGAGATGAAATTGTGGCGCCCCTATGGCTAGGCGCCACAGGGAGGTATTACACTTTGCAAATTTATGTAGTGCCTCTATAGCTGTGGGTTTAGGGTTTAACCTATGGAGTCTGAATTCACACACAACACTAGGCCACCTTAGAGTAAGGGACTGATTATTCAGTAGGTCCAAAAGGGGGTGGAGCCTAGGTTAGCACAGGAGACTTAAGTGACAGTTAGTGAGAGACTTAGTTTAGTTAGTGCTGGGAAGGCAGTCAGTCAAGATGTGCCTGACAGCTCTGTGACAGGAGGGATCACCCATCTTCAGGAAGGTGTCCTGGAACAGAAGGGGATGGATCAACATCGGCTTGGAGCCAGTTGGTAATGTCTGGGGAACACCAGCAGCACGGAAGCCGAGGCGGTCAGCAGTTCATCCCTGGCCGTTAACCGACAAGCCACGGGCCCTCTGAAACCGGGTAGCCGTAGGAGCCACAAGAAGGTACCTCACCCCTCAGGCCCAAAAATCAGTCCAAGATTACAGGAATAACAGTCCAGATTCTGGTGGCGGGAGAGATAGTGCACTTCTGCTACTCCGTCCATACCGGTAAAGGGAAAACACGTTCTCCACCGTATGAGACCAGGGGACTGGCGGGAGAGCTCTGCAAGGGTGGTTAAATAGAGAGGACAGAATTAGACCCCGAGAGACTATCAGAAAGGAACATCTGGAGACTCCATAGGGGTGCCCTGAACTGACAACTAGTACCCGTTAAACCAGACTGTACAGTGTGATCAATAACATCTGCAGGTACCAGTAAAGTGGAGTTGAAGTTGAATCGGTCTGTCTTTCTTCCCGCCGGCACCCGGAGGGTCTCAGCATCATCATCGTCTCACCGGAGGGGTAAGAAATACTGCTCCCCTCATCGCCTCATCCTCAATCACCGCTGCCCTGAGGTAAAAGCTCTCCACCTGTGGGGAGCTGGACCACACTGAGCTGCACCCATCATCACCTCAGCGGCCGGCCTGCAGTGTCGGTATCAAAATTACCGGGATCCACAGGTGGCGTCACATACTTTTTAATCCCTTGTAAATATTCCCCCATCTAACAAATGACAGCCAGGGCACGGAACCGGGAACCCGACCACCCGTGATTTCCCCGTCACCGCCATCAAATTTATCCCGGTGTCCGAGTACCCCTCTGCCTGTGCTCATCAAAATCACTGGCTTCAGAATATAGCTTGCATGACATCTGGAGATATCTCCACAGCTCTGAGAGAGATTTCTCCCCTAGATTTAATTCCTATAACAGGATAGACTATACTTTTGTGGAGGATAGAACTCTAGGTTGTGCTCTTGAGGCAACGATAGGTGTGATCTTGTGGTCTGACCATGCTCCTGTCTCACTCACCATATCTGATAGGGACTCTTCAGTCAAAGCTAATAGGTGGTGTTTAAATGATTTTTTACTGACCAACAAATAAAACATTGAATTAATAGAGACCAAGTTAAAAGACTTCTTTGACATAAATGATAATAACTCCACCTCAGATGAAGTGATATGGTCAGCCCAGCCCACAAGGCATACATGAGAGGTATTTTTTAAGATGGCAGCAGTAGAAAAGAAGAGAGATGGCAGTGTCAGACCTATTAACTCAAATTAACAATCTGGAACAAAGCAACAAGAAAACCCCCCACAGTTGTCCCAAAAATTAATGGAACATAGAATGAGGCTGTGTGCTCTACTTTTATTCCAGTACAAAAAAGCACTTAAAAAGTTCAAAACAAAATATTATGAACATGGGAGATAGAGCAGGGAAGATTTTAGCTAGGGGAATCAAAAAAAGGGAGATAAGAAATAGGATTGCATACTTGAATAAACCTCATGGGACTAAAGTACTAAATCCGATCGACATAGCTAAAGAATTTAGGCGATTTTATTATTCACTGTACAACCTAAAAGAGGATCTCAATGCAGTTCAGCCTAATCCACAAGAAATTGATAACTTCCTAGAAAATAATCTCAATCTCCAAAGTATCAGCGGCTCAGCTAAGTGATCTAAATACTCCCATATCTATCAATGAAATAGAACAAATAAGCCGTTCTACTAAAGAGTCCTCTGCTCTGGGCCCAGACGGTTTTTCTAACATCTATTATCATTGTTTTGTCAAAACATTAGCTCCTTACCTCCTAAAAACTTTCAATTTTTGGAAATGTAGTTCTTCAATAAGCCATGAAAATATTGAGGCAGTAATCACAACCATTCCTAAACCCAAGAAACCCCCGAACACTCCTGGTAATTTTAGGCCTATCGCTTTAATAAACTGTACCCTAAAAATATTCTCTAAAATCCTTGCGGCCAGAATAATGTCTGTCCTTCCCTCTCTGACAGCACCTGACCAGGTTGGGTTTGTCCCTGGGAGACAAGTCAAGGATGGCACTAGGAGAGTAATAGATTTTTTGGAGATAATGGAGACTAATAAACTCCCCGGTGTACTGTTGTCTCTTGACGCCAAGAAGGCGTTTGACAGAGTGCACTGGGGTTTTATGGGTGAGGTCCTGGACAAGTTTGGTTTTGTGGGAGATATTAAAAAGGCTATATTGGCCCTTACAGTATACTTTAATCTGAATGCGGTGGTGACTGCATCTGGCTTCACCTCACATCGGTTTATGATAACTAATGGCACATGGCAGGGCTGCCCTCTCTCGATGGTTATCTTTGCTTTGTTAATGGAGCCGCTGGCAGAGGCTCTTAGAACTAATCCATGCATACATGGAGTCCGTGTATGAGATACAGACCATGTGGTGGGATTGTATGCAGATGATATTATCTCTCACCATTTTGGAGGGGTCCCTGGTGGGTCTCATGGACACCCTGGCTGAATTCTCCGGAATATCATATTACAAATTAAATGCCACAAAGTCTATCATATTCTCCAGAAATATTATGCCTTTGGTAAATAGTAGAATACTAGAGCAGTTTCCCTTATGTGGGAGGAAGTGGGATTTAATTTGGGAATTATAATTACAAAATTTGTAAATCTAATTAAGTTGAACTGCGAATCACTGATTTTGGAAGTTTGTGGGGACTTGGAAAGGCAGACCCTTCTCCCACTGTCCTGGGTTGCCAGAATACAAAATGTAAAAATGATATTGCTGCCTAAGATTACCTACCTGTTCAGATGTCTCCATCTCAAATTCCCATCTAGAATCCCTACAATCCCTACAATCTCTACAATCCCTACTTGGTAAGTTTATTTGGAAAAACAAAAAACCAAGAGTGGCGGTCAAGGCTCTACATTTCCAATATTCTCGTGGTGTAATTTACACGCCCCTGGTGGGGACCGTGGGGTATTTGGAACCAGGCCCACTTGTCATCATCTGGGGTTGCAGGATGTCATGGTGGCGTGACCCGGTCCTTGATCCCCTCGTCAGGCAAGCAGTTAAAAAGGGGAATTGGAAAATAGAGAAAAAAAAATAAAAGAAAAATAAAAGAGTGTTGTGGTGCCACCTGTGGAGTGTGGCCGGTATAACCGCGGCTGCAGTCGGGACCTCTGGGGATGATGGGAGTAGCAGCAAGGATGGTTTAGCTATCCATGGGAAGAACAGGTCCCAAGCACAACTACCGTATATACTCGTGTATAAGCCGACCCGTGTATAAGCCGACCCCCCTACTTTTGCCCCCAAAACCTGGGAAAACCTATTGACTCGTGTATAAGCCGAGGGTGGACCCCAGCACAGGTATACAGCCCCCAGCAGTGTGGTATACAGGCCTCCCCAGTGGTAGTATAGCAGCCCCCCAAGACCGCCTCCCCAGTGGTATATACAGCATCCCTAAAGGTATAAACAGCAGGCCCCAGAGGCATATACTGCAGGCCCCAGAGGCATATACAGCAGTCCCCAGAGGCATATACAGCAGGCCCCAGGGTATATACAGCAGGCCCCAGGGTATATACAGCAGGCCCCAGGGTATATACAGCAGACCCCAGGGTATATACAGCAGGCCCCAGAGGTATACAGCAGGCCCCAGGGTATATACAGCAGGCCCCAGGGTCCGGCTATATACAGCAGGCCCCAGAGGTATATACAGCAGGCCCCAGGGTATATACAGCAGGCCCCAGGGTATATACAGCAGGCCCCTGGGTATATAGAGCAGGCCCCAGGGTATATACTGCAGGCCCTAGGGTATTTACAGCAGGCCCCAGGGTATATACTGCAGACCCCAAGGTATATACAGCAGGCCCCAGAGGTGTACAGCAGGCCCCAAAGGTATACAGCAGGCCCCAAGTTATATACAGCAGTCCCCAGGGTATATACAGCAGACCCCAGGGTATATACAGCAGGCCCCAGAGGTATACAGCAGGCCCCAGAGGATATACAGCAGGCCCCAGGGTATATACAGCAGGCCCCAGGGTATATACAGCAGGCCCCAGAGGTATACAGCAGGCCCCAGGGTATATACAGCAGGCCCCAGGGTATATACAGCAGGCCCCAGGGTATATACAGGCCCAAGGGCCCCAGGGTATATACTGCAGGCCCCAGGGTATATACAGCAGGCCCCAGGGTATATACTGCAGACAGCAAGGTATATACAGCAGGCCCCAGAGGTATACAGCAGGCCCCAAAGGTATACAGCAGGCCCCAAGGTATATACAGCAGGCCCCAGGGTATATACAGCAGGCCCCAGAGGTATACAGCAGGCCCCAAAGGTATACAGCAGGCCCCAAGGTGTATACAGGCAGCCCCCCAGTGGCACTAGCCCCCCCACCATGGAAAGAGCCCCCCACACTGTGCAGAGCCCCCCCGCTGCATTAACTTACCATCCAGCGTCTTCATCACCGCGGGCTGTCGCGTCCATCCTCGCGCGCTGTCTTCCCGGTCTCATGTGACCCGGCGGTCGCTGTGGAATGACGTCATCGCGCCGGGTCACGTGAGACCGGAACACAGCGCGCAGGACCCGCGGCGAACACACTGGATGGTAAAGCAGCGGGGGGGCTCTGCAAAGTGTGGGGGGCTCTTTCCATGATGGGGGGCTAGTGCCACTGGGGGGCTGCCTGTATACACTGGGGGGCTGTATGCATGGCTCCCCCTGCCGCTGTGATGGGCGGGGGAGCCGTGCATATCTAATGAGCGGCCCCACGTGACGGGCCGCTCACTCATCAGCCTCCCCCCGCCTCCTCCAGCCTAGGAAAAAATCCTATACCATATAGACCCGTGTATAAGCCGAGGGGTGACTTTTCAGCCCAATTTTTGGGCTGAAAAACTTGGCTTATACACGAGTATATACGGTATATAGTCTATTGTAGTGCAGGGCTTGTCAGGGGTGTCGGGTTCACAATACAGTCAGGCAGTTTCATGCTGCCGGTTTACAAAATCAGTCTCCTTCTCTTCAGGCACAGTAATCACAGTCTCACACAGCATAGAGCTTTAACCGGGTTTACTCTTTTTCTCGACAGATTCTTAGTTTACAGACAGTACAGTGGCGGCTCTGGTGTAGTCTAAGCAGCCAGGATGGCTCATCACACACAATCACCCTCTTTTGTGTTCCTTTCATGGGCCTTTCGGTCTGTCCGTACGCTAGCTATGATCCAGCGGCCACAGGTTTTCAGTGGGTGACCTGCCGGATCCCCTGGCCCTATTTTGGCGGCCTTCTTTTCGCTGCGCCAGAGGTTGGGTCGCGGGACATAAAGACCCTGCACCTTACCGGGGTTTGTGGTTGGAGCGTAGAGCCGGCAGCCAGCACTCTGGTTCCGGCACAATCCCTCAGTGTCCCCGCTGATTTGAGCACACCTTAGACTCCTTCCTTCTCTCACCACGGTCTACAGCCCAGCACCAGGACAAGCCGCATGGTGGCACAGGCCGCCGGGTCCGTGTCCTCTCAGTCCTGTATGATGGTGTTCTCGCCTCTCCTTCTGACTGAACTTCACTCCTTCACCTCTCTTGGCTGACTGCTCTCTCTGAACTTGGTGTTGTGTCCCTTTGTTGCCTCCCCTAACCAGGTCCTGTCCTACTTTCCCACGCTCCACTTGTCTCCTCCCGTCATCCCGTTGCTGGGCATAGAGTCCCTAGTCTTGGGATCAGAGTGTGTTGGGTGTGTGTTTGGGGTGACTGACTTACCAATCCCAGCTGCTGTGCCATCTAGTGGCGACCAGTCTGCAGAGCGCCACAGAATGGGTGTACCAAATCTATCTTTGTACCAGAAGGCGGCCATACTCGAGGCCGCAAACGATTGGTGGGCTGGGGGTAATAATTATAGATGACTCCAAATAGAAAGACAGTTTGCTCCCCACAGGTCTACTAGAATTTTGCCAGAGATCAAGCTACTGAAGACCCTGAAATCGAATTTCCCTTACATACAATGTCCTCATTGAATTCTAATTGGAATAACCTTGATAGAACTTTGTCTCTGTTCTATAAGACTCTTAACTCGCCAGCAGAGTCAGTAAAACTCCCTTATACGAATGTCTGGGAGGAGGCACTCTCTTTCTCCTACACCCCTAAACATTGGTGCAATGCTGCCACATTTGCTCAAAGGTACACCTCTAACCCCTTACAAAATTTCCAAATTTAACAAATCATATTCCCCATTATGCTGAAAGGGATGTGGTAAAAAAGGGGATCTGGGTCATGTTTGGTGGTGGTGCCCCAAGATAGGAATAGAGTGGCAGACTTAATCAGGACCCTGATAGGTTTCCCTTTAACTCTAGAGGGCCCTTGGCAGTCTTAAATATTGGGTTGGACCTTCTTCCCCCAAACTTAGTTCCAGTGATAACCCATGTTTTGACAGCGGCCCATCAGAGCTTGACAAGGCACTGGAGGGAAGCTTCTACCCCCACACAGGAGGAACTCATTGGTAGGATAAATTCTCATTATCTACACGAACGTTGTTTGGTTCAATCGATAAAGCAAAAAGAATGAGTCAGTCGCCAGTGGGAGATATGGGAGACTTCTGGATTCGCGATAGCTCACACTTAGGATGGTTTTAATATCTTTCCTGGTTGATTCTTCTCATAATTAAATTAGTATATAAAAATATTTAGAACAAAGCTCCTAAAGCTTGTTCCAGCCCCCCTCCCCCCATCCATTAATTTATGTCTAGTGTGCAATTCCGGCTGCCCCTCTCCTTCTGTGTGGTCCTTTCTTTATCCAGTTTGGAATTGGTTTACACTGGTGGTGATTATTTGGACATGACTGCTATAATGTTATAAATGTGTAAACAAGTTAGGGCCCTTTCACATCAGCGTTTTTTTAAATTTGCGGCAGATGCGGTGAAAAAACCGCATCTGCCGCAACTGCCGCATAACGGTTCCACTTGCGGCACGGTTGCGGTTTTTTTCCATAGGAAGTATAGGGGGACTTGCGGCAGATGCGGCAAGTGCGGTATTGCACTTGCGGCAGGTGCGGCAGAGAAAAAAACCGCGGCTTACTGCGGTTTTTTTCTCTGCCGCACCTGCCGCAAGTGCAATACCGCACTTGCCGCATCTGCCGCAAGTCCCCCTATACTTCCTATGGAAAAAACCGCAACCGTGCCGCAAGTGGAACCGTTATGCGGCAGTTGCGGCAGATGCGGTTTTTTCACCGCATCTGCCGCAAATTTAAAAAAACGCTGATGTGAAAGGGCCCTTATGTATGTTGTTAAAAGATTTATTTGAATAAAAAATGTATGGTTTAAATAAAAAGGATAGATGATCATACTAAGGCACACTCACGTTTATTATTAGACATACTGTTAAGGCTTTACATTTCCTGTTTTTTTATTTCCCGTGCTTCTGAAGCATAAACCTATGACATGACTTCTGGAAGAATCATCTTATCCCTTCTTTTTCTCTATCTGTTGCTGACTAAAGAAGAATAAAGGTGACCCTTGTCTTTGTATTGGCTGCATTTATGCAAGGGTGCAGACCTCTTGGATTTTCTCACTGGGACAGGGGAGCAGGGGTCTTGTGCATTTTCTTCCTAAATCAGCATGTGTCTTAATAATGTTCTCGTCGTTTACCCTGCAGCCTATTCATATCTGCAACTCTTTGAATCTAGGACAATTACAACCTACAGTAAAATTGCTGAAGGTTTAACCTTCAAAATGGAATAAGCACAAAAAGGTCTTTTAAATTGTGTGTTCGTATTCTTACAGGCTCAATCTCTCCATCAATGTTTATTGTAATTGTATAAATGGAAGCTGAAGTTTTATTGCAGGAGAATCAGAAATTAATAAATTGGTTAATAGTCTGTGGCTACAAATGCTCTGATTATTATACTTCATACTGTGCCAAACCAAAAGGTAAGGATTTGGAAGGATAAAACCACTAACAATATTTATCATCTCTATGGGGCGTTGGTGTACAAGGTATAGGTTAAAGGCCCCGTTACATAGCACGACGTTGGAACAATGTTGGCAACGATCTCATGGGCACGCGGTCATTTCAGACATCGTTGGTGAGATATCACATGTCTAGATATCGTGGACGACTCACCAACGATGTAGTGAACAGGTATCGTTCGCACAACCCAACGAACCATACCTGCTCATTGCTGTGAATGGGCGAAGTCGTAAACGACATCGTTATCGCGGTGTCAAACACAAAGATATAGCAGGTTGGCTGATCGCTGATCATGTGGTTTTAGAACATGTTCTCAAACCTGTGATCAACGATCCAACGATTTATCGTTACAACTTACCAGCGTCACACGCAATAAGGTCGTAACGATGTCGCTTGAACGACTCCAAATCCGTGACGTTTAAGCAATATCGTTAACAATGTTGTGCAATGTAACGGAACCTTCAGTGATCACTAAAATCCTTTGGCGGATGAGTTCTCCATTCTTGCTCACTAGTTCTTCTGTATGTGAAAAGTTTTAGGAAATGTAAGTTGCAAAGGAGTAATGTGGAACTTGGGTACTCCATAATGGTAATTATGGTAGAAAAACCTATTTAAATGATTTGTCGACCCTTGCTAGTATTTTTTAATGTACCTAAAATATTGTGCTATACTGTGTGTACAGCGTTTGCACACATTTACACAAGTAGCAAATGTTATCATGACTCAAAATGCACTGTTTATAATTTGTCACAGAAGGACATCTCATTTAAGAGGATAAAAATAATTTAGCATTTCACAAGTCGCTGTCTAATATCAAACTAGGTATTGTAACATGATAACCAGCTGCAATGTAAGTGGCCAGTATGTATCACAGAAGTGGTTGTCCTCTGTGGTGTGAATCTGCAGGTTTCTCTGGGACCTGTAGTGCCACAAGATTAAGGCATTCAGGGCCGGGTTTACGGATAGCTAGAGAGCTGGGTGGGTCTAGCTATCCACATACTCCATGCATGGGTGTGTTTCTCATATGTGTAATAGTCTGTGTTTGAAATGTGAAGTGAGTTCAGCTAGTCTGTGAGAAAGCGCCTATGAGAGAGGGTCTGTGTGTGCACTGACAGGAGTCAGTTTGTGAAGACTTTCATACCTTTAGTGCGGGCATATCCACAAACAAGACGGTCAGTAAACCATATATATCCTGACCAGGGTCAGTGAAGGGAGGCTGATATACTGCCCTCTGATACTTCTGGAGAGGTATCTGAACCTAAGCGGGCATACCCGTAAAGTAGATAAATGGACAGAAATACTGTCTCATGTTGAAGCTGCTGTAAAGCTAAAGGAAGACTTATGTTGTGTTCCGGAGTGTAGTTTATGGAGTATTGGATAAACCACATGAACTTGTAAATGGAGAGGTATTTCTTACTGCTACCTTGAGGACCAAGAAAAGTGAGTAACCCTATTGTATATAGAGAATTTAATGTCACAGTATCAAATTACTATTGCCGTCTATTACTATTGTTGTGTTTTGAGTAAGGCAATATTTCCTAAATCTGTATCAGTCCCTACAGTAACAGACTACAAACAAACCCTGTGTAGTCTGCTTCTCCAGTTCAAGTTTCCAGTTATCCCCTACTTCTTGCTCACATACAGTATATTTAGTCATTTTATTTTGCTAAGTTATGAGAAGACAGAATGCACTCATTCCTGGGGCTCACATGCAGTTGTGACCTCACATGAGTCCCGCACCCAATCACAGTCGGATTCCTTCTCCCTCGCCGGCAGTGATTGGGTGCGGGTCTCGGGTGTTGACGTAGTAGACTGCGTCTGGGTGTCTGCCTCCAGTAAACGTATACTCCTGAAAATGGTGCATGACGGAGCAAAGTGATGGCCCCATTGGCGCATATACCTGAATCCTGTTTTGCGGATGGTTTATACATAATCCCCAACGGGACCACTAAACGTGTAGGAGAATGCAACGTGAAAGTACCCTTACCCATAAACATGGTAGCTAAGATGTTGGCACAGATCATCGTAGGAGAAGACCTATAAATTAGCCACTGATGGAAAAAATAAATGGCAGATAACTGATTAGTGGTAACTAGCCAACAGATGTGCAATATAAGTATTTACCAGCTTTTTTCAGAATTTGTGATATAGAATGTTATTGTAACTAAAGGTCGAGGGAGCTTATGTTACCCGCCTACAAACACACAAACACAGATTTTTACCCATGTCTCCAGAACATTTCGGCAGAAGGAAATCTATGAAACTTAGATAATTCGTCCAAAAACTATCGGCAAAAACCAAAACCAACAAAAACCAAGGTAAAGATTTCCATAGGAATCAATGTAAATTCAATTAATTTGTTCAGACACTCTAAAAACATATGAAAAAAACATTTTAAAGAAATTAATTATAGTTTTTAATACTACAATGACAAATTACAGTACTATACAATTTAACACACTTTAACATTTAGTTGTCTGAACACTCTTGGGAAGAAGATGGTGAGGAGGGGAGCGAAAGCCTTTTGGCAATAGGGCCAGCTTCAGAGGCAGCTTCAGAGGTAGAGGACCCATGCTGCACAAGAAAGCTATCCAAAGAGGTCTGCTTCTGCCGTCTCTTTAGGATTTGCCTAAAATGGGGCAAAATATTTTCATTAAACAAATTGCAGACACGGCCTGCAACAGCTTTGTCTGGTGATTTTTCTCCACAAACTCCTAGATCTTACTCCACATGGAGAGGATATCTTTAATCTCTGAAGAAGGCACATTCTCCCCTGTCTCCGCCTCTTCCTCTGAAGCAACCTCTTCATCTGGCATCCATTGCACTTTTAGGTGTAGGTCTTGCAGTTCTTCAGTGGTGAGTTCTTCACTGTAGCCCTCTACCAACTCTTCCACCTCCTCACCAATCACTTCCAAACCCATCATCTTCCATAAATCAACAATTGACTGCACCACATGTGTAGGGTCATCATGGGAAGGCTCAACCCCTTCAGTATGTCTCTCATGCACACATTCTAGCCATAATTTCTTCCAGGCAGAGTTCATCGACCTGGATGTCACTCCCTGCCAAGCCTTATCTATGAGGCTAATGCAGTTGAGAGTGGTGAAATGTTTTTTCCAGAACTGTTAAGGTCAATTCTGTATCTGATGTCACTTCAAAGCACCTTTGGAACATTGCTTTTGTATACAGTTTCTTGAAATTTGAAATAACATTCTGGTCCATGAGTTGGATGAGTGGTGTGGTATTAGGGGGCAAGAACTTTACTGTGATAAAAGTAAACTCATCCAACAATGTGTTCTCCTGACCTCGAGGGTGTGCAGGAGCATTGTCCATTATCAGGAGATACTTAAGGGACAACTGATTATCCTGGAGGTATTTTTTCACACTTGGGCCAAACACTTAATTCATCCACTCAATGAAAATTGGAAGGGGGAACAAGAGGCGCAATAGTGCCCTATCACTCAGACACTAAGAGATGAGAGGTATATTGTCAAAACCACTCACCTATTCCAGTTGTGATGACCCACAACTGGCTTGAAGGCATATAATCAATACCGGCTGCTGCAGGACCTCCACCAACCACTCGCACGTGGGAAGACTCTCAGGAAGCTGGGAAAAGGTGTGTGACAGTCCGCGCCACCGGGTACCAAAGAAATCACCTGGGATGCAGGAAGTTATTTCAAGCTTTGTCTTTATTCTCCAACATGTTTCAGCGCTCCACCTGGCGCCTTCCTCAGGGATATCCCTGAGGAAGGCGCCAGGTGGAGCGCTGAAACATGTTGGAGAATAAAGACAAAGCTTGGAATAACTTCCTGCATCCCAGGTGATTTCTTTGGTACCCGGTGGCGCGGACTGTCACACACCTTTTCCCAGCTTCCTGAGACTCAATGAAAATTGTCATCCAAGCTCGCCTGTCCTCCCTACACACCACCAGCCTCACCGCTATCACCCCCGGGCACCCCACCAACCATCTGGGCCACATACTCCATTCTGTGGTCGGCCAGACCGGTCAGACAGTGGCCGTGCCCAGCGGCCCTGCGGCTCCCCACCCGGGCCTGCGACCCCAGTCGCCCCGGCACCCAAGCACCTCCAACGACACTGCACTCCTGGCACAGCACCCAACAGCACTCCACGCTCTTCTTACCCGGGGACCCGCTCCACTACAACGGTGCTGGCACACCCCGATCTTGTGCCCAGGCCCAAAACCGCACCTGCGGCCTCCCTGTGGCCCTGGAGACTGAGGCTGCAGCGCTCACCCAATGTGCGCTCCTCACTACAGCAGCCCCACACCTCCCGTGCTGCCCACCCGGTCCACCACCGCCCAGACCTCACTGGTAAGTGCGGAGGTGCCCATCTCCTAAACCTCATCCCTAGGCCTCTGGCCACCAGAATGCACCCTACCCCTCTGCTACACTGTCCCCTCTGCTGCATGGACCTCTCCACTGCACAGACCCCTCTGCTGCATGGACCCCTCTGCCTCACGGACCCCTCTAGCTGCATTGACCCCTCTGCTACGTAGACCCCTCTGCCTCACGGACTCCCCAGGCTGCAGTGACCCCTCTGCCGCATGGACACCTCTGGCTGCATCAGACCCCCGGCTAGCTCACGGACCCCTCTGGCTACATTAGCCCCTCTGCTGCACAGACCCCTCTGCTTCACGGATTCCTCTGGCTGCAGTGACCCCTCTGCTGCATGGATTCCCTCTGGCTACATCTGATCCTCTGGCTGCACCTGACCCCCAGCTGCATCGGATCTTGACTGCACCTCAGCATCTCGCCCCTGGCATCACCTGATTGCCCAACTACATCTGACCACCGACTGCTTCTGACCCGTGGCTGCACCACCCCACCACAGGCTGCACCACTTCACCACATGCTGCGCCACCTCACCACTCCATCATCTCATCCTCCGGCTGCATCATCCCTACCTCTAGCTGCATTACCCCATCCTCTGGCTGCATCACCCCATCCTCCGGCTGCATCACCCCATCCTCCGGCTGCATCACCCCATCCTCCGGCTGCATCATCTCATCCTCCGGCTGCATCATCTCATCCCCAGCTGCAGCATCCCATCATCTCATCCCTGGACCACTGCTGCATCTCCTCATCCCCGGCTCCATCATCTCATCCCCCGCTCCACCATCTTGTCCCAGACTGCTCAATTTCGTCCCCGTCTGCATCTTCCCCTGGACTGTTGCTCATCCCATGATAGCATCCCATCACAAACTACTCTTCACTACTGACCACTCGTCCCCCACTACAACTATCCTTCCTGCTGCACTTGAACCCTGTTGCGTCTGACCCCTGCTACCCCTCATCCCCACCTCACCATCTACAATGTTTCCACTACTTTGCACTCTCACTTCCATCCATCTCCACTACCTGCTTCCCCACTCATCCCCCAACCCAGCAAAAAAGTGCTACTCTCTCTCTCCATCCTACCTAACCACCTCACCCACTTCTCTGAGCTATTCCTTCACATTCAATCCTCCATCTCCAAACAGGCACACCCACAGCGTAAACTCTCCTGCTCTCACCTGCTAACCCTCTCCCTGCTCCTCCTGCTCGCTGGCGACATTTCCCCTAATCCGGGCCCCCACACCACATCCCACAGTCACCTACACCCCACCCCCACGACCCATCACCAACTCTCGTAACCTCACCATCACCCACCCTTGCAACCTCTCACCAGCCTTCAACCCATCCCCCCAGTCCCTGTTCCCCTAATCTCCCTGCCAGGCACACTCTGGAACACCCGCTCATTCTGTAATAAACTCCCATACATCCACGAACTCTTTATTTCTAAAAAAAACTCTCATGCCTTGGCATCACAGAGACCTGGCTCACCCCCTCCGACATGGCCTCCCCTGCTGCACTATCTTATGGCGGATTCAGTCTTTCCCACACACCCCGCCCCTCTGACAAACACGGCAGGGGTGTCTGCGTACTCCTGTCCAACCCCTGCTCCTTCGCCCTCATTCCACTGCCTCCCTCTGCTACTCTCCCCTCTTTCGAAGCCCACTCTGTCCGCATCTTCTCCCCCTGTAACCTTCAGCTGGCCGTCATCTACCACCCCCCTGGATTCATCCCCACCTTCCTCGACCACTTCACCACATGGCTACTTCATTTCCTCTCTGCTGACATCCCCACCATCATTATGGGCGATTTCAATATCCCCATCGACACCGCCCACCCAACCGCCTCTCTACTTCTCTCCCTGACCTCCTCCTTTGGGCTCTCCCAATGGTCCTCCCCTGCCACCAACAAAGACGGCCACATGCTGGACCTCATCTTTACCCGTCTTTGCTCCCTCACTAAACTCACAAACTCAACCCTCCCCCTGTCTGACCACAATCTGCTGACCTTCTCCTCCCTCACCTCCCCTACTACGCCACCCCCTCTCCGCAAACTCAATCACCCCCGCCGAAACCTAAAACACATCGATCTACACTCACTCTCAGAATCCCTTCTCCCTCTCGCCGACATAACATCCATTCACGACACAAACTCTGCCACCACCCTCTACAACACAACATTAACCAAGGCCCTTGACCTAGCCACCCCCCTCACACACCATGCTCCACGCTCTAACAGGCAACCTTGGCACACCACCCTCACTAAAGACCTGAGACGGGCATCCAGGGTTGCCGAGTGGAGATGGAAAAAATCACACTCCACTGAGCACTTTGCACTGTTCAAACAGTCCCTCACTGCATTCAAGGCTGCACTTGCTGCCGCCAAACAAACCTTCTTCTCATCTGTAATAACCTCCCTGTCCCACAATCCCAAACAGCTTTCAAAACCTTAAATTCCTTACACCACCCGCTTGCCCGCCTCCCTCTCCCCTTATCTCCGCTGAAGACTTTGCCTCCTTCTTCAAAGAAAAGATTAACAGAATCAGAGACAGATTTGACCCACTGTCCCCACAGCCTCACCCCTCGCCTATACTGCCCTCTCCTTCCACCAGCTGCTTCCCCCCATAACTGAGGATCAGCTCTCCTCCCTCCTGTCAAAATCACACCTCACCACCAATGCCCATGACACACTTCCATTCCACCTCATTCCCAACCTCCCCTCTGTTATCATCCCAGCCCTAACTCATCTTTTTAACCTATCACTTACCACTGGCACCTTCCCCACAGCCTTCAAACATGCCCTGATTACATCCATCCTCAAAAAACCCTCCCTCGACCCCACATCTGTCACCAATGACCTACTGACTGCCAAAAGCAAATTCACTACTCTGTCCTCCACCTCCTCGACCTATCCCCCGCCTTCGACACTGTTGACCACTCCCTTTTACTTCAGATCCTGTAATCACTTGGCATCACGGACCTTGACCTCTTTTGGATCTCCTCATACCTAATGGACCGGACCTTTAGCGTCACACCTCCTCTTCACCCTACTCCCTATGTGTCGCGGTTCCCCAGGGCTCGGTTCTTGGACCGTTACTCTTCTCAATCTACACTCACCGGCCTAGGGCAACTTTTTGATTCCCACAGCCTCCAGTACCCCCTCGACGCTGACGACACCCAAATCTACCTGTCTGGACCTGACATCGAAACCCTACTATCCAAAACTCCACAATGCCTGTCCGCCATCTCATCCTTCTTCTCCGCTCGCTTCCTTAAGCTGAACATGGACGAAACTGAGTTCATCGCCTTCCCCCCAAGACACTCCCCAGCACTACCCGACCTATCCATCGTCATCAATGACTGCTCTCTCTCCCCAGCCTCCCACGCCAAGTGCCTCTAGGTTATCCTCGACTCTTCCCTCTCCTTAAAGCCCCACATCTAGGCCTTTACGAGAGAAAGAAGGGGGGGGGGGGGACAAAGGCGCAATAGTGCCCCTATCACTAGACACTAGAACCGGAAGGTGAGAAAAAAGCCACTCACCTATGTCAGTTGTGATCCTCACAACTGGTTAGTAAGCCTGGTAGGACAGATTCCTGGATGGCTGCTGCTGGACTTCCACCGGTTTCCACTTGCGGAAACGACGTCAAAGTGCTTGAGGGAAGGAGGTGTATCACAGTCCGCGCTGCCAAGATTTCCGCGTATAAAACATGCAAGGGAGCCGGTGTCAAAAACAGACCTTTTCCTTTATTCATCCAACGCGTTTCAACGCCCTCCTGGCGTCTTCATCAGGGATGAAGGATCCCTGATGAAGACGCCAGGAGGGCGTTGAAACGCGTTGGATGAATAAAGGAAAAGGTCTGTTTTTGACACCGGCTCCCTTGCATGTTTTATACGCGGAAATCTTGGCAGCGCGGACTGTGATACACCTCCTTCCCTCAAGCACTTTGACATCTAGGCCTTTGCCACATCCTGCTGTCTCCAGCTCAAAAACATCTCCCAGATCCACACTTTTCTTGACCAGGACACTGCTAAAACCCTTATTCACGCTCTCATCATCTCCCGCCTAGACTATTGCAACCTCCTGCTCTCCGGCCTCCCTGCTACCTCCCTTGCACTTCTCCAATCTATTCTAAACTCAGCTGCCCGTCTAATCCATCTGTCCTCCTGCTACTCCCGTGTCTTCCCCCTCTGCCAAGCCCTACATTGGCTCCCTGCTTCCCAGAGATCCCGGTTTAAAACATTAACCATAACCTACAAAGCCATCCACAACCTGTACCCTCCATACATTTCCGACATGGTCTGCCGATACCTACCCTCGCGCTACCTGCGATCCTCCCAAGAACTCCTCCTCTACTCCCCCCCTCATCTCCTCTTCGCAAAACCGCATTCAGCATTTCTCCCGGGTATCCCCCATACTCTGGAACTCTCTGCCCCAACACATCAGACATTCTCCTACCCTGGGAACCTTCAAAAGCAGCCTAAAGACCCACCTCTTCCGCCAAGCCTACAACCTCCTATGAGACCCGATCCACCGAACCGCCTCATGACCGGCACCTCCCACTCCTACTGTATCCCCACCCGCCCCTCGTAGACTGTGAGCCCTCACGGACTGGATCTTCTCCCCTCTTGTATCTGTACGACAAATTGTCCACATTTATTGTACTTGTCTTTGTCTGCCCTTTTAGCATGTAAAGCGCCATGGAATTTAATGGCGCTATATAAATAAATCTAATATATAAAAGCCGAAGGCACTTCTGTCACTTTGTCCGGAGCTATATATAGAAGCCAATGGCACTTCTGTCACTTTGTCCAGAGCTATATATAGAAGTCAATGGCACTTCTGTCACTTTGTCCGGAGCTACGTGACGTCACCAGAGCCCTACACCCGTTCAGGGTGAGCCAAGATGGCGGCCGTAAGTGGGAGCGGGACTCATACAGCCCGCTGCGCTTATGGCCGCCACTACAGTACCCCAAAACACACACACACCATCCGAACAACATCACACATACACACCCACACACCCAGACACACACACAAACACACACACACACACTCTCACTACACTTTCACAGCACTGCATCCACTCCTCAATCATCACCCCCGCACACACACCGCCATCCTAAACAACATCACATATATACACACACACACACACTCTGTCGCTACACTATCTTATATTCTCACCTGTCCAGGCTCCACCGGCGATCCAGCTATATCTTCAGATGCTGTGTACAGGACCTCGCATGATGTCACAGTCACGTGAACGGTCATGTGACTGTGAGACTACGTGAGGTCCTGTACACAGCTTCTGAAAATATAGCTCGATCGCCGGTGGAGCCTGGGCCGGTGAGAATATAAGATGCTTTGTAATTTTTAACCCCTGCAGTCCGCAGCACAGGAGTGGGAGAGGGGAGCACCGGGCACCGCAAGGCCATCGGGAAGGGGGAGAGCACGGGGAACCCGACGGAACGGTACAGGGGAGATGACGGGGACCGCACGGGGGACCATACGGCCGAGAGCATGGGGCAAAATGTATCCCCTGTCACCGGTGTCTATTGTTCCTGCTGCACTGTCACCTCTGTGTATTGTACCTGCTGCTCTGAACTTCTGTGTATTGTACAGCAGCACTGTCACCTCTGTGTATTGTACCTGCTGCACTGTCACCTGTGTGATTGTACCAGCAGCAGCAGCTGTGTCACCTCTGTGTATTGTACCAGCAGCAGTGTCACCTGTGTGTGTTGTACCAGCACCAACATTCTCACCTCTGTGTATTGTATCTGCTGCACTGTCACCTCTGTGTATTGTACCTGCTGCCCTGTCTCCTCTGTTTATTGTACCAGCAGCACTGTCACCTGTGTGTGTTGTACCAGCAGCACTGTCAGCTGTGTGTATTGTACCAGCAGCACTGTCACCTCTGTGTATTGTACCAGCAGCACTGTCACCTGTGTGTATTGTACCAGCAGCACTGTCACCTCTGTGTATTGTACCTGCAGCACTGTCACCTCTGTGTATTGTACCAGCATCACTGTCACCTGTGTGTATTGTACTAGCAGCAGTCACCTGTGTGTATTGTACCAGTAGCCCTGTCACCTGTGTGTATTGTACCAGCAGCACTGTCACCTCTCTGTGTATTCTGTGTATTGTACCAGCACCACTCTCACCTCTGTGTATTGTACCAGCAGCACTGTCACCTATATGTATTGTACCAGCACCAGCAGAAGCAGTGTCACCTCTGTGTATTGTTCCAGCAGCATTGTCACCTCTGTGTATTGTTCCAGCAGCACTGTCACCTCTGTGTATTGTACCAGCTGCACTGTCACCTCTGTGTATTGTACCAGCTGCAGCAGCAGTGTCACCTCTGTGTATTGTACCTGCTGCCCTGTGTCCTCTGTTTATTGTACCAGCAGCACTGTCACCTGTGTGTATTGTACCAGCAGCACTGTCACCTGTGTGTATTGTACCTGCAGCACTGTCACCTGTGTGTATTGTACCAGCAGCACTGTCACCTCTGTGTATTGTACCTGCAGCATTGTCACCTGTGTGTATTGTACCAGCAGCACTGTCACCTCTGTGTATTGTACCAGCAGCACTGTCACCTGTGTGTATTGTACCAGCAGCAGCACTGTCATCTGTGTGTATTCTACCAGCAGCAGTCACCTGTGTGTATTGTACCAGCAGCAGCACTGTCATGTGTGTGTATTGTACCAGCAGCACTGTCACCTCTGTGTATTGTACCTGCAGCAGCTGCCCTGTCACCTGTGTCTATTGTACCAGCAACAATGTCACCTGTCTGTATTGTACCAGCAGCACTGTCACCTCTGTGTATTGTACCAGCAGCAGCATTGTCACCTCTGTGTTTTGTTCCAGCAACACTGTCAACTCTGTGTATTGTGCCAGCATCAGCAGCAGTCTCACCTGTGTATTGTACCAGCAGCACTGTCACCTCTGTGTTTTGTACCAGCAGCACTGTCACCTCTGTGTATTGTACCAGCAGCACTGTCACCTCTGTGTATTGTACCAGCAGCATTGTCACCTCTGTGTATTGTACCAGCAACACTGTCACCTCTGTGTATTGTTCCAGCAGCAGCAGCATCACCTGTGTGTACTGTACCAGCAGCACTATCACCCGTGTGTATTGTACCAGCAGCAGCATTGTCACCTCTGTGTATTGTACCAGCAACACTGTCACCTCTGTGTATTGTACCTGCAGCAGCATTGTCACCTCTGTCTATTGTACCAACAGCAGCAGCAGTGTCACCTCTGTGTATTCTACCAGCAGCACTGTCACCTCTGTGTATTGTACCAGCAGCACTCTCCCCTGTGTATATTGTACCAGCAGCACTGTCACCTGTGTGTATTTTACCAGCAGCAGCATTTTCACCTCTGTGTATTGTACCAGCAGCACTGTCACCTCTGTCTATTCTACCAGCAGCAGCAGCAGTGTCACCTGTGTGTATTGCACCAGCACCACTGTCACCTGTGTGTATTTTACCAGCAGCACTCTCACCTCTGTGTTTTGTACCAGCAGCAGCAGTGTCACCTGCGTGTATTGTATCAGCAGCACTGTCACCTCTGTGTATTGTACCAGCAGCAGCAGCAGTGTCACCTGTGTGTATTGTACCAGCAGCACTGTCACCTGTGTGTATTGTACCAGCAGCAATGTCACCTCTGTGTTTTGTACCAGCAGCACCAGCATTCTCACCTCTGTGTATTGTAACTGCAGCACGGTCACCTCTGTGTTTTGTACCAGCAGCACTGTCACCTCTGTGTTTTGTACCAGCAGAAGCAGTGTCACCTGTGTGTATTGTACCAGCAGCACGCTGTATACTCTGCTAAGCACTCTACTCTGGCCAGGAGGGGGCCAGGGAACAGCAGCCGACTGCAGCCTCAAGTGGCCCGGCCCCTCTTGCCACACCCCACTACTCATCCCCGGCCCCCTCCTGACCCCGCCCGCCTGCTCTTCCCCAGCTCGTTCCTGCCCGCACCCGGCTGCTCTTCCCTGCCCTCATCTTGCCCGCTCTCCCCCAGCCCCCTCCTGACCGCATCCGCCCGCTGTCCCCTACGGCAAGCAGTCTGCTATATTGGCCTAGAATTTTAACCCAGCTTCCCTTTGCATTATTCTTAAACCTTCATTAATCAACTACATACATAGTCTACAATACCCGATGCTTTAGCATCGGGCACACATCTAGTAATAATAATAATAATAATAATAATAATTGTCCTTGTGACCCATGCTTTCCTGTTTGCTCTCCACATCACACACAATTTATTTTTAATGACATTGTTTCTGCCAAACACTCTAGAAGTTTCTGAATGGTACACCAATAACTGCGTCAGTTTACAATCACCACTAGCATTACCACAGAACAAAAGAGTTAACCTATCTTTCATAGGCTTATGTCCTGACAGTGACTTTTCCTCTGGTGTAATGAACGTCCTCTTTGGCATTTTCTTCCAAAAGAGGCCAGTCTCTTCACAGTTGATGATTTATTGGGGGATGAATCTTTCAGTCTCTACGTAATCTTTGAATTCTGCCACAAATTTCTCAGCCCTAGACTTGTTCAAACTCGAAGCACTGGGGAATTAAAAGCGCTATATAAGTGAATAAATATTATCATTATTTACAATGCTCTATACTGGTCACACCTGGACTCGTCTATAGTACCTCAGATATTACATATAGAGCCATATAATTTTCAGTTTTATCAAAGGCCATGAAGCACGTTATGGTGTGCTACATGTGTGCAAATTTGAGAACCACCGCCAATAGATGAATCCCAGCTTCAGAACCACCATCAAGAGATGAATCCAGCTCCATAATCACCATCAGTAGATGAATGCAGGGCTAGAACCACCATGAGTAGATAAATGCAGTGACAGAACCACCATGAGTAGATAAATGCAGTGACAGAACCACCATCAGTAGATAAATGCAGTGACAGAACCACAATCAGTAGATAAATGCAGTGACAGAACCTCCATCAGTAGATAAATGCAGTGACTGAACCACAATCAGTAGATATATGCAGTGACAGAACCTCCATCAGTAGATAAATCCAGTGACAGAACCACCACCAGCGAATGAATGCAGAACCAGAACCACCATCAGCAGATGAATGCAGTGACAGAACCACCACCAGTAGAGGGTTTCAGCACCAGAATCACCAATAGTAGAGGATGGCAGCACCAGAACCATCATCAGTAGATAAATGCAGCACAAGAACCACCATCAGTACATGAATGCAGAGCCAGAACTACAATCAGTAGATAAATGCAGGGTCAGACCCACCGACAGTAGTAAAAATGCAGCACCAGAACCGACAGTAGAAAAAATGCAGCACCAGAACCACTGACAGATAAAACTAGAGCCGGAACCACTGTCAGTACATGAATGCAGCATTAATCCATTTCAGTGTCAGATCAGCCCCATGATATATGTCCATCATATGAACCTATGCCTCCCAGCAGTATGTCCTTAACAATAGTAAAGAAATGCTGGATATGTTATCAACTTGCAGGGTGGTGATGATCTCCTGCCCCGCCGATATAGACACTTCTCTGATGTCAATTATCACTCTTCATAAGCCAACATCAGTCCGGGATAGTGCGCTCATCGCACAGGGTACTCAACCCCCCTGATGAAGCCACTCAGTGTCACACGGGTGTCATGTCCCTCATCTACTTTTTTTTATAATAGGCACAGTTAACATATGGACTGATTTCAGACCTTTTTTTTCATCTAGCTGTGCTGGTAGTACAGTTTGTATTACTATTTTTGGCTGGGATTATTATATCTTTCAGAGTTTATGGTCTTGTTTCTTATCATGTGATATCTGTTTTGATGGAACTTCTTTTTTGTATGTTTCTTCTTCCATTATTGTAATACTCTGTTAGATACCTACTATTTGTACATATGATGAATACAGGTTATACATGTAACTATGCTTGAATAGGGAGGTTGGTCCAATGTTTTATCATACATCATTGGCTATTGTATATACATGGTCATAGCTGTTATTAGCCCTTCAAATGTTTCTAATCTTGTGTGTTAGGTATATATGTTTAATAAATATTATTATTTGTATTTGGTGATCCCTTGATTTTGTATGTCTCTATTTCTTGTGTTTCATGTATTATTCTTTGGCATATACCAGGTTGATCTTTTACATATATTGGTGGCGCCCTCTATTTTTTCCTTGTTAGCTATGTCCCCTTAGGGCCCTTTCACATCAGCGTTTTTTTAAATTTGCGGCAGATGCGGTGAAAAAACCGCATCTGCCGCAACTGCCGCATAACGGTTCCACTTGCGGCACGGTGCGGTTTTCCATAGGAAGTATAGGGGACTTGCGCAGATGCGGCAAGTGCGGTATTGCACTTGCGGCAGGTGCGGCAGAGAAAAAACCGCAGTAAGCCGCGGTTTTTTTCGCTGCCGCACCTGCCGCAAGTGCAATACGCACTTGCCGCTCTGCCGCAAGTCCCCTATACTTCCTATGGAAAAAACGCAACCGTGCCGCAAGTGGAACCGTTATGCGGCAGTTGCGGCAGATGCGGTTTTTCACCGCATCTGCGCAATTTAAAAAAACGCTGATGTGAAAGGCCCTTAGTAAAGTGCTGTAAGCCGAGTGAACAAATGGTCACCTTTAGTGTGTATGCCCAGAAAGGCAGCAGTGACATAAGACCAGGAAACTACTGTAGCTGTCAAGTTCCCTTTAGCAAAAGAAGTATACTTGCATCTGATTAAATTAAATATTGACAGAGCCGTGCCAGATGATATTCATTCATGGGTATTGTGAGATTAGATATCTGTAATCCACTGTATCATCTTGGTTCTTCTCTGCTAATGGAACTGGTGCCATAAGATTGGAATATTAGCAGAAGAAGAACTGGCACTCTAAGGAATATCTGCTATATAATTGTCTAAGGCGTCTGTCGTGACAGAAATTGCGCGCCAGACAGAGGCCGCTCACTGGTGCTGCCAGAGCGCAGTCTATGCAAATAGGCGCCCAAATTCAAAGTTTGAATTTCGCGCCAATTTGCAGCATGTCAACAGCGGTGCTTTAGTGCCACTGTCGCCGGGATACACGGGTCCGGCCAACGGTGGCCCAGCGCGCGAGAGCCAGTCGGGAGATGATCGGCGTCGGCCGGTCATCTCCTGGCTGGCGAGCCGCTGACTGGAGTTCAGCCGCGGCACCGGTACCCGCTGCCTCCCTCCTCACCTCCTCGACTCCCTACCTCCCTCCTCGGCTCCCTGCCTCACTCCTCGCCTCCCTCCTCGCCTTCCTGCCTCCCTCCACACCTCCCGCTGTTCTGACCCGTCTTCTCTGTGTACAGCGTCATGTGACAGGGCAGGCTGATGTGACGTCACACAGCCCTCCCTGTCACATGTCGCTGTACACAGTCCATCCTGCCCCCCCCTGCTTCATCCTGCCCCCCCCCCTCCTCCTGCCCCGCCCTCGCCGCTCCGTCCTGCCCTGCTCGCTCCCTCCTGCCCCGCTCACTCTGTCCTGCCCAGCTTGCTCCGTCCTGCCCCGCTCACTTTATCCTGCCCCACTCGCTCCTTCCTGCCCCACATGTTCCATCCTGCCCCACTGCTCCGTCCTGCCCGCTCGTTCCATCCTGCATGGCTCGCTCCGTCCTGCCCCGCTCGCTCCATCCTGGCCCTCTCACTCCATCCCTTCCCGCATGCTCCATCCTGCCCCCCCGCATCCATCCTGCCCCCCCCCCGCATCCATCCTGTCCCCCCACCCGCATCCATCTTGTTCCCCCGCCGCATCCACCCTGCTCCGCCGCATCCATCCTGCTCCCCCGGCTCCATCCTGCCCCGCTCGCTCCATCCTGCCCCCCCACCATCCTGCCCCCCTACCATCATCCTGCCATCCTGCCCCCCGCTGGCTCCATCCTGCCCTCCTGCCACCATCTGGCCCCCTGGCTCCATGCTGCCCCCTGGCTCCATGGCCAGCTGGCTCCATCCTGCCCCCGCCTCCATCCTGCCCCCCTGGCTCCATGCCCTGCCGCTCCATCCTGCCCCCCCGCCTCCATCCTGCTCCCCCGGCTCCATCCTGTCCCCACACCGCATCCTTCCTGCCCCCCCGCATCCATCCTGCCCCCCTGCTCTATCCTACCCCCCAGCAGTTAGCGGTCATGTGACTGATCAGCTGATCGGTTTCCCAGGCAACAACAGGTCCTAAAGGCCTGTAGGACCTAGAAGACGGAGGTGGAGCGAGCCGGCAGACAGGTGAGTATCCTCACTGAGGATTTTTTAATTTTTACTGTTACTGTGGAGGAGCGGGGGGCCGTGGGGTGCGGAGTATCGCCATATACCATAGTGCTGCTATACATATATTATAATGTACCGCCATATACCATAGCACTGCTATACATGTACTGTAATGTACCGCCATATACCATAGCACTGCTATACATGTACTATAATGTACTGCCATATATCATAGCGCTGCTATACATGTACTGTAATGTACCGCCATATACTATAGTGGTGCTATACATGTACTGTAATGTACCACCATATACTATAGCGCTGCTATACATGTACTATAATGTACCGTCATATACTATAGTGCTGATATACATGTGCTGTAATGTACCGCCATATACCATAGCGCTGCTATACATGTGCTGTAATGTACCGCCATATACCATTGCACTGCTATACATGTACTGTAATGTACCGCCATATACTATAGTGTTGCTATACATGTACTGTAATGTACCGCCATATACCATAGTGCTGCTATACATGTACTGTAATGTACCGCCATATACCATTGCACTGCTATACATGTACTGTAATGTACCGCCATATACTATAGTGCTGCTATACATGTACTGTAATGTACCGCCATATACCATAGCACTGCTATACATGTACTATAATGTACTGCCATATATCATAGCGCTGCTATACATGTACTGTATGTACTATACTATACCCCCATATAATATAGCGTTGCTATACATGTACTGTAATGTACCACCATATACTATAGTGCTGCTATACATGTGCTGCAATGTACTGCCATATACCATAGTGCTGCTATACATGTACTGTAATGTACCGCCATATACAATAGCGCTGCTATACATGTACTGTAATGTACCGCCATATACCATAGCGTTGCTATACATGTACTGTAATGTACTGCTATATACTATAGTGCTGCTATACATGTGCTGTAATGTACCACCATATACTATAGTGCTGTTATACATGTGCTGTAATGTACCGCCATATTCTATAGGGCTGCTATACATGTGCTGTAATGTACCGCCATACACTATAGTGCTGCTATACATGTGCTGTAATGTACCGCCATATACTATAGTGCTGCTATACATGTACTGTAATGTACCACCATATACCATAGCGCTGCTCTCTCTCTCTCTCTCTCTCTCTATATATATATATATATATATGCATATATATATATATATATACATGTAGTTCACTCACGTTGACTGAACAAGTTCTGTCAGTCACAGTATGAGTATACCAGGAGAAAAAGGGCACCAAGACTGATTCAAGAAGCCTGTTTCCGCAGAGCCTGGCGTTAATGTCCATTAAAGATGCAACATTCCCATTTGGTGCTCAATCCAAAGATCAAGCATGATGAATAACAAGGAAAAAAGAGATGGCACTCACCGGAATGAATTGCTGCGGTGCTTTATTTAAAGGTTCGTTAGAACATAGCACATTTGACCCATTGAAGCGCAACAAGTGCGCGAAACGGTGCCGTCGTTTGTTCAGGCACCCCCTCCCTGCACGATGTTCTAACGAACCTTTAAATAGAGCACCGCAGCAATTCATCCCGGTGAGTGCCATCTCTTTTTTCCTTGTTATTCTGTCAGTCACAGTATGTCAACTACATAGATATTCTAGAATACCCGATGCGTTAGAATCCGGCCACCATCTAGTAGATAAATATTTATTTCAGGAATGCATCCACAAAAATAAATGACGTTTCAGCCTTCAGGCCTTCATCAGAAAAGATAGCATATGCTGAGAAAATTTAGCGTCAGCACAAGAATATGGAGCAAATTATCCTGGAGATCGGCCTAAAGGCCGAAACATCGTTTATTTTTCCTTTTTTCTGCTTTGCACTGCATTGCTCTTGTAGAGATCTTCACATGTGTTGCGCTCCAGCAAAACGCAAACTTCAATAATAGTTGCTGTGTAATCCCGCTAGGAGGACAATTTCTTTATTTCAAACTAAGACATGCATGGACTGTAGTGGCAATGATTTGGATTTTTTTTAGGACACGTGTGCAACTTAAAGTGGGCTACACTGTATGGCAAGTGCAATTGTTTGTAATTTTGAATTTAGGTTTCTTTGCCCACAAGTATCATATGCAGTGGCGTAACTTTAAGCTCATGGACCCCAATGTGAACGCTCCAACAGGGCCACCAATTATTGCAAATCTTTATAACAGTAGTCTTTTTCTATAGGTCAGAGGGACTTTTGGGATCCTCCTAGGCTTCAGGTCCTGGGTACGATCGCAACACTTCCACCTATTGTTGTTACACCCCTGATCATATGCAAATCAATGTGAATTTGTTCCGATGTGTTAGCACTATGAGGCTCCAAAATGTAAGTGGAGAATATCCTCGGTGAACATTGTTTTTTGCACCACTAGAACTGGTATGGTTCATGTTAGGATGTGGCTAGTGCAGGGCATAGGGTTAGACTCCATGTAAAAACCTGACGTTTAGAAGTCAATGTGGCTTGCCTGGAATTGTCAGTACAGGTCTGAGCGGAGATCTGGTGTAGCCGTAATAGGTCCACTCTAGACATAAACCTTGGATAGTAGAAATAAATCATCGAAAGCTGCTATATAAAATATTATTTCAAGTATGTGACAAATGCCAGAGAAGCCATCAGTGTGCACAGAAATCCATGACAGACATGAAGGTGTTAAATCTGAATGTCAGGACCTGTAACACTCAAAGCTAAAAATTGCAAGTTTGCTGGAGGGAAACAGATTCCTAGAGATACATTAACTGGTACAGTGTTATTTTTATGGTCTAATTACTTTATTGAAGGTACTTGCACTAGACAGTAGCTCACAGAGTTATTGCTGAACTATAAAAAAAATATTTTTATGGTTTTTGTTAATATTCACCCATCAGTTCAAAATACTTTCTTCACCTCCTTAAAGAACGATCCCTACCAAGTGCATGCACGTAAATACGTGGTGAGGTACATGTACCACGAATATATTCCGAACTGAGAATAGAACTTCACTTGACGTTATCAGTTATTTTTGTGTGCTTAGACGTGACATCATTTCCATTATGATGTAATGACATAATTCCCTTTTAGGTTTTGGAAAGGTCATATTGCTTGTGGCATAAAAATATTAGTTAAAGGGTAACTGTCAGCAGGTTTTTCCCATATAAGCTGCGGCCACCACCAGTATGCCCATATATACAGCATTTTAGAATAAGATGGATCTGTAGAACATAAAAAATAGCTTTTATTATACTCGCCTACGGGGCGGTCCGGTCCAATGGGAGATGCTGGTCTTGATCCGGATCCTCTTCTCTTAGGCCGGCTTCACACCATGGTTTTGTGCTGTCAGGTTGTGTCCAGTGTTTTGCAGGATGCACCGGACAGAATCTTACAGCACCGGACAAGCACAAACTGTGGGTGTATATGCCCTCCGATCCTGTTTTTAGAAGGATTCGTTTGTGCTCGTCTCTGCTGCACTCCACAGTGCTCAAATTTCAGCCCGCATGTGCAGTGCTGCTGTCCACGGTGCTGAATGTTCAGACCGAGTGAGCAGTGGAGCTCTTTATGGTGCTGAACGTTCAGCAGTGGCTCTGAAATGCTGCTGCTGTCCATGGTGCTGAATGAGTGCGGCAGCATTTCTATTATGACATCCAGGAAACGATCCGGTTTGTTTGCCAAATCTGGGGCAATCCGGCGCCCATAGACTCCCATGTTATGGGCACCAGATCTCTCGGATCATAACGATCCGGTTTTGTTTGCATCATTTTTTGTGTCCGATGAAAAACAGACTCCGATTTTGTGTCTGGTGGAAAAATTAACAAAACCGGATCCGGATGAAAAAGCCCAAAACAGGAGGCCAAATAAGACCAATCCGGCACCATAGGGACACATGGCGGCTAAACCAGGATCTGTGTGAAGCCGGCCTTACATCACTAGCGTAGGAAGTCTTCTCTTCTTGGATACACAGGGGAATAAAAACATTAAATACCGGCAACATAGCAAGTACATAACATCATATAAACTACAGTCTTCAAAGAGGATGCTGGACATCTCCTCCACCTTTACACATGTACCAGAAATCTGATTTCCAGTTTATCTGATAGGACCAACAGGATGAACTAGAAATCAGATCTGTTGTACATGTATAAGTGTGTCATAGAATGCACCCTCGCTGCATTTTATTCTTCTTTCTCCTCCTCTAGAATACTGCACTAGTTGCTTTATGCAACGGTGAGAGAAATTTATAGAGGTGTTAAATGTAGAGACCGGAAGAATAACAGAGAATTAGCACTGGACTCAGAAGGGCGAGTACCTGCTCTATTTGTTATTTTATGTATATAAAAGTATTTAGGGGTGCACTTTTTTAAAGTGCAAAGATATAAGTCCATTAAATTTTCTCTGCATTTCTGTGGTTAGTTCATTTTGAGAAACCGTTGTTTGTTACTATGGTAATGAGAGATACTATTGCTCAAAAGTGATAATGATTGGTTATTTATGCGGTAGTAAGATGCCAATGTGCTGTCTCTATGATGAGCCTTGACTTTTTGAATAGAAAAAAAACGTATCTGATGTACAAGAATAGGAGTCAGAACTACATGATAAGCAGTTGATATGGTCATATTGCCCGTGAGTGAGAATAATGTAAAGTGGTATTCTCAAGTTTGGAGGTTATCCCTTACTAGATGAGGGCCCAATGCTATCGCATCGGGAGGGCGGTGACGTCATGATGGAGGCAATGGCTGTCTCTCCCTCCTGTGTGGTCTCTTTCCACCCATGTTCTCTCCCAACGTATGTAAATAAATGTATTTTTATTTAAAAACATGTTTCTGTTTTTTTTTTTATTAATAAAGTATTTCATTTTCTGGTAAAAAATATGTAGGGCTTTGCTGTATTTTCTATTGTCAGTGCAGGTAAACAAAGCAGCTACTGGCTGCCAACCCCCCTGCCTTGTGTTACCTTTCGGAGACAATGAAAAATACATGGGGACCCTATTTTTGTTTTAGCTATTTAAATAGATAAAAAAGTGGGCTTCATTGTTTTTTGTTTGCCAGCCAAGGTAAGCCAGGCAGCTGAGGGCTGGAATTCTCAGTGTGGTGAAGCCCAAGCGTTCTGGGTCCCCCACGCTGAAAATTACAGTTAGCAGCACCCCAGAATTGGCACCTCCATGAGCAATGCCAAAACTGGCAGTCACCCCCCTCTTCCTGCTGCCCTGGTGGCATACAGGGCAATAAAGGTGTTGATGTCAGCTCTTTTTGGCAGCTGACATCAAACCCTATTGCTAATGTCAGCAATCAGTATGACAACTGGCTATTAGCCATATTTTCAGTAAAGAGAAAAAAAAAACACCCACAGAGAGAGACATCCTTAATTGCAAACAAAATAAAAAAAAGACACCTCATTATCCACTTTACTGTATTTACTCCCACCAAGTTCCACTCTGACATAGTCCAGTAATTACTGTAATCTTGTGGTGGAAGCAGTGGAGTGGTATAATGCATCACACTGCTGCCATCTTTGTATAGCCAAGTGTCCAAAGATGGTACCCACATACGTGTGCTTTCTCTCTATCTGTCCCCTGTGCACTCTCTGTGGTCCTGTGTGCTCTTTGTGGCCCTCTGTCCTATGCCTCTTGGTGCACTCTCTGTGCCCCTCTCTGTGGGCTCCCTGTGTGCTCTGTGTGCTCTCTGTGGACCCGTATGCCTTTCTGTATGCTCACTGTGGCTCCCTGTGACCTCTCTGAGCCCTCTCTGGGCCTCTCTCTCCCTCTCTGTGCCAGATCTGTGCACTCTCTGTGGCCCCTCTGTGCCCCCTCTTTGACTCCCTGTGCCTCGTGTGTGCTCTGTGCCTCCTCTCTTCCCTCCCTGTGCCCCATCTGTGCGCTGTCTGTGCCCCCTTTCTGCCTCCCTGTTAGCTCTCTGTGCACCCTCTCTGCCTCCCTGTAACCCTTCTATAGGGTCCCTGTGCCCGCTCTGTGTGGTTTTTCTGCCCCCTCTCTGCCTCCCTCTGCTGTGCTCTCTATGCACCCCGCCGGGTACATGACCTGTGATGATGTCACGGTCATGTGAACAGCCACGTGCACCTGGCCTCCGCCCATGCACGTGACTAATCACATGAACATGACATCACCACAGGTCGGTCGAAGCTTATCGGTGTCATTGGTGGCCGGTTGTGTGGCAGCAAGTTCCAGGTATCGATTGTAGGTGGCGTCGGGTTCGGTTGTTGGTGACACCACTGGCGGTAGTGAGCGAAGGGCCACTACCGCTAGCGGGTGCCAAATTTGCGTACCCATCACTTGGGTGTGCAAATATAGCTGCTACAGCGCATGATATCTGGACAACATAATGCCGGAAGTGGATGACAGATGGGACTTCGGGATTATCTAAGTAGATACCTGGAATAATGGATAACTTTCTATTGCTGGGTGTCAGACTGATCCTGAGAAGAGTATAAGAGGATATCTAAAGAGCACATTGTGAATGGAGCAGTGGTTGATCATGCACAATGATGCTCCATTAATTCTTAAGGAATTGCCGAAGACCAGCTGAAGTGCAGCACTTGGTAATTTCCAGCAGTCTGATCAGAAATAAATGGAGCGGCAAGGTGTCGACCACAGCCTCAATTACATGGAGCTCTTTAGAACTCTGGTTGTCAGGATTGGTAGAAGTCCAACCAATCAGGCATCCAAATATTGATCCCATAGATAAGGAATGACTTACAAACTTTAGAATACCCCTTAGGGTACCTTTACACGCCGCTACAACAAGGTGGAAACAACCGGGTTGATGAGACAAATGTATCTTGCACCGTCAAATCAACCCGAGGTAGCGGCGTGTAAAGGCGGTGCGGGTACCGTTTGTAACCGTTGGTGCGTGCTCGTGCACGTGAAGCACCCGGCTGTTTCCACCATGCTGTAGCGGCGTGTAAATGTATCCTTTAAGTTGGACTTGATACTATGATGTCATTGTTAACTTAGTCTATGCACCAGCAGTTTTACACACTAATATTTGCTGTAGATGATTTTGGTTACATGCTTCATAGGCTTACAATATATCACAACCAGTTGGAGACCTTGGTGTAATTTCTAACTTGTACTCACTGTCCAAGGTCCTGAAACTCAGAATAAAATGCAGCATAAAGCCCAAGAAAAAGGCTTAATTTACTGCACACTTGTCCTGGCGGAAACTTGTACAGAAAGCCTGTATGAAGGCAAGGAATCGTTGTTTTGAGACAGAAGCATTTTAAGGGTGTGTAACATCTGCATGTTATGGTTAGATTTTCCCTCATACCTATTCAGTGGAGCATAAAAGTCCAAAAAGCAAAAGTAAAAAATATTGCATTATACAATATGTTCCCTATCAATTCAGGTCTGTTTCTGCTCCCATATTCCACCAATGCAAAAGTGTGGGTAATTCCCATGTGTTCTTTATGTAACAACTATGGTATGACCTTATTTCATCAACCAATTCTCCACATTTTTACATTTTACATTTGAAAAGGTTAGTTCTAATCTGCTCCCTTCTGGGCAGGTGACATGATATTTACTGAGACCTACCGGAATTTGTGCATGTCTAAACAATGAGCCATACCTGCCGATTACCTGAGGATTGGAAGAAAAGGACTTTTTTTTTCAAGAAACTTGTCTATAGGTTGTGTCTGGTATTACAGCTTAGGGACATTTTTTTAATGCTGCCAAACCAAACACAGACAATGGACAAGGGTGCAGCTATAACCAAGAAAATCTTTGGGTCCATGTCCAATTCCCAATTGCTTTTATTAGCTTTCAGATGACTTTGTTAAAAAGTCTGCATAACTTAGCAGATTTTTTGGAATTTGATTTGCACATATACATATACATATGGCATCAATTCTGAAATGTTGATCATTTAATGAACACAGAATGGTCAGATTTTGGCAAGACAAATGTTTTGTTGCCCACAGAAAGTAATGTGATAGTCAAACAAATAATTAACTTAAAATACAAATATATGTTGCATAACATTGGTGAATGAAGTTGTGGTGCTATTAGAGTCATATTTAATATTTTGTGTGACTTCCATGAGCTTGAAGGACTGCATCCATGCGGTTCAACAATGATTCATACAATTTATTAATGAAGTCATTAGGAATAGCAAAGAATGCAGTCTTACATGTCTCCCAGAGTTCATCTAGATTCTTTGGTTTTGTCTTCCAAGCTTCCTCTTTTATCCTGCTCCAAACAAGCTCAATAATGCTCATGTCTGGTGACTGGACTGGCCAGTTTTTGAGCACCTTGATCTTTCTTGCCTGGAGGAACTTTGTTGTAGAGATGGATGTATGAGATGGAGCACCATCCTGCTGCAGAATTTGACCCCTTTTATGATTTGGAATGTAAGACATAGCTAATACTTCTTGATATTTTAGGCTATTGATATTGCCTTAAACCTTGCAAATATTTTACACACCCCCATACTGAATATAACCCCAGACCATGATCTTTCCACCACCAAATTTAACTGTTTTCTGGTTGTAGTTTGGATCCATACAGGCTCCAGTAGGTTACTGCAGTATTTGCGGCAGCTGTAGTGTAATTCTATTGAAGATTCATCAGAGAAATCCACCTTCTGCCACTTTTCCAGCGTTTAGCAGGCTAAGGGACTTTGCAAGTGCCACACGGCTTTTTATTTGCCTTTTGTTTAGTGCTGGCATCTCGGCACTTATTCGACCATGGAGGCCATTTCGACACAGAATCCTACAAACAGTTCTAGTTGATACAGGGACTTGAGGTGACGAGGTCTGTTGGAGCTCTGCTGCACTGGAAGAGGGGCTTGTTTTGTATTTTCTAACCAACAAACATTCCTCCTTAGCAGTTGTCCTGCGGGGTCTACCGGACTTTTCAAACACATCTCCAGTCTTTGTACTTTGTACTTGACACTGAGACACATTAAAGGTGCCAGCCACCTCTGCAGTGGATCTGGTCTTCAGCCTCTTGATAATCAAGGCTTTGGTTTCAGGTGGATTTTTGGAATGTTGTCAGAGCTCAAGTTGCAGTTCAAGTGAAGGTCTGGGGTGCTGAGCTTCTTTTTATACACATGCACTAATTAACCATTTACTGAGCACAGGTGAGGATGTAAACTAGTATTGGGTGCGTTATATGACCAGGCGACAAAACATTTGTCTTGCCAAAATCTGACCATTCTGTGTTCATTAAATGATCAATATTTCAGCATTGATGCCAATTTATTTTCTTAACCTAAACCACATTTGGGAGGGTTTCATCTTTTAAAAGATGCACTTCACTAAGGAAGTTGAGAAACTCCCGTGCCACATTTAAGCAGCTTCCTCAAAGTCATAATCGCTTTCCTACAAGCTTTTAATATAACTAAGGGATTTGTGCCAGATCAGAACCCCAAACTACAGACGCTGCGTTTCGGGGTACCTGCCCCTCATCAGTGTAGTGTGTGGGATTTTCTGATCTGGCATGAGTGAGTGGGCTAAGACAAGGTCTGGGAACTTGCTATCAACCTTATGGAGACAGCGAAGTAGGTGAGGAGATTGTAAGCCACTTCCCTCCTCTCAGATATATGCAAATATGCAAATTTGCACTTCACTAAGGAAGTTGAGAAACTCCTGTGCCACATTTAAGCAGCTTCCTTAAAGTCATAATCGCTTTCCTACAAGCTTTTAATATAACTAAGGGATTTGTGCCAGATCAGAACCCCAAACTACAGACGCTGCGTTTCGGGGTAACTGCCCCTCATCAGTGTAGTGTGTGGGATATTCTGATCTGGCAGAGTGAGTGGGCTAAGACAAGGTCTGGGAACTTGCTATCAACCTTATGGAGACAGCGAAGTAGGTGAGGAGATTGTAAGCCACTTCCCTCCTCTCAGATATATGCATATATCTGAGAGGAGGGAAGTGGCTTACAATCTCCTCACCTACTTCGCTGTCTCCATAAGGTTGATAGCAAGTTCCCAGATCTTTTAAAAGAGTAATTTATAAAACCAATTGATGAATTTAACGTTAGGTTATAAGCTTTTATTTACATAACATGGATAAGCGACATAACTTCTGTCAGTGACTGTATATATATAATTTAGCGCAGGTTATTAAAGGGAACCTGTCATGTCATTTTGTGATATTAAACATGGTTTCCTAAAAACAAAATCCTACATATTTTTCTTATAAAAACTTTATATGTTGAGGTGACTGCACACACATACCTGGCTTCAGTCATAGGGGAGGCATTTTTGCTTGCTGTTATTCAAGTTCATTGATTATATTATTTAAATTTCATCATACCACCTGCATTGTAATTGATTGACATCACTGCATGACCTGTGGTGATGTCACAACAACAAGTGACCGTAATGGACGGAGCTAATCAGGCTTAATGTGAAGAAAATGTGGTCTTAGCTCTGCCCCTTTTTGGTTACATGTTCGTAACATCACCACAAGTCATTCTACAGTATTAGTGAATTTTTGCAGGTCCTTCAGTGATGTTAATATATTACAATGCGAGAGGGGGTGACTATACTTAAAAAACTGCATGACGGAATGTGGACTGACATGACTGATTCCAGTTAAAGTATCCTTCCCATGGCTGTTTTTGCTGGTACCTAATGCAAACACATAAGCATCTAAAGTGCTTTTTTATGATAAATACATGGATTTTTTTTAAAAACAGGTTAGTGATGCACAATGCATGATCTAAATAACATTGGGGGCAATTTAAAAACAAAAAGACATGACAGGTTCCCTTTAAATGGATCAGTAATGGGGGATGTGACAAAACTAGTGGTAGTGGCTCGCCCCGTGGGAGCTGTGGGGTACTCGGAGCAGGGCAATGAGGAGGACGTTGCTGGGGATATCACAGTGGCATGACCCAGTCCGCGGCCCCGGAGCGGCTAATCAATGAAAGGGGATGGGTGTCTTTCTCTGGGAAGTGGTGATGAGGGAAAGCATTTTTAGGGAGAGGAGTACCAGACTTGGGGATACTAATTCACGTGACGCTACCCACGGGTTGTGGCTAATAGTGGCCGCCACTGCTACACAGTTCCACTGGGGGTCGGTGACAAGGCATCTTGATGGAAATGCCCTCCATGGGTAGGGCAGTCTCCCCCGGAGCAGCAGATGTTACTTGGTGAGTTGCTTCTGATATTACAGCACAGGGGCGCAGCAAGAAAGTCACAGACACAGCGGGGTCTCAATATGTTTACTCACAGCTTTGTTGTTCCCAGTTACAGCAGTCATCGCCATTGCAACAACCCTCTGAGTCCTTGGAGGTGGAGATAGGAATCCAGCTAACTCACGGGTAACGTGGTGGCACTAAACTGGTACCCCTTTCTACTGTACTTTCATGGTCGACTTTTCTTCTGCATTTGCTTCACGCTCCTGCCCTGCAGCCCACACACAGTGCCCCAAACCAGTGACCGTGGGTCTTCGTTGGGTTTCTACGTTGTCTGTACATTTGGGTTTCTACGTTGTCTGTTCCTTGACCCTATGTGGCCACCTTTTCAGCAGATGTGTGTGGTTTTGGCTGCAGCACTTGTAGATATTGCAGCCTCTGGGTTACTAGCTGAGTCTGGTCTTCTCCACTAGTCTAGGGCCCGGTCTCTCTACACAGCAGCCAGGTCCCTCCATGCGGATTCAGTCTCTGTGGATGCGGGCATCCCCGGGTGGATTGCTAACTATCCGGTCCCCTGGGACCCCTTCTGTCTTCTGGAGCACCCTCTATCTCGTTCTCTCAGCTCCTCTGTCTGTCTTGCCTCTCTCAGGTTTTAAGATGAGCTCCCACTGGCTCCAGTCCTTTGGACTTCTCTTTCCAGATGTTACCCCTCTCTGACAGACTCCTTCACCTCATGCTAGCCACCCACCAACTATCTTCTAGATGTTCGTCTTGTTCTTTTATATTGCCTGTCATGTGTCCTGCATCACTAATGTGTGTCCATCAGGACTTCACTTCCTCCTGGGTGCTCCTCTAAACTCTACTCTCCACCCTTCCCCACTACTCTGGTTCCTCCTCTCCGGACAGGATCAGGGACTGTGCTCTCCCTTAGGAGCATTCTCGCCCTAACCCTGACCTGGAGTGGTGTGTGGGTGGTCTGGGTGACTGGATGCCGGTCAGTGTCCCCATCTTACCCAAGAGTGGGGTACTACACCTCTGGATGGGTGCAGTACCTCAGTAGCGACTGGATCCGTAGGGGCGCCACAGTAGCAGCAGTCTTCAGTGTACCTGACAGTCCTTGTAATGTGCTGGATATTGTGAAGACACGTAGTGAAAGCTGCCTCATGGCCCCGCTCCAATAGCCTCCAGACATATACTAAACAGTTGAATTCAGGGTTCATCTCCTGGTTATTCCTTAAAATAAAAAAAACTCTGAACTGACTTATCAAAATAAAACATTGCAGATCACCATCTCATGAGTGCACAGATGTAAAATATTAACAATGTTAAAAACCTAAAGTGGTTAAAAATTCATCCCCTCCATAGCACAGAGTCTGAACCCAGATCAGTTATACTACAAATCAATGTAAACTTACAACTAGTTACTGCAAATGTGTGTACAGAATGTCTTAATGGACCAGTCCTGATGTGCACAATGATTTTTATCAGGTCTGTCAGTGATTCGATCAGGGTCATGAAGTGAAACTTATTATAGGGTAAGCCAAATTTCAACACAGCAAAGCATTTGTTCTCATTAGTGAATAGCTGCTGCCAAAGGTGACCTACTCGCCTCTGCCCATTCCGAAATTTCAATAAATGACAACTCCCTATAGACTTGCACCTCTTGTTTGGCCAAGCACCTGTACGCAATGCTGATTGGATGGTCACTGCCTTTGTACCCAGCAATCAACTGCAGGAGCCCAGATGATATACATAGATGGGTTCCTGATGGGATCAGTGAGAACACTGATCCCTGTACCTTAACCCCATAGGTGCTGCAGTCAATAGCAACTGTAGGATCTGTTCAGTTAGACTGAGGGAGCGCATCCAATCACCTATCACCTACCCGTAAACCACTCAATACTGTAATATTGATAACATCTTTAGGTTGTCCAACGGAGGTGGTTTTACGACTCTACCACAGTGCCATATATTTGTTGGTGCTGTAGCTCAGTTGCATTTAAAGGGAACCTGCCTTGTGAAAAAACTCTATGAACCTGCAGATGTGGGATTTAATCTGCATATTGAACTTACCCAGCACTGTAACTTTGATCCCCGCTGTTGGGAGGAAATTAACTTTATTCCTTTTAGCAGCAATAGAATTCTAGTCATGGAGCTGGCCCTGGTTCAGTCACCACTCAGTGTATAACCATGCCCCATCACTGACTGACATCCGCTACAGCACTGAGCTGACTGTCAATCAGTTCCAGGGGGCGGGTACAGCTGCTGCTCATTATACACTGAGCGGTGACTGAACTCGTGCCGGAGCCACCACATGACTGGAAGCTAAATGCTGTCAATAGGAATAAAGTCAATTTCCTCCCAGCAGCGGAACTCTAAGTGCCGACGCTGGACAGGTTCAAAATGCTAGTAACCTGCCGATTGACTCCATATCTGCAGGTTAACAGCATTTTTCATATGACACGTTCCCTTTATGTATCCGCACAGTCACAGCCAAATGTCACAAAAAATGCCATATTTTCTCAGCTGATCCTTGCAGACTGCAAACTTTCACTCTGTAATCTCTAATATTACTGACAGAGAACGAAATATTCACATTTTTCTACACTGTGTATGTGCTCCATGGTGTGGAAAGTAGTAAATCCTTTAACAGATTAGCTCGGAAAGGCAAAGTTCACTTTAGAAACTTTCAAATTTATTTTCCTGCCGCAGACTTTTGTATAATACTGCACGCCCCCACCAATAATACTCATGACCCTCTGTAATTTCCGAGCCTTATGTTTCACAGCTAAATGGACTTCTAACCCAATTTACGTTAGTGTAGTCATTGCGCAGCATCCGTGTGTTCATCTGACTTCTCTGCTTTTGTCAAGCAAATCAGCCTGAAAATTAGGTCAAAGAACAGGATAGATTTCAATTTGTGTAAAAATTATTTGAAATGAGTCCTGGGTTGTTAAATCCTTCTCATCGCTTCTTTCTGCCATCAATTTTCTGCATCTGCTCTGACATTAAGATGATGAAGTACAATACATATTGAAGACTCTCTGCTGGATCAATTGCAGGTCTAATTTACATATGTTATATAAGCAAGCGTCAAAACGGCTTCTCCTGTGTGATGCACAGCTACGAGGAACAACAGCTCCAGCTACTGTGTGAAGAGCGAGATCTAACCATTATTACTAAGTGCGAGCTTGGAATCACAGTTGTGTTTATACGAGGGCTGGAAACAGAAAAAAATCCACATAGCTACACCATCGAGAAACCGTCCAGGAGGCCCCAAAGCTGGCATCAGATTTAATCTTCTTATCAAAGTCCTGACTCCTGACTGTGATAGGGTGTTCTAACTGTAGATCACACCCTTCTACTTTTGTGTTACGTTATTGACCTCACTTAGTGAACAGGGTTGCTAATATACTGAAAAAGAGAAGAGACTACCCAAATCATCTGCTGCAAAGATTGCAGCACCTGGTCCCCTGAAAAATGTCCACAAGCAATCCTAACCCCAAACCTGTGGGCATTTTTCTGGTCTCCACAGCAGATAAGTAATCGCCATTGTATGGACATTTCCATTTACAAGGCTCAAACCATGAAAAAATACTCTAAATTAATTTACTCCCCCTACTGTTAACCCACTCCAGGGCCCTTGGGGTACCCAGTCCTGGGCGGTTACAATGGGGAGATCACGGGGGCTTGCCCAAACATGTGGCCCTGGTGGTCGCTGAAAAATGTGTAAAAATAAAATAAAAGAATAAAGCACAATGTTCGTGAAGCCACCCGTGGTACCTGGTAATGATATCGGCGCTGCTTCAGACCTCTGGGGATGGTGATGCTGCAGCTAGTCAGGCCCGTATTTGGAGTTCCTGCTGCCGTAGGCACTGTCAGCGGTGGAGCCCCCCGTGGCGCCCCGCCCCCATCTTGCTCCACCACCCGCGTCGTGCCTCGCCCTCCATCGCATAAATTCCCCCCACGGACAATCCCACCCCCCGTCGTGCCCCCCCACCGTGGACAATAAACCCCCTTGTCACGGCCGTTTCCCCAAGTTTCATGCAGCATCTGCAGGATGGACAGCCTGAACACAGCGTTACACCACATTAACGTTTGCGCTCATACTGCAGATTCTAAGTTTTACACGGATCCGTCAACGAAAAGGCTGACACTACTGTGACTAGCACAAGTCAAACCACTGACTCCGACTCCTGAATTTCCCAGACTCCCACTACAACTCCTTCAACTTCGATTCTGACTCCAAACACGGCTAATGTTTAAGTTATATATTTATTGAAGAACAATGGTAACATCAGGTTTTAATCATTATTATGATACAAGAATCAAGATCTTTAGAGAGAACATAATAATAATTCATAGCAATAATATTCAGCACATTTTACATTGAACAACTGTACCCAATGTGTTACATATTTTAGGAGTTAAAGTCGGTCGGTTTTCTACCGACTCCGACTCCACCAAAATGGGCTCCAACTCTGACTCCACAGCCCATGCTGCAGGTCTGTGTGGGCCGCCCCCCTCCTATTTGGCATGCTGCAGCTCTGTGGGCCCATATAGCATGCTACAACAGGTCTGTGTAGGCTGCTTCCATCCCTATATCTATGCAATTCTGCAGTGTCTGCTGCAGCCCAGGTCTGGGGCCACTGTCATCCCTCCCCCATCTATTATATAATCACGAATGGGTTTTTGCCCCTTTTGAGTCCGCTCACGCTGCGAGTCAGCGTGGTCATGTGGATACGCCCGAAGCATTGGCCGCGCAGCGGGCATGGCGAGTCGCCTTAGCAGCGCGAAGCATTGGCCGCGAAGTGGCCATTGCGAGTCAGAGACTCGCTCTGCTAGAATCCCGATGCATGTGCATCAGGCACCCAGCTAGTATCATATAATTTGCCTATTGAAAACATCAAAACTTGCACCAAAATTTTGCAACTTTTCAAAGCAATATATGCCAGAATTGTGTTACAACTCGTGTGATGAATAGGGACGATCAAGTATAGTAGTCAGGTTATACTATGCATTTACCTATGCAGTATACAAATTCTGTGTCCAAACAAAAAAAGAATACAGAAGAATGCAAAACAATATATAATATACAGTACAAGAAATATAAGAATGCCGGCCAGGGTTTTTAAGGAGAGAGTTGACCAGTCCGCTCACAGCCTCCTGGCTGCTTCTCCTGCACTACTCTAGTTGATTAATTGGTCTTTCCCATGAATGTTAAGCCCCCCATTACACATAGCGACCCGAGCCAGAAAAAAAAACAAAAAAAAAACATGCTCAGGCGCCACCCTGCCAGAATTCTGGTGCCCTACGCACGTGCCTACAAGTGCCTAAGGGCAAATACAGCCCTAGGTGTGTGCTCATATATTGGGGCTGTGCTACGGCTGTGCGAGCGCCATATGGACTGCAGAGTTTACATAGTTACACTGTGTAGGATTGAGGGTGTGGAGTGCTGCACTGTGGAGGATTAGGGGGTGTGGATGATTAGGGGGGCACTGTGGAGGATTAGGGGGTGTGGAGTGCTGCACTGTGGAGGATTAGGGGGTGTGGATGATTAGGGAGGCACTGTGGAGGATTGGGTGTGTATGGATGATTAGGAGGGCACTGTGGAGGATTGGGTGTGTGTGGATGATTAGGAGGGCACTGTGGAGGATTGGGTGTGTGTGGATGATTAGGAGGGCACTGTGGAGGATTGGGTGTGTGTGGATGATTAGGAGGGCACTGTGGAGGATTGGGTGTGTGTGGATGATTAGGGGGGCACTGTGGAGGATTATGTGTGTGTAGATGATTAGGGGGGCACTGGAGGATTTGGGATGTGTGGATGATTAGGGGGCACTGTGGAGGATTGGGTGTGTGTGGATGATTACGGAGGCACTGTGGAGGATTGTGTGTGTGTATATGATTAGGGGGGCACTGTGGAGGATTGGGTGTGTGTGGATGATTAGGGAGGCACTGTGGAGGATTGGGGGTGTGTGGATGATTAGGAGGGCACTGTGGAGGATTGGGGGTGTGTGGATGATTAGGGGGCACTGTGGAGAATTGGGTGTGTGTGGATGATTAGGGGGGCACTGTGGAGGATTGGGTGTGTGTGGATGATTAGGGAGGCACTGTGGAGGATTGGGTGTATGTGGATAATTAGGGGGCACTGTGGAGGATTGGGGGGTGGATGATTAGGGGGGCACTGTGGAGGATTGGGGGTTTGAGGATGATTAGGGGGCACTGTGGAGGATTATGTGTGTGTGGATGATTAGGGGGGCACTGTGGAGGATTCTGTGTGTGTGGATGATTAAGGGGGCACTGTGGAGGATTGTGTGTGTGTGGATAATTAGGGGGCACTGTGGAGGATTAGGGGTGTGTGGATAATTAGGGGGCACTGTGGAGGATTGGGGGTGTGTGAATAATTAGGGGGGCACTGTGGAGAGTTGCAGCATACATCTCTTGATATTCTGGCTATGTTCACACACATGGTGTTTTTGCTGCCGGTTTTGCATGTTCTTTTCATTGGTTTCATGCTAATCCCTGCTAATAAAAAGCTGCTGCTTTCATTACCAGCAGAAAGTTTGAGATTGCAAAAATCTCCTGTACACAGACACACACACCTGTGTGAGGTCAGTATTTAAAGGACTTATCCAGCTTAAATCAATCTTTACAGTATTGGGCTACACAGATACAAGTAGATAGATGGTAATGACCTACCTGATCTGCTGTAAGCCCTTCTCTCCTGTCAGTACCTGTCTCAGAGCGGTCACATGACCTCTCCTGCAGTGATTTTGCTGCTTCCTGTGATGTCACATCCCGACCACACAGCATTAGTTTATTCCCCGTCCTGCACACAGCATCACAGCCCAGTCACTGTAAGTGACAGCCGACTCCTATCTGCTAACTCAGCCCATGTGTGCTGAGTAGAGAGGAGCTGTTTGAAACAGGATTGCATGGACACTGCAGGTACACTGAGCAGCTCCCAGACAAGTGCCTCTGTATGCAGTGTCTGCTCTCACCCAATTTTTCCCTCCTTGCACTTTCAGGTCCATTGCTGTAAAAGTTGCTTGCTGGACCCTGTTTGTGTAATAATAATGAGTTGTTTGTGAATGATCCTTCATTGCTGTAGCACTGAGACACTGTAGAGAATTGCCAATCAGGGTGCAATATGTGTGCAGAGAGGAGTGTGGAGGGGGCAGAAGGGTGTACAGGGGGTGGTGATCAGCACAGGCTGTAAGAAGGAAAAAAAAACAAGAAGCTACCTAATCATGAAATGCTGCATGTAAACATCAAAGATGGAGGCACTGAACACAGAAATTGAGGAAATGATGGTAGGAAAACAAAAAAAACACTGTGCGAGGCTTTTTTAATACTATTCAGCACAGATTAGCTTTTTTAAAATAACAAGTTTTGTGGTCGGATAGGTCCTTTAACCCCTTCAGGACCCAGCCTATTTTGACCTTCCTGACCTTGCCATTTTTGTCAATTCTGACCAGTGTCCCTTTATGAGGTAATATCTCTGGAACACTTCAACGTATCCTAGCGATTCTGAGATTGTTTTTTCGTGACATATTGGGCTTCATGTTAGTATTAAATTTAGTTCGATAATTTTTGCGTTTATTTGTGAAAAAATAAAAAATATGGCAGACATTTTGAAAATTTTGCAATTTTCAAATTTTGAATTTTTTTTCTGCTAAACCAGAGAGGTATGTGACACAAAATAGTTAATAAATAACATTTCCCACATGTCTACTTCACTTCAGCACAATTTTGGGAAAAAAAAAAAATTTTGTTAGGAAGTTATAGGGGGTCAAATTTCATGAGCAATTTTTCATTTTTCCACCAAAATTTACAAAACTATTTTTTTTAGTGACCACATCACATTTGAAGTCCCTTTAAGGGGTTTACATGACAGAAAACACCCAAAAGTGACACCATTCCAAAAACTGCACCCCTCAAGCTACTCAAAACTATAATCAAGAAGATTATTAACCCTTCAGGTGCTTCACAGAAGCTAAGCAAAGTGGAAACAAAAAAATGGATATTTTAATTTTTCTAACAAAAATGTTCTTTTAGCCTCAATTTTTTCATTTTCATATGGGCAACAGGATAAAATGGATCCTAAAATTTGTTGGGCAATGTGTCCTGAGTATATCGATACCTCATATGTGGTCATAAACCACTGTTTGGGCGCACGGCAGGGCTCTGAAGGGAAGGAGTGCAATTTGACTTTTGGAGCCAATTTTCCATTCAAAAAGTGAAATTGCGCTCCTTCCCTTCTGAGCCCTGCCGTGCGCCACAACAGTGGCTTATGACCACATATGATTTATGCACAACAAATTTTAGGATGCATTTTATCCTGTTGCCCATGTGAAAATGAAAGAATTGAGGCTAAAAGAACCTTTTTGTGAAAAAAAGTACTTTTTCCATAATCACAGATCAATTTGTAAAGCACCTGGGGGTGCTAGGTTCCTTGGGTGGTCTAGGTTCCAAAATGGGGTCACTTGTGGGGGAGCTCCAAAGTTTAGGCACACAGGGGCTCACCAAACGCGACATGGTGTCCGCTAACAATTTGAATGGCAAATCAGCTCAAATTGTTAGCGGACACCATGTTGCGTTTGGAGAGCCCCTGTATGCCTAAACATTGGAGATCCCCACAAAGTGACCCCATTTTGGAAACTAGACCCCGAGGGAACATATCTAGATGCATAGTGAGCACTTTGAACCCCAAGGTGTTTCACAAATTGATCCGTAAAAATGAAAAAGTACTTTTTTTTCAACAAAAATTCATTTTCATAGATTAATTTGTGAAGAACCTGGGGGTTCAATATGCTCACCACCCATCTAGATAAGTTCCCTGTGGGGTCTAGTTTCCAAAATGGGGTCACTTGTGGTGGAGCTCCAAAGTTTAGGCACACAGGGGCTCACAACCATCTAGATAAGTTCCCTGGGGGGTCTAGAGTGTCAAAACAATCACTCACAATTTCATTGGGGAGGGAACCTTCCCCATAAAATTCCCCAATACCACCAATATTTTTTTTTTTTTCATTTTATTTTTTTTTTGTTTAAATCAACGCCAAGGACCCCCCTCCTTTGGAAGAAATAGCAGTTGATCAATATCACAATCAGAATCTTTACCTCCTAATTCACAAGACACATGAAAGAAAAAGGGGGATCCTTGAAGCTGCAGATTGAGTTGAATGCCATAACAACTTCCTTTTCTCCCCCAGCTACTGAGTCAAGCTTGGATGACACAATTATTCCTGAAGATAAGCAAACGTAAGTGCCCTGCTGACAGCTCCCATACCATAAAAAAAAAGGGGGGGGGAGGTATCATGAAAAGGAATCTTATGAGATGTTTTGGGTTTTTTTTAATTGAGGGGAGGGCGCAACACCCCAATGTTCACCCCGCCACTCGAGGGGACCATACCCGAGATCGTTACACTCTCATTCCCGAGAACAGTACCGTGATGGACGTCCATCTAAGCCTGGAGTCCATACCTGAGATGGGAGCCCTCCGAAAACTTGGGCGCCACATGGTCCCCTTCCCATACCGGTGTAATATGCCCAAGATGGCTACCCTTTTAGACCATATTAAAAGCAACTTCAAGGACCTGTAAAAAGGAACCGTGCACCGGACTCCCCCCCACACACCAATTTCACCAACTCCAAGGAAAAAATTATGGAAACACTCTGTAAATTTTCATTCCCAAAACTAACACCTGCATCAAATAAGATCTGCTCGTTAGTCTGCATCTAAAAAGGAATGAGAGCTGTTGCACCAAGTGGACTGACATGAATCATGGCTCCAATACGAGAGCTGTCACTTGAAACAAAGGAGAGGATTATGAAACTCTTAAAAGAGGGTAAATCAACATGCAATGTTGCAAGAGATGTTGGTTGTTCACAGTCAGCTGTCTAAAATCTGGTGAAAATACAAACAACATGGGAAGGTTGTTAAAGGGAAACTGGTACTGATACTGGTAGACCAAGGAATACAATAAAGCATCAAGACTAAAAACTTAAAGCAATATGTCTCCAAATCAGGAAATGCACAACAAAACAAATGAGGAACGTATAGGAGGAAACTGGAGTCAATGTCTGTGACCGAACTGTAAGAAACCACCTAAAGGAAATGCGATTTACATACAGAAAAGCTAAACAAAAGCCATCATTAATATCTAAACAGAAAAAAACAAGGTTACAATGGGCTAAGGAACAGCAATCGTGGACTGTGGATGACTTGATGAAAGTCATATTCAGTGTTGAATCATAAATCTGCATTGGGCAAGGTGATGATGCTGGAACTCTTAGTAATAGAGAAGGTGTAATGATCTAGCGCATACCAAACTTTTATGGTTTGAAAAATTTATTTGTATCAGAATTATATTGTCAGATATAAAATTTGAAATAAATTTCAAAAATAAAAACTAAAAATTTAAATAAATTAAAACTGTCCAGGCTCTATAGAAAGTAGTCTTCAAGCAATAATAATACAAGGTACAACTTATCATCCCAGCCTGAAGTCGCTTTTGATTCAATGCAACAAATTGAGGAAGGAACAACCCTGGTTTAGATATTAGTATTGGCACTTTAATTGGTCTAATAAAAGAGCCTGGATAGTTTTAATTTTATTTTAAAAAATTTTTAATTTTTATTTTTGAAATTTATTTCAAATTTGACAATATAATTCTGATACAAATAAATTTTTCAAACCATAAAAGTTTGGTATGCGCTAGATCATTACACTTTCTTTATTACTAAAACTACACCTACTGAAACAAGCAAGCACGGGTTTCACTCATTGATCCTCAGCAGCTACCACAAATACCCCTAGAGGGTTAGTTGACACCAATAGGTTAGCTCCAGTACCCCCAAATTATCTGATGCTGGAACTCGTTTGGTGTTGTTCTAATGAGATTTATAAAGATGACTGCCTGAAGAGAACATGCAAATTTCCACAGTCATTGATGCTAAGGGGCTGCATGTCAGGTAAAGGCACTGGGGAAATGGCTGTCATTACATCTTCAATAGATGCCCAAGTTTACATTGATATTTTGGTCACTTTTCTTATCCCATCAATTGAAAGGATGTTTGGGGATGATGAAATCATTTATCAAGATGATAATGCATCCTGCCATAGAGCTAAAACTGTGAAAACATTCTTGAAAGACGATACATAAGGTCAATGTCATGGTCTGCAAATAGTCCGGATCTCAATCCAATTGAAAATCTTTGGTGGAAGTTGAAGAAAATGGTCCATGACAAGGCTCCAACCTGCAAAGCTGATCTGGCAACAGCAATCAGAGAAAGTTGGAGCCCAATTGATAATGAATACTGTTTGTTACTCATTAAGTCTGTGCCTCAGAGACTGCAAGCTGTTATAAAAGCCAGAGGTGGTGCTACAAAATACTAGTGATGTATTTGAGTGTTGTTTTGTTTGTTTGTTTGTTTGTTTTTGTCATGATTCCACAATTTTTTACTCAGAATTGAGTGATTCCATAATTTATCCCCCTGCTTGGTCTACAAAAGTAACCGTTACTGGCTAGCATATTTTTTTTTTCAAGATTTCTTTTAGTGTTTGTTCAAGGCAGAGAGTTGCCATTTGAAATGACTTTAGTTTAGTGGCATGTGTGTGATCTGCTTTTTTTCTTCAAAATTAAACAACTGAATGACATCCTCCAAGCCAGGGATTCCATAATTTTTGCCAGGGGTTGTATAAGCATCAAAGAGCATTTAAACACATGCCATTATTTAGAAATTGTAATATCCTGATGATGGGTTCCCTTTTAAAATCTTCAATTTTTGTGAATACATTGCAGCGCTCAATTTTGTCTAAAAACTTATGGTAATCATTTGCACATTTTTGGTGGACCAATTACTATTAACAATATCTCAAATGCACAGGGCCCTATTCAGTGATTTATATCAACAGAGTGAATGACCTACACATATACATACCTGATACAGCTGTGTATCACTGGGATTAGTGGGGCATTAAACATTTAGTAATGGGAAAATACAAAAAGTGAGCCATAAGGAACATACATGATCTGATTCTGAAAGTGATCATAAACCTCCCCAAATGTTCATCTTATAGTTTCTAATAAAGAAGCATAACCAATATTCTAAATGGGTAAGGCTTCTTGAACCAATGTGCTATCTTAGGTACAACTTTCAGACTTAAGTGGTTTAAGTGCATTTGAAGGATCTGCATTACAAACTAGTGAGTACAAAAAACCTCGCTACAGACTGAACTTAACTGAATAACGTCAGAAAGGTTATGGAGGGCAACAGTGCAGTGAATACGATCTGTCTACCTCCACTTGGACTTAACTGTTGGCACTTGCGTTTATGAGGCTCATAGAGGTATCATTTGGGCTTATTGATACTGGTCAAGTGATTAATAGTCTCGGTATGCTCTGAGTGCATGTAAAAGGAGGATGAACCCTCTATGTATATACATGATTGTACCAAGTGGGTAATTCCTGTCCTGTGTATGGTGTATATCTCCATTTTAACCAAGTGTTTGATATATTTAATAAATAAAATCATTATTTTGATTATATCAGCCTGACTCCTGGGTTTTGAATTTTGAATTGCATTATATTGGTGGCCTATCCCCGGCACCCCTGTCAATAAGCCTTTCTCGGCGGCGGCACCAGTGTGGCTGGAAATGCTCAGTTCCGGAGCTGCCACATGACACGTCTTCTAATAGTGTCTGCAGCCGGGTACTACACATCCGCCTTCTACAGATAGGTCATCAATGTGGGAGTGGTGGACAACCTCTTTAAACTCTAAAGTTGTGATTCATTATTTTGCTCCAGAAAAATGTAATGAAACTGCAAAAAGTGCAAAATGTTTGTAAATATTTTTGAACACAAAGTTGTTTAGGCTAGGGTCACACATAGCAATCCGTTTTTGGAAGTGTTTTCCATGATCAATCCGTTTTTTTTTTTGCTGCTTCTTGAGCCTCCTGTGCCCCTGAACATTTATTGGACTTAGTCATTTTTTGCTAAAAAAAAACCGGATAGGGTGTTTATTACATATAATCTGTTTTTCCATCACTTTTTGGACTTAGAAAAAAAAAATGCAAAACCTGATGCCAAAAACGGACCAAGGGCTTTTGTGTGACCCTAGCCTAACAGTATTGTGACTTTTGGTCTTTTTATACCAGTTCTGTGAGGTTGATCCTAGCTATAGTGGTGTGGTCAACTGGACCAACAACTTTTTGGGCATAAATTATAACTAATTTATATATATGATAGCACTATCTCTCCCTTATCATCAATGTTGTTTCTCTATTTTTCTGGAGTAATTTCCTCTTTATAAATATAAAAAATGCACAATAGGATTTTAAAGATGCAATAAATATTTAATTATTCAGAAAACTCATATAATGCATAAAAATAAAGCGAAGGTATGCTAAGAATTGCACTAGCCCCTAAGCCTGATTAACAAAAAAACATTATCTCCCAAGTTTAGCCAAGAGGTAAGCTAGGTAATAGATACATTTCCCTATAATAGAAAGTACCAAAGTGCTTAGACAAAATCCACAACAATCACAGTGTGGCTAGTGAAGATGAAGTGGTAGTAATACTATTATATGAACACCCTCCTGAAGGCACCATGGTCCTCCACAACAGCATAGTGGGATAGTAGATCCAGAGCAAGTTGTTATACTACTAATTTGGTGATCCTCCATAGGAGATGATCAAACATGCATAAACATAACACATTAACATGAGGAGAAGCTTACCCTAGTGTTAATGTGGCAGGGCTAATGTGGAATAAAGCCCGACGTACGTTCGAAAGCATCAAGCCCGCTTCTTCATGGGACTCTTATTAGTGGCTTTAGTTTCGAGCTTTATTCTCTGATTCACACATTTTAGATTCTTTCTTTTTAAGTCATTTTTGATTATTCCTCCACAACTTTGCTCATTAAATGTTTTCAGACAGATTCCATGAATGTGCTTTAACCAAATGTTGCATTTTTTGCACCTATTACTCCAATTCCCCACTGAGTTTTCAATTAAGCATATTTTTTAAAAAAAATTTACTTTTGGTGCTAAAAAGTCACAAACAACAGTCAATGACAAAAATAAAGAACATTTAAATTTTTGCACCAAATTCATGAATTGCATGGCCATTTTGAAGTATTTGGCACAAAAAACATCAGTGACTAAAACAAGAAAAAAAGTGACTTCAATATCATGATTTGGGCACGTTGTCTCCCAGTATCCATGACTGAGGACTTCTAATTCTGGTGAATGGCAGATGAGAGATGCTCCAAATTCATTGAACAAAATGCTAAACTTGATGAATTAACCTCCTAAGGGATGTATAAGAATGTAGATTAAACCACCACTCCAGAAGGGTTTTCTTAAATCTAAATCCCCTGCCCCTTGTCTTATCTTCACCGTTTTATAGTGCTGCTTCGGTCCCACGGAGTCTTCTTGTGCCCATCTGATTGGAGAGAAGTAAGCAATTTACCGTATATACTCGTGTATAAGCCGACTTTTTCAGCCCAAAAATTGGGCTGAAAAGTCCCCCCTCGGCTTATACACGAGTCATATACGTGGGGGCTGTGTCGGAGCAGGAGGAGGCAGGAGGAGGCTGGAGGAGGTGGGGGGAAGGCTGCAATATGAGCGGCTCGTGACGTGGAGCGCTCATAACTATCATGATATGCACTGCATCCCCCGCCCATCCGCGGGGGAGCATTGCATATCGCCTTAACAGCCCCCAGCACGGGTATACAGCCCCCCCATCCCTCACAGTATGGCGCCCCCTTTCCATACAGCCCCCCCGTGGTATCCAGGCCCCCGTATATACAGCCCCCCCGTGGTAACCAGGGCCCCCCGTATATACAGCCCCCCCCGTGGTAACCAGGGCCCCCTTGCTGCACCTGTAAAGGAAGAAGTCAGTATACTTATCGCTGCTGCTGCCGCCGCCTCGTCGCCGCTCCGCTTCTCGGTCACCGCGCTGCTCCGGGTCTTCACGCTTCCTGTTCCTTCTCCGGCGCTCAGGAAATGACGTCATTGTTCGAGCGCCGGAGAAGGAACAGAAGCGTGAAGACCCGGAGCAGCGCGGTGACCGAGAAGCGGAGCGGCGGCGGCGGCAGCAGCGATAAGTATACTGACTTCTTCCTTTACAGGTGCAGCAAGGGGGGCCCTGGTTACCACGGGGGGGGCTGTATATACGGGGGGCCCTGGTTACCACGGGGGGGCTGTATACAGCTGGGGCTGCTGTATACAGCTGGGGCCCCTGTATACTACCTATGGGGGGGGTCTGTATACCTCTGGAGCTGCTGCTGTATATACCCCCTAGGGCTGCTGCTGTATATACCCCCTGGGGCTGCTGCTGTATATACCCCCTGGGGCTGCTGTATACTACTACTGGGGCTTCTGTATACTACTACTGGGGCTGCCGTATACTACCACTGGGGCTTCTGTATACTACTACTGGGGCTGCTGTGTATATACCCCCTGGGGCTGCTGTATACTACCACTGGGGCTTCTGTATACTACTACTGGGGCTGCTGTATACTACCACTGGGGCTTCTGTATACTACTACTGGGGCTGCTGTATACTACTACTGGGGCTGCTGTATACTACTACTGGGGCTGCTGTATACTACTACTGGGGCTGCTGTATACTACTACTGGGGCTGCTGTATACTACCACTGGGGCTTCTGTATACTACTACTGGGGCTGCTGCTGTATATACCACTGAGGCTGCTGTATACTACTATTGGGGCTGCTGTATACTACCTCTGGGGCTTCTGTATACTACCACTGGGGCTGCTGTATATACCTCTGGGGCTGCTGTATACTACCACTGGGGCTGCTGTATATATCTCTGGGGCTGCTGTATACTACCACTGGGGCTGCTGTATATATCTCTGGGGCTGCTGCTTTATATATACTACTGGGGAGGCTGCTGTAACACTGCTGGGGCCTGTATGTACCACTGGGGAGGCTGCTTTATACCACACTTCTGGGGGCTGTATACTACCACTGGGGAGGCCTGTACACCACTGCGGGGGCCTGTATACCACACTGCTGGGGGCTGTATACCTGTGCTGGGGTCCACCCTCGGCTTATACACGAGTCAATAGGTTTTCCCAGATTTTGGGGGCAAAAGTAGGGGGGTCGGCTTATACACGGGTCGGCTTATACACGAGTATATACGGTACATCAAAAGCTCTCAATGCATCTCTATGAGAGCAAGAATGAGGCTCTCATCGAGATTTATTGATTTGTGATTACTATAAAACCCTGGAGCTGCCGGCAGGTCACAAATCACTATACACAGAACTGGCCAACACTGAAAACAGATGTAGACACCAGAGAGTGACTATAAGATGGGGCAGGTGACATAGATTTAAAGCAACACTCTAGCACTTAAATGAAGAAAAAACCCAGCTGGATTGGAGCTTTAACCCCTTGGTATTGTCGTGTTCAGAAACGCCCGATCTATCAAAACATAAAATCAATTAATCAGACCTATAAACTGCGTAACGGAAAATAAGTCCAAACACAAAAATGAAGTTTTTTTGATTGCCGCAACATTACAATAAAATGCAATAACAAGTGATCCAAACAATGTGTCTACCCAAAAATGGTATTTTATGCGGCTTAAGCAGACATTTATAATGATAAGTCATCACACAGCCCCAGATCCCAAAAAATGAGAACACTACGGGGCGCAGAACCCAACAACAAAAGTGCAATTCTTTTTCTAAAAAAAACTCCTGAATTTTTTTCACAACCTAGATAAAAGTAAAAATATACATGTTTGGTATCTACAAATTCATACTGACTGGAGACATCGTTCTGACATGTCAATTTTACCATATAGTGAACATGAATAATAAAAAAAAAAAAAAAAACAATCATGTAATTGCACTGTTTTTGCAATTCTACTTGGAATTTCTTTTCTTCATTTTACAGTACACTGTATGGAAAAATTCAAAAGTACAACTCATCTCGCATCTTTCTTGGGCCATTACCCTATTACACATTTCCTCAGAATGGCTGGTTCATTTTACTTTCTACGGTCCCCCAAGGCAGACCAACACTGGATCCACACTTCCAAATCTCTTCTTGACAGGTGTCCCCAACTTTCCTGTTCTGTAAGTCTCTGACAACACTGTAACTGATAGGCGATAAGGCTACTCTTAGTTTCAGGTCTGCTCTGTTGTAATGACCAGAGGTCCGTACTAGATCCAGTGAGTCACAGAAACAGAGACGGAGGCAGAAGCAACATAAAATACTTGCTTTTACTTGGGGAAACAGATGGAAAGTTTAGAGTAAGATGCACAGATATGTTATTTCCCCAGAAATAGATAAATTATTTACATACACCCAGCATCAAGCTAGGGGTCGGTGTGTTACCTTAATGTTCCTCCTCAGTGTGAGGAGACAACGCCAAAAATAAATTTACCTAAAATCTATACAGAAAAATAAGCGATTTACTACACACAGCAGCAGGACAGGTGTAAATCAGATGGATGCAGTTTAGTGAGGATCACTGAAATAACACACCGATTTACAATCTTATCAACTCTATACATACAATACATATAAACCCAGTGTACATATATGTACATATATATTTATATATCTGATCTGTTGGATACCCGGGTACCTTATCTAATAGTAAAGTTTAGTCCAGTTACAGTCTGTACAGGCCTGGGGAAGTACTGGTAACGCAGTCACTTCCAATGGTCTTCAGCGCCAAAAATGAAAAATAAATAAAACACAACTGTAGTAAATAGGGATATTGTGTTCTCTTGTCTGAAGGGGGGTCTTAGTCTCTGTAGCTTTTTGGGAGGCCAAGTGTGTTCACCTAGAGACACCACACCGAGGCCTGCAGTCTCACAGCAGAGATTCAGTCTTTTTCTCTCACAGTATGGCCGACCCGTCTCCTCTAAAGCACTCGTCTCCTGGCAGTAGTATACTCGCTTCTTAGCAGGGAATAAGTCTTTGGTCCCCTCCAGGGGCTCTGCTGTCCAGTGGATCAGTGTCCGGTCTCAGCTTTATCTGGCTCAGACTTCTCCACAGCCACTCTCCTCACAGCACCTCTGGAGACCAGTTTACCTCAGCCCAAACTGTCATAAAGTCCTCCCTGTCTCCGTGACAACCTCCTCAGCTGACAGCCCCCACCTTTTTATTCAGGAAGTAAATTTTTACACACTCTTACACTGTGAACACACTGTTCAAAATTCTTTTACTTTCTTTCCGTAACTGCCTGCTACCAGGAACTCATTTCCTGAACATGTCCAGTAACTCCACACTCTCCCTGGCTGCCTAGATATGAACCATGTCACTTCTGATCACAGAGTGCTGCAACCGACAGGGGAATCAAAGCATGTAAAAAAGCAGGTACATATTAACATTACAATACAATACACATTATATATTATCACAACAATAATTGTGTGTTCAGAAGGGAACACAACAACCTGCCCAACGCCTTACAACCCCATCGATCCAATTAAAATCCTAAGGCTATGTTCACGCGTAGCATAAGGCGGGCATATTCCCGTATTTGCACGGCGTTTTTGAGCGCTCGCATAAATGCAGTGATTTAAACAGCTTGATACGCCTTCCAGCAAAAGCTATGGCTTTTGCTGAAAGGCATGCAAACGCCGCGTATTTCCCCATATTTTGCGCACGCACTTTCACTGCAAAAGTGCGTGCGCAAAAGTTTTTCTTTATTTTATCAGCGCGCTTTTCCTGTAGACTACATGTTAAAATGGCCTCAGGAAAAGCGCGGCATCTACATGCAGTCGCACATTTTTGCTCAGCAACACGCGCAAAAAAGCACCACTGCAAAATACGCAGCCAAATACGCCATGTGTGTACGTAGCCTAACAATAAATAATTAATAATTCAATCTTCAACAGTGTTTTATTTTTATATAACATGAATTTTAACATTCAACACTTTGACTTATATGGCCTAAAAAAGTACCTTTAAATGGTCTTTCTACTACTCAGACAACCCTGTCTCAATCATATTTCCATTATGTAAAACAATAGGTTATTCTCCCCTCTGGTGTGGGCACCATTCCTGCAACTTTAGTGTCTGCTCTCCCATGGCTTGCATAACATTATTATGTCATGTGAAAATTGAAGCCGATTGGCAGCTGCTTCTCTCTTTCCTTATTCAGACAAAATTGACAAATGGAAAAAGTCAGAGAGAATCAGCAGCTCTTAAGGTACCGTCACACGCCGCAATCTCACCAGGAAATCATAAAGGCGATATGTCGCCCCGGAGCAATCACCATGAAATTGCCTCACAGTTGTAGGCGTGCCTCAGTGTGCTGAAGTCCACGCTCCATCTGAGATGATTGGTGTGGGCTACTGTGTTCCCATTGGCTGTCAAGTTGACACTGCGCCTTATTTGAAGAGCCGTCCGTTCAGCACCACACACATCTTCAGCTACACAACTGTCCGCAAACTCAATGCAAACTTCGATAGACAATGGGGTCATGTATTAGCCAGCCAGACCAATCGTAACACTGTTGCGTTGTCCAATGAGCGTGTATGGGGAGCGGTATACACCACTGTGGCATGCCTATCTCCTCGCCGCGCTGAACATGTACGCCCACATTGCTTTTGAGATTGCGGCATGTGAAACGGCGATGGAATTAGGCAAGATTGGTTCCGCTATAGGGGAGGCGATTTCCGGAGCGACACATCGCCTTAGCTTCAGGACGAAATTGCGGCATGTGATGCCGCCATCAGCGATCTGAGGCGACCATGAAAAATGTGAGTGCGCACGTTAGATCGCCACATATCGCCAGCTGAGATTGCGGCGTGTGACGGTACCTTTAGGGTACCCTCACACTTGGCGACCCTCCAGTGATCCTGACAACAATATGACCTGGTAGGGATCACTGGTGCGTCGCTTCGTGATCGCTGGTGAGATGTCAGTCAGATCTCACCAGCAATGCAGCAACGATACGGCGGTTGTTGGGAACCAGTTGCTCTCGGGCGTAGTTTTGAGATTGTTGGTCGTTTTCCTATCAAACACAGCGATGTACGCTGCCAGCGGGAGCGTGACGACCAAAAAATGGTCGAGAACGGTTTGTCACAATCAGTGATCACACAGCAGGGGCATGGACGTTGCTACGTGTCAAACGTAGCGAGAACACTGCTGAGGTCGTTGTGACTCAGCAGCGATCTTGCTAGCGATCTCGCTTAGTGTGACAGGGGCTTTACTTCTTCCTTTGTCGGTTTTGTCTGAGGGAAGCAAGAGTGAAGCAGCTGTTGATTGACTGCAGGGTTCTCGTAACGTAACAATGTCATGTAAGCCCTAGGAGATCAGACACTAACATCTCTGGAGCAGCAACCGCACTTGAGGTAAGTATAATTATTTTACATGTGAAATATAAAATGATTGAGAAGTTGTCATGCAAGTAGTGAGAAAAAAAAAGCCAATGGAACATACACACATTAAAAAAATAGACAAAACTAATGAGCCATGCACACAGTGAACAAATCTGTAAGACATTGTTCACACCACCAAATGACTAAGTCACAAAAAACAGTCAAACAAACGTTCAAAAATACTCTGTTGTAAAAAAAACAGTAAAAAGCAAGTGCTGCTAAAAAAGTGCTAAAAAACAGGGTATTTAGTTGATACGTTTATTGCAGAAAATGTATACTAAGCCGCTCTACCTCGTCAAGGTAACCCGTCTCAGAGCAGTCCCTATCTGTTGTATTTAAAATTCTGACCATGTGTATTGGTACCTATATGAGCAGGATCCAGACAGGTCCAATGTCTGAAATGGACTGGCTGCAGAAGACGGTTTTTTTATGTGCAGGGCTCAAAGGGAGGGGTGGGAGGCTCCCTTCTCTTGCAGAAACAAGAAACAAACTAGACAAAACTAATGAGCCATACACACAGTGAACAAATCTGTAAGACATTGTTCACACGACCAAAAGACTGAGTCACAAAAAACAGTCAAATGTGCAAAATACTCTGTTGTAAAAAAAACAGCATAAAGCAAGTGCTGCTAAAAAAGTAGTAAAAAACAGGGTATTTAGTTGATACGTTTTTTGCAAAAAATGTATACTAAGCCGCAGTACCTCGACAAGGTAACCCGCATCAGAGCAATCCCTATCTGTTGTATTTAAAAACCTGACCATGACGTTTGTTTGACTGTTTTTTGTAACTCAGTCTTTTGGTGGTGTGAACAATGTCTTACAGATTTGTTTACTGTGTGCATGGCTCATTAGCTTTGTCTAGTTTGTTTCTTGTTGAGGACCAGTTCTACTTGCAGAAACAAGGGACCGCGATGGGTGCGAATGTCGCACCACTGTACGCAAACATATATATGGTTAATTTGAGTCAGACTATATATACAAAAACAAACTCTTTCAAACACATGCCAAAGTCTGGCTTAGATTTATTGATGATGTCTTTTGCATTTGGACGGGCACCAGTGAATCATTTGACGTCTTTGTAACAGAGATTAACACGGAAATACCTAATCTTTTACATCACATACTGACCAGGAGAAAATCAATTTTCTTGACACGATAATAATAAAAGACCCCAATGGCTCCCTCAATAGTGACTTACATATCAAACCAACAGATCGTAACAGCTTGTTACATTGGACAAGCTGTCATCCCAAACACATAAAAACCTCATTGCCTAATTCACAACATCACAGGGTTGACCGCATTGTAAGTAACGATAGCACTAAAACAATCAGGCACAGGGAAATGCCGAAAAAATTAATTAACAGGGAATATCCAGATGAATTGTGCACTAACCGCATCAAGGTAAAACAGGGACCAATGAAGTCCGTTAATGAAAGGGTCAAGTTCATCAACACCTATCACCCCTTCTCCCCTTTAGTTAAAAAGGCTATTCTCCAGCACTGGCCCCTGCTTTAGGCTACGTTCACACATTTGCGTATTTTGCTGCGCTTTTTTGCGCGTGCTTTTTGCCGCGTTTTTCGGCCGCGCCAAAAAAGCGCAGCAAAATACGCAGGGGCTTTCACACACTGCGCTTTCTTTCCCCCAGAAAGCGCAGTGATGTCACAGAGGGGATGAAGAATCCTGCTTCCTCCTCCCCTCTGTGACATGTGTGACCACCCCATTAGACTTCACAGAGTATTAATAAACACTGTGAAATCTAAATTAAACAAAAGCAAGTGTGTGAAAAATAAAAAAGAATGAATACATCACCTTCCGACGCCTTCTGCCGCTGTGGGATCCCCGGTTCAAGTCAGATCTCTTCTGACAGGACCTGTGGTTACGTCAGAGGGGGGGCGTTACTGGGGCGGTCCCATCGCTGATTGGCCGCTCGCGGTCACATGACCGCGAGTGCCCGGGAACGCCCCCCTCTGACGTCACCACAGGTCTTGTCAGAAGAGATCTGACTTGAACCGGCGATCGCACAGCGGCAGAAGGCGTCGGAAGGTGATGTATTCATTCTTTTTTATTTTTCAGACATTTGCTTTTGTTTAATTTAGATTTCACAGTGTTTATTAATACACTGTGAAGTCTAATGGGCGGCCACAGCTGCCCCAGAGGGGAGGAGGAAGCAGGATTCTTCCTCCCCTCTGGGAGAATACGCAGAAGTAGCTGCGTAAACAATTGACATATCAATTGTTTACGGAGCTGCGTTTTCTCCCGGAAAACGCACTGCGTATTTTTACGCAATGTCTGCACTGCAAAGTGAATTTCCCATTCACTTTGCAGGCAGACATAAGGCACATTGCGTATTTTGAAAAGCGCGCGTAAAAAAACGCGGCAAAATACGCAATGTGTGAACGTAGCCTAAGACTGCATACCCCACAATAGAAGAGTTCAAAAATCCCCTCTAATATGTCACAAAAGGGCCCCGAATCTGAAACAGCTATTGGAACGACCCCACTAAGGCAAAAAACTCTCAGCACGGCCCACAGGAGTAATTTTCCCTGCTTGGGTTGTGCATAATGCACTAACATCATGAAAGGGGACTCTTTTACACATCCCAGGTGAGGCAAATGATTCAACATAAATGGATTTTACATGTGACTCAACATATGTAGTCTATCTGATCAATTGCCCGTGCGGTCTCGGGTATGTTGGGGAAACCACCTAGCATATCCGGGACCGCATAAGCAAATCTAAATCGACAATTAGGTGTCGGAACACTCTTCTGCTGGTTCCAGCTCCTGTCATTGAGAAAAAGCATAACGTCAGCCAACTGAATTTGCAGGTGATTAATCTGGTGTTTTTCTATACTTCCACTTTAGAGATAATGAAAATATGGATGCAATCATTTCTGTGTCACCTTGAAATGGGCACCGCCACTGTACCTTCACCAGGTCCTCCATCAGAGACCACCACTGGATACTGGTACTGTTCTAATACTGATCAGCACCTTGCTTCCATCATTATAAGATGTCACAACCCATGCACATAATGATGCTCACTACCAGCGCTAACATCTTCCATCATGTCACTATCCCCATTTAATGCTGTTTCCACCAACAAAATGGCGCTACCGGCGCATGCGCCTTGCACTCAGAGCGGCACGCATGCACGATGAGCCTGTCTCCCTATAGTGCAACATGGACCACCGTTAAAATGGCACCCGCGCGTGCGCACGGGCCGCCAGATGACGCACTTCCGGCTGGATGACGCGCGCCCGCCCACCAATTAGGTCTGCCTACCCTACTGTAAATAAAACGGTAAAACACCGCCGACACTTACTCCTGTCCTCCCATTGCACCCCATGGACCAGACCCTTGGATAGAAAGGTAATTGAATTCCAATTAGATAATTATTGTTCACCCAGCAAGATTGTGTTCCTACTTACCGCTGTCTATTACTTACAGGCAGGAGTCACATACCACGCTATATTTGTAGGTATGTACCCTGACCCCCACACCTTTTTAATTCTCTTTCCAGTACTATATCAATACTAATGGATTAACATTTGTTTCACAGTTCTTGAGGTAAAAAAAGCCAGGACTTCACACAAACATCCCTCTTAAGCTACTGTAAACCTAGATGGTTTATTAAAGCAGGTACCGTATATACTCGCGTATAAGCCGAGTTTTTCAGCCCAAAAATCGGGCTGAAAAGTCCCCCCCTCGGCTTATACGCAAGTCACTGTATTAGGGACTTGGATACCCGCTGTCAGTAGCGAGTCTGAGCGAGTCTTAGCGATTCTGAGCGAGTCTTAGCGATTCTGAGCAATTCTGAGCGATTCTGAGCGAGTCTTAGCGATTCTGAGCAATTCTGAGTGATTCTGAGCGAGTCTGAGCGAGTCTTAGCGAGTTTACACGAGTCAATAGGTTTTCCCAGGTTTTGGGGGCAAAAGTAGGGGGGTCGGCTTATACACGGGTCGGCTTATACACGAGTATATACGGTATATATCTCTTTTATTTACTGGCAGTAATTTCTAGAGATATTTATTAATTTTTCTTATAGATAGCTTCCTTATGCTCTAACCCATAGTCCATAACTGGACACTGGGTGCCCCTGCATCTACGCTCTATAACAAACCCTGTTTCTCCACCGTAGGCTAAGGCATAAAAGAGATGCCTAAAGTGATAATCTATACGTCCTGAATACACAGGGCCATTTGAAGGTATTGATAGACTTCCTATTTCCCACAAACCCCTGCCCACCATGAATATATCACCACCCTAACCACATGAATCCCTTTTAGCAGTTTCACCCACTTACTCCCATTCTCGTTAAGCTCCTAGCACAGTTACTTTCATGCCCCTTATACTTTAGTAAATACTCTTTAAGTTCACTTATTACACCTCCAACCACGATAGTCCATCAGTTAAACCCCACACACCGTACACACCATATCCATGCCCTCTCAGGGACCCCAATTTCACCAGTTTGATCCTTTATTGTAACACATCACTCACATCACAATACTCACATAGACCACAAATATGAAACTGTTCTTTTATTTTATGTTTGATTTTGTTTTTTGTAAATATTCTCATTAGACCAATCCTGAGGAAGACCCAATGTGGGTCGAAACGTTGATTGTTTGTCTTCACAACTGCAAATAAAAACAACGACAAAAAGTACAACTTCTCAAGTCCCTCTTTTACGTGGTGCCAGGGATTGACATTAATTATATTCTGGAATTTTTTTTTTCCTTGAGCACCCATCCGGTGGTCGAACTAGATTTTATATTTTGCACGTACTTTTAGATGCAACCATTTATTTTACCATATAGTGTACAGGGAAATGGCAAAAAAATTCCAAGTGCAGTGAAATTGCAAAAAAGTGCAATTACACGTTAGTTTTTTGGGTTTTTTAGTCGCCATGTTCACTATATGGTAAAACCGACATGACAACGCAATGCCTCAGTTCAGTACGAGTTCGTAGATACCAAACATGTATACTTTTACTTGTATCCAAGTTTGAAAAAAAAAGAAATCACACTTTTTGTGCCATGTTTTGCGACCCGTAGCGTTCTCATTTTTTGGGATCGGGGCTGTGTGACGGCTTATTTTTTGTGTCTTGAGCTGACATTTGTAATGATGCCATTTTTGCGTGGATGCGCTGTTTTGATCGCCCGTTATTGCATTTTATAGTAATGCTGCGGTGACAAAAAAACGAAACTTTGACGTTTGGACTTTTTTCCATTACGCAGTTTACAGTTCTCATTAATTGATTTTTTTATATATATATTGATAGATCGAGCATTTCTAAATGTGGCGATACCAAATATGTTTCGTTTTGTTTTTTTATTACTTTTCTTTTAAACGGGTGAAAAGGGGGTGATTTGAACTTTTATGAGTTTTTTTTTTACATGTTTGTAAAAACTATTTATTAATTAATTCTTATTTTTACACTGCCCATAGTGAGGCACCCTGCAGCATAGTCCGATTGCTTGTGGCAGATCCCGATGAGCTGTAGCACATTGGGATCTGCCACAATTGCACACTATGAGTGATTGGCAGCTCTTGCCAACCACTCACAGGAAGTGCTCCGTAACAGTTTCCGGGGTCAAGCCAGGACTCTGGGCTGTCACATGAGCGCCGGAGATCCCACGATAAGATCTCCAGTGCAGGAGGGGTACAGCACATTCCCCACTGCTGTGGCTGTGGATCACACTGTCAGTAATTGACAGTGGGAACCAAAGGGTTAACTGCACTGATTGGATCCGATCGGTGCTGGAAGCCAGACATCTCAGCTGATGAGCTCCATGTCGGAGCTCACATCAAACCCCTGTAACTGACCCATGACGCTGTATAACGCCATGTATTGGGAAGGGGTTTTAATGTAAATACTGGGAGCTTTTTTCCCAGGGAATATAATGAACGTAGTATAAGAAAATAACGATGCCAAACTGCTAACTGTGCTGCATTATGAAATGTAAACTTTTTGTTTTCAAGGTTCTTTTTGATATATTCCTGAAAAACTGTGAATGCAGCTCTGGACTATAATATAATGTACAGTAGGAACGCAAGTGACATTGAACTTTCAGTGCTGAAGAATAAACCTGTCCATTGGCTCACTGATAATAGGGGTTTATTCATAGGTAGCGTATTGAATATTCAAGGGAGATGTGATAAATGTATAATCCATTGGGTCACACCAATGAGACCTCCTAACAATCATGACAATGGTTTCCTGTTATCAGTAAGTGAGAAGAATGAGGAGTAGACCATTTCCCTGTATAATGAGTACATTGTCAGTACAGTTCCATCTCCAGTCTTATCCGTTTTCCTGAAGGGTCTGTTATAACAGAAAATGTATGCATCACTATGAAATACAGTTATATATATTAAGCTACACATCAATATACAAAGGTGTGAATATCTAGACATACTGACCCCAGTTCATCAAAGCTTTTGCACTAGAATTGTGGCATAAAAAGCATTCAAAATTAGCGTAATTTTGGCGCAACGTGACACTGCACAACAAAGTTCAGACTTTGTGCTTTTAGATCATTTTTGCCCTATTCCTACAAAGAGAGTGAAGCTTGGACAGGGCAAAGAGACAAAATTCATCACGATCGATGGTGTTCTTTACGTCATAAGACTTATACCAGTCCCCACATCTCTTAACCAGGACCGTCCCACTCCAACACACACCCTCATCAAGACTGGTGTGAAAAAGGTGCATTCATATTATTTTTTATCATGATAAGTGGGTGAGTAGACGAGTCCCGGTTGAATTGTCACAACGGTCACCAGACCTTAACCACAGGGGCGGAACTACCGTGGTGCAGCTGGTTCAGCTGCACCAGGGCCCCGAATGGCTAGGGGGCCCCTTCAAGCCTGCACAGGGGGGCCCCCAGCCGACCTCCGTAAGCTGTTGTCAGAGGAGAGGGGGGTCAGGCAAGGGAAGCAGAAAGCTTCCTGCTTCCTTTGCCTGATCCCGCCCCTCCTCTCCTCTGCCCCTCCGGCTCCCAGGAGCGCACACGGCGTGGCTCAGCAGGTAGGAGAGCCGCCGCAAACACCTCTCCGACGGCCGCCAGCACCACCCCGCACCCCCCGCACCCCACCCCCCGGACCGCGCCGACGGCCACCAGCACATGGGGCGCACCAACGGCCACCGGCAACCCCCCGCTCCTCACCATGGCTGCACCAGGGCCCCCTGGGGTCAAGGTCCACCACTGCTTACCCAGTTGGACTTTTACACTTGTACAATTATCAAATATTAGGTATATTGAAGAAAACTATGCACGCATAACATAATTATAATTCTACGGTTATTTAAACTTTACCGCCCTGTATATTCTGCACATCGAATGAGGCCCACAGTTTGGTGTGAAAATAGCATGATAGGAAACACAAGGATTTTCAGTAAGGGCCATGGTGGTCAGACACTACCAATCAAACATTAATGAAAAAGTTTACAAATATGTGATCACTTAATGGCCTTTAAACAATGCTGAATGTTTTCTAATAAAATCTGTATAATACCTTAATATATTAAAATGAAAAAAGTGTGAGAGGGATAACTTTATTGGCCAATTTTATCTTACAAGCTTTCAAGCATAGAGGCTCCTTCATCAGGCTTAATTACTAATGAATGATTAAGACAAGACAGCAACATTAAAAATGTTATTATAAAATATTAACACAAACAAAAAAAAAAGACAGAGCACTCCATATCTTGGAGATTTTTAGCTAGTGTGACGTAGACATTGACTTCAATAAGAAGAGGCAAATTGCTCGACTTGTTGGGGATAGTATTACTTTTGATGTATATAACTCCCAGTGTTGTACGTGCTCCACAGTGAAGTATAAAGCCCCCAGTGATGTCTGTGCTCCGTAGTGATATATATACCCCCAGTGACGTCTGTGCCCTGTAGTGATGTATATACTCCCAGTGATGTCTGTGCCCGTCCCATTGGTGCATATGCCCCACCGTCATGTCTATACACCCAGTGATGTTTATGCCCCCCAGTCGTGTATATACCAGTTTTGTACATCTGGAGGCTGAAAATTTCTCCCATTTTTCTTAGCAAAATAGCCCTGTCTCAGTGAGATTGGATGGAGAGTGTTTGTGAACAGAAATTTTTTTAATGTGGTTGTAATGTGAAAAAGTGTAGAAAAGTTCATGGAATATGAATACTTTTAAAGGAAAACTGTCAGGCCAAAAATCCATATGTAACTGATATCATTTTCTAATTCCTTTCTCTAAGCTCTCTCTATTCATGTATTTCCATTATTTATGCTTTCCTCCTATCCTGTGTAAACTTAAAAATAAAAGATTCATTCCACATGTCAATCACAGTGAGTTCTCTGCTACCCACTCCCCAAAAAATGAATATTCATGCTTCATTACACTGTCCTGTGATCTGTCTGTTGTGTGACTCATTCACTGCAGACAGAGAAGGGAGGGGGGAGGAGGAGTGATCTTTGCTGCAGCTATGAGCTCTTTATGTCCTGCATTGTGTGTGCAGTCTGAGATATTTCTATGTGATTACAACAACATTTGATCATTTGCTCAGCAGATACACACATTACATGTATGCAGGAAAACCAAAGTTCATATATACAAATAGAAATCGTACAGACAGCACAGTCTGCAGCACAATACACCGACTTACCGTGGCCGGGACTCCGGAGGGACAGGCGTTTTCTTCTTCTTCCTTGTCATGGATGGACTGCGCCTGCCGGTAGTGGAGCCCGGTGGTCCAGATTCAAATAAAGATGTCGTTAGGTGAACAGATTAGGGGTTAATTATGAGAGTTCCGGTAACTGTACCGGCGCTGTGGGGCCTCCGGGCAATGGAATGCAGCAAGATTGAACGCTCCCCACAGGCTGAGCGGTGATCCCCGGAGCCAGGAGCTGCACAAGATGTTGTGAGGCAGCTGCGGTTACCTTTGTATGTGGATAAGCAGTTCATAAGGAAGCACGGACACTGTAAGTCTCTGTAACGGGTTCTTTACTGTAACCAGCAGGCAGTACATGGCATACAGTTACGGGTAGTGGACTGGGTGGACTCAGCAGTAATCAGTGTCCCTCAGAGATCCACGGTGTTCCTCCATTCTAGCTAAGTTGTGTTGCCGTTGTCGCCCAGGAATACCAGGGAGGCTGCTTGAATGCCCTACCCGGGGTATACGTTCCGGATGCTTTGGGGAGCCTTGGGTCCCTTGGTGGGTACACCGCTGGTTAGGCGACTGGATTTGGCGGTGGTGGGGTGCTCCTGTAAAGCGGACCCTCCACTCCTCTGGTTCGCGTAGAAGTGCTGAACTACTCCTAGCTTCGGTACCAGCAAACCGGCTGTAGATGGGCATGGGATGATTTTGGACCCGTATGTAGATGCCCGAAGATCGGTTGTTAGGGCACCGGGAATAATGGTGCTCAACCGGGGTGATGACAGGGAGATGGGCCAGGTGAGTTGGCCAGGGGGCCACACGGAACAGTGCAACCCCCTCTCCTAGGTTGTAGAGCTCATTGGTTTGGCTCCTTCAGAGACTAGACTAGACTGACTAATTGTACTCAGTTTTCCACTACACACTACCCTTACACTCCGCCCACCAGGACCTGATTGGCCCTCTATGCTAGGTGATGCATGTAGGGTATGGATCTCTGAGTTAACCGTGTGACTGCTGAGTCAGAGAATATTGCTGCTGCATTTTTGGCTGCAATACCCTCTTGTGACGCACTCGGTGCGGGGCGCCACACTCCCCTTTGGTGAAATACACTTGTCCCCAAGTGTCGCGCTACCCAGACATTACAGAGATATTTTGTGTTTTATAACAGCGGGCGGTCGGCTGTCCTTAGTTTGAGTCCAGGCTGTAGCCGCCAAGTCGCGGTGTTAGCGATTACACAGGGAGAAGTCTCTTGCAAAGTTCAAACAGTAAGTCACTTATGAAGGGCAGTATTGCGCACCCGTATAGCGAACCACCCATCACAGCACGCATGCCTCTCGTAGGTTATAATGTCCCCTCTATACAAGTCGCGGTCTGGATGCCCTCTCGGTAAGTGCGACTCCACGTCACGGCGCCCCACAAACACTTCTTCATACACGCCCTCCTCCCTGTCAAAACCCCACCCGGTAGTTAGGTTGAAAGTGCTCACCCTTCCTTTCTTGCGGAGTTCGTCAGGTAACGGGGGTTGGCGGCGAGCCGCGGCACGAGCCTGCATGTTGGGGCGCATACGAGCCTGCCACTCCTCCCTGCGGATGCGACGTACATCTTCGTCAGTGCGATGTGGAGTGTGAATAAAGTCACTGCAACGTGTAGGCTGCTGAACGGCTTGAGTTTGGTGGGCAGTCTGGATGGGCACCCGGTTAAACGGCACCGGAGAAGGTGCTGCAGCAGCACCCGACCAACACACCCGAGCAGGTCACTCGGCTGAAGGATCCACGGTATCTCCCCAGGCAAATCTGGTGTAGAGGTCCTCCGCGGTGCTGTGGGTCTCGTCGTCGTCATCATCCTCCTCTCCCTCAATGATCACATCGGGCTGCTCGGCGGGTAGAGATGTTGAATGGAATTCCTCCGGGTTGATGGACGGCTGTGCTGCAGAATTCTCCTCGGGGTCGTCCTGCAGGGCTTCCAGGCTGCCTGTCTCTTCATCTGCTATATCGGGCATTGGCGTTTCAATCCCGGTGGCCAGGTAGGCTCCTGAAGTGGCAGAGGAGGCCTCCGGTTCTTGGGAGAAACGGGTAACAGTCTCTGAGGTAGTATAGAAACTGGCTGTGGGTTCCGTGGTAGGAACCAGGTCAGTATTCACTTCTTCAGGGGAGCTGGTTGGAAGCTCCGGCTCTGGAACCGGTTCGGCTGCGGTCGTGGACCCAGGAACGGGGTAGCTGGCGGTCTCCACCGGGATGACGCAGTCTATGGGCTCCGGCGACGAAGCGGGACAGGTGGTGGACGTTGGTGAGGCGGTGAAACTAGAGATGTAATCCGGTCCTGGAGTGGTTACACCCGAGCGGCTCTGCTGCATCGCGCGATGTAGTCTGCTGCCCAAGCTCGCGCTCCAACTGCGGATCGTCCACTCAACGGTTTCTAGGAGCCGCACCCTGAGGTCTTGCAAAGCCTCTTGCCAGAAGTCGGGGCTGCCGTCGATAGTGAAGACGGGACCCGGACCAGGATGGCCTATGGCTGCTCTGGCCTCAGCTTCCACCTGTTGCATCAGGTCATGGAGTCTCATGCTGGCCATCTTCTTGGAGGAACCACACCCGTCTCAACCGGTAACCGTTCCGTCTGAGAGCTGGTGAAGAAGAGTCTCTGAAATTCCCACTTCCTTGGGGGTTTTTGTAGTCCAATTGTGGGAAAAAATCTTTAGTCTACCCCCATGGTTGTTTCAAGCAATCAGGGTGGACAATAATTTTGGCGCCTTTGCTTTTGGCCCTCCCGCGAAGAGGGGCGGTGGCTCACCCCTGGGCCTGCACGTGGCGGATTCTCATGGCGGGCATCGCCATCTTGGACGCCATCTTGGCCCAATGGTGAAAAGGCGGGAAAAGTTCTTTTTGGGACGAACAAAGTCCAAATTGTTGAAATAAAGTCTTTTTAAGCACATTATACCCGTTAGGGAACGGGCCTGCTCGTATCCTGTTCGTGACGCCATTTTCTGACTCACCGTGGCCGGGACTCCGGAGGGACAGGCATTTTCTTCTTCCTCCTTGTCACGGATGGACCGCGCCAGGCGGTAGTGGGGCCCGGTGGTCCAGATTCAAATAAAGATGTCGTTATGTGAACAGATTAGGGGTTAATTTGTCGTGACGCCACCTATGAGAGTTCCGGTAACTGTACTGGTGCTGCGGGGCCTCCGGGGGATGCAATGCAGCAAGATGGAACGCTCCTCACAGGCTAAGCGGTGATCCCCGGAGCCAGGAGCTGCGCAAGATGTTGTGAGGCAGCTGCGGTTACCTTAGTATGCGGATAAGCAGTTCATAAGGAAGCACGGACACTGTAAGTCTCTGTAATGGGTTCTTTACTGTAACCAGCAGGCAGTACATGGCATACAGTTACGAGTAGTGGACCGGGTGGACTCAGCAGTAATCAGTGTCCCTCAGAGATCCGCGGTGCTCCTCCATTCTAGCTAAGTTGTGTTGCCGTTGTCGCCCAGGAATACCAGATCGGGTACAGGGAGGCTGCTTGAATGCCCTACCCGGGGTATACGTTCCGGATGCTTTGGGGAGCCTTGGGTCCCTTGGTGGGTACACCGCTGGTTAGACAACTGGATTTGGCGGTGGTGGGGTGCTCCTGTAAAGCGGTCCCTCCACTCCTCTGGTTCGCGTAGAAGTGCTGAACTACTCCTAGCTTCGGTACCAGCAAACCGGCTGTAGATGGGCACGGGATGATTTTGGACCCGCATGTAGATGGCCGAAGATCGGTTGTTAGGGCACCAGGAATAATGGTGCTCAACCGGGGTGATGACAGGAAGATGGACCAGGTGAGTTGGCCAGGGGGCCGCATGGAACTGTGCAACCCCCTCTCCTAGGTTGTAGAGCTCATTGGTTTGGCTCCTTCAGAGACCAGACTAGACTAGACTGACTAATTGTACTCAGTTCTCCACTACACACTACCCTTACACTCCGCCCACCAGGACCTGATTGGCCCTCTATGCTAGGTGATGCATGTAGGGTATGGATCTCCGAGTTAACCATGTGACTGCTGAGTCAGAGAATATTGCTGCTGCATTTTTGGTTGCAATACCCTCTTGTGACGCACTCGGTGCGGGGCCGCACAACACCTCCTCCCAGCACAGAGTGTAGGGAGTGAACACAAGCTTGGATGGGTGTGGACATTTAAATAACACTTATAAGAAACCAGGAATAGTCTGGCTGCTGTGTAATGGAGAGGACTAATCCAGCAGCTGCCTGCAGAGTCTGACTTTGCTGATAACATGGAAACTAGAAAGGGTACAATAATGACTTTACATGTTCTTAAAAGGTCTGCCCAGACACTATTCAAGGGTAATATTAGTATCCTACTAAAAAATGACCTGATAGTGTCCCTTTAAGCCACTATATTTAAAAAAAAACACATCAATACACATTTCTACATTGAACCAGGGCCTTATTCAGGCCTTATTAGGGTAAGAAACAACAGGGATTCATAAACACGATAAAACAGGAAAAGGAAATGAGATCATTTGGTAGAGTTAAAGGTTATGACCCCAGAGGGGGAAAGGTAATCAAATCTAATGAGTATTATAAAACACTCTGTGTGGTTGGATATGAAGCCAGGATTCCAGTGTAAACCATCGGGCCACTAAGCTGCATCATGAAGTCACTATTCTTTTGCTTGAATGCATAAGAAACATAGAATACAAAGGGCTTGATTATAGACGGTATTACGTCCAAAAAAATTAAAATGACATAACAGGGAAAGTGTGGAATAGAGTCGAGGAAATAGATAACAGAATACATCAAAAGCTGGGCAAGAAAGCATGTTTAATAATATAAATGAAGGTAATAAAATAATGTAACAGCATAAAAAAAACTATAACATGAGGGGTGAAAATGAGACTGTACTGTAGAAAAATATAAACATGCATGAGGGCTAAAAAAAAAGTCCATAGTAAAATAAAAATAAGGTGTAAAATGATTCAATATAATAATAAGTGATCAGTAAATAGCACAAGCGTTTTGGAGGAAAGGTCCCAAGCTAATGCTTAAAAGATACAATAATAACAATAGTGTTTAAAGGGCTGTTTCCACTACACTGTGTGCAGAACTATTAGGCAAGTTGTATTTTAAAGGATTATTTTTATTATTGATCAACAACTATGTTCTCAAGTTCTCAAAAGACTCATAAACATCAAAGCTTAATATTTTTGGAAGTTGGAGTGTTTTTTTTTTAGATTTGGCTATCTTGGGAGGATATCTGTTTGTGCAGGTAACTATTACTGTGCAGAATTATTAGGCAACTTAATAAAAAACAAATATATTCCCATCTCACTTGTTTATTTTCACCAGGTAAACCAATATAACTGCACAAAATTTAGAAATAAACATTTCTGACGTGCAAAAACAAAACCCCAAAAAATGTGTGACCAATATAGCCACCTTTCTTTATGATGACACTCAACAGCTTCCATCCATAGATTCTGTCAGCTGCTTGATCTGTTTACGATCAACATTGCGTGCAGCAGCCACCACAGCCTCCCAGACACTGTTCCGAGAGGTGTACTGTTTTCCCTCCCTGTAGATCTCACATTTTAGGAGGGATCACAGGTTCTCTATGGGGTTCAGATCAGGTGAACAAGGGGCCATGTCATTATTTTTTTCTTCTTTTAGACCTTTACTGGCCAGCCACGCTGTGGAGTAGTTGGATGCATGTGATGGAGCATTGTCCTGCATGAAAATCATGTTTTTCTTGAACGATACCGATTTCTTCCTGTACCACTGCTTGAAGTTGTTGTCTTCCAGAAACTGGCAGCAGGTCCAAGAGTTGAGCTTCACTCCATCCTCAACCCGAAAAGGTCCCACAAGTTCATCTTTGATGATACCAGCCCATACCAGTCCCCCACCTCCACCTTGCTGGCGTCTGAGTCAAAGTGGAGCTCTCTGCCCTTTACTGATCCAGCCTCTGGCCCATCCATCTGGCAAATCAAGAGTCACTCTCATTTCATCAGTCCATAAAACCTTTGAAAAATCAGTCTTAAGATATTTCTTGGCCCAGTCTTGACATTTTATCTTATGTTTCTTGATCAAAGGTGGTCGTTTTTCAGCCTTCCTTACCTTGGACATGTCCCTGAGTATGGCACACCTTGTGCTGTTTGATACTCCAGTAATGTTGCAGCTCTGAAATATGGCAAATGGTATCTTGGCAGCTTCACGCTGGATTTTCCTCAATTCAAGGGCAGTTATTTTGCGCCTTTTTTGCCCAACACACTTCTTGCGACCCTGTTGGCTATTTGCCATGAAAGGCTTGATTGTTCGGTGATCACGCTGCAAAAGTTTGACAATTTCAAGACTGCTGCATCCCTCTGCAAGACATCTCACAATTTTGGACTTTTCAGAGCCCGTCAAATCTCTCTTCTGACCCATTTTGCCTAAGGAATGGCATTTGCCTAATAATTAAGCACACCTTATATAGGGTGTTGATGTCATTACACCACACCCCTCCTCATTACAGAGATACACATCGCCTGATTTACTTAATTGGTAGTTGGCTCTCAAGCCTATACAGCTTGGAGAAGGACAACATGTATAAAAAGTATCAAGTGATCAAAATACTCATTTACCTAATAATAGTAATAATAATTCTGCACACAGTGTACTATCAGAACACATAAATGACAGTTTGTATACACAAGAAGAAAATTAAACATGAAACTAGTATATTTGCAAAAAAGCATGGAAACTCTTAAATGACCGGAACACTCACCATAATGTCATATATAATGTATTTTGGTACTAGAATTACATCCTGTCAGATGGGAGTTTGATTACGTTTTGAAGTACACACTGCAGTCACCTTTCCCAGGTAACATCTGTGTTGCCACCCTGGGTTCTGCCGCCCGTGCCCCCCGACCTGCTGCCCTTACTCCTTCAGCTCCTATTGCCTCTGTCCAGCCTCCGTGTTCCCGGGTGTCGTCCGTCCGCCGACGGCTCAGGCAGCCGCCGCCCGCGGGTCGGTTGGGTAGCAACTTCCGTACCGTATGCCCCCGGGTACGCGCACTTGTTCCCAGCCGCAGGGGTCCAGCACCCTCTGCCTGAGCAACACTGCTCCTCTCACTTCCGGTACCACTGCTTGTGCACATGGAACTGTCTCCTAATCAGTTTCTGCTGGAGAGTGCAGGGAGCTTGCTCCTCCCCTCAGCCAATCACCAGGTCTCTGTGTCCTGCCAATCAGGACGGCCCTGCTCTGATTTAAACCTCCTGTTTCCAATCAGTCGGGGCCAGGGCAACTTCGACCTTCACCTTCCCTGAGTGAAGTTGCCACTTCTGGTCTGTCAGGTCGCTCTCCGTTTGGTCTGTTACCTGATCGCTCTGTGTTACCTCCCCCAGATCTCGTTCCTGCCGGTTCCTGGCTGATCACCGTGTTCCTGGATGGTCTCCTGATTCCCTCCAAGCTGATCGCTGGTTCTCGCCCGGCTCCGGATCCCCCGTGGTCCTGGATCTCCCTGTGTTCCTGGATCTCCCTGTGTTCCTGGATCTCCCTGTGTTCCTGGATCTCTCCGTGTTCCTGGATCTCCCTGTGTTCCTGGATCTCTCCGTGTTCCTGGATCTCTCCTGTGTTCCTGGTTCCCCGTGTTCCTGGTGCTCTGTATTCACGGTTCTTGTTTCGTATTGTATTCCCGGGTGTTGTTTCATTACCACGTCGCCTGGGGTCGGTTGAACACTTGTGTCCGTAGCATTGGCCCCTTCGAGGCTGATCCCGGCGGTATCCCTGTATAGGGGTCAAGCGCTCCGGGGTCTCCCTCGCTGGGCTCCCGGTGTTGCGACCTTGTGGCCCTCTCCAGGGGCGTGTGGTTCTGTGTTATAGTTCTGTTTAATAAACCCGTTGACTCTACGGTACGTGTCTGCCTCTCTATCACCCGGTATCAGCATCCGCTTTACGCGGTCCAGTGGGTCCACGTGTGAGTCCGTCAGTAGGACGTGACAGATTTTGCCCCGGCCATGGACCCCGCTGATGCCGGGTTTGATGCCCAAAGAGAGCTGGTCGCACTCCGCCAGAGTTACGACCGGGTTGTGGCGATTATCCAGTCGTTAGAGGCCCGAGCGTCCTCTTCTTCCTGCACCCCCAGCAGCCGGAGAAGGACTCCCCGCCTGGCACCCACATTCTTGGGGGTGCCCTCTACTGTTGATTCTGCTCTCTCCTTCCAGGTGCTGGGTCTCCGCCAGGAGAGGGACCGGAAGCGTGGGGTACAGACTCGGATGGTTTCCCCTATGGCCTCTCTGGATGACCGGTTTGCCAGCCTTGAGCCGGTCGGTGTCCCTGATGACGTCCAGCCTGTCGCTGTCCCTGATGACGGCCTGCCTGTCGGTGTTGGACGGGCTCCTCCTCCGTGTTCCTGGGGAGTCTCCAGCCTTGATCCGGTGGGTGCCCCTGATGACGTCCTACCGCTCGGTGCCCCTGATGACGTCTGGCCGGTCGGTGTCCCTGATGACGTCCTGCCTGTCGATGTCCCATCGTGTCTTGTTCCTGGACCGGCTCCTCCTCCGTGTTCCTGGGGAGTCTCCAGCCTTGATCCGGTGGGTGTGCCTGATGGCGTCCTGCCTGTCGATGTCCCATCGTGTCTTGTTCCTGGACAGGCTCCTCCTCCGTGTTCCTGGGGAGTCGCCAGCCTTGATCCGGTGGGTGTCCCTGATGGCGTCCTGCCGCCTGCCGGTGTCCCTGATGGCGTCCTGCCGCCTGCCGGTGTCCCTGATGGCGTCCTGCCGCCTGCCGGTGTCCCTGATGGCGTCCTGCCGCCTGCCGGTGTCCCTGATGGCGTCCTGCCGCCTGCCGGTGTCCCTGATGGCGTCCTGCCGCCTGCCGGTGTCCCTGATGGCGTCCTGCCGCCTGCCGGTGTCCCTGATGGCGTCTTGCCTGCCGGTGTCCCTGATGGCGTCTTGCCTGCCGGTGTCCCTGATGGCGTCTTGCCTGCCGGTGTCCCTGATGACGTCTTGCCTGCCGGTGTCCCTGATGACGTCTTGCCTGCCGGTGTCCCTGATGACGTCCTGCCACCTGCCGGTGTCCCTGATGACGTCTTACCTGCCGGTGTCCCTGATGACGTCTTACCTGCCGGTGTCCCCGATGACGTCTTGCCTGCCGGTGTCCCCGATGACGTCTTGCCTGTCGGTGCCCCCGATGACGTCCTGCCTGTCGGTGCCCCCGATGACGTCCTGCCTGTCGGTGCCCCCGATGACGTCCTGCCTGTCGGTGCCCCCGATGACGTCCTGCCTGTCGGTGCCCCCGATGACGTCCTGCCTGTCGGTGCCCCCGATGACGTCCTGCCTGTCGGTGCCCCCGATGACGTCCTGCCTGTCGGTGCCCCCGATGACGTCCTGCCTGTCGGTGCCCCCGATGACGTACTGCCTGTCGGTGCCCCCGATGACGTCCTGTTCCTCCTGTGCTTGTCACATGATGCCAAAACAACCGCCCTCGGGTCCCTTCTGCTCTTGGGACCGGGGAGGTGGATGCCGATGCCTCGAGCCCCCTGCGCGAGTTCATGGCCGGTCTCCGTCCAGGGGGGGGGCGTAGAGGGGGGGGGTACTGTTACCACCCTGGGTTCTGCCACCCGTGCCCCCCGACCTGCTGCCCTTACTCCTTCAGCTCCTATTGCCTCTGTCCAGCCTCCGTGTTCCCGGGTGTCGTCCGTCCGCCGACGGCTCAGGCAGCCGCCGCCCGCGGGTCGGTTGGGTAGCAACTTCCGTACCGTATGCCCCCGGGTACGCGCACTTGTTCCCAGCCGCAGGGGTCCAGCACCCTCTGCCTGAGCAACACTGCTCCTCTCACTTCCGGTACCACTGCTTGTGCACATGGAACTGTCTCCTAATCAGTTTCTGCTGGAGAGTGCAGGGAGCTTGCTCCTCCCCTCAGCCAATCACCAGGTCTCTGTGTCCTGCCAATCAGGACGGCCCTGCTCTGATTTAAACCTCCTGTTTCCAATCAGTCGGGGCCAGGGCAACTTCGACCTTCACCTTCCCTGAGTGAAGTTGCCACTTCTGGTCTGTCAGGTCGCTCTCCGTTTGGTCTGTTACCTGATCGCTCTGTGTTACCTCCCCCAGATCTCGTTCCTGCCGGTTCCTGGCTGATCACCGTGTTCCTGGATGGTCTCCTGATTCCCTCCAAGCTGATCGCTGGTTCTCGCCCGGCTCCGGATCCCCCGTGTTCCTGGATCCCCCTGTGTTCCTGGATCTCCCTGTGTTCCTGGATCCCCCCGTGTTCCTGGATCTCCCCGTGTTCCTGGATCTCCCCGTGTTCCTGGATCTCCCCGTGTTCCTGGATCTCCCCGTGTTCCTGGATCTCCCCGTGTTCCTGGATCTCCCCGTGTTCCTGGATCTCTCCGTGTTCCTGGATCTCTCCTGTGTTCCTGGTTCCCCGTGTTCCTGGTGCTCTGTATTCACGGTTCTTGTTTCGTATTGTATTCCCGGGTGTTGTTTCATTACCACGTCGCCTGGGGTCGGTTGAACACTTGTGTCCGTAGCATTGGCCCCTTCGAGGCTGATCCCGGCGGTATCCCTGTATAGGGGTCAAGCGCTCCGGGGTCTCCCTCGCTGGGCTCCCGGTGTTGCGACCTTGTGGCCCTCTCCAGGGGCGTGTGGTTCTGTGTTATAGTTCTGTTTAATAAACCCGTTGACTCTACGGTACGTGTCTGCCTCTCTATCACCCGGTATCAGCATCCGCTTTACGCGGTCCAGTGGGTCCACGTGTGAGTCCGTCAGTAGGACGTGACAATCTGGAGGCATATTCTAAGGTAGCCTATATTTAATCATCTAATACTGTGACTAACAGGACTACTTCCTTTTGGAACTTAGGACATACACAAGGCACATACTAATGGTTTGTGGAGCTCACCTTAGGATACAACAAATTATACTACAAGGTGTAGTTAGGTGAAGACCTCCTCAGATTCATTAAATTAACTGCTTTCTCATCATTGACTTTAGTTTAAACTTATTACCATATGGTAATTATTTTTCACAGTCATCCTGAGATGTAGGGTCAACAAATTTCACAGTTTCAACCTGTACAGAGCACAAACAGGTAATATACGGTAATTTTAGATCCTATTAATTATATATGCTGTTCTAGATACTGCTAGAGATACTGCTAGGGTACTCTTCCACTCATCGTTTTTCCTATATTCTTATTTCTGAGCACATTTTCTCTATCACATCCTTATGAGCACTGACTCACTAAAGCACTATAACAAATCTGCACTTGCATTATAAAAATAGGAAAACTCTGTTTTTCTTTGTATATACCGTACTTTATTTAGTGCCTGAAGATGTTAAAGGAAATCTGTCAGGTTATTACCACCTAACCTATCACTACCTGTCCCTGTCCCTTCCTAGCACATTCCTAAAAATCCCAGTCTGACCTAAAACTGCCTTTTAAAGGCTGTGAAAAATGAGATTGATACTTACATTTTCATATGTAAATGCAGCTTCCAGTCTACTGTCTGTAGACTGACTAGGCAGTTTCCAGGGCTCCATCTCCCCTCTTCACTGCTGCTAGCATACCCTGCTGGGCGTGAGAATTCCTTCTTTGGCACACTCCCGATTTGAAATTCCCGCCACCCTCTTCCGGGTATGATGCGCCGGACATCGTTTCCGGTCCGATGCATTGCGGGTGAGCGTGGTCGTACGTCATTTCTGATCCTGCTCATTGCACGGTCTAGTTAGGTAAAGACATCGCCGGCTTCATAATGCAAACTGTGCATGCTCTGAAGGCGTTGATGTGGCCGCAGAGGACAGAGTGATGCTGGGGTTATCCCAGTTCACGGATGAACATGAACTCTGATAACTTTTCACACAACAGTTGGCGGCCAGAGCCCAGCCATAAAGTGAGCGCTTCTCTCACGGCTGTGCTCCATTGTCATTCTTTACCTGCTCATCTCATAGCTGTCCGCTTTATCTGCGCTGAGAATCAAAAATTCTGTGGAGCGTTACATTTTACTTTAAATTATTTATTTACTTTCACACTTCTATATGTACGTTGGACCCAACAGCCAATCACAGACACTCTCACAGAGAATGGACGTCTGTGATTGGCTGTTCGAGTAATATACAATCAGCCCATACATTCTAGTATGGTATAATGTATGGGCTGGTTTCAGGTTACTCTAGCAGCCAATCACAGACACCCATTCTCTGTGTCAACGTCTGTGATTGGCTGTTGGGCCTGTCACACATATAGAAGTGTGCAAATAAATAAATAATAAATAAAATGATGTAATGCTCCACAGAATTTTTGATTCTCAGCGTAGATAAAGTGACCAGCTACAGACTACCACCCCCAGCTGCCTGTCTTTATCTTAGCTGGTACTCAAAAGACAGGGAAGCCCAATTTTTTTTTTTTTTTTAATTCTTTAAATAAATAATTTAAAGAAAGCGTGGGCTCCAACCATATTTTGTTTGCCAGCCAGGTAAAACCAGGGAGCTGGGGGCTGGGATTCTCAGCGTGGTAAGCCCCAAGTGTTCTGGGCCCCCCATGCTGAAAACTGCCGCCCGCTCACCCCTGAAAATGGTGCATTCGTTGTAGCGCCATTTCAAGGCGCTTTACCCAGCTCTTTCAGCTGCACTGGTGGGGGGCGGCACGCTGGGTAATAATGGGGTTAGTACCAGCTTTGTTTTATCACATGGTACTAAGCCTGAAATTCATGGTGTCACGCCAAATTAGACATAGCCACAATGAATTTCTAGTAAAAAAAAATTTAATTAAAAATAAAGCACATTTAGGGACTCCATCTTTAGTAAAAACAAAAATCATTGATCCAACATAATCCACAGGTTCAGCTCTGCTATGTCTTTGCCATCAGACAAATACATCGGAGGACAGAGATGAGCAGGCCCAAGATGACACTGGAGCACAGCCGTGAGAGAAGAGCTCACTTTACAGCAGAACACCAGGTGCCAAATGCAGTTTTAAAAGTTATCCCAGTTCATGTTCACCCGTAAACTGGGATAACCCCAGAATCACTCGGTCCTCTGCGGCCACATCGCTGCCTTCAGAGCATGTGCAGTTTACATTATGGAGCCGGTGATGTTTTCACCTAGCAAGACCGTGCAACGCACAGGACTAGAAATGATGTCCGGCTTGCTCATCCACCATGCACCAGACTGGAAATGGTGTTTGGAAAAAGGAGGCAGGAATTTCAAATTGGTAGTGCACTGGAGGATGAATTCTCACACCCAGCAGGGTGTGCTAACAGCAGAAAAGAGGGGAGATGGGGCCCTGGAGACTGCCTAGTCAGTCGACAAACTGTAGACTGGATGCTGCATTTACACATGAAAATGTAAATATCAATCTCATTTTTCACAGCCTTTATACGGCAGTTTTAGGTTAGACAGGGATCTTTAGGGATGTGTTAGAAAGGGGCAGGGACAGGTAGTGATAGGTTAGGAGGTAAAAATAACGTGACAGGTTCCCTTTAAGTGACATGTATCAAAATTTACGTAGTTCAAAATGGCAAGGGGTGGATGGTGTATACGGACCTGCGCTGCATAGACCCAAAGATCAGACGATGTTCATCATTATAGTTTTTATTTATTTTATTATTTATAAATAAAAACTATAATGATGAACATCGTCTGATCTTTGGGTCTATTCAGCGCAGGTCCGTATCCACCGTTCACCCCTCGCCATTTTGAATTACGTTGATCCTTGTGGTGTGGATCCTTGCAGCAGCTATTACCTTTGTTTTGACGCTGGTTGTGTGCTAGATACACAATCCTCCCAGGTGAGCGACTAATTATATTTGGTCTTCTCTTTTTATTAATGATATGACCCGATTGCGCTTCTTTTTCCTTCTAGTATTGATGTATCAAGATTTGACTCTCATTTACTGTTCTCTGTATATTTAGTTCTATTGTACACAGTTACACCTTGACAAAGGCAGAAGAACTGCTGAAACATTGGCCATAATTTTCAATGGTTTTCCTTGTGTATAATAAAAGTGAAATTTGTTTTGGAAAAGCATCCTACATCTCCTTTGATTTCTTTTGAGTGCCAGAGTTGTTTGGACTATGTTGTATTATTTTTTTCTCTCAGCACCACAATTGAGTTGAGAGTAGACATAGCGCCCTATAGTCTTTACACATCATTTTTCTTCAGACAAAATATATTTCCTGGAGTTATTGACCATGGACAAAGACAATGCTGTACAAACAGGTAGATTCTTTGAAACAGTGGACATTAGTGGATATCTTCATTACAGCAGTGCTCACTACCTGCTGTGGCTCAAAAATATTCCTTATTGGGGGTCTGTGGCCTGACTGCACATGTCGGAGGCCACATAACGCAGGAGCTCCGTGCCCAAGGGAAGCAAAGCGGCTACTAAACAGGAACCGGCGGCCTCACACACCCGGATTTACCAGCACCGTCACCTGTGGACTCCGGTGAGTGAATGGGAAAGAGCAGGCCCAGCTCCCGCGATACTCCCAGATGAGTCACGGACTTCTTTGCCGGCGCTCGTGCTCTATCTGCTCCCTCTAACATGGCGCCTCCTTCTCCTCGCGCCACCCATGCCTCCCAGCGGGGATCCCAGCCATCTATCGGGTCTCTCGCTCCTGAACAGGCAGAGGCTCCTATTACAAGAGAAGCCATGCAAGCAATGCTGGCGGACGTCAGAGCCTCTCTACAGGAGGACATGAAATACATGATGGCAGAAATGAGGGGGGAAATAGAGGAGATAGGGGGCCACACAGACCAGCTAGAACATAAATTAACAGAGCTGATTAAATCTCACAATGCCTTGTGGGATGCCCATGACTCCCTGAAGGAAGCTTTGACAAAGAATAAATCCAAGACTCTGAACCTGGAGGACAGGTCCAGACGGAATAATGTCAAACTCCGTGGAATACCAGAATCTGTCCCTCCTGCCGACCTGAGGGCCTTTCTACAGGATTTCATTATAGCTGCTATGCCGCACATCAACAGGAAAGACATCATCATAGATCGTATTCACCGCATCCCCAAGCCTGCTGCCCTCAACCCATCACTTTCCAGGGATGTACTTGCCCGTATTCACTTTTTCGAATTAAAAGAGGACTTTCTGCTGGCACTACATGGGAATCCCGCCCTCCCTGAGCAATTCTCCCACCTATCGGTATTCCCGGACTTGTCTTCTGGAACTTTGGCACTCCGCAGAGCTTTTCTCTCCTACACCCATGTGTTACGCGATAAAGGCATACCGCTGGGGATTCCCGACGAAGCTAATAGTCTGCAAAGACGGTGGGACTTATATCTGTTCTTCCCCATCCCAAGCGGCAAAGTTACTCTCGCAGTGGGGCTGAAATCATCTGATCCTGATGCCATCGCCGTCTCGCCGAGGTCTTCTGCTTCTGATCATCCCAGGAGACACCTTGACACAGAATGGGAAACTGTCTGAAGTGCCTACTGTGTTACTTTGGATGTCCCTTGGTGCCTTCCCGTATGGTACTTTTTTCTTTTTGTTGAAGGTGGTCTGTTTTGACTAAGGAATCCGACCCCTCAAGTATAAATCTGTAGAAATAAGAATGCGCAAATAGGGTCTTATCTTAATTAAATATAATCAGCGTGTGATGTGGAATTGCTTACCTTGTCCAGTTGTGAAACCCACAACTGGTTAAATCACAATAAATGCAGCTGCTGCAGGTACCAGCCCCCCACAGATCACTGTGGTATCAACGCAGATTTTCCTTGGATGAGGGCTTTCCTTTTCAGCCTCACTCACGGACTGGAGATTGGCTTTTACCCATTCTTCCAAATTTACCTCCTGTATCAACCATCTGGAGCAATACAAGAAGCTTCACTTGAATTGGTATTTAACTCCTGCTCGCCTTGCAAAATTTTATCCTGCTTCCTCGCCATTGTGCTGGAAGAATTGTAATTTCATTGGATCAACTGTACACCTCTGGTGGGACTGTCCAAAACTTCAGCCCTTCTGGCGAAAGGTGAAGGCAAGTGAGTGTGAGGGTGCTGTCACACCTGGCGATGGCACCGCCGATGTATTAGGCGTGGCCTATCGGCACCGATATCGCCCCTGCGTTGCCTAATGTGAAGGGGCGATGTCGTCGCCTCTGAGTGCACCGCTGCCAGGGTGTCTCAAAACCCCACTGATGTGAAACCAGGCGGCCGATCTGGGGTGATGTATCAAAATCGCCCCATGTAAATGGCCGCCTTCGACCTGACAGGTAATGTGAGCCATAGGCTCCCATTGTACTGCATCGCCGCTGGGGTTTTGAGACAGCCCGGCAGCAAAGCGCCTGTCAGCTTGCCGGGGCAATCGCCGGAGGTGTCTCCCCGTGTAAACGGGGGCGGCGACGCTGGCGGGGCGCCAAAAATCTGCGCGCTCCCGCCAGTCGCCGCCGACACCTCCGGTGCTGTTGCCAGGTGTGACGGCACCCTGAGTTTTGCAGCAAGTCTGTACCAGCCTTATGCTCAATTCCAGATGTCCAACTTCAGGGGTGGACATATCATTGGTGAAACCTGTGCCCCATGAGGTAAGGGGGCCAATTTCCACCTCCAAAGCAAGTGGAATTGTGCATTATGATGTGCTACTGGCCTGAAAAGGGCCCTTATATTGTTCATGCACAAGGGCTTTTCTCTCTCTGTCCACCAGTGTTAACTTGTATACAATACAGCTGATGACACACAATATGAAATAGTCATGATACGCCTCCAGGGCCGTGGGATACTCGGAACCGGGCTTTGGTACTTCTGGGGAGTCACAGGGGTAGAGACCCCGCTCCGTGATCCTGGGCATCAATTTAAAATTTCAGGGAATAGGGATTTAGGGATGGTTGTCGTGACGCCACCCATGATGTTCAGCTATTAATGGCCAATTCTGCGGTGAGGGACCTCTGGATATGATGGGATTGCAGCTACGGTGCTATCACTCCTCCCTGGTTGAGCGGTTCCCCAGGAAAACCGGTATAGTATATGGTGGTGGCAGGCCGTTGAGGTGCAGGACTGAGGACGTGGAATAACTGACAGACACAGATTGTAGTCTCCTTTACCTTTACTGGTGGTAGCAGATTCAAACCAAGGCACTGTCCACAGGAGATGTTGGGAATCTGGGTGGCCTGGAAGCAAGTTGGGGATCTTCTCATCCGTGAGCTCTGAGGCCTCCCTGTTGCGCTACTTCTTGCTGGTCCTAGCCGCCTGTAGCTAAGCTGTGACCCTCTCTTTCTGCGTTTAAGTCTCTCACCTGTATGGCAGGCAGCTTGAGCCCTTCTCGGGTGCCACTCCTCTGACAAATGGCCCCAAGCTCTCCGATGCTGTTGTGCCTCCAGGTGCTTTGCTGTGGCCAGGAGACTTGGAATCTCCCATCCTCCGGTTTTGGGTGCTGGGCCTGGAACACCCTCACAACCTTGGACTCCAGTGACCATTTCTGGGGCTCTACACTGGGGTGAGCCGGATAACTCACTCCACTCCCCAGGCCTGCTTCTCTCCTTACTCAGACTCTCTCCTACGGGTCTCTTACGCTTGCGGTTCCTCACTCTCAGCTCTACCTGGGTCAAGCTTAGCACTGCTCCAGACTACAGGTCATCTTCACAGTCCTCCTAGGAACTGAACTAACCCCTCCCCCAGGCCAGAATTTATAGGGAAGCTTCCCTGAACTCAGGTTTCAGAGCCTCCCCTTCTGATCTGAAGTCAGGAAAAGTGTTGCATGCTGTGGGCTTACCTGGTGTGGATACCCCTTTTTTGCTTCCAAGCATGACATCACCCCCCAAGGGAGGCAATGCCATTGTGGCAACCAGACTCTGGGGTGCCACAGTCACACGGGTCTCGCATACATCACCCAGAACGGTCACCGGCTCTCCGGACAGGAGTGTGTTAGCTGCATAGAAACACAAACAGCTTACACACTCCTGCCCACGGAGCCGGCGGCTGTGCCAAGCGAGGCATGTGAGACTTGTGCGAGTATCTCACATGCATCTCACACTGTGTGTCTTCGGCCTACCAATCTAACAGATTACTGAGGACATCTCCAATAGGCTCCAAAATGTAAAACAAGATGACTTCTGTGTATACAAAAGTTCATGCCTAGGTTTTGATAGCCTCAATGAGGTAATAGAAACGACCTCCTAACAATCAGGTTTTGTTTGTTTTCTTTTAACGTGGTTTTGGGAACTTTGTCATAATATTTATATATCTTTTATGAACTTTTATATGTTTTACGTATTATAAATTATTAGTCTCCCCTTGTATTTTATGTTTTACTCATTATTTATATTTCACTAAGGCTGCGTTCACACGCTGCGTATTTTATCGCGTTTTTTTACGCGCGTCTTTTCAAGGGGAAAAACGTGTGTAAAAAAAAGCGCGAGAGAACAGCTCAATTCAACTTCAATTGCGCTTTTTTACGCGCGTTTTTCCCAGTGCTTATAATGGGGCCTATGGAAAAAACGCGCGTAAAAAACTGGAAAGAATTGACATGTTCATTCTTTTTACGCACGCGTTTTTTGCTCCAAAAACGCTGCGTAAAATTACGCGACGTCTGAAAGGCACAAAGTGAATGTCCATTTACTTTGCTGGGAAACGCAGATGCACATGCGTTTTTGGGGCAAATACGCGCGTAAAAAAACGTGCAAAATACGCAGCGTGTGAACGCAGCCTAAAGCTTTTTTTAGCCCACAGATATCTACCATATATATTTTTTAATGATAGAGGTTCATTATGCACTTCATGTTATAATATCTTTCAAGCGATTACATTATTATACCTGGTTTATAACACATTTTTTTTTCTTTTTCCCCTAACACTATAGTCTACCCCTCCCCCATTTGTGTCCCTACCCTATTCTTTATCTGGACATGTCCTGCCTGCAATCAAGCCATTTATATCCTACTAGATGGTGGCCTGATTCTAACGCATTGGGTATTGGCGGCGACCATTCAGAGACGCAGCGCGCAGCTTGGCGCGCAATTTGAATGGTGCGCAGTTTTCAAACACGCGCCGCATCTCTGATTGGCCGCCGCCAGCCGTGGTGACCAATCAGATACTTGGCGCATGGTTTGAATGCCGCGTCTCTGATTGGTCTTTGCGGCTGGCGCGACCAGAGATGCGGCATTCAAACCGCGTGCTAAGTCTCTGGTTGGTCACCATGGCTGGCAGCGACCAATCAGAGACGCGGCGCGAGGTTTGGGGCGCGATTTGAATGCTGCGCGGTTTTCAAACATGCACCGCATCTTTGCGGTTGGCGGCGACCAATCAGAGATGCGGCATTCAAACCGAGCACCACGTCTCTGATTGGTCGCCACTGCTGGCAGCGACCAGAGATGCGGCCGCGTCTCTGATTGCTCTTCGCGGCTGGTGGCGACCAATTAGAGATGCGGCGTGTGTTTGAAAACCGCACGGCATTCAAATTGTGCGCCAAACACGCGCCGCATCTCTGACTGGTCGCCGCCAGCCGCAAAGACCAATCAGAGACGCGGCATTCAAACTGCGTGCCAAGTCTCTGATTGGTTGCCATTGCTGGCGGTGACCAATCAGAGACACGGCGCGCGGTTTGGGGCGCGATTTGAATGCTGCGCGGTTTTCAAACACGCGCCGCATCTCTGATTGGTCGCCACGGCTGGCGTCGACCAATCAGAGACTTGGCGCGCGGTTTGAATGCCACGTGTCTGATTGGTCTTCGCGGCTGGCGGCGACCAATCAGAGATGCGGCGCGTGTTTGAAAACTGTGTGGCATTAAAATCACGCTTCAAACCGTGTGCCACATCTCTGATTGGTCACCATGGCTGGCGGCGACCAATCAGAGATGCAGCACATGGTTTGGAGCGTGATTTGAATGTCGCGTCTCTGATTGGTCTTCGCGGCTAACTGCGACCAGAGATGGAGTGCGTGTTTGAAAACCGCGCAACATTCAAATCAGGCTCCAAACCATGCGCGGCATCTCTGATTGGTCGTCGCCATGCCATGGTGACCAATCAGAGACTTGGCGCACGTTTTGAATGCTGCATCTCTGATTGGTCTTTGCGGTTGGAGGCAACCAATCAGAGATGCGGCATTCAAACGCACGCCAAGTCTCTGATTGGTCGTCACGGCTGGCAGCGACAGAGACGCGGCATTCAAACCATGCACCAAGTCTCTGATTGGTCGCCACAGCTGGCAGCGACCAATTAGAGATGCGGCGGGTGTTTGCCGCGAAATTTGAATGTTGCCATATAGGAATACTCATACCGTGGTTGTTGCAATATGGCGGTCGGGGTACTATCGTGGCAAGCAGCGGGGAGATGACCGGCTGACGCCAGTCATCTCCCGGCTGGCTCGCCGTGGACTTCGCAGCGCAGTAGATGAGCCGCGGCCGCGATCTCCCGACGAAATCTGCGGCTCATCTACTGCGCCCCGAGGTCCGCGGCGAGCCAGCCGTGAGATGACCGGCTGAAGCCGGTCATCTCCCGGCTGGCTCACGTGCGCTGCGGCCACCGTTGGGACATCAGCAGCTAATGCCGCTGATCTCCCGATGATGGCCAAGGCCAGACGCGTATATCCCGGCGATAGCGGCGCCAATGTCGCCGGTTTCAGCTTGGTGCGTATTTACAATGCGCGCGGCTGTTTTGCATACTCCTCGCTCATTGGTGGCCACCGCTGCCGGCCACCAATGAGCGCCCTGGCACGATTTCCGTGACAGAACCTTAGATGATTATATAGTAGATATTTCTTTCGTATTTTCACAAAAATGTTAGAACAAGATATGGCTTAGCGGCCTGGTCGTTTGCATTCTTGCACATCAGTATTATAATCCTGGGTTAACATCCAACTATACAAGGCATATGGACCCTCCTTTCCATAAAACCTTTGACCCAACCCTACAATATAATTTCCTGTTCCATCCTGTATGTAAATCCCTGTTATTACTTAGTTTGATTTGGCCTATGGCAATGCAGTGCTGAAATGTGAAACTCTCTGCATTTATAAATATATGATTTACCTCTGTTACTATTTTAATTATTTCTAAGCAGCAACAGTTTGAGTTAGAAGGGTTAACCCCATATATATTATTTTTATTATATATATTTTTTTACAACAAGGTGTATGTTCATGTGGTGGATGGAGTGATATATCAATATCACGAAGATAAGCCCAAGTAATAAAACGGATGGTGTGGATTTTTTTTAGATGGCTGTCTTCTATTTCCAGGGATCTGGAGTCATTCTGGTGGAGGTGTGAAGTGTGACCATGTAGTGGGTCATAAGCCAAGGTGTTAGATTGAGTCCCTTGTCAATTTAGTTCCCAGATTGTTTTCTCTCTGTTGTTCTCAAAATGATCTCTCAGTATTAGACAAGAGGAGTGTTTTTCTACTGGTGTATCCCGCTCTTTCCTTATTGTTTGTTTGTATCAATTCATTCTGGTTTGTAATTTTTGCTTAGTTTCCCCAATAAATTCTTACTGAGCAGTGATGTGACTAGTCTGATGGGCCCCGATGCAAATTTTGGATCTGGGCCTCCACCTGCATTTCAGTCAGATGTATGGGTCCTTGTACATTATAAGCATTCTAGATCATATAAAGCCGAGGTGTACATAGAAATCATAAGACCCCCATAGCAGAATTTCTAATTGGACTCACTCTCACCCCCCGAAAAAATAATTTGGGCTCGTCACATAAGAACATTTTTCACAACTTTTGCAGCCTTTTCAACATAATTTTCCTGCTATTGAAGCCCCTAGATTCCTCTTTCATTGCAGTCATAAAGTATAATGCCAAAAAAGTGCCCCCCAAACACTGTATGATCCCCCACAGTGAATTCCTCCAAACGCATTGTATGATGACTGTACCCAACCTCAACTGCCATTGCAAAGTATGATGACCCCCAACACAGTATGATCCCAGACTATGGTCCATTATATTGCATGGAGGGCTATGTGGGGGTCACACACAAACCTTCACACTGTATAATTGCTTGCATATAGTATAATGGCTTTCAAATAGCCCTCCATAAAGTATAAGGGCTCCCTCATAGCCCTCCAAATATTATAATGGACCCTACTCCTCCATATACTATAATGCACCCCCCCATAGTCCTTCATGTATTATAATGCACCATCCATAGTCCTCCATATCATATAATGCACCTCCCATAGTACTCCATGTATTATAATGCACAACCCATTGTCCCCATATATTATAATGCACCCCACGTACAGTGGTGTTCAAAAGTCCTGCATAGGCATAGGATAAATTGATTTTTCAAGTTTCAAACGTTTTCTGTCAAATATCTTCGAGCTAATATGACATATTATATATGGTTTTGTTCAGAATACAATTTTGCATTCTCTCCTTGTAATATTTTAACTTTTGAAGCAGTTTTGCCTAAAATTATTGCAACAATATGGGAATTAAAAGCACAACTAAATATTGTACAGCTTCAGATCCAAAATTAGCCAATCACAGATGAGGTTCTTGTGACCAATTATAACCTGGATATGGCAGCCAATCACATTCCATTACATTGCATCACATTTGCTGCTTTGTTTGTGTGTTTTATCTGTTGGTCTATCTAGTGAATCATACTGTAGAGCTTATGATGGGAGGCTTCAGATTTTTGTCAGCGGAGGATCGTGTGCGAGTTGTGGTGCTACATGAAGAGGGTTATACTGGCCCCCAGATCGCAAGGAAGGTCGGCTGTAATCAGAGTACAGTCGTAAGAATTTTGCAGAAACATAAGCAGCTTGGAATTAACCAGGACAGGCCAGAACTGGTTGGCCCAGAAAGTCAACTAAAAGGGAGGATAGAGTACTGATAAGAACATCCCTTACCAATCGAAATCTCACCTCTCCTCAGCTTCTGCGAGAATGGCAATAAAAGTGCAATGATTGTATAATGCACCCCCATAGTCCTTTATACAGTATATGATAATACAACCCCATATCTTATATTGCACCTATAGTTCTCCATATATTTTAATGCACCCCCATAGTCCTCCATGTATTATAATGTGCCCCTATATTCCTCCATGTATAAGGTAGCTGCCATAGTCCTCTAGTTATTTATAATGCACCCCGATATTCATCCATATATTTTAATGCAGGCCCGATAGTCTTACATGTGTTATAAGTACAGTACCTCCCATAGTCCACCAATTATTATGATACACCTTATAGTCCTCCATGTATTATAATGCTCCCCCATAGTTCTCTATGTATTATAATGCACCTCCATATATTATAATGTATACCCCCATAGTTTTCTATGTATTATAATGCACCCCCATTGTCCTTCATGTATAAGGTAGCTCCCAGAGTTCTCCAATTATTATAATGCACCCCCATGGTCCTCCAATCATTATAATGCACCCCCATGTTTTGCGTATAGTAAAATGCTTCCCACATAGTCCTCCAAATATTATAATTCACATTCAATAGTCCTCCAATTATTATAATGCACCCTAATATTATGATCCCTTATAACCCCCCATATATTATAAAGCAGCCACTCATATAGGCAGCCTCATATCATTGTTGTTTTTTGGGCATTGTCTTTAAAACATTTATTATTCAAAATGACCTGGAAACCTGATTCTCCAGGTCAATAAAATTACAGATACAAAACTTACATGATTTTTCTTTTTAAAGTGATGAAAAAAATCAGAAGTTTGTTTAAATGAAAAAGAAACATTTAAGGCTACTTTCACACATTGTGTATTTTGCTGCTTCTCTGCGCTTTTTACTGCGTTTTCTGCTTTTTCCTAGTTTATTGCTGCGTTTTTTTACCCGCGCTTTTTGCAGTGAAAACGCAATTCTGGATAAACAGTCCAGCAAAACCTATGGGTTTTAACACAATCCATTCACACACTGCGTATTTGTGCTTTTTTTTACGCGCGTGTTTTCACTGCAAAAACGCGCGTGTAAAAAGAATCAACATGTCAATTCTTTCTGCAGTTTTTCTCTGCGTTTTTCCATTGCCCCCATGATACATGGGCTCTGAAAAAGTGCAGAGAAAAACGCAGTGTGTGAAAGGAGCTGTGTATTTCACAAAATACGCGCGTAAAAAAGCGCAGCTGAGTAAAAAGATACGCATGTGTAAAACGTAGCTGCAGTTCCAATTTATGAGACCTGAAATATGTTTATATCTTTAATATCAGCATCTAAATAGTTGACAGCAGTGATCCAAGCTTAGCTCAGACATGGCTGTTGGAGACAGATGGCGGCTATGCTACCCAACCGGCATATGCTTTGCATGGAGCAGACCCATCTCCTGAGCCTCTCCACACATGCAGACTCCAGTGACGATGAAGATTTACATCCCTTTGCATGATGGAGTTACATTTAGTGGCTATAAATTTGGGAATCATTTTTCAGTCTGTTGTCATAGTTGTGAAACATAGGTTCAAGATAACCAACAATTTTCCAAATAGCGCCATATGGTGGCTGTATGTGACCACTTGGGGCCCCTAGCAGTATCCAAAATATAAACAGACACAAGCTCTGCACTATGTGCTGAATATGGGGATGTCTCCACACTGTTTTCTAAATTCAGTGTAATACTTGTGTTGTGCGCGGCGCTCTGCTGAATAATCCCAGGGCGAAGGAAAATCTACAAGTCCGGACGTGAAGACAATCAGCGTGACTCCCCTCAAAGGAAAAGCGGTCACTTTATTGAAATCTTCATAAAACAATTCTCATGTTAGAGACAGCAGCTAGGGAGAGAGGGTAAAGTCAGGCAGGTACAAAGGACTCAGACGACGGCCGCATTTTTGCATTTCTGGTATGTATCAGATCCGTATAAGCACACGGGTGCAAAACTGCCATGGTTTTCCCTTTAGGGCAAGTGTCGCTGATTGTCTTCTGTCCACACACTACCAGTATCTTTTCCTCTGTGATCCATGAAGCTGCTCCTTGAATCCTCATGGCTCTGTGGATATGTTCATCTATACACATCGGACAGGATCCTTGTAAGAATGCATTCCTAGGTGACGGCAGCTGTTGTTTTCCATCTTTACTGCCTAAACAAATCTGAATGTATCTCAGAACTTGGCGGTAAAAATTGATTTCTTTGTGTGTCTTGGATGAAAGCTGTTCTTTCTAAGATGTGCTGGACAGCATGTAGGTTTATGGAAGATTGCAGTTTATACTGTATGGTTTTTATATAGCTGCTTGAGTCAAGAAAATCTATGTATTATTGTGAGCAGTTAAAGGGAACTTGTCATTTTGAAAATATGTGATATGTAGGTTGGAAGTTATGGAGGAAGAGGAGCGGATCAGATTGTTATACATTTTCGTGTAAAAAGTTTCAGTAAATACTTGATTTTATCCATTGGTTTTTGTATGCAGGAGTCCAATGGGTGGTCCTACTCAGTGATTGACAGCCATCTCTGCATGCAATGGTCAATCACTAGAAGGACCACCCACTGGACTCCTATGCATACTAACAGCAGGAATTTCAATGAAGAAGAACAAGTTCTACTCGTCATAAAAGAACATTTTAATAGTTATCTGCAGAAAAAATTCTGCGCATCACATCAAAATTAAGCTGTATCCATACATCTTGGCTCATAATGTTGGAGAATGACAATTAAAGAGGTTTTCCACTACTAGGACAACGCTTCTGAATCAACGTGTTTTCTTATTAAATAATAGACTCTTGTAGTCACCTGCCATGCTGCCGCCAGTCCAGTGCTGTCAGTAACCGCGGCTCGGGGCTCATGGACATAATAATGTTGCGCGAGTCCCACGTCTGATCACCGCTGGCTTCTCACTTGCCACGCCTTTGGACATTGTTGCTAACATCAAGCAGCACTCATTTCCTTGTTGATAGCTCCTATGTCCGAAGGCGTGGCGGGAAGAAGACCTTCATGCTTGTCACTTGACTTATCACATGACACCCCAGTCACTTTGCACCCAATCATGTGATCAAAATCACATGACTGAGGGGCCTACAGTTCTTTAACCCATGACACACTTACTTTACCAATGAGTTGGAGTCATTACCTCTTCTATGTGCAAAGGTAAAACCAGGCAAGATCAAAACCACCTATGGTTAAAATGCACTAGGTTTTTGCATAAAAAAAAGGTGTTTTTTTTATATGAAATTTGTTTAGAAAAGTCGTTACCACTGATGATCCACCTTGAATGAGTGTCAAAGTAATGATTGTTTTGATTAAAACTGCATGCTGTCAACGTCACATGGTTTTTAATTGTATGATAATCACACGGTCTGGGCTTCCCATACAAAAACTTTAGTTTTATTGCTTTTATAAGTTAGCATCCTAATGATACAGTGAAGGAAATAATTATTTGATCCCTTGCTGATTTTGTAAGTTTGCCCACTGACAAAGATATGAACAGTCTATAATTGTAATGGTAGATTAATTTTAACAGTGAGAGATGGAATATCAAAAATAAAATCCAGAAAATCACATTGTCTAAATTATATATAAAATAATTTGCATTTTGAAGAGAGAAATAAGTATTTGATCCCTCTGGCGAACAAGACTTAACACATGGTGGCAAAATCCTTCCTGGAAAGCACAGCAGTCAGACCCTTTTGGCAGTTTATGATTAGGTTTGCACAGATGTCAGGAGGAATTTTGGTCCACTCCTCTTTGCAGATCATCTGTAAATCATTAAGATTTTGAGGCTGTCGCTTGGCAACTCAAGAGCTTCAGCTCCTCCAAACATTTTCTATTGGATTAATGTCTGGAGACTGATTTCAATATTTCATAAGAATTGTGATCTTATCTATCTTTGTGCAGACTGTTTTCCAGACAAAGACTCATGTTGTAGCCGAAACGTCAATGTATGAAAACCACTCACTTTTGCATTAAATAAAAAATATGCTCTATAATGGAATATTGAATTAAATTGAGCACTGTAAAACACAATATATAAAGTACTAATGGAGGTTGTAATCTCATGTGACTACTGGGAATATTTTGTTCAGCGATTCCAAATGTTTTATAGTTTAAGAGATGTTGAACTGCATAAGATCATCGTTAATATTGGCTGTCAATATAGTGGACAAAAGCATTATCACCAGGTTTTCTACAGGCCATGAATGCATAGGCAGGTTATAATGAGGAAAATTTAGGCTACCACCCAGGCTCTGGGGCAACTTTATGGCCAGATTGCCCTCATTATAATGTTTTGTGCACCGTCATAGGCAATACATACTCGCCAAGCTCCCATTCCCTCATCTTCAGGCAGGGAGCTTTCCTGACAATACAGAATGGCAGCACTGCTCAGGGGACCTGCGTTCACCTCTCCTGTGATGTGTTGGGCCCTTTAATGTATTTTATGGATATGCAAGGACTCATACTGTATATAGGGAGGCTATGTGAGTGCTCATATAGTATATAGGTGGCAATGTGAGGGCTCATCCTTTATGTAGGAGTGTGTGGGGGCTCATGCTGTGCAAGATTCATACTGTATATAGGGGATGCTGTGTGGGGTCTCATACTTTATATAGGGAGCTATATGAGGGCTTATACTGTATATAGGAGGCTATTTGAAGGTCAATCTGTATATAGCTAAAATTTATATTAATTTATATTAATTAGGGTGTGCTACTGTTCAGAACACAAAAATAGCAGGATATGTTTACAGGGGTTTTTTTTCACACAAAAGGACCATTTTTATTTAATCCACAAAAACCTTATACTGCCACAAATATGCCGCTCGGTCGAGTATAAAACTAAATTACACATAAAACTTCAAGTTCATAAAACCATTGCTGATAAAAAAAAATCACTCAAAAACACAACAAATGTAAAAAATTCTTAAAAAACTATATATAAGTTCTTATATAAAATGAGTATGATTATTAATCGTGTCCTTCATTTTGAAATTACTTATTTTTGATGCTGGATGTTGTCAGTTGCATCAAACCACACTAATGCTTGCCGCATTAAAATTGTCACTGGAAACTGTCAGTTTCAATATGCTGATGATTGCCACAAATAGTAATGAGTAATGCACAAATGGCATTGAATTCCTCAGAGTTTGCAGATAGAGATTAGATAGAAACAGGTACCTGCTAGTCCGCAAGTGTTTAAAACCTCCTTTCCATGTCACCACTTTGAGGTCTTCTTGTCATGCCGCAAACGCTGAGCCTGAACTGATCCCAAAGGCCGGGTGATACAAACCCGCTCTGTAACTTTGGTTCCACGGCACTCACTTCGGCACCGATCCCCCATTGAAGCTTCATCTAGCAGTGTGTCTCTGGCTCCAGACTCCTGAGGAGAGCTCAGTGAGTACGATGAAATTAGTTAACCCCTGCAGTGGGTTATGTACAACACTTCCGGGCCTATTAGCAGTTCTTAGCCCAACCACCATTTTGGAATGTATGTGTTCCTTTCTCAAGGGTAACCTTAGACAAATCCTCAGGAAACTTTATAGGCCCATCGATTAAATGAATACAGCTCTATGCCGTTATTCAGTCTATGTGGCACCAGTGTGTGTAATTCAAAAATCCACGTGGTATCATGTCTGGACATTCTATGAATGTAGTCTCTACGCCTGGCAGCTTTGCTAACAATTTCCAATCCCCATATTTGTGACCCTATGAAGGACCTCCATGTTTTTGTTTATAATGATTAGACAGGAGGTGCTAAATTTATTTATTTTTAATGTTCTTAATGTGTTCATTGATCCGTTTGCCCAATGGTCTTATTGTTCTTCCAATATATTTTTTCTTACAGGGGCACATGATGCAATAAATTACCCTCTTTTGTTCTACATGTTATACATTCATTTATTTTGAAATGTCTTGTACCATGCACAAAATCTGATGATCTTTTAGTAAAATATCTCTTGCACAGCTTACATTTTTTACATGGAAAAAAGCCAGTCAATTTCAATCATGAGGTAATAGTACTAGATTTGCAAGGCAATTTAGGTACGTCTTTTACAGTGGGGGCAACTTAATTCCAAATGTTTTTGGCTTTGCTAAATGCAAACTTTACCCTTTTTGGTAATAAGGGCCCCAACATTTTATCTTCCTTAAATGTGTCCCAATGTTTGTGTATTATATTCTTAATAATTTGTATTTGTGAATTATATTGTAAAATTACTGGAATTTTAATTAAAACTTCATCCTCCTTATTTTTAAGAAATCCCCGTGAATCAGTCTCCTTTATTTTTTCTCGTAGCAGTAAATTCTCTTTTAAGTATGTTTTTTACTTTTTCACAAACTTCCATAGTTGTGTAGCAGAATAACCCTCTGTAAAGAATTTATTAGTCAATTCCCTTGCTTCATTTTCAAAATCTTGTTTCTACTGTAATTTCTATATAGTCTTAAAAATTGACTCCTAGGGACATTGAGTAACCAGCTGCGCAGGTGATAGCTGGTAAGGGAAATAAAGCTGTTAAAATCTGTATGTGTAAAATGTGTTTTAGAACATAATGAATTGTTCTCCACAAATATTGTCAAGTCCAAAAAAATTGATTTCATTCCTACTATAACAGTGGGTAAATATAGTTCAGACAAGAACCCCAGGAGTTAGGCCAGATACTTTGCAATCAAAAATAAGCTTTATTGAAACAACATAAGTCAGCTTAAAACAGAGATGTTACACAAAGCATACACACAAGCAGGAGACCCTCCAGTATAATCCCATAGGTGCAAAAATCAATCTAATCCATCTTTTGGCACAGTAGCCCACCTATACATAACATTGCAACATACCCCTATGTATATACCAAGTGGTTACAATCATGGAAACAATAAAAGCAATGTACTGGGTCAGAGTAACATCTACCTGCTTGTGGCTACCTCCCCTGACGCGCGTCACAGGAGGTAGCCACAAGCAGGTAGATGTTACTCTGACCCAGTACATTGCTTTTATTGTTTCCATGATTGTAACCACTTGGTATGTACATAGGGGTATGCTGTAATGCTATGTATAGGTGGGCTACTGTGCCAAAATATGGATTAGATTGATTTTTGCACCTATGAGATTATACTGGAGGGTCTCCTGCTTGTGTGTATGCTTTGTGTAACATCTCTGTTTTAAGCTCACTTATGTTGTTTCAATAAAGCTTATTTTTTATTGCAAAGTATCTGGCCTAACTCCTGGGTTCTTGTCTAAACTATATATTGGTTGGAGGGCCTTATAGTAGTATTTAGGTCAAGTTTTGAATCATATAACAGTGGGTAAATTTTAGATGGTATTCATTGTTAACCAGCTCATTGAGAAAAGAGTTCAGTGAATCCTCCCCCTCCCATATAAAAATAATGTCGTCAATAAAACAACACCATAGGGCCAGATATGCACCAAGTATACAATTGATATATTTCTCCTCCCATTTTCCCATGTACAAATTTGCATAACTTGGGGCGAATCTGGTCCCCATCGCTGTACCCTCGGTATAGTAGTTCGTCTGGCTTTGAAAAAAAATGATGAGTCAATATAAATTCAATCCCTTCTTTAATTAAATCAATGTTTTACTGAGCTTTATTTACTATACTTAAAAAAAAAAAAAAAAAAAAACTGTGGCATCACAGCCTTTATGGTGTTCAATACTTGTATAAAGTGATGACACATCTACAGTACCCAAGAAATATTTTGGTTCCATTCCACAGTATTCAGGATATGAAGGATGTGTTTACTATTCCTCAAATATGAGGGTAATTCTTGAACACATTTTTGCAATTGGGCGTCAAGGAAGCGTGGAAGATTAGCAGTCAGACAGTCTATCCCTCATATTATGGGGCATCCTGGCGGGTTTACAATGGATTTATGTATTTTTAGAATATAATAAAATTGGGCCATCCTAGGGTGTAAAGTATTTAAATTTAGATATTTCCATATTGATTATTCCTATTTCTTGGCCCTTTTTGATTATTTTTTTTAGTTTACACTGATATTCCTCAGTGGGATCTTTTTTAAAAAGTTGGTACGTGTTTGTATCACTTAGAAATCTTATTGTCTCTTTCTTATAGTCATCTTTGTCAAGCACAACTATAACCTCACACCATATCTGCAGGACATACTATGATGTCATTATTTTCTTATAAAAACTTTATAGCTTGTCTTTCTCTAGGGGTAAAATTATCCCAAATTCTCCTCGGATTTTTTTTCATTAATTTTGTGAAGATCCTTTGGAACACTCCTTTGGAATGTAATCATTGGGATAGAATATTCACTAACCAGGTAAAATTTGGATTTACATCTCAGACTATTCTCCTTTTTAGTTCTTTCTGACTAAACATTTTCACTTTCCTTTGATTAAAAGTCGGAGGGTTTTTTTCATGATTTTTTTTTTTTTTATCAGCAATGCGTTTTTATAAGCTTGAAGTTTTAGTGTTATACTTGGCCGAGTGGAATATTTGTGACCAGTATAAGGTTTTTTGGGGATCAAACAAAAATAGTCCTTTTGAGTGTAAAAAAAACCCTTAAAGATAAAAAAACTGTAAACATATCCAGCTATTCTTGTGTTCTGAACAGTAGCGAGCCCTAATTAATATAGCTTTTAGGTGTACGCTTATAACTAAGGTTATAATAGGGTGGAAGCCTGTGTAGGGCGCAGCTCTGTTAGTAAATATAATCATTCTGTATAGGAGGCTATGTGGGGTCTCATACTGTATATAGGGGGCTATGTGAGGGCTCATACTGTATGTAGGGCTATGTATATAGGAGGCTATGTAAGGGCTCATACTGTATGTAGGGGCTATGTACCTTATAGAGGGGTGTTAGAAAAATGAAGAGTTAAAAGTTATAGCACAGCGTATTTTGACTGTTTATGCTTAGGACTTAGGATAGAGATAATAGAAGAATGTTAATTGCATCTTTGAATTTGTAGAAAGTATTATTTGCACACGTGTGAATCAGACAAGAACTAGGCAGACACATGTGGGAGCACCTGTTCCAATTAGTAAATTACTTAGTAAGTTCCAAATAAGTTGCAATCACATATAGATTTTAACCAATTAAAAATGGACAGGTTACTTAAATATCTATTGCATTGTGTTCTAAGGGTATATAAAGGCCTTGCGATGTAGTGTATCCTTGTCGGCAAAAATAAAGACCTGTTTAGTTCAGATAAATACATGCCTCAAAATATAATTTCTCTTAACTTGGTCCTTCATGCCAGAACCAAATTGCTATTCTACCGTCCAGGGTTGAGACTGATACCATGCACGGGGTAGTCCTGGACTGCTGACAAGGAAGTCCTCCAGATGAAGTCCTGAATTCCAGATGCCTATCTCACTGGATGGAAATAAAGTTGACAGATTCTAGAACTGAGCAGATGATTTCATCTGAATTCAGGTAAGACATCAAATATATAAAGCTTATAAGACATTGACTGTTGACTTTAGTAAATAGTTAGGAACCTGAAGCCTTGGTTGGTGATCTTAGGGTCTTGGGATCGTATTCCTAAGAATAACCTGTATGTCTGAGTGAGAAGACCACTGAAAAAATAATTTGGTGTAGCACATCAAAGATCTAATAGGCTGACAAGAAAACAAAGACTTATATAAGATGTTTAATGTGATATGTTTAGTTGTATTTGTGACACAGAATGATAGTTATATAGACATGAGATTCCTTGAATGGTTGATGAAAAGTTGATTGTGTATGGATTAAATAAACAAAAATATGAATTTATCACAAAAAAAGAAAACAGACCAGCGGCACTCACCATAGTTGAATCTTCTGTTTATTTGACGATTCCAACAAAGTTACATGAGGAGATCGTGCTGTAGGGGAGGGAGGTGCAGGGACGTCAGGTGGACGACGGTGACCGTTTCGCAGCAGACAGCTGCTTCAACTGGTCCTGACTCTCCTGTGATATAATTACACTTAACCTTAGCGGGCACCACCTGATATTGTGCTATCAATCATTTGGACTGATTCTTACCACGGATAGTGCCCGGTTCTCTTTACCTCTGTGCTTAGAGTAAAAATATGAATGTACAAGGGAATCTTATAAGGTGTAGCTGCCAAATAATTGTGACTTGGGACAAAACCTGTGGAGAAAACAATTCTGATATTCTATTGCCTGAAATAAACCAAAAACCAAATGTTATAGTATTATCTTAGAAAAAGAGGAGGGGAGTGCACATAGGGTTTTATCTTTTTAAAAACAGGAATAATGCCCCTTATTGGTTTGATTCACCTTTTCAGGTTGTACGAGTCACAACCAACTGAATGAGCATGGGAGACAATGGCCACTGCAGATGCCTTGCTGATACGATGAAGAATGGAAGGCCAGGCGTCGTTTGCCCGCGCAGACCAATGAGAGTCAATCCAGTGATACTTGAAACACTTTAAACTGTTTAAAGTATCACTAGATTGACTCTCATTGGTCTGCGTAGGTAAACGAAGCCTGGCCTTTTCTTCCATTCTTCATGGTATTATCTTGAAATTAAGCAGAAAGACTGGAATCTTGCAGTCTGAGTTGTGCAGTTCATTTAGTCTGGTGGCCTCTGATTTTGGAATAAATTAACTAATTTTTGGGGATGTTGAATGGAACAGATGTATTGGATTGTGCATTGGAACTGTTTGTTTCAGACAAAGAGTGGATACAGATGGTAATTTTATCGACTTTCATAAATAATCTTTCTTTATGTCTGTATGATAATTGTTTGACCTTCAGATAAGTGAGGCAGGCTGTGTGGATCTGAGAGAATGTTATAAGAACCTCTAAATGTGGTGTTTGATGAATCGAATACTTTCATGCAGATTGTCTAAAGGGGCTCTAGTACTAAGCGTGAATAAGGAGGGAATATATACAGTACTGCATGTATCACTTGAAATTCTGATCCCTAAACTGAGATTTGTCTAGGAAAAAGTATACTGATGTCTAAATCTTCATACAAGGTTGACCTTTGAGGGAAACCCTACAGGCTAGGACATTCAGAGGTCCCATTGTATGTCCATATATTGTACTCCATTTTGAAGAAGCGGCTAATACAGACAAGGTCTATGTAGAGGATTATTGGGAGTAATACCTGATAACCCTTGAAAAACAAACTAAAGGGTATTCCACGACAATACACATTGCCAGAACCCATGATGGTTAAGGCAGGAATCACACTGTCCGTGTGATATACGACTTAGTCGGACGTGTCACGGATGAGTAACTTGGACTGGCCTTCCACCTCTCTGGACGGGAGCGTCAGCTGCTCATGTTTCTAAGCAGCTCCACACTCCCGTCGTGACAGGGGAGAGACCAATCCAAGTTACTCATCTGTGACACGTCCGACTAAGTCGGACATCACACGGAAAGTGTGATTCCATCCTAACAGACCTCTCTTTGATGTGACTGTTGTAACATAAGTCAGGCTCACCCAGAGACAGCGGGTCCTCTAAGATCACTGGCCCATATGGGCACATGGGCGCCGATGCAGCAGCAAGATGACGTATGCAGAACATGGACATGTAGAATGCAAATATAATAATTTTATACAGTCCAGGATATTATAAATAAGACATGTAGCAGAGTTACTGAATATAATGGACTGTTGTGGCCTGAAAAGCATGGGCAGATGGCAGCATAAACAAAAGCCTGGAACAGATAGCAGAGTAGCAGAAGACCTCAGACAAATAGCCAGACTACAGAGGACTGTAAACATGGTACAGGGTTGCTGGAGGCCACTGGCAGAAAGATAGCAGAAGTAATGACAAGTGCAGACTGATAGCAGGATTCCAGGAGAATGACAGGTGACAGGTAGTGGTGTTGCTCATGACTGGAGAAAGATAACAAGAGCAGTGGTGGACCTATGGGCCCGGGGGCCCTGGTGCAGCCGTACAGAGAAGCGGGGGGGGGGGTTATGCCGTCAGCGAGGACCGATGGTTGATGTGCTGGCGGCCGTCGGCTCTTCTACCTGCCCTGCGATGCAGAGGAGAGGAGGGGCGGGATCAGGCATGGGGAGCAGGAAGCTTCCCTTGCCTGACCCTCCTCTGACGTCGGGCTACGGGGTCAGCTGGGGGCCCCCCTGCAGGCTTTAGGGGCCCCCTAGCCGGTCGGGCCCTGGTGCAGCTGCACCAGCTGCACCACGGTAGGTCCGCCTGTTAACAAGAGGACTGGAGACTGCAGGCAGACAGGTAGCAGAAATACTGATGAGTGAAGCCAAGTAACATGAGGGCTTGAAACCACTGACAGGCAGAGTTACTGACGATAGGCAAAAGGCAGATGACTCTCAGGAGTACACGGAATTGTGACAACTCAAAAACTGCACCAAACCAAAGGTGGAAAACAGACTGAAGGTCCAAAGAACCAGAGAAGGTCTGTCAGCCTGTATGAAAGAACTATAGCTAGTGATGACCGAGCAACGGAATATTCATAATCACTATACTCATAACGAGTACTTTGTAACACTCGTGTATTCATCCGCGTAGCAAGTCCAATTTTAGTTAATTAGTGATTGGCTCCGCCCACACACAGCCAGCCATAAAATGAGTATTTCTGGGACAGGACAGGAGTAAGGGCTTTTTTGAGTTTTCACTGCATAAAACACCTTGCTGTAATCCCCTCAGTGAGAGCCTACCATTCAATCTGTAAGATAAAACACAGAGAGAGGTGCCCTTTTGTGTTCCTAGTGGTCTAGTGAGGATTTAAGGGGATGGGGGTTGTGAAAATACTCACCTTTCGTGGTTGTGCACCTCTGCACAACCACAGTGTGGGCCTTCGGGGTGTAACCACACACCGCATGATCCTCTGGCATTCAGGCTGGGTTAAGTGGCATGGGACATCACCACCGGTCCTTCACTCTCAATGCACCGGCACTGTAAGCTGCAGTTCCTACAGCTCCCAGGGGGATTTCAATAGTACAAAGGTAAATGTGCGTTTTTTTGGCATAGCGCGCGAGTCCAGCAGCCAGGCACAGACTATCCATTTGGTAATGCTTCTTTATTTGACAAATGTGACTCTCACAATATCAGGGGATCACCTGATGAAGGCAGTGACCCACCAAAACATGTTGTGAGAACATTTGTCAAATGAAGCATTACCAAAAGGATAGTCTGTGTCTGGCTGCTGGACTAATGCACTAAACCAAAAAAAACGCACATTTACCTTTGTACCATTCAATCTGCTCTCACTGGGGTGCTGACTCCCTGTATGTACTTAAGGGGCTATCAATTTGTGTCAGATCATTCACGATCAACACATCACTCACGAACACCAGGTTCACTCGACGAATGACGAGTGTCACAAATACTGTACTATCCGTTCGAGTAACGAATAGTAATGATTACACTCACTCATCACTAACTATAAACCACCTCCTCACAGTAGGAGAAATAAGTTGTTTAGACAATATAGATGTGGAAATTGAGAAATTAACCTTCTATGAAGAAGGGTGTTGAATGAGATGTTATCCTGAACACACCGCTGTCTTGTGTGTGTGGTGACTGAAGTGAACGTGTTCCCGGGTAATATGAATAATACTTTCTATTGTCACAATGAATGGAGATATATAAACCTTGACTGTGTTGAAGGTTTTGTTATAAATTCTGATCTTTTTGTGTCTGTTCACTGTTGCTCTGTTAATTAGTCTGAAAAGACCAAAAGAAGGCATATGCAACCTTAAGTCGACCCCTTAAAAGGGCAGTAGAATTTTTATGGATTCATGTCCATATTGTAAATGTAGTGTATTATTAGCCAAAGGGCCCCGCAAAAATATATTCACACAGTATATCACAAAAGTGAGCACACCCCTCACATTTTTGTAACTATTTTATAACATCTTTTCATGGGACAACACTGAAGATATGACACTTTGATATAATATAAAGAAGTCAGTGTACAACTTGTATAACAGTGTAAATTTGGTTTGTCCCCTAAATTACTCAACACACAGCCATTAATGTATAAACCGCTGGCAGCAGAAGTGAGTAGAAAAGTGAAACGATCAAATTCTGGCCAAAGTTTCAATATTTTGAGTGGCACCATTATTTTCAAGCACTACCTTAACTTTCGTGGACATGGAGTTCACTGGAGTTTCACAGGAGCCACTGAAACCCTCTTCCATCCTCCATGACAATATCACAAATTTGGTGGATGATAGAAACCTTGTGCTTCTCCACTTTTTGTTTGAGGATGCTCCACAGATGCTCAATAAGGTTTAAGTCTGGAGACATGCTTGATCAGTCCACCACCTTTACTCTCAGTTTCTTTAGCAAAGCAGTGGTTGTCTTTGAGGTGTGTTTGGGGCCATCATGTTGGAAAACTGCCCGTCAGCTAGTCTCTGAAGGGAGAGAATCATGGTTTACTTTAGTATGTCACAGTACGTGTTCCCATTCATGGTTCCCTCAATGAACGTTAGCTACCTACAGCTTGCAGCACTGAAGTAGCACCAAACCATGACACTCCCACCACCATGCTTGACTCAAGGCAAGACATATTTGTCTGTGTACTCCTAACCTGGTTGTTGCCACAAACGCTTGACACAATCTGAACCAAATAAGTTTATGTTGGTCTCATCAGACCACAGGACATTGTTCCAGTATACATTGTCCTTAGTCTGCTTGTCTTCAGCAAATTGTTTACGGGGTTTCTTGTACTTCATCTTTAGAAGAGGCTTTCTTCTGGGTCAACAGCCATGCAGATCAATATGATGCAGTGTTTGGTGTATGGTCTTTGCACTGACAGGCTGACCTCTCACCCCTTTAAACTCTGCAGCAATGCTGAAAGCACTCATTTTGAAAAGACAACCTCTGGTTGTGAAGCTGAGCACGTGCACACAACTTCTTTAAGTGACTATGGAAAGGCCTGTTCTGAGTGGAACCTGTCTTGTTATCCATTGTATGATCTTGGAAACTGTGCTTTTAAAATCAAGCACAACCGAGTATATCTATGCCTATATTTGGTAACAACCACTTAAGTACACACAAGTGTATTAATGCACCAAAGTAAGTCTTTATTGACCACGAGGACAAATAACACATAATTCAGTGCAGTGGTATAAGATAACTAGTGTAACATCGGACGGTGCAAGGATAGGGAAGGTGAAAGACACGGCAGTGGAGGTAGGAAAATGCCCATGGTATGGCGAGCCTAGCAATTACTGTCGAGTCCCGATGGGGAGGGTGGGATATTGATATAAGGTAGTGAAAATCCCTACCAGTGCCATCCCCATCCACAACCCTGAAGTGCAATATCAGTTACGAAGCTTCACCCACCCATTGTGATGGGGTCCTCCTTCTTAACAGCACGTGTCACAAGCCCGCTGTAGATCAGTTTCACAGTGTTGGCAATCATTTTATAGCCTAGTCCATCTTTATGTAAAGGAATAATTCTTGTTTTGATCCTCAGTGAATACTTTCCCATGAGGGGCCATGTTGATCTTCCAGTGACTATTATGAGAGTGCATGTGCATTAACACCAAATATAACACACCTGCTCCCGATTCACACCTGAGACCTTGTAACACTAATGAGTTACAAGACACTATGAAGGAAAAATGGCTAATTGGGCACAATTTGGCCATTTTCACTTTACAGTGTACTCACTTTTGTTGAAAGAGGTTTGGACATTATTGGCTGTGTGTTGCGTTATTTAGAGGTCTAGGGGAATAGCTATTCTCCTTATGGAGATCAATCTGCCTGCCTGAGGAGAATTATAGCCGCAATGCTTCTCTGGGAAATATGCAAATTGTTACCTTAGTGAGGAAGTAGACAAACTCTAGTGCCACCTATTGAAGTTAGCAAGCCTAAAAGTCATAATTGACTCTTTAACAAGCCTTTTAATATGACTTAGGATTTAAGCCAGTTCAGAGCCCCAATTTGCAGATGCTGCGTTTCGGAGTGATTGCGCCTCATCAGTGCAGTGTATGGAATTTTGATCTGGCTGTATGAAAGGCTAAGACGAGATTAGAGGAATAGCTATTCTCCTTATGCTTGCCAGCATGAGGAGGCTGCAATGCTCCTCTGGGAAATATGCAAATTAGCACTTCAGTGAGGAAGTAGACGAATTCTAGTGCCACCTAATAAAGGTAGCAATCCTAAAAGCACTGCGGCTCTAAGTCTCCACATGCTGGCAGACAGAGTGATCACCATAAGAAGAATAGCTATTCCCTTAGACCTCATCTTAGCCTCACATAAAGCCAGATCAGAATCCCATACACTGCACTGATGAGGGGCAATCACCCTGAAACGCAGTGTCTGCAGTTTGGGGTTCTTATCTGGCACAAATCCTAAGTCATGTTAAAAGGCTTGTTAAGGAGTCAATTATGACTTTTAGGATTACTACCTTCAATAGATGGCACTAGAGCAGTGTTTCTCAACTCCAGTCCTCAGGACCCACCAACACGTCGTGTTTTCCTTAGTATTGCACAGGGTTTTGAATTATCCCCAGTGCAGGTGATTAAACTATCTCCTGTGAAAAAACTAAGAAAATCCTGAAAACAAGATCTGTTGGTGGGTCCTGAGGACTGGAGTTGAAAAACACTGCACTAGAGTTTGTCTACGTCCTCACTGAAGTTACAATTTGAGTTATTTAGACTGCACAACAAATTTACACTGTTTTAAAAACTGTAAACTGACTACTATACATTGTATCAAAGTGTGACATCTTCAGTGTTGTCCCAAGAAAAGATATACATTTTTACAAATATTTGAGTTTTGAGGGGTCTGAAGGGCATGACGAGCAACCATAGAGAGGGTATCCCCTTTTTGGGAATATCGCTACAGACTGGGGCACCTACCAGACAAGTGTGCGGTTGCTCACTGGAATTGTGGAAAATTGGGGCACATAAAGGTGTTGTCTCACATGCAGCAGTTATCAGCAAGGACAGTTCCTGTCAGACAGTAGTGCAGTGCAAAGAAAAGAACTTGCCCACCATGGGCATGGAAGAAGAAGAAGAGTACTAAGATTCACCAAGCTTGCCCCTATTGGAGGGAGTTCCATGTCTGGATAAGTCCGTCTGTGGTGAGGGATGCCAGTTGCAGAGTGACAGCAGAGAATGAGTGGAGACCTGGAAGTGACAAGGTAAGCCAAAGAAAAGAAGGAGGGGGGACAAGAGGCGCAATAGTGCCCTATCACTATGGCACTGAGTACAAAGTGGTGAAAAAGGGGGTTCACTCACCTGAGGCAGTTGTGTCACCCACAACTGGCTTGAAGGCGTATTCAATGCTTATTACCAGATGGCTGCTGCAGGATTTCCACCGTCCACACAAGTGTGGAAACACATCAAGTTGTAGGGGAAAAAATGGTGTATCACAATCCGCGCTGCCAGAATCATCCGCTCCAAAAGTAATGCACATGAAGATGGAACTTCAACATAACTCCTTTATTTCCTCCTACGCGTTTCGGTGCCCTCCTGGCACCTTCCTCAGGTATCTCTCCATTTTTTTCCCTACAACTTGAAGGTAAGCCAAAGAGAAACCCACCTAATGCAAGGCAAAACCATAACACAGGATACTGAGGCATAAGGGAGAGAGTGTAATTTGTCCGCAATCAAGACGTCCACACCTTCCTGGGGCCTGAAAGTGACTAATATGGAGCCACATGCTCCATAGATGTGGAAGATGATGGTGGCTTTAAAGAAGAGGCCAGGTTAGTACTCAAATTAAAGGTACAGTCAAGTATTGGAGGCAGTGCACTGATACAGCTGAAAGAAGTACTGTGAGTACAAGAGTGTCACCCCATGTTCTGTGCTGCTGTGAGGATGACGAGATGCAATGCCTGCGACCTGATGGTGAAATAGTGTCAGGTGGCTCAGTTGAGGAAGTCACTGGGTCCCATGCAGAAGAACCGGAAGCTGAACTCCTGGGTGTACCTGTTGACACACCTCGAGGGGCCTTGTAGAACCAAGCATGCCAAGGCTGATGTCCCGCCTATGTGGCACCCTGTGCCAGGTCACCACAGACTCCCTTCGGACATGGAAGGAGATGTAACACAGCGAGTAATCCACCAACACACAACACCCCTTTCACCCCAGGCCTGTAGGGAGAGCTCCACTGGTTGCCTTAAGCCAGTTCCCCCTATAAATACGGGTTCTGGAAGGAAAACACCAAAGCGTGCAATCACTACAGAACTGTGAAGAGCTGAGTGAGCTGAGCTGGTACTGGAGCCGTGCTAGGCCCATGCCAGCATCCACCTGAGACAGTGATAGACCCGCAGAGTAAGGGTCGCAGGCATGGGAGAGAAGCGTTCTACAAGAAGTGGGCAGAGGAGTCATACCGATTCACCCCAGCAGAGTTCCGGTCACTGGGTCCGAGCTACAGGGACACAGAGAATAGGCCCTGCAGAGAAACCAGCACTACAAGGAGGTTTAGCTTTCAGGACACCCGAAGCACCACCAAATGAGAGCCCGGAGTCTAGGTCGGACAGGAAGTCCCATAGAAGTGCTCTCAGTGCAGCAAACCCGGGTGTGGAGAGTCACACAAAAAGAGAAGTAACGGTCTGGTTGGGTTCCAAGCCTGCCAGACTCTGACAGAGTAACTGAAATCAGGAGGCCTACAACCCTGCTCGCTGTGAAAATCCTGAAGTGTTTACCTCTTCTCCGGTCGAGTGTACCCGTGAAGAGTGAAGAACACCAGTAAAGGTACCAAAAGACTTTATGTTTGCGTGTCCCTCCTTCCATCTGCACCACACTAACCACGCTCCCCTATTATCCTCATCACAATTTACAGCCCCGGGGACCCCCGCTCGTCCTGTAGGGAGGGGTTCCACCTTGCTGCCGCCCATCACCCCGGAGGCCCAAGCAGCGCCGGTGACATAACCGGACCCCTACAGGTGGCGTCATGACAGACATTTTATTATTTTCTTTCCATCTCCATTTTTTATCTGCATCCCTGAGCCCACGGCCTCAGGCACCGCTACCCGTGACTACCCCCAGAGACCGCGCCTGAGTGATCCGAGTACCCCCAGGGCCTAGGCCGGACACCTACAAAGCATGAACAAAACAAAATCCTGTGGCAGAACATCCTACAAGAGGTTCAAGAGTGGTGTGCTCAACAGCTGATAACATCATGATTGCCTCCAAAGAAGACCAAAGAGAATGAAGATTCTTCTCGCTGAAACTGTTTTTGGTTCAGTTACTGTTGCCTCCTCATTTGACTACGTTGTTTCATCCAGTCTCCTGCTAACATAAGATTTGACACACATTCTGGTTTGTATCACGTGTTTATTTAGTCTGCGTTTCCATTTGTGTTCATTCAGAGTTTTGCTGTCTTCAGCTGTGATCTATAATGTGCACATTCCAATAAAACATCCATCTCCCATTGAGGTGCAGCCCATCCCTAATGGGCAGCCAGTAGCCAACAGACTTCAACCCAGTTCTCCAGGAACCTAAAACCTTCCTACACTAATATTGGGGTCTCTTATTTACCTCCATAATCTCCTGATGTCTCTCTGGTTTGGCATCTGATACAGATATAATGTTTTAGAGAATACAATTTTTGAGGTCTTTGCTTTAGGATTATGGTGTAGGTCTTTGCCTTAAACTTATGGCATAAATCTCTGAAATATGAGGTTTTTGCCCTAAATGTATGGCAAAATCTCAAATTTTAAGGACATTCCCCCTATCTCTAAACTTTGACATTGGTGCTAATTTGCACCATAACCTTGGAGTATATGTAATATAAAATATATTACAGTGATTCTTTTGACCTAGATATATTGGATGAGGAAAGCCGTGTCAGATGAGTTAAATCCAAGTGACAGTCAGCATTAGTGACATGGCACTATTGGATTCAGCAAGCATACCCAATCTTCTTGACAGGTACTGATCTGGAAGAGAGTCATCATCTAAAAATGACTTTCTTTACCCCTGTTGTTTCCCCTGTTTTACCTGTTCTTGGGGACAGGAAGACCTGTGGCAAGTGCTATGAAGCTTGCCAAATAAGTAGTCCTGGATATCAGAAGAGGTCTAATGGCATCCCTATGGCTGTCCTTTCAATCTCACATTTCAAGGGGTCTGATACTATCTTACAGAGTAATCACCTACAGGGCCATTTTTCTTTCATCTGCAGTAAAATAGGATTGACAGCAGTAAATTGAAAGTCCTATCCCAATCATCTGTCATAATCTTCATTTCTTTAATCTACTATTGAACCTAAGTAAAGAATAGACAATGTTAAATAAAGAGTTTTCAGATTTTCTGCTTAAATCAAACTGTAAAAAAATGTAGAAATTCTCATGAATATAAAGATTCATCAGAGCAGACACATCTTAAGCAATATAGTAATAAGATGAGAAGAAAAGTTGTAGCGGTGAGACCCAATTACAGCAAAGATACAAAAAAATAAATTGGAATGTGGCTCTAAAAACAAAGTATTAAATATTCAGAAACATAAATGTAACTGGGGTTGAGGTTTATTATGCTCATTAACACAGTTAAATATTCACCCAGCAACCAAGAGGAATGAAATCATTATAGTTTCATAGAAGACTTTGTTGGATACTTGGTTAGGATTCTTCAATGTTCTTCTAAGTCACTGCCTTGGGTAACAAAACTAAAAGACAAAAATAAGATGGTAAGGAGTATATATGGGTACCGTCAACGTACAGCCCTTCAGTTTTTGGATTGACAGGAGTCCCTTTAGAAAAATGACCCGATTGTGATGCTCCGCAATCGCGCTGTACTTTGTTTTATATTTCCTTGTAGGCACATTTAAATAAGTATGACCATTCCTACAACAATATCAGAAAATAGCGGAGGACCAGTAGCGTAACTTCAGGCCAAAGCTCCAACAGGGCCCCCAATTAATCGAAATCTTTAATAGTATTAGTCTTTTTCTATAGGCCAAAGGGACATTTGGGGTCCCCTAGGCTGCAGGGCCCAGGTGCGATCGCAACCCCTGCACCTATTTTAGTTACGCCCCTGCGGAGGACATTTCAAGTTCTGATTGAGAACAAGTTCTTGAATAGATATTCCATAGCCTCCACAGGACGCTTCATCATGACCGTGCCTGCAAAGCAGCTTGCAGCAAAGGAAAGTGCACCTCATCTACACTGCTATGCTAAGTAGTCCCAGCAGTGCCGGGACAAGGCATTTTGGTGCCCTAGGCAGGTAAGGCAAACGGCGCCCCCCCCGAAATATGTCTGGGAATAAAAATGTCAGCATACTTTGAAAGTAAATTTAATTTAACGGGGACCTATAAAAGGTTCGTCCAACCACACTACAGAGACATACTGATAGGTTGTTTACATTGTGAGCCCCAATGGGGACAGTGTTCATGATGTATGTAAAGTGCTGTGGAGTTCATAAAGTAATATAAATGCAAGAAGTAGTATTCTTAATATTATGTCACAATACCAGGATCTGAGGATCTTCTATTTCGAGGTCAGGGACTCTCTGATGCCATGTTGCTGCTTGTCTCGCTGTTGTCCTCTTTTGACACTGCAGTGCGGTGGACAAGACAGCATTAACTGGTTAATAACAAGAAGTATGGAGTGTGTACTGAGCCATAAACCCTGCTCTTACCATGAAGTATAGAGTGTACTAACTGAGCCATAAACCTCCTCATACCATGTCCAGCAGACATTGTAGGATTACTACCCGTATAAACTCGTGTATAAGCCGACCTGTGTATAAGCCGACCCCCCTACTTTTGCCCCCAAAACCTGGGAAAACCTATTGACTCGTGTATAAGCTGAGGGTGGACCCCAGCACAGGTATGCAGCCCCCAGCAGTGTGGTATACAGCAGCCTCCCAGTGGTATATACAGACCCCAGGGGTAATACAGCAGCCCCAGGGGTAATACAGCAGCCCCAGGGGTAATACAGCAGCCCCAGGGGTTATAAAGCAGCCCCAGGAGTTATACAGCAGCCCCAGGGGTCATACAGCAGCCCCAGGGGTTATACAGCAGCCCCAGGGGTTATACAGCAGCCCAGGGGTAATACAGCAGCCCCAGGGGTAATACAGCAGCCCCAGGAGTTATACAGCAGCCCCAGGGGTTATACAGCAGCCCAGCGGGTAATACAGCAGCCCCAGGGGTAATACAGCAGCCCCAGGAGTTATACAGCAGCCCCAGGGGTTATACAGCAGCCCCAGTGGTATATACAGGCCCCAGCAGTATATACAGCAGCCCCAGTGGTGGTGTATACAGGGCCCAGTGGTGGTATACAGGGCCCAGTGGTGGTATACAGGGCCCAGTGGTGGTGTATACAGGGCCTAGTGGTGTATACAGGGCCCAGTGATGTATACAGGGCCCAGTGATGTATACAGGGCCCAGTGGTGTATACAGGGCCCAGTGGTGGTATACAGGGCCCAGTGGTGGTGTATACAGGGCCCAGTGGTGGTGTATACAGGGCCCAGTGGTGGTGTATACAGGGCCCAGTGGTGTATACAGGGCCCAGTGGTGGTATACAGGGCCCAGTGGTGGTGTATACAGGGCCCAGTGGTGGTATACAGGGCCCAGTGGTGGTGTATACAGGGCCCAGTGGTGCTGTATACAGGGTCCAGTGATGTATACAGGGCCCAGTGGTGCTGTATACAGGGCCCAGTGGTGCTGTATACAGGGCCCAGTATGCGGGGGCCGGGGGGGAGGCGCGCGCCTTTGAACTCACCGCGGCCGCCGTCACCGTGCGTCTGATGTAAGGAGGAGAGGAGGGGCGGGCAGAGCTGCAGGACAGGAAGTCCCGCCCTCCCCCCTCTCTGGCCGGCACGGAGCCCCCCAGGGGGCGCGGGGCCCTCCAGGGGGTGCGGGGCCCCCCAGGGGGCGAGAAATGGGCCCCTCATGCAAAAATGCGCCCTCCACAAGATGGCGCCCTAGGCGATCGCCTAGGGTCGCCTAGCTATCGTCCCGGCCCTGAGTCCCAGTACCGTTTGTATATACATAAGTATTCACCCTTAGTAACATTGCTTCGAGGGGACAATTCCCAATACACACAGCTTGTAATGGAGGCTGTATGGTAGTACACAAGCTATTCAGCTCCACACTCGAGAGCCAAATGTCATCTGCATTGCTGTGTATGCTCTATAGGTGCGAAGGTTTAACCCTGCAATACCCCAGTTTAACCAGTTGTGGGATTCAGCTGGTTCTTTTTTGGTTCAGGCAAACTGGTTGTTAAAATCACTGCTGATTTGCCGAATCAGAGAAAAGTTTGCCTCCTTACAGAAAAGACAGAATGACTCCATTGGAACAGAGAAGCGCATGGGATAAACAGACCACAGAGCAGTCAATGTAATGAGGCAGTCATGATGATGTTTCCTGCAATGACTGCTTACAGCATCGCACAACTGCGGACTCGTCCTCACAGCTATGTAGTCTGCTCCTAACATGCACCTTGCATTTCGAGAATGAAGTTCCTGTCACTGGAAAGGTGTAAAACCTCACAGTGCAAAGCTCATAACAAAAGCTGCAGTGTGGTTAGAAGCTGGTAACTAAGGGGGGCAGGATGGAGCTGTATATAGAGGGGGCTGAAAAGAGTGATGGACTGCAAAATGCGACTCTATATAATGAGCCTGAGAGGTGTAACATAAGGCCACTTTACACACACAGATATCTAAGTCCAATATCTGAACAGATCTCTGGTTGCAGTGAAATCATGGATACATTGCTCCATTTTGTGGCTGTGTACAACATGGAGCAATGTATCCATGATTTCACTGCAACCAGAGATCTGTTCAGATATTCGACTCAGATATGTGTGTGTGTGAAGTGGCCTATACCTGTATATTCAATATGTGGACAAATATTAGGCAATTTGGTTTCAATTTTGATTTCTGGCCTCTCCAGGGAGGTTGCCGTTCTGGAATATGACAGCACTGGAGGATAATGGGATTCTGGTCACTTCACATTTGATTCTTCTTAAACTTTTGACAGTTAATGTGCATTTTTTTTCTCGACTCATTTTTTGCAAACCTGTTGACTATTTACAATAAAACATTTGATGGTTGTATGATCACATCCCAATATCATTGCAATGTCAAGACTGCTGCATCTCTCAGGAAGACTTTAACCTGATTTTGAAAAGTGAAAAATTGTTAATCTCTTTTTTGGCCAATTATGCCTGAGAAAAAAGCTGCCTAATAGATCTGCATACCTTGATAGAAAGTGTTCATATCCTTAGTCCTCAACCTTTCTCAATACTCAAATGCACATCAACGGATTTTCACCTGCTTCATCCAATAAGCATTCAAGTTTATACAGCTTGGACTTAAAAAAAATCTGCACATTATTATTATTATTTATTTATATAGCGCCATTGGTTCCATGGCGCTGTACATGTGTAAGGGCAGAACAAGGACGACAACATAAATAATGACGAATACATCATACAGGTACATTAGGGCAGAGAATGGGCATAAGGGCATAGGGCATAAAAATTATATTAAAATACTCACTTGCCTAATAATTGTGCACACAGTGGAAATAGGCTAAAAGGAGTGATATACTGCAGGATAGGACTGTACATAGGCTGAGAGGTGCAATGTACCTCCGGATGGAATGGTACATAGAGAGGCTATGAGGAGCAATGTACTGAAGGATGAGGCTGTAAATAGCTGAAAGAAGTAATGAACTGCAGGAAAGTATTGTTTATAGAAAGGGTTAAAAGGGATAATGTACAGGCAACGCGCCATTATAGGGACAGTGTTGGGGTCACATTTTGTGCATGGAACACATGGAGGTGCAGGGACATGACAAGAATCTGCGTAACTATACTAAATAGCTGCAAGTCACAATTATGTATGACATACTCAATATGATTGTCTGTAAAATAAAGGTAGTCTCAGGCTCAGAAATGTAGTAGATGGTGAGATATGGAGCCTGAAAGTCAAAAGGTCAAAACTTTGTTACCCTTTGCTTGTCAGTGTATTATTATTCAAAGGGCACTATAATGACACAATTATTTTTAATGGCAACTTGTCGTTATGTGCTTCACAAGGCTGGAGAGGGGAGACGTCTGCAGAGATGAGCTGTGGAAATAAAAAGTCGCCATGGCATCTGGTTTAGATGGAGAAGAATATGTAATTCACTAAAACCACCATATCCAACATCAGTACATGAATACATCACCAGAACAAACATCAGAACATGAATACAATCAGAGAAAGGTGTCAACTGTTAAGCATCTAGGTGTTAATGTACATTTGTGACACTGGTTACATGTACCGTATATACTCGTGTATAAGCCGAGTTTTTCAGCCCAAAAATTGGGCTGAAAAGTCTCCCCCTCGGCTTATACACGGGTCAATATGGTACATGGTGTGGTGGGGGCTGTGTCCGGGGCTGGGGAGGCTGGAGGAGGCGGGGGGAGGCTGCTATATGAGCGCCCCATCACGTGGGGCCGCTCATTATATATGCACTGCTTCCCCCTGTCAATCAGCGGCAGGGGAAGCAGTGCATATCTAGCCTCCAAATGCTGGCACTCGCCCCCCCTCTGTGTAAGGGCCCACCCCGCTGCTTATCTTACCATCCCCGGTCTTCTGCACAGCGCCGGTCCTCGGTGCTCCGTCCTCCATGCTCCCGTCCGGCTACATCCGGGATCCCCGACCGTCGCAGGCATATGACGTCATCATGCGACGGCCGGGGATCCCGGATGCAGCAAGGACGGGAGCATGGAGGACGGAGCACAGAAGACCGGCGCTGTGCAGAAGACCAGGGATGGTAAGTTAAGCAGCAGGGGGTGCCTTACAAGGAAGGGGGGCGAGTGCCAGCATTTGGGGGCCTGTATACCCCTGGGGCTGCTGTATACCACACCACTGGGGCTGCTATATACCCCTGGGGCTGCTATATACCCCTGGGGCTGCTGTATACCACACCACTGGGGCTGCTATATACCCCTGGGGCTGCTATATACCTCTGGGGATGCTATATACCCCTGGGGCTGCTGTATACCACACCACTGGGGCTGCTGTATACACTGCTGGGGCCTGTATATACCACTGGGGAGGCTGCTGTAATACTGCTGGGGTCTGTATATACCACTGGGGAGGCTGCTGTATACCACTGGGGCTGCTGTATATACTGCTGGGGCCTGTATACCACTGGGGCTGCTGTAGATACTGCTGGGACCTGTATACCACTGAGGCTGCTGTATATACTGGTGGGGTCTGTATATACCACAGGGGAGGCTGCTGAATACCACTGGGGCTGCTGTATATACTGCTGGGGCCTGTATATACCACTGCGGAGGCTGCTGTATACTACCACTGGGGAGGGCCTGTATACCACACTGCTGGGGGCTGTATACCTGTGCTGGGGTCCACCCTCGGCTTATACACGAGTCAATAGGTTTTCCCAGGTTTTGGGGGCAAAAGTAGGGGGGTCGGCTTATACACAGGTCGGCTTATACACGAGTATATACGGTAATTAGTACTTTGGCTCTTGTATGGTTGCAATCTAATCATGGCTGGCAACAGAAACTCCCAGCATCTCCTTACCATTGTTAAGTACATACTGTGAGGTATAGGTTCATGTGATACAACTGTATATGGGGGTCGCTGACCAGACATTACAATTGGTTGCTGTGCTAAACTTGGTGCTATATTAATTTACTGATGATGGTTCTGGTGGTATATTCATGTATTAAATGTAGTTCGGGTGCTGTATTCATACACTGATTTATGTTCTAATTCTGTAGTCAAGTATTTATGGTGAGAAACAGCGCCCGAATAGGCTTATACAAATGAGGCAGAGCCCGCCACATGCGAGTGCAAGTGGGAGAGGGTTTTGCCATATGCATAAAGGTACTCAAATTAGCATTTTCAACACAAAAGAACAAAAATTACTATGCAAAAAGTCAAATTTTATTGGAAAACATCATTAAAAGTAGTAAGGTGACAAGAAAGGCATATACAACAAGCCCATCAGGTTACAACAAGGGCAGTAAGATATCGTGATACAACAGCGGGTAGACATATTCTCACAATGATAGAAAATCCCACAAGTACAAAGGTAAAAAAACCCCGAAAGGTTCATTACCATGTAAATGACAAAAGCATAGTTGCAGTGAACATGATTGCATCCAAATAAAGTGCATGTGCAACAAGTATATAGGCTATACATAAATCCTTAGAATGAACATGCTCAAGCGCTTTTGTCTGGATCAAAGTACAAAGAGGGGTCCCAACAATAAAGACCTATGCATACCCATGTTAGATCCAAGTATATTGCCCTCCACAAGGGACCTGCTGGGCTAGAACCCCGACGCGGCGTTTCGCTGCATAAGCCTGGTAGCTGCAGCTTCCTCAAGGGGGAGTGTTATGTGCTCTATGTCAGCCCTCATTCGTCCCCCTATATATGATCATAACGAGCAAGGCTCGTACAGCACCTGTGTGTGCGCATCATCCTCAGTCGCCGCGCGCCGGAAGTGACGCTCCAGTCAACGTGACGGCCGGCCGTGACGCGCACGCGGCGCCATGGGACGCGTCACCATGGCACCCACGCATGCGCGTCAGGCTCGGCCGTCCTGGAAAGCGTCACCCCGCGCGCTGGTGTGAGGAGAGCAGGGTGGACGAGGAGCTTAAGAGCCCGATGGTAACTGTTAATTAGGTATGGGGGATCATAGAGGAGACACGGAGCGACACATCAATGGAAAAGAGAATTAAAAACAAACATTTTGCACCTTAATTAACTATAATGGAGAAAATGAATAGTCCCCAATCCTCTAAATATATAGTCTTCCCAAGGGAAGATGAGTAATTTTGTGGCATCAGTTCTAAGAGTCACACAAATCTAGAAAGTCCCTAATTAAGGACAAAAACCAGATCCCATGACTTGAAGATAATCCGAGGTCCAGTATGGTTCCTTTTGTATCGAAATTGGTGCCAATGTGGATGAGAGTATTCAACGTCCATAAATCAAAAAAGAAGGTGACTGAAATAAAAAATTAAAAAGCAATTAAAATCTTTCCCGAGATGATGGAAAGAGTATATGCACAAAAGAAACGCAGGTGCAAAAATGTGTGCAAGGAGATAACCAGTCTCACAGGTATGGCTTGAAAGACAAGGACTCGTTAATCCCTCTGGGGCTGAGGGTATCTAAGGTTACTATCCATTTCGCCTCCATTTGTGCGAGGCTTTTTTTAAGATTACCCCCTCGATTTCCTGCCCTCACCATGTCTATTCCCCTAAATTTCAAGCTGGATGAATCACAATTATGGACCTGCCAGAAATGTCGTGGCAAGGTCCGTAATTTGCTGCCATCCTGTGAATTTCGGGCCCCTTCTATGTCACTGAGGTGTTCACGTATTCTCTTACGTAGTTCTCGGGAAGTCAAGCCAACGTATATCTTCCGGCACCCACACGTCGCATAATAGATGACGTGCGTGGAGCCGCAAGATACACGCTGCCTGATGGTATACTGCTTCTTCCCGTCAGAGGATTCGAACGTACGAATCCTCTGGACATTGGGGCACGCCACGCAATGACCACAGGGGAAAGAGCCAGTGGCGGGGCCTGAACCCCCAAAGGTGTTAATTTTGGGTGGTATGTAGTGGCTATGAACTAGCCAATCTCTCAAATTTTTAGATCTCCTAGCTGTCATTAGCGGGCGTTCAGAGATGCATTGAGAGAGGATGTTATCGCTTTTCAGGATGGCCCAGTGGCGTTGAAAAATCGCCTGCATCAAGGACCATTCCTGATTATAGGTTCCAATGAACCTTACGGGTGGATCTCCTCCCTCCCTTTTTGGGTTGTATCTCAACAACGCATCTCTAGAAGTGTTCTTTGCCCTCCGGTACCCAGCCTTTATACTCCGCTTGCTGTATCCCCTGACGTCGAACCGCTGTTTAAGATCACTAGCCTGCCGCTCGAAGCCAGAGTCTGTCGAGCAGATGCGCCTCATACGGAGGAACTGGCCGGTCGGGATGGCGCGTATTGTTGAAGGGTGATGCCCGGAGGCTGCATGAAGCAGCGCATTCACCGATGTCTCCTTGCGGAAGACATCCGTCCGTACACGACCCATGTCATCCAGGGAGATCTCGATATCTAGGAAATCTATTTTCTCTTTACTCACCCTGTGGGTCAGCCTGATATTCATGTCATTCTGATTCAGCTGATCCACAAAGGAGGAGAACTGCTCCGCCGAGCCCTGCCACACAATAAGGACGTCGTCTATATATCTAATCCAAGCTTGCGCTTGGGCGCAGCCTGATACGCCCTCATCGCCAAAGATGTTACGCTCCCAAAAGCCAAGGAAGAGGTTGGCGTATGAGGGCGCACAGGCCGCACCCATCGCGGTTCCCTTCTTCTGGAGATAGACGACGTCCTTAAAAACGAAAAAGTTGTGTGTCAGGGCGAAGCGGAGCAGCTCCAAAATGAGATCTCCCATAGCGCCACCCCGACCTCCAGCCTCCATGAAGAAGCGCACCGCTCTAAGACCGTCCTCATGGCTGATGCAGGTGTACAGCGATTCGACGTCAATAGTTGCCAAAAGGGTCCCCTGGTCCACAAAAATGCCATCAATCCGGTTCAGGACGCCCGTAGTGTCTCTGGCAAATGACGGAAGTAGCTCCACCAGTGGCTTAAGGTAATGGTCAATAAATTTGCAGATGGGCTCGCATAAACCGTCAATGCCAGACACTATGGGGCGCCCCGGAGGACTGAGGGCATTCTTGTGGACCTTGGGTTGCAAGTAAAAGGTGGGTACCTTTGGGCAAAGCACTAACAACCCTTCCATCTCCCTCTTAGATAGGATGCCTTGATCCCGGGCCCTGTTTAGAATCAACTTCAACTCCCCCTGGAAGGACGTTGAAGGATTACTATCCAGTTTTTGATAGGTTAGTTTGTCTCTTAATTGTCGCAGGGCTTCCCTTTCATACATTGGGACCGGCCAGACCACAATATTCCCCCCTTTATCTGCTGGTTTAAAAACCACCCCTTCTAGTTTGTTTAATTCTTCCAGGGCCTCCCTTTCCTTCCTAGTCAGGTTGTCAAATCTCCTCCTGCCTGAAATCTTCCTGAGTTCATCAGCTACTACCTTCAGGAACACTGCAACGGCGGGGCATAGGGAGAGAGAGGGGAATTTTGTGGACCGTGGTAATAGTTGTTTTGGGAACGCACCTGCGGTGTCGAGTGCTTGTTCCTCAATGAGTTCCTCCAAAGCTTCCAATGATCCCCCATACCTAATTAACAGTTACCATCGGGCTCTTAAGCTCCTCGTCCACCCTGCTCTCCTCACACCAGCGCGCGGGGTGACGCTTTCCAGGACGGCCGAGCCTGACGCGCATGCGTGGGTGCCATGGTGACGCGTCCCATGGCGCCGCGTGCGCATCACGGCCGGCCGTCACGTTGACTGGAGCGTCACTTCCGGCGCGCGGCGACTGAGGATGATGCGCACACACAGGTGCTGTACGAGCCTTGCTCATTATGATCATATATAGGGGGACGAATGAGGGCTGACATAGAGCACATAACACTCCCCCTTGAGGAAGCTGCAGCTACCAGGCTTATGCAGCGAAACGCCGCGTCGGGGTTCTAGCCCAGCAGGTTCCTTGTGGAGGCCAATATACTTGGATCTAACATGGGTATGCATAGGTCTTTATTGTTGGGACCCCTCTTTGTACTTTGATCCAGACAAAAGCGCTTGAGCATGTTCATTCTAAGGATTTATGTATAGCCTATATACTTGTTGCACATGCACTTTATTTGGATGCAATCATGTTCACTGCAACTATGCTTTTGTCATTTACATGGTAATGAACCTTTCGGGGGTTTTTTACCTTTGTACTTGTGGGATTTTCTATCATTGTGAGAATATGTCTACCCGCTGTTGTATCACGATATCTTACTGCCCTTGTTGTAACCTGATGGGCTTGTTGTATATGCCTTTCTTGTCACCTTACTACTTTTAATGATGTTTTCCAAAAAAATTTGACTTTTTGCATAGTACTTTTTGTTCTTTTGTATTGAAAAAGTATTTATGGTGGTGATGATGGTTCTTTTGCTGTATTAATCTTGGTTATGTTAATTTTTTTGTGTACTGATGATGGTTCTGGTGATATAATCAGGCACTCATGGTGGTTCTGTTGCTGTATTACTATGCATTTATCTATACATAATTTTCTGTGCTGGTGTTGTAATCAGATGATAGTTCTGGTTCTGTATTCAAGTATCAATGGTATTTCTGGTGATGTATTCATGTATTTCTTGTGCTTTATTTATGTATTGATTGTAGTTTTACTGCTGTACTCACGTAGCAATTTTGATGGTTCTATATTTACAGTTGTGGCCAAAAGTATTGACACCCCTGCAATTCTGTCAGATAATACTCAGTTTCTTCCTGAAAATGATTGCAATCACAAATTCTTTGGTATTATTATCTTCATTTAATTTGTCTTCAATGAAAAAACACAAAAAGAATTGTCCTAAAGCCAAATTGGATATAATTCCATACCAAACATAAAAAATGGGGTGGACAAAAGTATTGGCACTGTTAGAAAAATCATGAGATGCTTCTCTAATTTCATGAAATGCTTCTCTAATTTGTGTAATTAACAGCACCTGTAACTTACCTGTGGCACCTAACAGGTGTTGGCAATAACTAAATCACACTTGCAGACAGTTGACATGGATTAAAGTTGACTCAACCTTTGTCCTGTGTCCTTGTGTGTACCACATTGAGCATGGAGAAAAGAAAGAAGACCAAAGAACTGTCTGAGGACTTTAGAAACCAAATTGTGAGGAAGCATGAGCAATCTCAAGGCTACAAGTCCATCTTCAAAGACCTGAATGTTCCTGTGTCTACCGTGTGCAGGGTCATCAAGAAGTTTAAAGCCCATGGCACTGTGGCTAACCTCCCTAGATGTGGACAGAAAAGAAAAATTGACGAGAGATTTCAACGCAAGATTGTGCGGATGGTGGATAAAGAACCTCAACTAACATCCAAACAAGTTCAAGTTGCCCTGCAGTCCAAGGGTACAACAGTGTCAACCCGTACTATCTGTCAGCCTCTGAATGAAAAGGGACTGTATGGTAGGATACCCAGGAAGACCCCACTTCTTACCCCGAGACATAAAAAAGCCAGGCTGGAGTTTACCAAAACTTACCTGAGAAAGCCTACAACGTTTTGGAATAATGTTCTCTGTTCAGATGAGACAAAAGTAGAGCTATTTGGGCAAAGGAATCAACATAGAGTTTACAGGAGAAAAAAAGAGGCATTCAAAGAAAAGAACACGGTCCCTACAGTCAAACATGGTGGAGGTTCCCTGATGTTTTGGGTTGCTTTGCTGCCTCTGGCACTCGATTGCTTGACTGTGTGCATGGCATTATGAAGTCTGAAGACTACCAACAAATTTTGCAGCATAATGTAGGGCCCAGTGTGAGAAAGCTGGGTCTCCCTCAGAGGTCATGGGTCTTCCAGCAGAACAATGACCCAAAACACACTTCAAAAAACACTAGAAAATGGTTTGAGAGAAAGCACTGGAGACTTCTAAGGTGGCCAGCAGTGAGTACAGACCTGAATCCCATAGAACACCTGTGGAGAGATCTAAAAATGGCAGTTTGGAGAAGGCACCCTTCAAATATCAGGGACCTGGAGCAGTTTGCCAAAGAAGAATGGTCTAAAATTCCAGCAGAGCATTGTAAGAAACTCATTGATCGGAAGCGGTTGATTGCAGTTATTTTGGCTAAAGGTTGTGAACCAAGTATTAGGCTGAGGGTGCCAATACTTTTGTCTGGCCCATTTTTGGAGTTTTGTGTGAAATGATCAATGTTTTGCTTTTTGCTTCATTCTCTTTTGTGTTTTTTTCATAAAGACAAATTAAATGAAGATAATAATAACAAAGAATTTGTGATTGCAATCATTTTCAGGAAGAAACTGAGTATTATCTGACAGAATTGCAGGGATGTCAATACTTTTGGCCACAACTGTATATATTGATGATTTGGTGCTGTACTCCGTACAAATGCGGCTCTGGTGCTTTCTTCAAGTACTGTTGCTGGTTCTTTATGTTCTGATGACGTTCTGGGGTTGTATTTATGTACTGGTGATAGGTCTGGTGCTGTATTTGAGAACTGATGGTTCTAGTGATGTACACAAACAGAACCAATATCAGTACATTAATACAAGTGTTACAATCAACAAGTTGTCAGAATATGTTCTACTGTATATGGCTATGTTGATAAAGTATTGTGCCATCTGACAAGTTAAGGATTACCACCACATTTGTATCTATGCTAGGAGCATTAAACTGTTTGAGCTTGATCAGGTTTTGGGAATTGCAGGAACGAAAAAGCAGTAATACCTCAGTGTATTGTGTAATCTGTGCAAATTCTGTAATCCTGTGAAACAAACAGATTCTACTCCAATTTCAGTACTAAAGATGCATTATGTGCAAGAAAATATGCATTTAATTTTGCTTAACATTATTTTTATTTTGTGGGTGTGTTTTGCAAAAAGTAGTGTGGTCTGAAAAGGGGCATGGTTTCCCATCTTGCAAACCAGGAGCTTGTTAAAAATTTGAATCCCAACCCAATTTTGAAACACATAATAATAATAATCCAGAAATAAATAATGAAAGTTACTTTTTAGTTACTTTGTTGAGCCTTGAGTTACACAGAAATTGTATTTCTTTAAAGCTTGTTTTTACATGCCACTCATCTCAGTGTAGTTGAAATGCAGAGACAAAGGAAAGAAGGACATGTATCTATACAGTGGTTCTTAACCTTGTTTGAGGCACCGAACCCACCAGTTTCATATGCACATTCACCGAACCCTTCTTTAGTGATAAATCAAATATGATATTTTTCCAAATTCAAGACATAGGTATATGTTTTTTTACTGGTACACAAAAGGAACATGCATGACCCCTAGGGTTAGATTGAACCCGGTTAAGGACCACTGATCTATAGGTATTAGTGTTTAAAACTACCTTAACTCTACTTTTCCAAACTATTACACTATTGTAGAGAAATTGTGTCTTCTAAATGCCTACAGTTTTGGAAAGAACATTTTAAAGTGCCACACAATTTGCAAGTAAGACAATATAGTTTTCCCTACACCGTATATGGGGACCTGTATGCTGCCGCCTTTACAATTAACAATGTAACAAACTCGTCTAATGAGAGTAATAGTTACCAATGCTTCACTTCTCTACCTCTGTGAATAAGAAGGCAGTCTACGCTAATTGCACAGGGCCTATGTTGCCAGCAGAGCTGCAGCAAGAAACCAAGTGGAACCTTTCTCGCTTAGAATCTAGTTAGATATTTCCTCTTGTAAAAGTCTTAAAAGGATAAATATTTTATATGTAAGTACAAAAGTTTCTCCAGCGGCAAAGATCGAGAAACATAATTACGTATATCACATGGCAGTCTACAGCAGCCAAATGTAGTCTGAAGTGAAATTAGCAATGGTCTCCAGATGCTGCTGAGGAGTCACTTTACATTTTTTGCTAATAGGAACAAGGCTTAAGTGTTGTATTTAACTACCGCAGTCATGAAGGATCAGCAATTACTTCAGCAAGGAGCAAAGGAATGGCAAATAGGATGTCATCTTAGTAAATCTTACAAAAATGCATGATTAAACCGGATACTAAAAACATGTCATACTTACTCTACCAGCCGTCTGATTAGTAGCTATAGCAAAACAATGTAAAGCACAATGTGAATTCAATATACTCACTGAAAACATTAGAATGTGCTCTTGGTTTTTACAAGGTCAGATGTGACATTCGCAGTATCGCAAGTAGATTCGGATGAGCTTCATTGCAAAATTTGCCTCCACTTGGCTCAGCAACATGTATTGCAGTACAGGGAACAGACGGCTCTCTGCACTGGAATACACTTCAGCTGAATGTGTGTCTGAGAACGCACATTCAGCTGAAGTAGGCACTGGGGTAAGCAGGCCCCCCCTCTGCAGGATGGGCACAATTGCAATATCTGTAACAGCAATTGTTATGCCACAGAATGTTTGAGTTGCAGCCATGATACAACTGAGAACCAAACAGGTTCACTTTTGTTCAACATAGGAAATCATTACATCTGATGTTGCTGCAATTTCTGTGCTGAGTGACAAGTCGCCATATAGTCCCAGCCTAAACATGACCTTTTACTAGATTTTTTAATTTCATTTATTAGTTATTATGAAAATTCTCAATTCTGAGATAAGGTAAAGAATATTTATACCGTGTTAGCCAGTAGATAGAAAAATATGTTGCAATCTGAGAGTCCTCAGTGGTTGATACTTTTTAATGGCTAACTGAAAAGATGGTAAACATAGCAAGCTTTCGGAACAACGTGGCCCCTTCAACAGGCTGTAATGACACAAATTCTGAAGACACATATTATATATATATATATATATATATATATACACAGAAGCAAATGAAGGGAAAAAAAAAAGGAAAACAGTGTTATATGCTGTGGTGACCACAAGCAATGTGATGTATTTAATTATATGTACCAAATGCCCAACAGGTGGCATGTACATAGGGGAGACCGGATTACAATTCAGAACAAGAATGAATTCTAATCGCACTCAGTAAAGGAAAAGCGTATGGACCTACCTGTAGTAAAACATTTTTGCAGCTCTGACCACAGCAGTGAAATGGATATTAGTCGGCTCATTTTAAAAAGTAACTTCAGATCTCAGAGAGAGAGAAGAATTTGGGAATACAAATTGATAACGACCTTTGACAAATTCAAAACAGGACTAAATGCTTCACATGGATTCATGGGATTTTATGTAAAATGAACGAACACTTGGGGATAGCAGATTCATGCATTTTTATATAAAATTAAAGTGCATTTGGGGACATCTTGCAACACACTGAAATTATAGGACTATGAACTCTTGACACTTCTGTGAACGGTCTCACTTAAAACTCTGCTCTCCACAACTCATTTAGGTATTTTCAGGTCTCCATGAGTTGCTAACCATATACCTAATACAATTTGTTTCACTTATGTTAGAAATCTGGTTTCTGTGTCCCTGCTCCTCCACCCCTCTCTAACCTGACTCTGCTTTTCGTCACCTGTCGTATTCACCACAGCATATAACACTGTTTTCCTTTTTTTTTCATTTGCTGAAGTATATATATGTATGCGTCTTCAGAATTTGTGTCATTACCAGCCTGACGAAGGGGCAACAGTGTCCTGAAAGCTTGCTATGCTTAACATCTTTTCAGTTAGCCATTAAAAGGTATCAACCACTGAGGACTTTCAGATTGCAATATATTTTTCAATTCTGAGGTAACATCTGTATTCAGGAGAGATAGAAGTTGGCAGATGAGGTTCTATGAAGATAGGAGAAGGGAGGTGCTAGAGGCAGAGCCTCACCTCTTTTATCTTCATAGAATAGACACTCCTTCCCCCCCCAAACCCTGCTGTGTGGCTAAACAGAACTGTACAGGCACATGAGGGGTATTGCCACGTTCAGGAGATATTTTGTAACACATTATGGGGCCCTTAAAACTTTTAACCTTTCTAACTTTCTTTAAAATATTGGGCTGATGTAAAGTATACATGTGGAAAATGTTATTTATTAACTATTTATTTACTATTTAGTATGACATAACTCTCTAGTTTAAAGGCATACAAATTTAAAGTTTGAAAATTGTGAAATTTTTACATTTTTTTGCCATGTTTCTGATATTTTCACAAATTAAACAAAAAATATCATCCTAAATTTGCCAATAACATGAAGTACAATATGTAGTGAAAAAACATTCTTAGAATCACTGGGATCCTGTTACGATCAAGGGGCGTGGTGATGTAAAGTGAGCTCAGTTGGCCAGTGGTGGTGTAGTGGAAGCTGAATACCTAATACAGCAAGAGACTGGAGAGTGACTTCAATAAACTAAGGATATTTATTAAGGAAAGGGTTAACAAAAAGGAAAAGGGTCTGAGGAGAGGACTCTCTGGATCACGACACCAAACTCTCCTGGAGGAGCAACTGGCAAGGTAACCCCTGTACAGGGATAAACCCTGCACAGCTCCAGGAGGTCCAATTGCCATAAATCCCAGACCAAAGGGGCAACCTGTATAGATAACATAGCAGAAGAAATGGGAAGACTGTAAAACGCTGGCTCTGTCATTGGGGAGAATCTGGGAGCTCAGTACGATCCTGGAAAGGCTGATCCAGCCTGTAGAGGAATCTGAAAGGTCCTGTGCAATTCAAGAGAGGCTTGCACTGCACGAGGCAGGATCTGGAATGTATAGAGAGATCCAGGATAAAGAACTGTCAGCAGGAGGATTCTGTGGAGACAGAGACATAAAAATAATGGAGAGCACAATAGGTATCAGTCTTCCTAGGGCAGAGCACTGCAGGAGTGCAACCTGAATGCTGGAACGTTACACAGGAATGAACACGCTGTCCAGGTACCTCCTATAAGGGAAGGTGTCTGTTACACACAGAATAGCTCAGCCGTCAGGCTGAGAGATCCAATAATGAACAGGTGCACTGTCACTTTAAATGTTTGCAGGGTGTGACGTGCACTGCCTTAGCACACACCCAGGAGACCTGCCAAGAGGATTCAGGTTCCTGGATAAAAAAGAAGCATATGGACGCATGGAACCACATGCAGGGTGAACAGTGTAAGGCATATCACGAGGGTAAGCAGAACCAGCGGGGCTGCGTGATGGGCACTGGCCTCCCTGCTCAGTAGAGACTGGCTCCGTGGCTGAGGGCATGACAGATCCAATGAAGCGTTCCAGAGTTATTACCTCATAAAGTGACACTGGTCAAATTTGGAAAAATGGCCTGGTCAAGAAGGTGAAAAGCAAGCTCAGGGGTAAGGGCGTTAACCCCTTCAACCCCTTCCTATAATTGGTCATTTAGGTTTCCCATTAGTAAGAGGTTTCTATATTGACTTTCCGCACCATCATCCTCACTAACTGTTGTTTATTATCCTGTACACAATCAATGTTGATTGCACTGATGTCCTGCAGGGTAGAGGCTTCATTTCTACAGATTATAATCAGGCATTGCTTTTGGTGAAGTTCACCTTTTAGGCCCTGTGCACAGTGTATTGTATCTCGTTTTTTAATGCCATTTGTTACAAAACTGCATGAAAATCTGATGTGTATTACTTTGCCAGCATTGTGGATTTGATTTTCCAATATCTCATCTACACAATATGGAGAAAATATGAAAAGTAAATTTAGGAAAATTTTCTTTAAAAGAAGGTAACAGGAGGAACCCAAGGTCGGGCAGTAGACTGATACGCCACGTCATTTTACTTTGCTATGTGACTTTCTACTTATTTTGTGAGCAAAATTAAATCTCTTATGGGAGAACTTCACAAGTTGCTTTTCAAGGAGTTTAGAGAACATTTCATTTTTAGTCGTTGCTTTGAGATATCCTTGAGGAAATACTAGACACAGTGGATAGAACCAAAAAAGAGAAGATACAATAACGGACAAGAACTAATATTGATAAAGAAGCATGTGGTGAACGAGGACAATACAGGAGTGTGTGGTTGGCAGTACAGACTGTAGAGTGGAAGTGTTCAGTCGAATTGTTTGAATTGAAGTATTCTTCATTATGTTTTGAACTTTGCCACGCTCTATTCTAGTTCATCCTTAAGGGTATTTGGGATACAAATACTTTTTTATTTGAAGTTCTTCACATTTTCATGTACAAAAGTGTTCCTTATCTTTATATAGTTTCAATATCCCCATCAAATCTATAACTTAAAGGGTCTGTCCATCTGAAAAATAATATTTTTAGATTTGTTTAAGATATTCTCCTGCCCTCAGTTGTGGGTCCGGTCCCCACTATGCAGGGTGATTGGCACCTATCACAGCATCACTGGTTCTGTTTACCCTGTCTGTGGTTCCAGACGATAGGCAGTTCCTTTCTCTGCTAGGAACCTGCATTCTCTTGGCAGGTCTACTGGAAATGCTCTAAGGAGGCACGTCCTGTCTCCTGCACACACTTAAGAGAATATATGCTCTGCTGCTTTATTAGGGCTGTCTCTGCTGCGATGCTCTGTGCATAAAAGGCACCCTCCCCATTAGGGAGGTGCCTGGGCAGCATCTTCATTCTGTATGATTGTAGCCTCCTGCTCAGGCCATACTCTGCTGTGCTCTGCAATTGGAAGTCTGTTGCCTTGCATTATACTAACACCTCTTTCTCCATATAATCCTCTGTTGGCTGTTCCTTATCCTAGATCCCCTCTAGACACTCCGGACCTCAATCCAGACTGGCCAATCCTTTCCTCAAGGAACCTTCTGATACCACTACAGGCTGGATCATCCTTTCCAGGATTGCAGAGCCGCCAGGGTTCTCTCCATAGACAGAGCATGTACTCCACAGTCCCTCCTATCCAGTCTGTATGAGTTGCCCCTCTGGTCTAGAACTTGCGGCATTCAGGCCACCTTGGTGTTGTGACAGGGGAATCCCTGTACAGGGGTACACCTTGCCCGATGCGCCGCTACGTGGTAGTTTCGCGAACCAGGGGGTCCTCCCCTCAGGCACCTTTCTCCTTTGTAGAATTTTCCTTAATAAATATCTTGAGTTTTATGTAGTTCATTCTCCTTTCTCTTGAGTATCGGGTATTCAACTACCACTGCACCACTCGTGACCCAGGGAGTCCACATTACATCACCACGCCCTGTGGGCGAAACTGATTATTATATATATATATATATATATATATATATATATATATACACACATACACACACAGGGTGGGCCATTTATATAGATACACCTAAATAAATTGGGAATACTTGGTGATATGAACTTCCTGTTTATGGCACATTAATATATGGGGGGGGGGAACTTTTCCAGATGGGTGGTGACCTTGGCGGCCATTTTGAAGTTGGCCATTTTGGAACCAACTTTATTTTTTTCAATGGGAAGAGGGGTATGTGACACATCAACCTATTGAAAATTTCATAAGAAACACAATGGTGTGCTTGGTTTTAATGTAACTTTATTCTTTAATGAGTTATTTACAAGTTTATGACCACTTATAAAATGTGTTCAAAGTGCTGCCCATTGTGTTGGATTGTCAATGCAACTCTCTTCTCCCACTCTTGACACACTGATAGCAACACCTCAGAAGAAATGCTAGCAGAGGCTTCCAGGATCCGTTGTTTCAGATGCTGCACATCTTGTATCTTCACAGCATAGACAATTGCCTTCAGATGAGTCAAACTTTTTTTGTGAATGATGAAGTTAACAAACAAAACCACCGCTATTGGTCTGACACTAACCCACAGTGGATAGATCCCTCCAAGACTGTTGGAACAAAAAATTGATGGTGTGGTGTGGTATATGGGGTACAAAGATAGTGGGGCCATTTCTCATTAATGGAAACCTCAATGCCACTGGATATCTGAAATTGCTACATGATTCAGATATCCAGGGAATTGAGGTTTCCACTGATGAAGAACGGCCCCACTATCTTTGTACCCCATATACCTCACCATACCATCAATTTTTGTATTACAACAGTCTTGGAAGGATCTATCCACTGTGGGTTAGTATCAGTACAATAGCGGTGGTTTTGTTTAACTTCACCATTCACAAAAAGTTTGCCTCATCACTCATCTGAAGGCAATTGTCTATGCTGTGAAGATACAAGATGTGCAGCATCTGAAACAACAGATACTGGAAGCCTGTGCTAGCATTTCTTCTGCGGTGTTGCATCAGTCAAGAGTGGGAGAAGAGGGTTGCATTGACAATCCAACACAATGGGCAGCACTTTGAACACATTTTATAAGTGGTCATAAACTTGTAAATAACTCATGAAAGAATAAAGTTACGTTAAAACCAAGCACACCATTGTTTTTCTTATGAAATTCTCAAAAGGTTGAGGTGTCACATGACCCTCTTCCCATTGAAAAAAAAGTTGGATTCAAAATGGCCACCATGGTCACCACTCATCTGTAAAATTCCCCCCCACCATATACTAACGTGCCACAAACAGGAAGTTGACATCACCAACCATTCCCATTTTATTTAGGTGCATCCATTTAAATGGCCCACTGTGTAATATATGTTATTAGACTATTTCCCAACTGAAGAAATTACAGCCAATCTCATTAGCTCCAATTCTGGATGTTATTTGTGCCAGGAGGAAGTTTCTTGTCTGAGCAAATCATTGGGGTGTAATAAAGGGAAATCTGCCAGCCAGCGCCCTTCTCTGTCATGGTCATTGCATAAACAGTGAAAGGGGCTGAGTTACCTATTGAGATGAATCAGTCAGCCAGGCCGCTTCAGACACAGTACTGATCACACGCCAACAAAGGGAACTGTGTCCTGTGACGTACACAAGCCAGACGTGGACATCAAGTGGCCACTTTAGTGAGCAAATTCAAGATACATACAGTTACTACCAAGGGAAGGGCGGCTTAGAAACTTGCCCCATATTTCAATATTTCCAATGTATAAAGCCATACGGTAAACTCCCCCTTGAGATGGCTTCATATAGCCAGAAATTTTAACATTTCAAACTTTTTCTATGGCTTCTCATCTCAGCACATGTAGGTGAAAAAAAGTGTAAATATCTGATAAGTAAAGGATTTTTGCACCAGGTGGCAATGGATACCATCAGCATTGTCTCTGACCCCTGATGCTAAAGTGAAATACATTCAATCACCACTTTAGCTCTGTCCATACAGGAGAATGGGAGTTCTCTTTCACGATCAAGGAGCCCTGTGACTATACTCTCATCATACAGCAGCATGATGTAGGGACAGAGCCCCTTATTACAGTGATTTCATTTATTAGGCTTCTTGCTGCAGTTTTGATAAAATCCTTGTTTTATTTGCTGCAGACTCCCAGTTTTCTGTATAACCCCACCTACTTCACTGACTGGCAGCTTTCTGTGTACACTGTGCATAGGCAGACAGCTGCCAATCAGTGATGGGGGCGGGGTGATACAAAGCTTATAAATATGGAGGACTACCTGGCAGCAGGTTTACTACTTCTTTAGTGATTATCTCTTGCTGATAAAACAGTGATTCTATCAAAACTACAGAACGCTGGTATGATTTAGTTGTAAAAGGAAAAACAAGAGCTCTATGACTTGTGAACAGAGCCGTAACCTTAGATTTGTAGTGATTATCAGACCACAGAGAATTTGACTCTGGCATCAAAGTAACAGTCGATGACAGCTGACATTGCAAAGCAAAACTTTCCATCAGAGTCTTTCACTAACTATAACAAAACAGTCACCACGACAAAGAAATCCGGTACAGCATAACACAATTAACTCCCTCAAATATTTTATGCCGCATGCAAAATTAAACATTTTATAAGAGACGGAAAGGTATCATGAATAATACATCATGGCGGCTACTTTATGTTGTAGATAAGTTAAAATAAAGCATCTTTTATAGCACGAGATAAAACTAAAATCTGTCTGCTATCTGTATCTCCCTGTGGTGAATTTGGGTCTGTATTAAATATTCATGACCTTACCCAAATCTGACTGTATTTCTGGCCCGTGTAGAGCGCATTTTTGATAATTATATTCTCAGAAATGTAAAGAGAAAAGATTGTTGCTTGTTATATTCATATATTCTCGGCTAGTGCAAAATGACCTAGATTGAAATGTGAGCCCCAGATTGTGAAGCAAACTAGTCTTGATGCATTAGCAACACTGACATTCTTCGAAGAATTTCTGCCACTGTCTTTACCAGTCCCAAAGAAAATGAATATAATAGCCATATATCAACCATAATAGTAAAACCACTGACAGGTGAAATGAAAAGGATTGATTATCTTGTGACGATGGCACCTGTCAAGGGGGTGACCAGTCTGATTTTTAAGCTTTGGAATCAGCAAAAATGGGCAAATGGAAGGATCAAATTGGGTCATGAGCGTCTCCAGAACGGAAGCGGGGTGTCCCCAGGGGGCAGTGATCAGTACTCACCAAATGAGATTGAAGGAAGAACAACTAATAAAGCAGAGCAACAATATGTGAACCCAGTCCAGGAGAGGATGTAGTTACATATAACGGGGAGACTTGATCCGGCACATTATCCAGAGGGGAAACAGCTGAATGTGATTCATTAAGTTGAGGTATAGACTTGAACGTAATTTAATGTTCTCCTCATCCTTCACTGTTATGTCTAGTTTTGTAGAAATGTTGATCATTTTCATATACGATTGTATTCGTGTCTCAATAGTTTAGTTTTTGCTAATCACACATTTCAATTGTGTCTATGTAATTCATCTAAATTAATTCAAGGATTAAACATTAAAGGGAAACGGTCATGTAAAAATAATGCTTGGGTTAATTTGTAGGTTAGTAGTGTTCAGAAAGAATTCAGCCACAGCGCTGAAATCCTGGCTCCTGGATTTATTCCTTGGTTTTAAGCCATAGAAGTGTGGCCACTGCGGTTACAGCCACAGCTGAGTACATAGTAAGCAGCGGCTGTAACCATGCCCCCGGCATTGACTGACAGTCTGATCACAGATTCTCAATTGGATTCAGGTTTGGGCTTTGACTAGGCCACTTCCAATACATTTATCTTTGTTGCAAGGTGAACCTCCATCCAAGTCTCAAAATCACTGACAATTAAATGATTAACACGACACTACCATGAGGTGCATCAGAAGAATTTACTCAGAATGATGGTACCAGTAAGTTCACTATTTCACTATTTACTATTTCACACCATCCATCTTCACCTCGACTTGGACTATTTTCCTTGTCCCTGCAGCAGAAAAAATATTCCTACAACATGAAGCTGCCACCACCATGTGTCACTGTGGGAATGGTGTTCTTGGCGTGATGAGCTGTGTTGGTTTTGGCGCTAGACATAGCATTTACCTGGTGACCAAAAAGTAAAATTTTGGTCTCAGCTTACCACAGCACCTTCCTCCATACATTTGGCAATGGGGGGATGCTTTTGTCCTGGTTTGGGAGGAGGGGGTGCCACGATGGCATGAGGTAAGCACCATTGATCCCACAGCAATGAAGGAGTTCAGTAAAATGGTGCCGGAGGAGACGCGTGGGCAGATTGAGATCTTGAAGAGACGGGATCTCAATCTGTGCATGCGCCCCCTTCCTGAAGCCTATCACTCGGAGTCAGCACATGCACAGATTGAGAGCTCAGCGCCATTTTCCTGAAGTCCTTCATGTCCATCGTCAGTTGATCAATGGTGCCTATCTCATGCCATTGAGATACTCCCTCCTCCCAGCCCAGGGCTCACAGCATCGCCCCACACATGCTGCCACTAGCTTCCTACAGTGGCGATCCTGCCTTCTGTGACCCCGCTCCAATGCTGGACATTTTTGGACTCTACAGTTTGGATGCACATATGTGTTGACACAAGCGTAGTATATGGTCATCTTTGTGCAGATTTAAGTCCCAGGAAAAATGGGTCTAATGATGAACTGATGGCACCAACATGTTTTTTGGAGTGGTTGTGTGTCTTTGGCTCCACTTGAGTAAGACTTTTAGCTACAAACATTAGTTTTTATACATTTCTTACGATATTTTACACATTTGTAAAAATTCATAACTGTACTTATGGCAGGGTGGCACTTGACTTTTTTTGCAATATGGCAGGTGTCTATTTAAAAAAAAAAATGTTTTGCTGCAAAATTACATTGCATATATTCATATTGCTATTTATATTGGATTTTTCTTTAACACAATGTCATTCCACACATTTTAAGCAAAGTTTTAAAAACATCTTGATTTTTACGGCTTCCGATATTAATTCTACAACCAAGAGGATGACCAACATTTACAGAAGCAGGGCAGTTAGGAAATGGGAACGGGCTCTAGAATGTGGATTTCTTCATTCTACGTGCACTTTGGGAAGCTGAGTGACACCCCTGTTTCTACTGTAAACGAGAAGAATAAAACATTAAGACGACAACCAAAGGACGGGTTATTTTTGAATTTCAAAAGACAGAATTCTTCCCAGTTACTAATGTGGTATCCGACAACAAGACAATGGTGTGTATTTAAGAGTGCAGAAACGCTTGTTTATTACAATAGGTTTCCGATAATAGCTGGCACGTTAATCTTTCTATAAAACGCATTAAATCCCGCTGCCATTAAAGAGAATGCTGCATCTGTTTCATCATGTCAGTGATTTACCCAGATTAGAACTTGGTATTCACATGTAAATGAGACCATTTCTGTTTATGCCGTGGATTCCTTCTATCTCACTGAAGTTTAGTGTCTGTTTTCACAGTCGAACTCATAAAAATGACTCCCTATTATTCTAGCATTATAGAGCTGCGAATATTACTAAGTGAAAGAACTGACTATATATTGTTATTGAATATGTAACACTATGAGGAGATGTTTATTTAAACCCCTATTTTTTTGCATATTGCCACTGGATTTCACTGATGATTATTATCATTAGGAAAAACACACAATATTGTTACCGAAAAGTTTAATAAATTATTTTAATCTCAATTTCTGATCCTAATTTTTTTTAGCATGCACTGGCTTACACCTACAGCAGGTGAAATAAGTATTGAACAAATCACAATCGTATAAGTAAGATTTCTAAAGGTGCTATTGACATGCATTTTTCACTAGATGTCGGTAACAACATATCCAATTTACATTAGTAAATAACTCAAACCATGATGTCCATAAATTATGTGTAATAATAAGAAATGACACAGGGAAAAAGTATTGAACATATGAAGATAGAGATGTGGAAAAAGCAATGAAAATTCATGACACCAGCTGAAATCTAACAGTAACTAGAAAGCAATCCTGCTACTTAGTGAAAAATAATATCAGCTGGTTCCACTGAAGGCCTATAAAAAGGTGACTCATTACCATGTGCCACACAAGAAACATCCCGTAATGGGTAAAATCATTGAGCTGTCTCAAGACCTTTGCAGCCTTATTGTTGACTAACATACTAATGGCATTAGTTACAGAAGAACTTCTAATCTACTGAATCTACTGAAGGTTCCAGTAAGCACTGTTGAGACCATAATCTGGAAGTGGAAAGGTTATCAATTTACCACCAAGGATTTCAGACACAGAAGTGAAAAGAGTTATCAGAAAAGTTGTCCAAGAGCCAACAACCACCTGTGGAGAGCTACAGAAAGACCAGGAGTCAGCAGCTACAATTGTTTCCAAAAAACAATAAGTAATTTGCTCAACCTCCATGGCCTGCATACATGCTCACCACGCAATACTCCAGCGCATTTAGTTAGCTCAACAACATTAATACAAGCATGTGAAATACTGGGAGAATATAGTCTGGTCTAAGGAGACCAAAATTGAACTCCTTGCAGGCCATAATAGACATCCATGTTTGTAGCACAAAAACACCATACCGACAGTGAAGTTTGGAGGTGCTAACATCAAAGTGTGAGGCTGTATTTCAGCATTTGGCACTGGTAAACCTCATTGAATTGAAGGAAGGATGAATGACAAAAGTCTCGAAACATTCTTGTAAAAATCTGCTGCCATGTACCAAGATGATGAAGATGAAACGAGGATGGATATTTCAACAAGACAATGATCCCAAACATACAGCCAAAGAAAATCTCAATTGGTTTCAGAGAAAGAAAATAAACCTTCTAAAATGTCCCAGCCGATCACCTGACTTGAATCCAATAGAAAAAATTATGGAAGGAACTAAAGCTCACAGTTCATAGGAGCCCACGAGACCTTCATGATTTGAAGAGTGTGTGGATAATGAGTCCTGTAAAGGTTCTTAAAACCCAGTGGTAAAGAGGATGTCACCAATGAGGGTTGGGCCTCCCTTTCCTTAGTAACTGTGCACCCTTCTTCTAGGATGTGTACACTTAAATTGAACCTTGAATTATACCTGTTTTCTTGCTGTAGGGTCTAGTTCATTTTGTTTTTTTCTTGGGTGGTCCACATTGTAAACATGCTCTTACATTTTGCACATATATCAGATTATAGTCTTGCTCATTTCCTTTGGTTTTGCTGGTATCTCTTGTACTTAGTACAAACAGGTGTGTGACCCTCCTTTCTGAGCTAAGTATTTCATCTGTATAAATTCCAATGGAAGGGTGCCTCAGTCCAGACCCTCTGCTGCTCTGACCTTATTCACACTGAAGTCATTTGACACATGGTAAGGTTTTAATACTAGAGACATTAGGACTGTTCCGACTGGGTACTTCTCGTCATAGTGGGATACGGCTTTTATGATTTTTTTTTAACAAAATTGTGTTAACCAAGTACAATTTTATTTACATGTACTATTACTATTTACTTGCTGTAGGTGTAGGGTATATGCAATTGTATTTTTACTTTTCTGGAATTTGTCTGTAAAATTGCCAAAGTGTGAATGTGTGCTTACAGTTTGCACATATACCAGCTTATAGTCCAGCTCATTTTTTTGGTATTGCTTGAATTAAACCGGTCATAATAATTTTATACCTCAAATTAATTATATGTATGTACAGGCAGTTTCATGCTGACTAAACCTTGTGTTTCCGAGAAATCCAGCATTAAAATTTTATGCTGGATTTCCCCATCCGCTGTCTGCCCCCTGTGTCTGACTAACAGGTCAATGAAATAAGAGTGACTTGGTGAGGAAGAGGGAAAGAGGTAGAAGAGCTGCAAAGTCCCATGCAAAAGCACTTGTGTTTCACCTGCATGCAATATCAACCCTGGATTTCCTAAACTACAAAACAGATTTTTACAATGAACATATGGATTTCCCTTTAACACCGTAATTGAAGACTACAGTTGGATCTTCATACCAAGGTCCAATATGTTGTCTCACTGTTACCTGAACGAGCCTCAACGAAAGTAACCATTAACTGGATCAATTTCTACTCCACTATTAACCACAACTGTTCAACTCATCAGACAGTGAGGTTATAGAAGACTATGATGAACATTTATAGTAAAATGTATTGATTCCAACCCTGTAATATCACTTCATACCCTTATTCTAGGGCATTTGTATCGCATCACCCCTCTTAATATATAAACATATATTTTTTAAGAAATAAACAATGAGTCAGTAAAGATTTATTTCAAATTCCATGTATTTCTGACATTAGTAAATGATAGGCACGTTGAACGTTACATTACGTCAGTGTTATTTGTACAAGCACCTACATCCTTGGAAGATGCACTTTAGTCAATGTATGTTTTAATTTTTCATTACATGATATATATATATATATATACATACAAGCTCCCAACTGAAAAAAAATGCGCAAACGTCATCTCTGCAACCCCAACTGAGTCCCTATTACGGAAACACTCAATTGAATTCCATAGTTGGCAGTATCTGATGAAAACATCACAGAGGATGACTAAAAGTGCAATAATACTGAAGGATATATAAAAAGTAATCATAAGACTAGGTGGAAAATTATTGCTAATCCTGGAAACATTTAAAGGACACCCTGCTTACAAGCTACATGTGTTATGCCTAGTTCTGAGCCTAAACGAGTTAATTAAGATGCTCACAACATTTCAGTCTTTGATGAATCTCAATGTTATACACCACCCGAGTAGTAAGCATAGTACGTAGAGTGTCTATTTAGCCAAAGAGTGACGCTTTAATTGGCAAGGGAGGGGGGGTTCATTATGCTATGTCCTTGGTTTGTGAGGCATTAGGCTCTGTGCTATGTAATTAAAAATCATGTATTTTCATTACTGGAAGGCTATGTTCACACTGTGCATTTTTGATCAATTCTTTTGTGATGCATTGTTTTTCCCAGTAACAATGGTTTCAAGGGAGAAAATGGAAGTAGAAAAACAGATCACTAATTGACATGCTCTTTTTTCTGGATGCGTTTTCTGCCTCAGAAAATGGACCATTAAAAATCGCAGCATCAGGACAGAACTTCTGAAAACTCATTGACTTTGCTGGGCATCACAGAAAGTGATCCGTTTTCCATGCAAAAACTGATCACAAAAAATGGATCAGAAACCCACTTTGTGAACATGGCCTAACAGCTTCTATTTGATATAAAGGCTCCTATAGACATTAGATCATTTGGCTGATTCCCCCATACAGAGGAAAACTCTACATGGCTGAGTGCTCATACATTTTCTATGAAGAGTCATTTCCGGCTATACAGCAGCTTATTTCTAAGGAAAAAAAAAGATTGGCCATCAGAAATACATCTTCCCCAACATTATCCGTTGGGGAGATTCGGGAGGCCCCCATACACATTAGACTGTTAGACGATCTTGCCAATATTGGTGGGTTTAAGTTTAGTTTAACTTGTCCCAGGGTGCCCATATGTATGAACTACTGGGGCAGTGATGCTCAATATTGTGGTTGCAATGTAACTTTTTGGCACAACTCATCAATGGTGTTCTCATTCGATTGCAAGTAAAACCTAATGAGTTTAAAAAAAATCCAATTAACTCAAACAGAAACCAGTCACAATTTTAGCTTAAATACATCAGTAAACACAAAGTATGAAAAATAATGAAAGCCATACGTTTATCAGAATTGTGTGATGCAGACGTAGAAAGGTTGCTTGTAACAAATAGCTTTTATTTTTCAGAAACTGAATATAGGGTAATAATTGCACCGGGCAACTACTCTACTGTAATTTCTGCTAGTAAATATGACTAGAGATGAGCGGAACACTTTGCGCAACCATGGTCCACACTTCAGGTCAGTGTTCTCTGGCAGGAGCTCTGCGAATTTCATGAGCTTCCACAATCCTCGTGCAACGTTAGATTTATTGGCCTGTTGTGACGATACCCAAACATAAACCATAAGATAGGTTCAGGATCTCTGAAGGTCAGGAAATTCGCACACTGACCTGTACTGTGGACTGGGGCTGCAAAAAGCGATCCACTCATCTCTATGTTACCATTAAGACATTCATAAGATAAATTAGCAAGTGTAGATTATGTTTTGAAGAGTTTTTAGGAAGTATAACTGAAGAACTCAGAATACAGAGTTCTGAGAAAAGATGCTCCAGCACTGATGGTTCTTGAGGGAGATCACATGTACTAAATCAAAGCAGTTAGGATAGAGGTCACATCTGCTTTAGGCTGGGGATACACAGCAACATGTGCATGACAGCAATTAGACAAAAAACATTCCTGCAATTTCTGATGCACAACAATTTTTGAGCTGCAATTTTTCTGTAGAAAAAAACAAACCGAAATAGCCAAATTGCGGACACGCCACACGCAAGTAGCACTAATGTCTATTGAATGTAAGACATGGGTGATTTGCAACAGAAACCCAACACGTTTGGTAACATTTGCGATAAGGTGCCACAGTTGCAATAGGTCACAATGTGAAACCATATGGAGTTTTTAGATGTGATATAGTATAAAGTCTCAAAGTCATGTGATACAATATTGCTGTGTTGCCTTAGCCTTATAGGGAATCTGTCAGCTGTTTTCTACCTCATCTGAGAGCAGCATACTGTAAGGAAAGAGATTCTAAATCCAACGATGTGTCACATAGATTACTGGCAACAGTTATTCTCACACAATCAAAGCATTTAGTTTTAGTCATGCAGCAGAGATGAGATAGCTGTCCCCGCCCACCCCTGGCTCTCAACAGGCATTGTACATTGACCATGAGGTTCCAGTCACAGCAGGGGGTGTGTCCTACTGCCCTGTGCATGACAATTTCATCCTGTAATGGTAATCGTCAGGTAATAAAGCCTTTAGTTTACATAAACAATAGCATACAGACTGATAAGAAAAGCACAGTTGAATCTTGTTTATTAAACCCTGCATCATACTGTCCTCAGCATCCATAGCAAAAACCAGCTGACTGATTCTCTTTGAAGAGAACCTGTTACCAGATCAAAAGTGACCAGTTGCATTTTAATGCCACTGCTCTACTGAATGTACAGATTTCAGTGTTTGTTTTATTTTCAAATCTGATCTACTTATTTATTTTGTGCTTATTTATGGTCCTTACAAGTTGGTGTGGCTTACAGGGTAATAATGTTGACCAACCTAAAGGCACCCCCTCACAGAATCCTGTTAGGTAAACCCCCTTGGTAAAGACCATACACATTAACAATAAATAAAAAAGACATATATTAGGAATTGTATGGCTGATTGTAATAAAACAAAAAACGGCCTACTCAAGGGAGTAGTTGGAATAAAATAAGAGGAAAAACAGGACACTTAATCCGGTGACCAGTCACTCTGCAAGTAATGTGGGGTGAGCTCAGATAGGTACACCCAATTGTACGAAATAAGACAATCCATTTTTTCTGAATGGTTAGGGACCTGGGGTATGACCACCACCTACAACACAATTATCACCTAATTTAAACATAAACTGAAAACCCCAGACAATCCTTAATACTATAAAGTTATATTAACATGCCAATAAAATTTGGCTGATGTCGGGAAAAAAATAATGTCATTTACAAATCCAATTACAATAAAAGGAAATTTTTATGTGAAAAGCGGAGTATTTTTTTTTACAACTTGATTTCCCTTAAAAAATGCTTTATAGTTCTGTAATGAAAGTGACACTGATGAATCTGTTAATAATAATAGGTGGGATCACAGCTTTATGCATTTTGATTTATGTGTGAGAATATTGCAGAGGAAATTAAATTCAGAACTTTATTTTTTTAATTAATGGAAAAACATAAGAAGTTTACTTTGAAAATGTTGTAAAATTCTCAAACTACTTTTAAACGCATTGATATCTATGTTGTAATATACTATGGCACCCATGGGTTTAACTACAATGGGTGCAGGGTTGCAATCTCACCTGGGTCCTGGAGCCTAGGGGGCCCCAAAAGTCCCTTTAGCCTTTAGAAAAAGACCAGAACTAATAAAGGTTTGCAGGATTTGGGGGCCCCGTTGGAACTTTTGCTGCGGGACCCCTGAGCTTTAAGTTACACCATGGATGGCATCCCCCAAGTATGCATAAACTTTATACAAGAGATTTCCACCCAGTGGCTCTCCAGTTACTGCATACCCTAAATGGTCAGATGTGGAGAGCCACAGGATGGAGGTCACTGTTTTATTGTATGTAATCAATATAAAGTGTAGGTGGTGATATTGGAAGAATCAGTAAGCTGCATCAAAGACACCAAAAGGCACATTTTTCATAGTAGCTATGGCCTATACAAGCGCTCCCCAACTCCAGTCCTCAAGAGCCACCTATCGTGCATGTTTTCAGGGTTTCCTAGTATTGCCCAGGTGATAACTTAAATACCTACACAGGTGATGATTCCAATAACTGTGCAATAATACGAAAGAAATCCTGAAAACATGAACTGTTGGTGGCTCATAAAAAGACCGGAGTTGGGAAACACTGGTCTATATAATCTTTATAACAGCTTGATCTATAGCCATGGCACAATCAATATCTAGGCAGACAGACAGAAGATAATTTGTGAAGGCTGATAATCACAGTGAATCCACTGTTTGGGCAAAACACATTGGCTACAATCTTATAGACTGAGAGTAACAACTGTCTGTATGGCCACAGAGAGAATCTAGCACAAAAGAACATCTCATCTTCTAAGTGGTTGTCTGATCTAGAAAATCAATTGTTAGGTCATTTTTGGAGAAAGGGGTCTTATTTTTGTAGCCTTCATTAGTCCATGAAGAGCAGCCATAAAGAGAGTATTTTACTTCAGAGGTCATAGTAGTTCCATGTTACATAGATAACCTATTGAACTATGTCATATTAAAAAGGGTTGAGACAAAAGCAGGTGCACCACAGTCCTCAAGAAAGATAGGATGGTGCTGCACAACAGTGTCAAAATTAATCAAGAGAAAGAGAATATTAAAAAGGGGTTGTCTGGTGCCGATCACATCTGTATCAGGTGGCGTGTCGTGGTGGTGATGTTGCATTGGTAAAAAGCTGCCAGGATACATGTGCAATCGGAAGGTACAATCCTGTCCTATTTATTACCTGCCAATCATGTGTGCATCCTAGTAGTTTTGCTCTGACCAGTACCACTCATCTCCCAATGTCTATTGTTATGAGAACCGTATGTCTACATTTTTATGTATTTATGCACTTTTCCATAATTGTATAATTAGTGGATCTGACCCCTTGGTGTCTACACTGGTCATGAAAATGGGGGTATTAAAGTCTCCTGTGTGAATTGAGTATTCACTAAAGCTTTATTCAAGCTTTGAGCCACCCGTTTTAAGGATCATGGGGGTGCTGGCAACCACAGCCCTACAAAGTATACATTTATAAAGTTTTCTGTGGCTAGGTGATAAAAGAGAGGTCCTATAGACAACATTGAAGTAGAATTATGCTATGGAAATAATGTTGTTTTTGACAGGAGAGGTTTCCATGTGCTCACAATGATAGGAAGAAATACACCAATGTGCATTAAACACCAAAAGTTTAGCCACTAAAGGATTCTCCAAGATATCATTATGAACTAGGCTAACTAGCAGAGGTCGTGTATGACAGACCTTCATTGACCAGCCAAGGATTGCTTATCCTGAGGATTGAACCATCAATGTGCCTCAGTGATTACTTTAATATAATATTAATTTAGTTATAGCTCAAAGATTCCAACGATAATTGAGCTTGTTACATATTAAAGTCCCCCATCATTTTTTTGTGCTACACAATGCTACACTTATATGTTTTTTTGGACCCAAGTTGGTCACATAAATGTGTTCACCTAACACTTGTGTATAGAGACTTAACTTATGGGTGATCTTGATGTAATTGTGATATATAAACCAGCAACCACCATTTTTACCTGTGTATTTGCTCCGTGAATTAATTCATAACACCTAAAATGTATTTTTCTTGCTTCTTTTATATGTGTTGGCTCAAGGTGTGCTATAGAAAACCATCATCTCAATATTGCAACAACCGTATCACTGATTGAACCCAACAAAACAGAATAAGACATGGTCGTTATCATAAATCCGTGTTAGTGACCAAGTGCTTTTTACATCTATACAAAGTAATCACCAATTAATTTACTAATACTTATTAGGCCAAAATAATCATTAGATATAAACCGCGCTTCATTGGTGTGCTTCTCCCATGATGTGGAGACCTGAAAATAAAACTGATTATACTTAGCATGCTCCCAGTGACCCTGTGACATTAGTCATTATAGTGTGCAAGATAAAGAAATGCCTAGAAGTAATGGTCATCCATGAGAAAGAATCCAATGACTTCAGAAGAAGAGTGCAACTTCCAGGATCAGAGTCCATACTTGGCGACATGACCTATTTCTGGACACAAGCCGTTCTGTCGAGTTCAGTTTTTATTTTCCATTTAGTGGTAGACTTAGCATGGAAGAAAGTGGTCAGAGGTCCCCGCTCTGAGGTTCAGGGTTTCGTGACTCTCTCTGGTGACTGCGAGATAATTTTGGAAATCGAGAAGCCACTTTGGATCGACTGCTTTTGCCGCCTTGTTCTCCATTGCCTTGAGTGTCGCTGAAAGACAGAATAGAGCAGATAAATAGATAATAGGTACAAATGACTCAGGAAATGACTGCAGTAAGTGGAAAAACATATTCCTCTATGAACATTAGTGACCTTGGAACACGCTATTCACAGCAATTACCTTAACAGAGTGACTGTCAGCAGAGTACGAAGGTAAATGACATACCAGGCTTCACATTTACTGCGCAGGCTGATACAATACATAAACATAATGTACTCTTCAGAAGTACTGTATATCTGTAAGTACACACTACTCACAAGAAGCAGATAAACCCCTGCTTGATCCCAAAACAGTTCCCAATTTCAAGGTGAGATCCAAACCAATACTGCACCAAAAGATCTGTGTTTGGTATAAATTACTTTGAACGCACGTTTATCTCAAACGACATTTCACAATAAACTATAGACAAATTGGAGGTTGATTGACCCACCTTTTATGTCACAAAGAAGAGAAAATTATGCTTATTCCAGTGGAACAGGCCACATTAATCCCTACTTTTTATATGTAAATTGCTTCTTTAAAGGGACTTGAACTCTAGCGCACCTATTGGTAATAGCAATCCTAAAAGTCAATATTGACCCTCTAACAAGCCTTATCATATGACCAAAGTTATAAGCCAACTCATACTCTCAATTTGCAGACACAGTATTTGACTGTTTGCTCCTCGTCAGTGCAAAGTATGAGATATCATTTGGTTAGGTGAGAAGTTAAGAATGGGGATCTGGACTATAACTTTTCTCCTTATGGAGAGATGACATTGCTCGATATACACTTCATGTTGTACCACTGGGTTCCATTTTCTATGGGCAATGGTGATCTCTAGACAGTCCTGTGATTCCAACCCTCCATATACTGGTTCAAGAGGATTTTTTTTACATTTTGTTTCATCTAAGAAAGATATTCCACACATACTATATTCACTGCCTGACGAAAGGTACTATACCCGAAATATTGCTGTATTCCATTCTGCGGTGTAATCTTTTTTCGCATATGAGGGTACAAAAATAAAAAGCATTCTTAAAAATATTGCCTTTTTTGCTTATAATTTGGTGTTTTTTTTTATATAATAAGTTTAACAATAACATGTCATATGTGTACAGTATAGACCAAATGTTTGGACACACCTTCTCATTCAAAGAGTTTTCTGTATTTTCATGACTATGAAAATTGTAGATTCACACTGAAGGCATCAAAACTATGAATTAGCACATGTGGAATAATATATTTAACAAAAAACGTGTGAAACAACTGAAAATATGTCTTATATTCTAGGTTCTTCAAAGTAGCCACCTTTTGCTTTGATTACTGCTTTGCACACTCTTGCATTCTCTTGATGAGCTTCAAGAGGTAGTCACCGGAAAGGTTTTCACTTCACAGTGTGCCCTGTCAGGTTTAATAAGTTGGATTTTTTGCCTTATAAATGGGGTTGGGAACATCAGTTGTGTTGTGCAGAAGTCTGATGGATCCCAGCTGATAGTCCTACTGAATAGACTGTTAGAATTTGTATTATGGCAAGAAAAAAAGCAGCTAAGGAAAGAAAAACAAGTGGCCATCATTACTTTAAGAAATGAAGGTCAGTCAGTCTGAAAAATTGAGTAAACTTTGAAAGTGTCCCCAAGTGCAGTTGCAAAAACCATCAAGCGTTACAAAGAAACTGGCTCACATGAGGACCGTCCCAGGAAAGGAAGACCAAGAGTCACCTCTGCTGTGGAGGATAAGTTCATCTGAGTCACCAACCTCAAAAATCACAGGTTAACAGCAGCTCAGATTAGAGACCAGGTCAATGCCACACAGTTTTAGCAACAGATACATCTCTACAACAACTGGTAAGAGGAGACTTGTGCAGCAGGCCTTCATGGTAAAATAGCTGTTAGGAAACCACTGCTAAGGACAGGCAACAAGCAGAAGAGACTTGTTTGGGCTAAAGAACACAAGGAATGGACATTAGACCAGTGGAAATCTGTACTTTGGTCTGATGAGTCCAAATGTGACATCTTTCGTTCCAACCACCGTGTCTTTGTGCGACTCAGAAAAGGTGAACGGATGGACTCTACATGCCTGGTTCCCACCGTGAAGCATTGAGGAGGTGTGATGGTGTGGGGATGCTTTGCTGGTGACACTGTTGGGGATTTATTCAAAATTGAAGGCATACTGAACCAGCATGGTTACCACAGCATCTAGCAGCGGCATGCTATTCCATCTGGATTGCGTTTAGTTGGACCATCATTTACTTTTCAACAGGACAATGACCCCAAACACACCTCCAAGCCGTGTAAGGGCTATTTGACCAAGAAGGAGAGTGATGGGGTCCTACGCCAGATGACCTGGCCTCCACAGTCACCAGACCTGAACCCAATCGAGATGGTTTGGGGTGAACTGGACTGCAGAGTGAAGGCAAAAAGGCCAACAAGTCCTAAGCATCTCTGGGAACTCCTTCAGACTGTTGGAGACACAATTTACAGTGACTACATCAAGAGAATGCCAAGAGTGTGCTAAGCAGTAATCAAAGCAAAAGGTGGCTACTTTGAAGAACCTAGAATATAAGACATATTTTCAGTTGTTTTACATTTTTTGTTAAGTAAATAATTCCACATGTGTTAATTCATAGTTTTGATGCCTTCAGTGTGAATCTACAATTTTCATAGTCCATGAAAATAAAGAAAACTCTTTAAATGATAAGGTGTGTCCACACTTTTGGTTTGTACTGCACATGAGGACTTGCACTATTTCCTGCCATTAATGACTTGTATTCTGCATTTTTCCCTCTATAGGTTCTATTACTTTCAGTTGTCCTTGAGTTATTGGGTGTAGATTAGCTGCCATAAGATCTCATATACTCTGCACACAGAGAAGAGTAGATTCTTCGCTCCTGTCTCCTAGCAGCAAATGCAAGCAGTAGCAGCAGCATGGAGGATAATATACACAGTACTTAGCAGTTTAGCTCTGAATCCAGCTTGGTGTGAAGTAAACACTTATCAGAAAACTTAGAACAAGACTGTGTTTTTCTCTGCCTTTCTGTTGCTGCATCTTCTCCCTCCTTTTCCCCTTCCCTCGTTACAGAGTTCCATGAGCAACACGTGAACAAATCCCTGAGTGAACTGAAACAGCCTATCTTTTCTCTCAAGATGCATTTTAGTAAATTTCACACTGCATGATGAGTTCAGGAGAAGGATAAAGAAAACATGTTTTCTATAATAAGGTATATTACAAGTTTTCTTACATTGGCTTGATGCTTCAAACGAAGAATAATATTGAACAAAATGAAAGGGTAAAGTGTAACCACCGTTTAATTTTTATTTAATAATAATGTAGAGCATGTGATTATAATAAACTTTCAAATATACTTTATTAATTAAATCTGGTTGAAAACCATTCATAAATCTTCCCACTAGACTGTGTGCAAGCAGGCATATGTTCATTATGAGTCAGGTCCGTCTTCATACTGAATAAGGTCTTGTAAACATATAAGGCTGAGAGGGCGGGGCCTACACAGTGTGCGAGCTCCTGATTGCAGCTGGTGAGGAAACAATGTATCAGATTACTTCAGTTTACACCACAGTTGCTGAGCAATGTCTAGAATGTCAGGGTCAGTGCAAACCTTTTCCACTTTGATCTGTTGCTCCAAGCAGGCAAATCTGTTAATTTTTGCTTGCCCCCACAGGTCCCTTCACCTGCTGTCAGGTCTTGTAAATACAACAGGCTGGCAGATGGGTCCGGGCCTACACAGTGTGCGAGCTCCTGATTGCAGCTGGTGAGGAAACAATGTATCAGATTACTTCAGCTTACACCACAGTTGCTGAGCAATGTCAGAATGTCAGGGTCAGTGCAAACTCCTCTGTTCTTGGCACACGTTTTTGATCTGTCATCTGGCTCCACACAGCGCAGGCAAGATCTGCGTTAACCCCTTCTCTGCTTGCTCCCCACACAGCTCACTATCAGCCTGCTGTCAAAAGCTGTGGAAATACACACAAGTGCTGGCAGATGCTGTCCACGGCCACACAGCCATAAAATGCAGTTTTTAAGAGAGCACAGAAAAATGTGAGAAAATACGTCATGTGGCACAAAAAAGCATTACCTTCGTTGCTATGTGACCCATCAATTACAACCAATGCAGTATTGTTTTTTTTTTTTCTTCAATGTAATGACATTTATACTTTGGCAAATGCCCCAGAAAGGTGACCTCCTGCTCCCGGCAAGGACAGAAGACCCTAGAACTGGCCCAGTTCTGTCACTTATATCAGACTTTTTTTTTATTATATTTTTATTAGGTTTGAATATTTAAAATCATAATGATATTTACTTATACCACAGAAAAATGATAACATTTATTAAAGAAATGGTGAGCTTAACAGGGGTTAGGAGCAGTAGAAAAGGAATGGAAAGCATTGGGGTAAAGACAGGGGTCTTGCTAAGAGATGGTATTATTTGGATAATTACACAGGTTGTCCACTACTAGGTCAACCCTTTTCATTCCCCATGTATGGCCCCATTAAAATAAAAAAATAAGGTATACTCACCTCCTGTACCGGCGCCGATCCAGCAGTGCCAGTGCTCATATGAGGTTGTGATGTCATCGAGCCCTGTGCCCAATCACCACCAGTTTCTTTCTCCCCACCTTCAGATGTATAAGTAATTAACAAAAAGTGAGCGCTGCAGCTGCCACTCATTCCCTGTTAAGTACTCATATGTCCGAAGGTGGGGAGAAAGAAACTGGCGTTGATTGGGCGCAGGGCTGGATGATTGTCATGCCTCATGTGAGTCTGACACAGCGTCTACACAGGTGAATGTAAGCTTTTTTATTTTAATGGAGCCAAACATGGGGAATGAGTAGAAAAGTTATATGATAACAAAAATTAATCTGTTTAATATAAAGATGTGTGGTATAAAATTGTATTACTTTAGCTTAATGGTACTTAAAGTTATAATCATTTAGATAGTAAATTATAGTGTTGTTCCAAATGAGGTTGTGTTTTTTCATGTATTCAAGGGATTATTTATATTTAGTGTGGAATAAACAAGCTATTGTTAGAATATATGGAGTTTCCGTTCCTTAGTCCATTCTAATGTGGAGGGAGGATCTATGTCTTTCCAATGTTTGGCAATAATAATTTTAGCGGCATTAACAAAATGTAGTGTTATAGAGTGTTAACTGAAAAATTGGTGCTTCGTAACGCTTGACTAGGTGTAAGGTTTATGTTCATGTCGAGGGTGATTTCTATTTTGATGTTTTATTTTTTCTTCCCACAATTATTTGATTTTAAGGCAAAAGGAAGCATTTCTGAGAGGGAGTGCATAGTTCTTGATTATAAGCCGAAAACACAGCAACCAAAGGTCAGTTGATATTAGATCCCGCGCTGCGGTTAATGATACAGATCCAGAGGCAATACTGGTACAATGATGATTTATTCTACGCGTTTCGAAGCGTATCATCCCAGGACTATTAATTTCCTGAGGAAGAAGTGGCGATACGCTTCGAAACGCGTAGAATAAATCACCATTGTTACTAGTATTGCCCTGGATCTGTATCTTTAACAGTATCATTAACAGCAGAGCGGCTCTAATATTCACTGATTTCCTCTGCTTCATGTGTCTTCTGCTTGCCGTCATGCATGTGGATTCTGCAGCAGCTGTGTTCATACTGTCATGCTGGATGTGTGTCACAACCACACAAGGTGACTAGCTCCTTTTCCTTAATTTCATGTATATTGGGCAAAACTCTATTGAGTTATTTTATCTACAGCCTCCTAGTTCTTGATTGCGACTCCAGACTTTCATTTTAATGAGTCACGTGTTCCATTGGATACCAAGTGAGTTTGTTTTTGGGTATGCATGCAAAAAATAGTAATGGCGGTCTAATTAGGAGCGCTCTAAGGAACAAGCAGACATGTAAGATGTTTTCATAAATGTCAAACCTTTTATTAACTTCTTAGCTCCCCTCACAGCTCCACTACGCGGAGAGGCATTGCATATACCGCCGGCGGAGGAGGCTGTTAAACCGGGTTGTGCAGGAATTGCACAACCCGATAAGGTGAGTGGCCACCTATCCACGCCACTTAGACGTTTTTAATAAGGGGATCCTACACATTTGCGCCCCTTTTCCTTTTTGTTTTACATGTTTTTGGGTATGGACACACATGTGAAAAAACACTCCGATTCATGGATCCGAGAGTTGGACGAGTGTCATCCGACTATTGGTTAAGTGTGGCTTGCGAGTGTAATCTGTTTTATTCCTGGCAGCTATTTACAGTATAATCATGTACAGGAACATTTTGTACAGTTGTCTGAGCTTCAGAATGAGAATGTATCAATTAAAACTCGTATCAGACTCGGATGGTCCAAGTATGGTCCGAGTGCGGTATATCTTTTTTGTCGGACCCATAGACTTACATTGGCGAGTCTCATCGGTGACTCGCATAGAATCGCAGCATGTTGCGATTGATTCGAAATCCGAGAATCGGATGCGGAATATGCGTGGGAGACTCAGAAATGTGCTCTCGGACATTAGTTTACATTGGTCCGAGAGCAATGCGATTTTTCCGCACAGTACGCTCGGACGAGTTTCACTGATGTGTGTCCGAGCCCTTAGTCATATTTCTGCAAATATAGAAGTTAGGTGACCGTCCGTTTCAGTAGCCTTGTAGCTCCCCGCTCAATGCACCATGAGATGCCTCTGATGACATTTACAATGAGAACAAGGATGGAAATTCAGATTGAATTAGAGGCATTCAATAGGTTGTCATATCTGGCTTGGCAATACATTATGTTTGGTGGTTCTGGCTTCCCCAACTTCCAGTAATAATTTATCATTAGGGGAGGCTCTCTGCCATCACTCATTTTATCCACAGTGTAGGATAATATGGTGTCTATTCAAATGAATGGTAAACCATTAATGCATGATGGCATGATTATGGAGGCTTCAGAAAGGTCCTGTTCAGATTGAATGCTTTTTTTTCTCTAGTTTAATGCACTATTTAGTAATTAAGACACCTGTCCGAGAGCCACTCTTGTTTGTACTTGGTTTATGTCTAAGGGCCCTGCATGGGCTTGAAATGAATAGGATAAATGATTCTTCTACATTTCCCAGTCCTTGAAATTTTATAGCGACTGAATAATTATATTTTTTTTTCTGCCAATTCGAGATGCTGGAATTATCCTCTTTACCTTGAACATGGTTTATGCATGGTATGAATTATACTATTTGACCTGTGCAAGCATCAAGGATAGAATGGCTCAGCCAAGCAGAAAGAGAACATCAGCAGGTTTTTTTTTTTTTATCCCAAACTAATGGCATGTATGTAAAGGCACTTTAATGCTGAATAAGGACCTTTCTTGTAGAAATTTGTTTTGCTGTTTTAGAGAAATCCTTAATTGAAACTGTATGCTAATAAACTACAAGAGCAGTGGGGTTGGACATTGCACTTGCAGCTTTTCTTTCTCTCTCCCTATTCCCTGCCTGCTGCCTGCCTCCTGTCTCTGACTGACAAGTCATTCCTGTCTCAATGACCTGTCAAAGACAGGAGGCAGGCAGCAGAAGGGGAATAGGGAGAGAGAAAGAAAAGCTGCTATTGCAATGTCCATCCCCACTGCTCTTACAGTTTATTAGCATACAGTTTCAATTAAGGATTCCTCTAAAATAAACAGACTTTTTTCAAGAACGGTAATGTTTTGTTCAACATTACAGATATGTCATTAAAAGGGTTGTCTGGGATGTTGCAATAATTCATACTGTATGTGTATCTAGGCTGCAAAATGTTGACAATTTGCAATATATATGCTGTCAATATTTTGCAGGGTTTCCTAGATATCATATATTTGCGTCTGGAGGAGAACGACTAGGGGGCGTGTTTGTGCATGTAAATGGAAACTGGTTGTTTCCTCCCAGTCTACTACAATCACTCCCCCTCCCCTATTTCCAGTATGGCCAGCCACCCCCAGGATCCTACAGCCCGCCCCCTCTCCCACTCTCATTATGCCCGGCCACCCCAAGGATCCTATAGCTCCACATTCCTCAGCTGGACTCAGAGGTGTGCAGACGTGCTGTCTGCTCTCTGCCAGACTGTGGGGACAATAGGGCGCCTTGCTAGTGGCAGCCCATTGCAGCAGCTATTATTTTGTTTGTTACAGTTTTGCTACAGTCTTTGTACCTTTCCTGATGTCTTTTTGGACCTCTAATTTCAACCTTGGATCTATGCAATGTTTTTCATCTTGTGGATTGCGACGTTCCTGCACGCTGGTCTGCTGTGGGATGGAAAATGCAGCACACCCCACACTTTCTACTGCCGCTGGGCACACAGCATATGGTTTTCACCTGGATCCTCCACTACCACTCACAAGTCCCCTGCTGGCATGGCCACTTTGGGGTACGCTATATGGTCCATCTCAGCTAATACTACCAATGGATGTATGCTGTTGCCCACAGCCTGTGTCAGTGATACAGCCATATGTGCTCGGTGGAGAGCACCGTATACAATATGTCACAGAGAGGCCTCGTGGGATGGATGGAATCACTGATCAGAGGGTTGTCCCTAGGTCTGTTGCTAAACGAGTAGTGTATTCAAGGAGTCGTCTTCTGGAACTGCGCAGGACAAAGTCTTCTCCAGCAGTTGCAATACCACATGTTCCACGGGAAATAAGGAGACTTTTCAGAGGTTGCAGAGCAGGCAAGAAGATCAAGTCCTGGAGGAGAAGGTTTAAACCTGCGGTCCCATCCATCATCATGGGTAATGTACGATCGCTTGGTAACAAGTCGGATGAACTGCTGGCTCTGAGTAAGACCCAGAAGGAGTTCAGGGAATGCAGTCTCATGTGCTTTACAGAAACCTGGTTGCATGAGGACGTCCCAGATTCATGTGTATTGGTACCAGGGTTTCATATGGTTTGGGCTGACAGGGACAGAGTGAAGTGCGGTAAGAAGAAGGGTGGAGGAGTGATACTGTACATTAACAACAGATGGTGTAATCAGGGGCATGTAACAGTAAAGGAGAGACATTGTTGCCCAAACATTGAACTATTAGCAGTGGGCCTCAGGCCTTACTATCTGCGAAGAGAATTCTCTCTTGTTATTGCAGTGGTGTCGTATATACCACCATCTGCAAATCCAGAGGCAGCTGTACTGTCTGGGGTAATTGCCCAGCTTCAGACGAAACACCCTAACTCTCTAACTGTCATTTCTGGGGATTTTAATCGAGCCAAGATCTCATTACCAAAGTTCTATCAATATGTCAAATGTTCTACACGGGACAATTATATATTGGATCTCCTCTATGCCAGTGTTAAGGATGCTTACTCATCATCTGCATTGCCCCCCCTGGGGAAATCTGACCACAACCTCATACTATTGTCTCCAGCCTATCAACCAGTTGTCTGCAAACAACCAGTGACAATTAAACAGATAAGGAAGTGGTCTCCGGCAGCAGAGAAGAGGTTATAAGACTGCTTTGATTGCACAGACTGGGAGGTGTTATGTGCCAGGGAACATAATGATGATGTTAATGAGGTTACCGGGAGAGTTACTGATTACATCAACTTTTGTACTGACAATATTGTACCTATTCATGAGATTCAGTGTTATGCAAACAACAAGCCCTGGATTACAAAAGAATTGAAATATCTACTAAACAGAAAAAAAAAGCTTTTAACAGGAAAGACAAAGAGGAAATGAAAATTGTACAGCGAGACTTAAAGGGGAAAATTAAAATTGCCCGTGAAGCATTCAGAATTAAATTGGAAAATAAATAGTCACACAACAACTTCAGAGAAGTGTGGGACGGAATGAAGCTATTGACTGGGTTTAAGGCAAGATCAGATCAGGGGGGTGGGGGGCTGATCATGGCTAATGAGATGAATGAGTTTTTCAACAGATTCAATGATAAATGAGCAATGTCAACAGGGGAGAAGGCCGGGGAGCGACAAGCAATATCAACTGGGAGGAGGAAGTTGGAGACTTTCTTGATCTCAGAAAATGATGTGAGGGAACAGTTTAGTAAGCTGGTCATAGGTAAAGCTGCAGGGCCTGATGGTATCTGTCCACGTGTCCTCAGAGTGTGTGCAAATCAGTTGTGCACTGTCTTCCAGCACCTGTTTAACTGGAGCTTACAATCACAGAGAGTACCAGTTCTATGGAAGACTTCTTGCCTGGTGCCGGTTCCCAAGACTACCTTCCCGAGCTCCCATAACGACTATAGACCGGTGGCCTTAACATCGCATGCGATGAAGTCCTTGGAGAGAATTGTACTTGCCTACTTGTGTCCGAGGGTGTCTGCTTTTATGGACCCCCTTCAGTTTGCGTATCGGCAGAGTCTAGGGGTGGACGATGCTGTAGCGTATCTGCTACAAACAGTACATTCCTTTCTGGACAATGATGGAACCACTGTACGTGCCATGTTCTTCGATTTCTCCAGTGCATTGAACACCTTACAGCCACTATTATTACGTAAAAAGCTGGTTGAAATGGCGGTTGATGAGGGACTAGTGAATTGGATCATTGATTACCTGTCGGACAGGCCACAGTTCGTAAGGTTGGGGGCGGCCGTATCGGATAGTGTTCGGAGCAGTTTTGGAGCCCCTCAGGGAACGGTGCTGTCGCCATTCCTTTTTACGTTATACACAGCTGATTTTCAGTATAAATCAGACCTTTGTCACCTTCAGAAGTACTCTGATGACTCAGTGATAGTCGGAGGTATTGTGAGAGGCCAGGGGGAGGAGGAATACAGAAGGGTGGTCTCGGACTTCGTTGACTGGTGCCAGGCTAACCATTTAGAACTCAACGTAAAGAAAACCAGGGAGTTGGTGTTGAGTTATGGAAGGTGCATGAAGGATTGCTTACCTATCACTATTGATGGTCAGGATGTGGAGTTGGTGGAGAATTTCAAATATTTGGGGGTTCACCTGGACAGCAAGCTTGATTGGAGGTGCCATATGGAGAAGGTTTGCAAGAAAGGGATGAGTAGACTTTACTTCCTAAGGAAATTAAGGTCGTTTAATGTGTGTAGCAAAATGCTTGAAATGTTCTACCAATTTATTGTGGCGAGTGCAATCTTTGCTGCAATAATATGCTGGGGTAGTAGTGTGCGCACAGCTGACGCTAATAAGCTGAATAAACTTATCAAGAAGGCTAGTGCGGCGGTGGATCTACAACTTAGGACTTTCGAGGAGGTATTAGAGCAGGGGTGGGGAACTCCAGTCCTCGAGGACCGCAAACAGTTCAGGTTTTCACGATTTCCTTAGTATTGCACAGGGATTGGAATCATCACCAGTGCAAGTGATTATGTTATCACCTGTGCAATACTAAGGAAATCCTGAAAACCTGCACTGTTTGCGGCCCTCGAGGACTGGAGTTCCCCACCCTGTATTAGAGGATAGAATTAATAAGAAATGCAAGGCTATAATGAGCAACAATACACACCCGCTCTCTGAACTGTTTGCGAAGCAAAAGCGCACAATCAGCAAGCGTCTAATCCAACTAATGTGTAAAAAGGAAAGATACAGAAAATCGTTTGTTCCGACAGCTGTGGGGATGTTTAACAAATGTATAAGTGTAAAGCATCCCAAGACTAAGTGAAGTTCTAAGTGTATGGGGGGGAATAGGGGAGGTACATGTACCAGTCTACCCGCATCTGCTGTCCATATAGACTTATTTTGTAAAGTGTGTAATGTTCTTGATCTTTGTTCTGCTGCTGTAATACTGTAATTTCCTCTGGGATCAATAAAGTTTATCTTATCTTATCTTATAGCCTGCCCCAGCCCCTAATGTCACCACCCAACCCCTCTGCACACAGCGGTGCCCACTGCGCTGACACACTATACCGAGCCCGCTGCTGTGAAGGCGATTTGGTACAGTGTATCAGTGCAGGAGGGACCGCTGCATGTGTGTGCGCTCACCCGGTCTGTGGGCTCTGTGCAGGGGAGTCGAGGTCTGCACTCCGCAGCCTGGGTGTCTGTGTCCTGGAGCCCGATGCCCGAGGCGGCAGCGGTATAGTGAGGACCGCTCCACCAGCTCTGTGCCCACACACTTTATGGTACAGAAGCAAGTACAGAGCCGGTGGAGCGGTCCTCACTATACTGCCGCCGCCGACTCTATTGAACGGGAGGTCTGGAGAGAAGAAGCATCAGGCTCCAAGGCACAGACAACCGGGCTGCGGAGTGCGGACCTCAGCTCCCCTGCACAGAGCCCACAGACAGGGTGAGCACACACACATGCAGTGGTCCCTCCTGCACTGACACACTGTACCAAATCGCCTTCACAGCAGCGGATTCGTCAGTGTGTCAGTGCAGTGGGGACCGCTGTGTACAATGGGGGTGGGTGGTGACATTAGGGGCTGGGGCTGGCTATAGGATCCTGGGGGTGGCTGGCCATACTGTGAATAGGGGAGGGGGAGTGATTGTAGGAGACTGGGAGGAAATGACCAGTTTCCATTTACAACCCCTTTAAGTAAAGCCACCTTTAAGTCAAGCTAATCACTGCACTAGTTAGGAAGAACAGTGTAAGACCGACCACAGCTTTAAAAACGTTTAGATATATATGTCAGATTTGAATAAATTTATATTTAGCATCATGCATTTTACATTTAGTATTTTATAAATTAGGCAAAAGGAAATGTAAGTTTGCTGGGTAAAAGTAGGGTTAAATTACATTGTCTGATATAGCTTCAAGCAATAGCCTACAAAATGAAGAGAAATCCATGCTGGGGATTTGTGCGAGTAGTACGCAGAGAGTGAACTGCAATGGTGCTCTAGTTAGCTGTCTCCTAATTAAGGAGGTTTCATTAGATGATGAAGAACATTAGCAATACATCCCTGCTGGGCACTTTTAGCTTGTTCTGCCTCTGATCCTACTTGAATGATTTTGTATATATCTGCTAGAAAACAAGAACATCATTCATTGTGGTAAAAAATATTCACTGTTAAGTGCAAATATAAAGAAGAATAGTTGGGGACGGCAGAAAAGCTAGTTTTACTGTCCACCCTACCAAATACACAACACTGACTTAACAGGACATATGCACAATACCTTCTGTAGTGTATAAAGTGTCAGCCATCAGCTGCAGTTCATGTTAACTGCATGTATAACATCCTTCCATTTATACACACACATTAGCTTTCAGCTCAATCTTGAGCCACAGTGACTTGATGGTTGAACGCTCTGTATGAAGATCGCTCTTGTGCAGCCTAGATAGGTCCACCAAGGTCTTCTCTGCCGTTATCTTAACATTATCAAGGCATTGGGTTGCTGATCTTCCTCTTTGCCTTGCTCCTTCTATTCTTCCTACTATGACGTCCTTCTCCAGTGACTGCTCTCTTCATATGATGTGTCCAAAGTAGACAAGTTGTAGCTCGGTGATCCTTGCCTCAAGTGACATGTCTGGCTGATTTGTTCCAAAACTGATTTTTTGTTCTTCTTGCCATCCATGGTATTGATAACATCCTTTTCCAGCAACGCATTTCAAAGTGTTGATTCGTCTTTTGTCTTGTTTCTTTATCATTCATATTTCACTTCCATATGTTACTACAGAAAAGACCAAACAATGTATGAGCCGCGTCTTCATCGCTATTGATGGCGAAACCCCCGATGCTCGGGATCGGCTGGTTTGCCAGTCCAAATTTGGGGCCAGGAGTAACTCGAACTTGTGTTCGAACTTCAAGCCTGGGATTTGAGATGGGGGAGGGGGCTGTAAAACAAAGCATATAGTTAGTAAACAGTATCAATACCATACTAGAAAGTATGGGCTGATTGCAGATTACTCAAACAGCCAATCACGGAAGCCAAGGGCCTGAGGCATCTGTGATTGGCTGTTGAAGCCATAATGTATCTCCAGAAGATAATGAGTGGCACGGAAGTTGATGCTGCCATGACAGAGGAGAGGGAGGATGCACGCTGCATGACCCAGTAAGTATAATGATTATATTTATTAATTATATGCTTTGTTTTACAACCCCCAGAAATGGATTGTAACATGGGTTTCCCTAAGAAACCCGTGTTTGGGATATGTGCACGAACACTAGTTGTTTGGTACAGACCACGAATTTTACATTTGGGTTCGCCCATCACTATTCGTCGCCAGTGAAGTGTTGTTTGATTTGAAGACCTTGTCCAGTGACTTCATTGTTGATTTTCCCATAAGTCTTCTCCTATTGACTTCCAGTTGTAGTGACTGCATCTTGAATGATCATTGATCCAAGTAGGTTTAAGCCCTTTACAACTTCCAGCTCGTCGGAGTCCATCTCAAATGTGTCCCTTCTGTACTCAATATCTTTGTTTTCTTTGTGTTGAGTAGCAATCCCATGCTCAAGCTTCCACATCGGCACTCTAATAACTCCTTCATATCATCTATGTTTCTTGCTATCATCTGCATACGTAAGATTGTTGTAGACATGCCCAGCATAATTCTTTTTCAGCAAGTCCTGAATTCCTGAAAATAGCTTTGCCCCAACCACTTTCCATAGTGTATGTGCGATGTCTGTACCTGGCATCCTCCTAGAACTGCATGTTTACAGACCATTCCTGTAAATACCATTCCTGGTCAATCAGTTCACAGGCTAGTGTAAAAACCACTGGTCATTTGATAATCTAGTGTACATGCTGCCCACGTTCAGTCCAATTTAGTTTAATTACCATAGATCTAGCCACAGTCTAGTGTACATGCTGTCATCGGTGAATGACAGTATAATGTAAATTCTGCTCCTGGACAGTCCACATTCTAGCGTGAACACTGCCACCAGTCACACCATAGCCTTGTGTAAAAATACTACTCATAGTATTGGCAAAAAATACTCCCATATAGAGGTAAATGACAGTAAACCTACATATACAAACAACGAGAGCAGTATGCTGGTATTCTGCATACAGTGCTCTAACACTGTACATGCTCTGCACTTGACATCGGGAATATATGTAATTTGTTGGAATATTGATTATAATTAAGATATCCATTTTCTACCACAAGCTTGACAGAAATTACAACCTGTCACTTCAGATATTACCTATGTAAAAATGTCTTGCTCCACCAGCTGCATATACATTAACAATGCTGTATCCACTTGAACCAAGATGATTAACCTCTGTCGTCTTCTTCTCGACATGAAAGAGGAGCATTAACCAGCACCACTGTGCTGCTCGCACACGCCAGGAATATGCGGAGTCCATGCTGTGAGATGGCCTGTTCTTGGAGTACCGTAATTGTTATTTTGATTTCCAAGAATTTCAGTCCGGATGTACAACTCTGAATACAAATTCATGTAAATTGATTTTCCCATAATGTGTGTTTTTTGTATTAATCTTTAGAATACAATTTCCCTCCCTTTCATTGTTGACTTCCCAAGTGGCGTTTAGTGTACTTTTTGAGGCTGTGCCTGTATAATTACCTCTATAATTGCAGATATTAGATTTTTTCTATCATGCCTCTGCAGACAGCACTCATTCTATTCAATCTCATGGATGTTAAAAATACTTTGCAGGAAAAATTAAGACTCCGCAACCACCAAATTGAGGGCTGTGAATGGAAAGATACAAGGGGATCTGAGAATAAAACTAGATTTTTACGGTTGATTTTCACAATGGAAGAACAAGGTCACTGTGCTAATGGCTTGAAGGGGGTTCTACAAGGGAACACAAGTACAGTGCCTTGCGAAATATTCAGAGGTCACTATAACTTTTTTGGGGGCAACTGGAAAATGTCTTGTTTTGCCTCTAGTTCTAACTTGCAGTTGCATGCTGTGATTTTGGTTTTGTGCATTGTTGGCTACTTACTGTATACTATTGCAAGGAACAAACATCTTGTTTATTTAGCACGTCATTGTATGTCCATACAATTCAGTGTTCAAACATTTGGACACACCTGTACATGCAAAGGTTTAACTTGCTCTTAATGGAATGTGCACATTGTATCATTCAGACTGAAGGTAACAAAATCATGAAGCAAGACAAATGAAAACATGGAGTAAAGAAACACTTGAGAAACAAACCAGATTCATGTTAAACCTTAGATTTTTCACAGTCCCTCCCTTTTACCCTGATGACAGTTTTTCACCCACTCGGCATTCTCGCAAACAGCTTCATTAGGTAGTCACTTGGGATGGCTTCCAATGAACAGGTATGGCTTTTAAAGAGTTCAACTGTGGAGGCACTGGACAGAAATATAATATCTCCCAGAATATTTTTCTACCACTGTAATACGTTGGTGGCTGTTGTAGCATAGAGGAGAAACGATGGCCCAGAAGGTGTGTTTTTGTTTTGTTTTTTTTAATTAAATGTGCTCAGGTTGGAGCAAGCATTTACATAAATCTAAACCAATGTATCAGCCATAAAAAGGCAATGTTGCAAACTAATTTAACTTGAAAATGTATTTCTGATCGCTGTCTACAGCTCCTACACAGACCTATGTCTTCATTGTTACAGTTTAGAAATTTTGTGCAATCTGTTCTGAAGCTTTCTTTGTCATCAGACCCCTACTTTTTGCCAGACTAATTGTAAGTTAAATTAAGTTTGTTACACCTAAAATACACTTTAAATTAATCAGCCATACAAGAAATCTTTACCCTATAAAACTCATGCCAATTGTTTACATTTGTTAGCTTTGATTATTCAGAAAATCATTAAAAAAGCATCATATTATATTGTACTGTGTACTAACATTTGCTCATTTCGTCTCTCTGCCCAGTTAATTCTTCTGTTTTCCACTGTTTTTTTTACATAACGTGATTAAGAACGGATTAGCTGAATCCTTCTAAATTCTATTAATATAAGAATCTCCATATACCTGCAGAGGACCCCCTAGAAGGATTCTGGGAAAGACCACTACAGATACTCAATTCAGAATAAACTTAAGCAGAAAGGAAAGTAGATACTCAAATAATGGTGCTTTTAAAGTGAAATTTATTTTTACACTACTTGGAAAAGGACACTGGTGAGGGAGGCGACGCAGGCGCCTGTCCGCACATCACCACAATAAACAGCAATCTTTCCAATTTACATCAATTCACTGTAAAAGTACATAATTGCACCCATTAACATATGGGAGAGAAATTACTACAACTGCATCACATATTTAACATTGGTCCAAGCTTAATATTTCAAGGTCATCACTGACTCATAATTACAGACATATCATATAAGCGAGGTTACAATCACCAATATAACAAACAGTTAACACTGTTACTCTGCCATTGGATGTACAAAGATTATATGGTATCACATTACAATGAACACATGCTGCATATGGTTATGCTGATACAATTACCAATGGTGTGCGAGCGGCGCCTGGTTGCAAGGAACACTAGGAAGACAGAGCCCCGACGCCGTTTCGTGGCTATGCAGACAGCATTAGCCACTTCATCAGGGCGACAACCATGTGCTGCCTGGGCTGCCTTGGTGTTATTACCAAAAAAGTTGTAAAAAAGTTGTAGTAATTTCTCTCCCATATGTTAATGGGTGCGATTATGTACTTTTACAGTGAATTGATGTAAATGGGAAAGATTGCTGTTTATTGTGGTGATGTGCGGACAGGCGCCTGTGTCGCCTCCCTCACCAGTGTCCTTCTCCAAGTGGTGTAAAAATAAATTTCACCTTAAAAGCACCATTATTTGAGTATCCACTCTCCTTTCCACTTAAGTTTCTTCTAAAGTCTATGCAGAAACAGGAATGTATGGACAATGTGTGCACACCGTTCCTGCAGGTCAGTGTATGTACACAGTGAGTTTTCAGATTGCATAATGCTGTAAAACAGGAAAGGGAGAAAGATGGCACGATGCACTGAGAGTTTTGGCCTTGCCAGGGGTGCACTAAGCGCCAACATTTGCATAAAGATTATTTTCTGACTAATTAAAGCTAAGAAAACTAAACCACAGGAATGCTTTCTAAAGGAGCTTAGGCCCCTATATTGCCATCTGTTTAAAGGTAATGTCTCATGTCCCCAAATGCTATTAAGATGCAAATATGGGATTAATATGTAGGTTATTAGAATACCAATTCTGTTCGACTGCCGGGCTCTAGAGAGAAAATTAACTTTATTGCTATCAGGAGCCACAGATTATTAGTCATAGAGATGTGCCAAGAGCACAGCACACAGTAAGCAGTGGCTGTAAGCACATGATGGGCTCTTTGGTTGACAGCTAAGGCTCCATTCACACTGTGCGTTTTTGGTCTGTTTTTCCTCATCAGTTTTTGCAGTAAAAACCAGGGAGTGGTACAATCAGAGGAAAAATATAATAGGAACATGGGCACCACTTATGTATTTATTATCCCCTCCTGGTTTTAGCTACAAAAACATGAGCAAAGACAGAAAAATGCACAGTGTGAATGGAGCCTAATACTGCAGCGATTCTGTGCAAAGGGAGCTGTCTGAGTGCCAGGGTGCATTTACAGCCATTGCTTACATGTAGGTACACCTATAAACACTGTGTGCATGCCTCTATGATTGAAAGCCAGCAGCTCCCAGGAGGAAAAATATAAACTGAGTTTTTGGAGTGACCGATTCCCATTAAGGTGCCCATAAAATTTAGTGCAAAATCAGCTAAACTTGTCAATTATCTAAAATGTGTAATGGCCGCTTTACACATCCCGATATCGCTGTCCAAGAACGATAAAAAGTCACGTGGTTCGGCCGTTGCCGCCGATATCGTTCATGCGTTGTGTGGTGTAAATGTGCAATTCGATGCAAGAACGATGCAAAAAGATATCGGGGAAGAATTGTGCAGGCTCTCCAACTGCCCGATATTGGATGGACGATCTGGCAGGATCGTGCTGTGTGACGGCCCAACAACGATTTGGAGCACAACTTCCCCTATTCACTCCCATGTTAAATGGTCGTTCCCTGGTTCGCTCGTACAAGGGGGCGAAGACATCGCAGTTGTGTTGCCTGCTGATATCTCCCTGTGTAACAGCTTCTATGCAATCTTGGATTACTGCCAAAAATGTGGCTGCCGTGCCGTTGTATCTAATATCGGAACAATATTGGGACGTGTAAAGCGGCCATAAGGGTTTCCCATTTCCCTCCCAATAGATGACAAGGGAGTAGGGAATATTGAGTATCAATAGTCACCTAAAAGGAGTTGAGTATCTAAGGCAGTGTTCCTCAACTCCAGTCTTCAAGAGCCAGCAACAGATCATGTTCTCAGGATTTCCTTAGTATTGCACAGGTGATGGGATCATCATCACCTGCGCGAGTGATTAAATTATCACATTGCTAAGGAAATCCTGAAAATATTATCTGTTGGTGGCCCTTGAGGACTGGATTTGGCGAACTAAGGTAAGAGATTTTTTATTACCACAAAATATAGTAAACAAAATATTTCTGAACTACATTTTTCTCTGAGCTTGAAGACACGACAGCTGGGAAACACAATTTTACGAATGCGCTGAGCAACCAATGATCCATGTCACACTCGCTGGGAGTCACTCCTGTCCACAGACCGGTATGAGAATATTTTTTCACATTATCAGCTGTCAGCAGAAAAATACCTAAGGGGCAATACTGCATCTCTCTAAGGCTGCTGCAATGATGGCTCGGAATGGACGTTACCAAGAAGAAGGATTACATTACAGATCTTGCAGCAGCCATTCTCATTATATAACATACTCAAGATACCAAAAGAAAGCATTAGATATAAAGGTATAGTCTGAACTTTGGTGAATCTGCAACAATTTCATATGTAATCCATTAAGATATGACAGTGGAAATGACACAGCTACCATAATGATGGCGCAGGTTTAACCTAGCTCATCAGTATGTAAAAGAACAGGTTGTAAATAAGCAGTGACACTAATCACAGTAATGTGAAAAAATAGTGATGTCATAACACAAAGATAATAAACAGTAAGACCACACAGAGCAAATAAAGACAACGAGGTGATAGCACAAATGTAAGAATCATGAAAGAGATATGACTGCGCAGGAAGCATTTACATATGAAGTCACTAGACAGCCGCATGTTACATGTGCAACCGCACAGATGGTGTAGCCTAAATGTGCTAGAATAAACTGGAGCATCCCCAGACTGGTCTCCCTTTGAATTTGAATGCATTTGTTTTAAGGAGCTGCCAGCAGTGGATCTTGATGAATTGAATGCCTGACTGCATTCAGCATGGCAAATCATTCCACTAAATAGCCTCATTGATAGCAGTCAAGGTATGTAAGTGCAGGCATTTCTGTATATGATACTCATACTCGATATTCTGAGAGTCTTTAACCTAAAGTCAAAAGATCTGACAGACAACGAGACTCAGCTGGTGACTTTTCTCCAAGGCGTCAATGAAGAAGTCTATCAGCCCACTATCCTGAGCAGCAAAGATGTGTATGCATACAATTCTACCACAGCGAAAACACCACCGCCACTATCATCAACGACAGACGGACCTAAATGTTGTCTAAAATAACATTTCTGCACATTGTAAATCTCATACAATACTAAATAAATAGTGGTGTTTTGAAAAATTTATTTCTATTTTTCCATCATTTGCATATCATTAACATGTGTAGCCATCCCAATATTTCCACAAGTCCATGACTTTTCCATCTTGGTGTTGCAATTTCAATGTTGAGGATTGTATGAGGTCAAGGCACACAGTGATTTCACAGAATGATTAATACATACAGTGTATATGTTTTATAATGGATAGTAAACACAGTTATGTCTAACCACAGTGATAATAAACTCAATAACAAAACACAATGACAGCGCACACAGTGATGTCACAGCAATGATAATAAACACAGTAACGACACAAGACAGTGCCCACAGTGATGTCACAGAACAGTGATGATAAGCACAGTAACGACATAAGACAGTGAACCCAGTGATGTCACAGCACAGTGATCATAAACACAGTAACGACACAATGACAGTGCACACAGTGATGTCACAGAAGTGATATTAAACACATTGACAACACAATGACAATGCACACAGTGATGTCACAGCACAGTGATAATAAACACAGTAACGACACAATGACAGTGCACACAGTGATGTCACAGCAGTGATAATAAGCACAGTAATGACACATGACAGTGCACATAGTGATGTCACAGCAGTGATAATAAGCACAGTAACGACACATGACAGTGCACACAGTGATGTCACAGCACAGTGATAATAAACACAGCAATGACACAATGACAGTGCACACAGGGATGTCACAGCAGTGATAATAAGCATAGTAACGACACATGACAGTGCACAGAGTGATGTCAAAGCACAGTGATAATAAACACAGTAATGACACATGACAGTGCACACAGTGATGTCACAGCACAGTGATAATAAACACAGCAATGACACAATGACAGTGCACACAGGGATGCCACAGCAGTGATAATAAACACAGTAACGACACATGACAGTGCACAGAGTGATGTCACAGCACAGTGATAATAAACACAGTAATGACACATGACAGTGCACACAGTGATGTCACAGCAGTGATAATAAGCACAGTAATGACACATGACAGTGCACACAGTGATGTCACAGCAGTGATAATAAGCACAGTAACGACACATGACAGTGCACACAGTAATGTCACAGCACAGTGATAATAAACACAGCAATGACACAATGACAGTGCACACAGTGAGGTCACAGCACAGTGATAATAAACATAGTAACGACACATGACAGTGCACACTGTGATGTCACAGCAGAGTGATAATAAACACAGTAACGACACATGAAAGTGCACAGTGATGTCACAGCACAGTGATAATAAGCACAGTAACAACACATAGCAGTGCACACAGTGATGTCACAGCAGAGTGATAATAAACACAGTAACGACATAATGACAGTGCACACAGTGATGTCACAGAACTGATATTAAACACATTAACAACACAATGACAATGCACACAGTGATGTCACAGCACACAGATAATAAACGCAGTAACGACACATGACCGTTCACACAGTGATGTCACAGCACAGTGATAATAAACACAGTAACGACACAATGACAGTGCACACAGTGATGTCACAGCAGTGATAATAAGCACAGTAATGACACATGACAGTGCACATAGTGATGTCACAGCAGTGATAATAAGCACAGTAACGACACATGACAGTGCACACAGTGATGTCACAGCACAGTGATAATAAACACAGCAATGACACAATGACAGTGCACACAGGGATGTCACAGCAGTGATAATAAACACAGTAACGACACATGACAGTGCACAGAGTGATGTCACAGCACAGTGATAATAAACACAGTAATGACACATGACAGTGCACACAGTGATGTCACAGCAGTGATAATAAGCACAGTAATGACACATGACAGTGCACACAGTGATGTCACAGCAGTGATAATAAGCACAGTAACGACACATGACAGTGCACACAGTAATGTCACAGCACAGTGATAATAAACACAGCAATGACACAATGACAGTGCACACAGTGAGGTCACAGCACAGTGATAATAAGCACAGTAACAACACATAGCAGTGCACACAGTGGTGTCACAGCAGAGTGATAATAAACACAGTAACGACACATGAAAGTGCACACAGTGAAGTCACAGCATAGTGATAATAAGCACAGTAACAACACATGACAGTGCACACAGTGATGTCACAGCACAGTGATAATAAACACAGTAACGACACAATGACAGTGCACACAGTGATGTCACAGCAGTGATATTAAACACATTAACAATAGAATGACAATGCACAAAGTGATGTCACAGTACACAGATAATAATGAAGTTACAGGCCAGAAAACAAACACTGATCCTTAAAAGTGGAATGGCATTCCTTATGAACTATTCCTTAGCCCAAACCTTTTATAAATAACTGAATAAACCCTTAACAATGGAAGTTGCGAACATATGATATAATGCATGCATACAAAACACCAGACACATTGACGCAAGCAGTCTTAACATGATGGGGGTTGTAGTTTTTAAACGGCTGAAAAACCACAATAACACGATACACTGATATTTTTCCTTACAATGCATTAATCTTCTAGAAGACATTGGTAAACAAGTGATAGTAAAAACAATATCCATCATGATATCCACTGTGCTGTATTCAGAATATTAAAGATTAGTTAGATGAATGCTTGTTTGTGCCATGATCCTTAAGACAAAACCTTTAGAAACTCCAAGTGACAATAATTGCACCGAGCAAAATTACAGCCTTGAACACAGAGGATCGAAAGCTAATTGCCAAACACAGGCTGTAATCACCTTTAATAAATTGGTCTGGGCAGAAAGAAAAGAAAGTGATTTGGCAAAGAACTGAAGATGATGAAGTCTGTGAATGAGTCAGTCATGGTGATAAATGATGGGGTTGTAAGTCAGCACTGAGAGCACCTGATATAATACCGCAGTGAGGACGCGAAACACCTGCAAATATGTAAGAACTTCAGTCCATGCTGTGTCAGTACTGAATTAAAGAGAATGATTTTGCTATGTAACCTGAAGACAGCATGCTGTAGGAGTTAAAGAGAGTTCAGCGATGTGTTTCATCAGACTGTGCTGTTGTTTACCTGCAATGTTTATTTTAGCTTCACAAGATTATTATTGCCAGATTATGTCAGCTAGTCCGTCACATTCCCTGTTATGGTGATCAGCTCATCATCTATTGACTTTGTATATAGAGAGCCCGGTGTAGGCAGGGTCAGCTTTCTCAGCTCTGCTGCATAGCTAAAGCTAAACACTCTGGGTCAAAACTGCTGCACCCAGTAAGCTGAGCGATACATCGTTGGATTCAGTGTCTCTTTGCCTACATCATGCTGCTCTCAGATGAGGCAGCAAAAACCTGACGACAGATTCCCTGTAACAAGATGTTTGCTTCCCTGGTCAGACTGAAAGATGGATGCTTATTTCTAGGCTACTGTCATGTTGGAGCAAATTTCTCAAGATACAGAATATACCTTGTAGACAGTGTCAAATGCCCGTATATGTAATCATATTTTAAGAATGTCATCCTAGGAAGACATCACTAGAGAGGCTGCATCAAAGATGTGCCCATAAGAATAATGTTTCTTAAACTACTTATTTTATGAGCACAGACTACACCATTGTACAATTATTTTACACCGTATTTTGTTTTCACAAAATTGGAATTCTTCTTCAATCGTCCAAAGGGTAAAAAGAAGAATTTTCCATTTTTCTTACAGCATTAAGAGTTTCAGTTCTCAAAGTAGGTAAACCTGGTGCACACACATCACACCTGTGAAGCTGTGTGCTCACGATCAGGAATTGCAGCATTTTGGAGGCAGTGTATTGCCGCTGCGTCCAACATGCTGCATTGTACAGTACAAGCACATTGGATGGGATTTGTAGAAATACCATGCCCACTATGCGGGGTTCCGGACTTCCTCATCTCAGCAGCATGTTAATTTCATGCTGCAGAGTCGGAAGAGGTAACCATGGGCTGCACCCACCACAGATTGTGAGTACAGGGCAGCTGAGGTCTCCCGGAGTGCACCTACGGGTTCCTGCCGGTCCAGAGGCAGTTTGTGTAAAACGCAGTGCCTCTGGATCGTGAGCACACAGCCTCAGGCTTGGTCCATCTCCCCTTCAGGTCTATTTCACACATCTGTTAAGGTAAAATATTTTTATACACTGTCTTGAAAGCTTGCTTTGATTTTTCTTACCATCCTTTTAGTTAGTCATTAGAAGGTATCAACCATTGAGGACTCACAGATTCTAATATATACAGTGCCTTGTGAAAGTATTTGGCCCACTTGAACTTATCAACCTTCAAACATAAAGATATAAATTCTAATTTTTTTATGAAGAATCAACAACAAGTGGGACACAATCGTGAAGTGGAACGAAATTTATTGGATATTTTAAACTTTTTTAACAAATAAAAAAAATGAAAAGTGGGGCGTGCAATATTATTCGGCTCCCTTGAGTTAATACTTTGTAGCGCCACCTTTTGCTGCGATTACAGCTGCAAGTCGCTTGGGGTATGTCTCTATCAGTTTTGCACATCGAGAGACTGAAATTCTTGCCCATTCTTCCTTGCAAAACAGCTGGAGCTCAGTGAGGTTGGATGGAGAGCGTTTGTGAACAGCAGTTTTCAGCTCTTTCCACAGATTCTCGATTGGATTCAGGTCTGGACTGTGTCTTGGCCATTCTAACACCTGGATATGTTTATTTTTGAACCATTCCAACTTGGGAAATCTTTTTGTATCCAAATCTGGCTTTAAACTTCGCCACAACAATATCTCGGACTTGCCTGGTGTGTTCCTTGGTCTTCATGATGCTCTCTGCACTTGAAACAGAACCCTGAGACTATCACAGAGCAGGTGCATGTATACGGAGACTTGATTACACACAGGCGGATTCTATTTATCATTACCAGTCATTTAGGACAACATTGGATCATTCAGAGATCCTCACTGAATGTCTGGGGTGAGTTTGCTGCACTGAAAGTAAAGGGGCCGAATAATATTGCACGCCCCACTTTTCAGGGTTTTATTTGTTAAAAAAGTTAAAAATATGCAATAAATTTTGTTCCACATCACGATTGAGTCCCACTTGCTGATTCTTCACAAAAAAATTAGGATTTATAGCTTTATGTTTGAAGCCTGAAATGCGGCAAAATGTTGAAAAGTTCAAGGGGGCCGAATACTTTCATAAGGCACTGTATACACATTTGTTAAAAATGGACTGTTCTCGCATCAGAAGAATCAGTCTGACCACTGAGTCCTGTAATATGTGCCGACTAATTAATATTTTTACATGAAGCCGTTAACTTGGGTCAGGAAACTCGTGCGTCAGGCCAGGTCTTCCAATGCAAAGAATGGGCCATGTTTCAACGTTATGTGAAACTGACCTTATGGCTCTTTCACAAGTCCAATTTTCCCATAGGAGTGCTAGCCATGGTTCTCACAGATGGCACTTGTACTTGTGATTGTCTATGGAGCAAATCATAAGTCCATCACTTTTTAAAGACTGAGAGGTCCATGGAAAATTGCGGACACGTCTGATTTTGGTCTAAGGGTCTAAGGGTTCTTGAGTAAAATCGCATCTGAGTGTGGTTTGATTTTCCAGAACTTTTGGAATTGGGAAGGTGGTAACATTATTTATTATTTTATTTTAATTCTTCATGTTGGAGATGAACAGATAGCACTTGGGCTATCCCCTGATTAAAATAATTAGTCAGTTTTTCTTGTAAAAATAGGACATGTGAATGAGCTCTAAATACTAGGGACACAATTACTCGTGCAGATATCGAACCCTTTTTGTCCTATCAGAACAAAATTTGTGTGTAAAAAGCCATTTGATTTAATTGACATGAGTCTCATTAGCCAGAAAACTGATCTTACGTGACAAAAAAAAAATCGGTTTGCCAAACACAATGTATGTAAACCAAAATCGGAAAGCCACCAGAAAAAAAACACCCCCAAACCCAACACTTTAAAATTGTCTGTGCGGCTGAAAGAACGTCGCTTGCTGCAATAGAAGAAGGTTCTTTTATTGGACAATGCGTTCCTACATCATATTACGTCTTTGTCAAGTAAAAAAAAAATGTGAAAAAGACAACAGTAATGTGTAGAAACGTGATGCCCAATAAAACAACCACCTTCTACTACCTTATTATTGAAAGAGACGTTTTTCCAGATACACATCATATTTTTAAAGTGTTGCTTTGTTTTTAATCCCCTTTTGGTGAATTTTACCTGGGGGGTCTTCCCCAACTAGGGGTTAGCACATTATTCTCTAGGTGAGCCTACTTTTTTTTTCTTTTTCTTTTTATCCTTCTCTAATAGAGTCACACTATTTTGTGCACTGTTTCCTTCCACAGCTTTTATTACTAAAATCTTAACGACAACTCCATTCTATGAAAAAAAAAAAGGTTTTATTTTAGGATGATTACATTCGGTGAGGAAGATGAAAACCCAGTGTAAATTGCTAAGACCAATTTCATCATCTAGGACAGTGGTCCCCAACCTTTTTTGCACCGGGGACCAGCTTCATGCAAGACCATTCTTCTGTGGGGGGCGGGGCTTTGGTCACATGGGGTGTGGCCATGGATAAGGGGTGAAGTTTAGCACCCTGCTTCCCCAAAAGATGCATTACGTACTATTTTCAGGGGATGTCTTATTTTTCCATCCCCTTGCAGACCCCAATATGGTATCCATGTAATTCCCTTGCAGCCCCCATCATCAATTTGCAGCGCACAATATCCCCATTATCCCCTTTCAGCCCCAATACCATATCCCCATCATAATCCCCTTGAAGCCCCCATCATCCTCCTCTTGCAATCCCCATCCTCCTCTTCCAGCCCCTACCATTCTCCTCTTCCAGACCCAACATTGTCCTCTTTCAGCCCCCACCATCCTCCTCTTCCTGCCCCAGTATCTCTTCTTCCAGCCCAGTATCCTCTTCTTCAGCCCAGTATCCTCTTCTCCAGCCCCTGTATCCTCCTCTTCCAGCCCCCAGTATTCTCTCTTTCAGCCCCCAGTATCCTCTTCTCAGCCCCCAGTATCCTCTTCTCAAGCCCCCAGTATCTCCTCTTCAGCCCCCAGTATCCTCTCTTCCAGCCCCTCAGTATCCTCCTCTCAGCCCCCCCAGTATCCTTCTTCCAGCCCCAGTATTCTCTCTTCCAGCCCCCAGTATTCTCCTCTTCCAGCCCAGTATCCTCCTCTTCAGCCCCAGTATCCTCTTCTTCCAGCCCCTCATATCCTCTCTTCAGCCCCCCAGTATCCTCTTCTTCCAGCCCCCAGTATTCTCTTCTTCCAGCCCCAGTATTCTCCTCTTCCAGCCCCCAGTATCCTCCTCTTCCAGCCCCCAGTATCCTCTTCTTCCAGCCCCCAGTATTCTGCTCTTCTAGTCCCCACCATTCTCTTGCAGACCCTATTATCCTTTTCCAGCCACCACCATCTCCAACACACACACCAGCAGTCACAGGCCCCTGCTGCACCTGCGGCATTACGTCACCTCTTATCTTCCACAGCTGTATGCATAGATGTATGAGAGAAGCTCTGGGCCCATCACAGTGCAGCAGCCAGGCCAATCACAGTGCAACAGCCAGTAGCCAATCAGGGCCTGGCTGCTGCACTTTGATGGGCCCAGAGCTTCTCCCATACATCTATGCACACAGCTGAGAAAAAGAACCGAGACAACGTAATGCTGCAGGGGCGAGGGCGGTGACATCACCCCGGGAGGTGGGCACCATGCATCGCTCTGAGCTGCCGCAGAGCTCAGCACACTATGTGTAGTGCTGGTCTGCGGTGGCGCGAATCGGCACACAGACCCCCGCGGCCCGGTGGTTGGGGACCCCTGATCTAGGAGACTGGTCAAATTGGTCAGAAATCGCATTCTTGAAAAGGTGGACAACAGCACTGAGTCACAAGTCCAGATATAACCCAACATACAACATATTTGCCTCACTTTAAAGGGGTTTTCTGGTATTGTATTTTCAGGAACACACGGCTCCTCTGTCTCCCGGTTTTCAGCTTGCTAGGGTCAGTGTTCTTCCAAAGGTTGACTGGTCACACTAGGGACATGGTCGCATTACTGGTATGAACTGTGCTCTCTTCCCGGCTAGCAGAGGCGGCTTTGTCTCAGCAGAATGGGAGAAGCTCAGATATTTCCTGAATCCATCACATCGGAAGTGGTGCATGTGCAGATTGAGATCTCGGCTCTCCAAGATCTCAGTCTGCATGTGCGCTGACTCCATTTTCTTCAAGCTCATCATTTCCACTGCCGGGAGTTCAGTGGCGTTGTCTCACACTGCCTCAACACCCACTCCTCCCAGCCTTGGGTCCACAGCTTTATCTTACTCCTGCGACCGCCAACTTCCTTGACATGCAACACTGCCTCCTGTGACCGGGCTCAACCACCACTGCGAACCCTGGTAAACTATATCCAGATTATAAAATGGACTCTAGAATTATAAGAGACCTCCTTTTTAACAAAGTGCTACATCCATGGTCCAGATTGTGGTATAGTTGGGAAAACCCACGTGAATTTGTAGTACAGTATATGGAACCACATCTGAGAGTGTGAGGTACCATACACCAGGGCACTTCGCGGAGATATCGCCGGCGACGCACGGGAGGGGCACATTTTTTGGCGCCCCGCCAGCGTCACCGTCGCGTGTTTACATGTGGCGATACCTCCGGCGACGCACCGGCGATGTTACAGGCGGCATCGCCACTGGGGTGTCTACAAACCCCAGCGGCTATCCTGTAACATGGGAGGCTATGGCTCCCATCGCCTGTAACATCGGCGATCGCCATGTTAATGGGGCGATGTGCAGACATCGCCCCAGAGTGCTCGCCTGGTTTCAGAGCAGTGGTGGGAAACCAGGCGACCACTCTAAGGGTGATTTTTTGCGTCGCCATCGCCCCTTTACACGGGGCGACGCACCGGCGCTGTCGCCGGCGATAGGCCATGCCCCTGCGTCGCCTATGAAATTGCCAGTGAAGTGTGAGGTGTGACGGTACCCTTAGATAGTATTCAATATAAAGCAAATAAAATAAAGTGCATACAAAATAAAGGTATGGCAATTTTATTAGGTCAATCCCGTGATGTAGAGAGAATAACACTGGGGGCTGACTCACAAAGATACCTGGAACTGATCCTTTTGGATTGGCAGATGCTATTCGGCTCAACTTTGTTTAAATTATCTAATAGTCTCAAGTTTGCTTTATGTTTTATACAAAATATTAGAGATGAGCGAATTGATTTGCAAGATCCCTGGTCCATCGGTCAAGTCAGTATTCCTTGGCTGCGCATGAAAGGTCTGCAAACAGTCTACCTGTCGGATTTCTTGGTGGTGCCACTTCTGATTTGTAATCATCATTGCGGTGTGACATACCGTCAGAAATACCGGCAGGTAGGAGACAGTTTGCAGGGCTCCCATCCAGCATCCATGGAATACTAATGTGGATGCTCATGATGTGAATCAATTTGGTAATTTATACAAAATATATGCTTTTTTTCTTTTTTGATACTATATCATTTTGATACATTTCTTTTTGTTTTATATGCACTTTTTCTTTACCTTTTTTAGTTTGATTTTCATTTTATACTATTCTCTTTTCTAGTACTATTGTACAGGATATTTATTTTTATGTACAGTAAAGGATCCTATAGACATCAGATTAAAGCTGTCCAAAAAGCTGATCATCTAGTGGGAGCCTCTTGACTCTTCTTGACAAATGCTGTCAAGGGTAGGAGGATCCAGAAATCTGAATTTGGACTTTGATTTGTTATTTCTGGCAGTGGCTCAATTCCTTCTCCCCATACATATCACATGCTTGTTCGGCCAACTGTGCATGTGTATAGGTGAATAAGGAAACTAGCTCTCAATGAGTGTTTGGCCGAAAACCATTTCATGTGGATGGCCATCTTAAAAGGAATCTGTCAGGTGAGTTTCTTCTACAATACCAATGATATCCTTGGACTTGGACTGTCCTTTCAGGATCAGTAACTTTTAATGCTCCATGTTCTCCTGTTATCTTGGTTAACCCTGGAAAATTCAGTGCGCACACCGGCTAGTCAAGCATATATAAATCCAAACTGATTAAACACGGTTTCCCTCATCCATAATCCCGCCCACCTCTCCCGTACTGGCATCACAGGATTTTTATATGGCCATGAAAATTGTTACTTTCACTGCTGAGATGTGGGCATGGGGAGCAGTGCATAATCAGTTTAGATTTACATATCCTTGACCAGTCAGCACAAGACAATGAATTTTCCAGGGGTTCCAGCAAGAAAACAAGAGAAGGTGGAGCAATAAAACTTACGGTTCCTGAAAGAGCTGCCCAAGCTCTATCCCAGGATGCCATAAGTTTTGTAGTACAAACTCATCTGACAGATACCCTTTAACATGACCATACACACAGGTTTACTCTCCACCATTGGCTGAGATTACAGTGCTAATAATGAACTGTGATATTTGACATCTTTCTGGCTTAGACCAAGTGGTGAAATCAGCCTCCATAAAGCTATTATCCTACATTACTATGAACTATATACTGACCAATAATTACAGGCTGAGTGTATCTGAATACTGCAAGCAACGTAAACCCCGTATCAATGTCACATTATATTAGATACATAGCAAGCACTGTTTATGGAACGTCTACGCTGACATGACAGAGACCCAATGTATATTCTGCAACATGCCCTAGAGCTGCATTGCTTACAAAGGCCACTACAAAACATAGATCTCCAAAAGAGGCATTTTAATAAAAGTTTTCTTCTTCTTGTGATGCATTAGATCTAATATAGTGAAAATCTTTCAATAAAAACAAAATTCTGGAGTCTAATCATACCAGAAACGTCAGTACCTGATGTTATCCTCTCACCGTTGATTCACATTAGCTATACAGTGGTGACCAAAAGTTAAAGTTGAAAGAGACATATTGGTTTAAGGTCTTGTGGTCAGATCAATCCAAGTTCAATCTGTTTAGTAATGATGACAAGCTCTGCATATAGTGCCCAACACATACAGTGAAACATGGTGGTGGTAATATCATGGTTTGAGGCTGCTTTCTGCATCTGCCATTGTCCTCCGCATATAATTGATGGAAATATGTACAAGAGTATACTGGAGAAAGTAACGCTGACTAGGGATGAGCGAGTACTAAAATACTCGGACTCTCTAGACTCGTAATGAGTAGGTCCCGATACTCGCTACTCGTTGCGAGTCTAGCGAGTCCAATGTAAGTCAATGGGGAAGCGAGTATTGCGAGTAATTCCTCTGCTGCTGGACCCTATAAAGAGGGTAAAAAAAAATATGTGGGGCTCCACGCTATTTCTATATCCAGCCAGGTCCACCTAGGCAGCCGGTGGCTGGAATCTGCAGCGCAGGGAGGCCCAAGCTTTCTGGGCACCCCCTGCTGCGAATGGCACCCCGCAGCCACCCCAGAAAATGGCGCGTTCATTGAAGCGCCATATTCTGGCGCTGAACCCACCTCTTCCAGGGCCCTGGTGCCGTGGCTCATTGGGTAATAAAGGGGTTAGGGCCGGCTTTGTATTATCAACTGGCCATAAGCCCGAAATTCATGGCGGTCACGCCAATAGTAGACATTACCGCCATGAATTTCTAGTGAATTTTTAAAAAAAGCACAACACATAGAAAAAATATTTTTATTTGAAAAAAAAACAAAAATACACTTAGGGACTCCATCTTTATTTAAAAAAAAATCCTCTTCCGTCCGACGTAGTCCAATCCAGGGTTCTTCTGTAGCTCTGCTACATCTCTGGTAAAGAACCTTCACCAGAGATGTAGCAGAGCTGTGCACCATGGGAAAGTTCATGTGAGTTCATGCAGGCAAGAATGAACTCACATGAACCCTGTCAGCACTGCTACTTCAAATGAACAGCTGACCTGAGTCAGCTGTTCATTTGAAAATCCAGGCGGGAAGGTCAAAAATAGAAAACCGGTTTGAAAACCGGATTGAAAACTGGATTGCCCTGGTCCGGTGCAATCCGGGACCAAAGAGCCCCATGTTATGGGGCGCCGGATTGCACCGGACCGGTACAATCCGGGAGAATCCGGTTTTGAAAATCAGATTCTCCCAGATGGTACCCGTCCGGTGCAATCCGGCGCCCCTTAACATGGGGCTCTATGCAGGAGCTGGCTGGTGCCTCTGGCTATCGGAATTTTTTGATGACCGGGGGGGAAGAGGTTGGGGTGCTATCGGAATTTTTTAATGACCGGGGGGGGGAAATCGTGTGCTGGTGCTGTCAGGCCACCGCAGCTCACTTACCATGGCCAACGCCGTCTGCTGCTGCATCGCCGCCGGACCATTTCTGTGGGGGGCGGCCCTAAATGTGGGCTATACCACCAGCCCAGGGGCCCCTGGCTCTATGGTCCTGGATTGCTCCGGAGTGGGGCACTCCGGGAGAATCCGGTTTTCACTTAACGCATGACCGCGGCCAGCTCCCTGCTGCCCGCGGTCAGTTCAGCGCTCCCCGCTGCCTGACAGCAGGATCCTCCGCTTCCCCCGCAGTCTTCCCACCTGATCCTAAGTTAGGATAGGGTGGGGAAGAGGTGGGGGGAGCGGAGGATCCCACTGTCAGGCGGCGGGGAAGCTGTCAGCGGCTGTCAGCATTGTTTAATAGCCAGAGGCTCTTTACCGCTGGCTTTTAAACAATGAAATAGGGACCTGCAGGTTTTTCCTCTGCTGCAAGACCTCTTTATAGGGTCCAGCAGCAATGGAATTGCATTTCCCTTGATTTACATTGGACTCGTTACTCTGCAAGTAATCGCTAGGATACTCGCAGAGTAACGAGTAGAGCGAGTACCGTACTATTCGGCGAGTACCAAGTAGCAACGAGTAGACTCGCTCATCGCTAATGCTGACACATTGTAAAACCAAAGTAGGCAGGGACTGGAAATTCCAGCAAAATAATGATCCTAAGCACACAACCAACTTATTAAAAAACTGGTTAACAAAGAAAAATGTTCAAAAAAGGAGAGGAACGGCACTCACCAGTTTTCTTGAGCAACTTTTTATTTGTAAAAACGGGTTACAACGGTGCAGGGAGTGGGAGCAGAGGTGGGGGACAACGGCTTGCTGTTTCGTGCAACGTGTTTGCCTGTTACAATGGGCAAGCCTTAGGCAATCAACTGATAAACCCTATAGAGCACCTTTGGGATGAATTAGGATGATGAGTTGGGGTCCGTTCTCATATCAATATAGATGAATTGTTTGCAGATTTGCAAATGGAATGGGGCAAGATCCCTCAAGATGTCTTGAATACCCTAGTGATTTCAATGCCCCGTCATTGTGGTGCAGTAATTAAAGCAAGAGGTTATGGTACAAAATAATAAGTTATGGCATTGTAAACAATGAATTACACTCTATGTTGCAATCAATAAGTAGTATATGCAAAACTTTTGGCAGTCAGTTTTCTATGATTAAATGAGCATACGTATATTCAAAAGTATTTTGGTTGAAATTAAGGTGTTGGATGATGACAACTTCATGCACTTACAATTAATCACCAAGAAAATGGTATCACAAGAACTAGAGAGACGTAATCACAGTTATAAAAATGCAAATCTTTTGGTAGCCAATGTATATTCAGCAAATACCAAATGTAGTATTCTTGTAATCTATCTTCATTGCCTTTTTTGCTGTTCTTGTTTTATTTTTCTGTTTACTGTACAGTGCAGAAAAAAAGTCCTGTTGCTAAATTAAAACCATCAGCGAGCGGCCGTTTAATGTTACTATAGGTACTGAATGTCCCTGCTGTAAGTATAATTTACATCTCAACTGAGTATTCAGGTCATAACACTAGATACTGAAGGTGACAGCTATTAGATCTGTGGAGGGTCTGACTTCTAGGACCCTTAGAATCTCCAGATGTGTCTGGTGTCCCCCGCTTCACCCAGTCCTGTCAAGTGAAGTGAAAGAGAGGATACAAGACCCCCATTCTGGTAAGTAATGAGGGTCGAAGACAGAGATCTCAAACTCCAGGCCTCGAAGGCTGCCAACAGTGCAGGTTTTCAGGATTTCCTTAGTATTGCACAAGTTATAATTGAAACACCTGCACAGATGATGATTCCAGCCCCTGTGCAATACTAAGGAAATCATGAAAACATGATCTGTTGGTGGCCCTCGAGGCCTGGAGTTTGAGATCCCTGGTCAAGCACTGATCTGACAGCTATCACCTTTCCAGTAAATATGAATTTGATTCAAGCAGAATATCCATTTAACACCTTAATGTTGACAACCGCTAGATTTATTAATACATTGACAGCCAATATCAGATATTTAAGCGTTGAACTGGTTCTCCAAGATATTTTAAAAGTTGACCACAGCCATCAATATAAGAACAGCAAAAATGTACACTCACCAATATACCCCTCATTGTTGCAGTATCGCATCCCCAATCCTCCCCTCTGGCCTTCTGTTTATCTTGGTGGCAGTATTGACCTTGCATATTCCCACTTTAGCGAATTATTGGCCTCACCGGTCTCGTGCTATATGCCACTGGGTCCAGTGATTGGCGGCAGTGGTCACGTATGGTATACAGCATATCACTACTGCAGCCAAGCCAGCAGGGAGGATCGACGATAGGACATGAAGTAGATGAGTATATATAATTTAGTTAGAATGTACAGAGCTTCACTCATAAGTGGATCCAATGAAGCTGAATCCCCAATAACAGTGAAAAGAGAAACTGTTATTCTTGGGGTTTCTAAAGAATATCTCATTAGGTGTAATCTTAGGAGACATAAATAAAATAGCTGTATTCATTAAAGCTTAGTTCAGGCTATAAAGTAATTAGGTGTAATTTCACAAATACATTACTAGATTATCCATGTCTGTGTCGCGCAAAGCTAAGAGATCAGGCTCTGATGCTTTTTCTTACAAATTTGGTGAAACTAACATTCACAGGTTTCAGTCAAATACAATTATATTAACAAGACCGTTGGGTTTCCTCGTGCTGCAGCGTGGTGATTGTAATTGGCTGCCTGCAGGTAAATGCCTCTAGTTTTGTTAAGGAAATCTGACTGTTGCCAAGAAGAATTTTGTGAAGCCTTTGTACGGGGGAAGCGAAGCAGATGTACTTTTTACCAAACAGTTAGGAAATGTGAAAGATGAGAACAAGAAAAAAAGAAACCGTCCAGGTTGTGAACTGTATTTATAGTACATCTATTGCCTATGAGCCATATCAAATAAAGACATCTTCACACAGACCGTGGTCCTAAGAACTAATATCTAGTTAAACAGGAAAATCCAAATCCTGGTAATGTTCAGATGGAGCGAGGCAGTCATTTTACTTGTTATCACCAAGGGTCATGGCCAACAAAGGAGACACGATGTCTGTAAGATAACAAGGTTTTACAAAGTATTTTAATTAACTAAAATGCTGAAAAATCTTACTTTTAATTGATTTATGCTTGTTATATTTAGGTATTTTATATTGTGATCAGTTTATCAAGTTACCAGAGGTGACCCTAGAAGTCTCCATGCGATCCCATTCACTTGTAATACACTGCGATGTAGCAGCAACACATAGCCAATCAGCAGAAGATGACAGGCTCCACACACGGTGATGACACATAGTGATTAGTGATGGCTGAGCATTACTTTGCCCGGGTGTTCGGGACTTGTAAAGAGCAGACAGACGTTCGGACGAGCACGACTCGTATAGAGTATAACGGGAGTCAAAAGGAAACTCAAGCATTTTTTCAGAAGAGTTTATGGCCTCTAAACGCTTTTGAATTATCTAAGGATATTTTTCTTCAATATCGTCAAGTCTGTGTGGGATCACATGAAGGGACAGAAGGATTTGCACAAGCCTACATCCACAGAAGATCTGTGGTTATGTCTCCAGATGTTTGGAACAACCTACCTGTTGGGTTCCTTCAAAAACTGTGTGCCCAGAGGAATATATTTATTTTGGATGGCAAAAGACCAGTATGCAACACAAGCCGCAGCATAGACAGTAGTAGGTGATCAGTATGTTATTTAATTTTAATGAAGACAACCAAAAGCATATTTTTAAAATACAGCAATAAAACAAGCGCTCCTTGAGTTCAACTGCTCCTTCGTGTGGACTTCATGACTGCGCAATGCCATCTAATAGTAAATTTTAATTATAACTTGAACAGCATGGGGCAAATATAAGTTTGCCTATTGTTACAACCCTCCTACGAAAGAATTAACTATTAATACGGAGGGGACAGCATACATTCAGCCGTTATTAAAGGGATTACACATTTTTTATTCGCTTTATTGCACAATACCTTAAACTTCTCTCTATCTAGCGAATCAATAAATGTGTTTTGTACTGCACTACCTGTAATATTTCTTTGGAAGAGAGTCTCAAACGTGATATCACAGGAGGCCGGGACTGCACTCACTCCCCACAGCCCCTTCTGGAACAAGATATTATCCAGGGGCTGCACTGAAGTAACATACTAGAGTTTCTTACATAGCCAGTCTGTGAAGACATCTTGGATGCATGCTGACAGATGTTGTGAGTGAGGCGAGTGCAGCACCTGCACTTTGCTTCAAGCATTACGACTGTAGCTGCTAACTCAGAGGTAGGAAACTCCAGGCCTCAAGAGCCGCACACACGTCATGTTTAAAGGATTTCCTTAGTATTGCACAGGTGATAACATAATCACCTGCACTGTTGATGATTCCAACCCCTGTGCAGTGCTGAGGAAATCCTGAAAACCTGCATTTCGTGCGGCTCTCAAGGCCTTGAGTTCCCAACCCCTTAAAAGACAAAGTTGTTATGAGGCGAAGATAGAAGCATTCAGTGACCACAACGCCACCCCAAAGCTTCTAGAACTCCCCTTAAATGAATAGTCATCAGCGGGCAGAGCTGTTGTTACTCATTGCTTGTAGCACCATCCCATGATGATGATTTGTTTGTTGGCAATTTTAGAAGCTGTGGGGTGATGCTGTTGTTACGCACTGATTCTATCTCTGCTCCCTGACATCTTATGTCAGTTAGAATCTACAACAGCATCATAGATAATAGCAGAGGGTTGGCAGTGCATTCACATATCCCACAGCATCTAGCATCAGCATGGATCCAGGATGTCTTCAGAGGGCGGTGATGCAAGAAACTCAAGTAAATGCAGCACCACCCCCGGGTGACATCCTGTGCCAGGAGAGGCAATGAGTAAGTGCACCCTTATCCTCCTATGGTGTCAAGTTTGAGACTCCTCTCAAACAAAATGTAACAGAAAGTACAGTAAACAAACACATTTTAGGATTAGTTAGATGGGGAGATGTGTAGGGTACTGTGTAATAGAGCAAATTACAAAAGTGGTTAGGGTGTAAGGATAGATATTTAGAAAATAGTTTTTATGTGCCGGACAATTCTTTTAATAGGAGCACATCTCTCTGGTAGCCTGCAAAACATCAGGTTCCTCATGTCAATAAAAATTATTGATCATGTGTCCTAGAGACCACATGTCTATGCCCGTGCTATTTGCATACAAATGCAGTCAAAGTAGTAATGATTGCCTTTAAGACTCATGTTCAATGGCATAGGAAAACTATTGCAGCTCAGCTCTATTGAGATGAATGGCATTGACATTCAACACCTCAAACAAGCTGTGAACAGGCAAGTTTTGGAAAAACAACACTTTGCATTTTTTCTAATCCTACATAACCACTTTAACTCTATGGGCATTCTATAATTATCTGACCCAGACTAATATAATTTAAATTAAAAGGATACAGACCGAGATTAGAAAAGCAACATGTCTGCTAGAACTAATGTAACTCAAAGCATGGCAAGACTGGAACTAGAACATCATTAAAATGTGTTCAAATGTTAATTCTTGGTAAATGAGCAGTAATAATGACTTCGGCAGAGGAAAAATAAGAATGCCTTGTTTAGATTAATGGAACAGGTGTACGATGACTTCTAGGCTCAGGGATGTAGCGTAATGAGAGATCTTAGCCTTCAATAACTCAAAGGTGCCGCAGCTCTAATTGTAATGGGAAATGGAGTGCATTATTAGCCAGTCACATCGTGAACTAAGATTCTCATTCAATGTGATCATCCCTGAGAAGTTTAATATACACTTGGGTCAAAGTCTTTACAGAGATAGAAACTTAATGACTGGTTGTAATCGAAAAAGATACACCATGTATGAGCAGACGCGAGATAATACATGTACTTTTCTATACATTTCACTTACTAAGAGACTCACTAATTTAGATGTCTAAGCTAAGAGTATGTATAATACATTTCGTCTACCCATTTACTGCTCCATTTGCCAGAAAGTTCCTTTCTTCAGGCTTACCATGTTAGTCAAAGTAATAATGTAAAGTCTATTGGTTTTCTTCTCTAATAGGCCAAAAGTCTTTGAACACCCAAACATGACTTTTTATACATGAAGATGTTCAAGTGCAACAATTCAAACTTTGTTTCCCCCAATATCTGTCACCTTAATCTTCCAGTGAAGCTCAGACACAGGCTGAGCTTCATAAGAGAGCTTCAATTTCACTATATACTGCAATCTTGCAGTAATAATAACAATATTTATTCATTTATATGGTGCCATTAATTCCAAAGCACTTTACATGCATCAGCATCACTGTTCCCGATGGGGCTCAAAATCTAAATTCCCTATCAGTATGTGTATTGCAGTATATAGTACCAGGGTTCAATTAATATCAGATACAAGACTCCTAGTGAGAATACCAAGTAGGATAAAAATAAAAAAAATGCTGTTAATTTTTCAAAATATACATAATAAATTAAATAAGATTTATATTTTTATCATTAAAAAATATATTATATTTTTTGGACTATAGAAGCACTTTTCCCCCAAAATTCTGGGGGAAAGTGGGGGGCGAGTCTTATAGTCCAGATATACGGTGGCTGTGCTGGCTGTGGTGTTGTGTGAGCTGTGTTGGGAGGGGAGACAGCAGCTCTGTGGAGGGCTGGCGCAGGCTGTAGAGACAACAGGAGGTCACGTGGGTCCGCTCATTACTCTACTGTAATATTCACTGCATCCCCTTGTCCAACACCATGTCCATGAAGCCAGTGCTGAGAGGTGGGTGGGGGACAGCGCATATTACAGTACACTAAGTGTACCCACCCCCATCTTGGTATAGCCCCTCATCCTAACACACATACAAAAAAACAAACGTTGTAATGAACCTCTCTGTCGCTTTCTTTACAGCATGTTATCCTGTGTTTGCTGGCATCTGATCATTTCACCGGAACTGCAGAATGATGTTATTGCTGTGCTCCCTGCTCACATAATCAGATGCCGGGAGACATCACGGTGCTGCAAGCAGAGGAGCGATGGAGAGGTGAGCTACACTGTTTGATTTTTTTTTTGTGTGTGCGCGCTAGGATGGGGGGCCATATCCAGAATGCATACCATACCAGGACGGGTGTTAATAACCAGGATGGGGGCTATATCCAGGATGAAGGTGCTATATCCAGGATGGTGGGTGCTATATCCAGGATGGGGGGCAATATACCAGGATGGGGTGAGCTATATAGCAGGATGGGGGATCATATCCAGAATAGGAGCTATATCCAGGATAAGGGAGATATATTACCTGTAAGGGGCCCAGGATGGGGATATTACACTTATAAGTGTCACCAGCAGATACTTCCCCCATAACTGTGCATAATAACTACATTTTTTGCCCTATTTTTCTTCTCTAAAATCTGGGTGAATCTTATAGTCTGGTGTGTCTTATAGTCCAAAAATATGGTATATATACATCAGTAATGGTGAACCTATTGGTACGTATGCCAGGAGGGCACGCAGAGCCCTCCTTGCTGACACGCGTCGTTGCCTTTGTACTCCGCTATCGCGTCGGCAGTTCAAGGCTGTGTCGGATTGGTACCTTGCTCCTACACTCTCCCTTTCCCCTAGGCTGACATCATGAGGCGATGCCAACGTGGGTGTATGGGCTGTACAGGCCAGCCCGGGCGCATGCGCAGTGCGCATATTGAAGCCGGGCTGTGCACCTGATAAGCCCCTTACTATGCATCGGACCGGAACTGACATCCGACTGCACGTCATACTATGAGTAGGTGGTGGGATTTTCAAAATAGGGGCACACAAGAGAAGGAATGATGATACCCAGCAGGGCATGAAAAGAGCAGTGAGGGGGGGAGAGAATGGAGACCCGGAGACCACCCATGTCAGTCTGCGCAGTAGCAAAATACTTTTCCAGCTTAAAGAAATAATTATACAGATCAATTTGTACAACTATATACATAGCATATCAAAAACAAGAGAACAATAGTTGATTTGCAAACAGGGATAACAATTTTATTAAACATATCCACAGACATAAAAAACAATGAAAGAACAGTCGAGGATACAAGGAAGTTTCCAAGGTGGTCTATGTATAGGTACCGTCACACAGGGAGATATCGCCGGCGATGTTGCCGGCGATCGCGGGAGCGCGCATCCCTGACAACATCGCCAGCGAGATGTCAGACTGAGCAACTTACCGGCGATGTCGCCGACTAGTTGCCGCGGCTATCGCTCGCTGGGTTGCCCAGCAACCCAGCGAGCGATAACTCGCAATGTTGTAGATAGGCGGAATCGCCCGCAACATTGCAGGTCGCCGCGTTACACAGGGCGATCAGGCATGATCGCCTGACCAACATCGCCAGGTTTCCCAACATTGTTGGGAAACCTGGCGATGTGACTCAGGTGATTTTCCCCCTGATTATCGCCCTGTCACACGAGGCAACTCTCCGGCGATGTCGCCGCAACCTGGCCACGCCCCTCAGTTGCCGGCAACATCGCCGGCGATATGTCCCTGTGTGACGGTACCTTAAGAGACGATGCGAATGCGTGACAACAGGTTTTCCCTGGTTTATATGCCTAATTAGACACACTTGAAAATACACCTTAGTGCAGCAAAAAGTGCAAAGGGCAATAAATATATACAGGTATCACCGGCCCATAATGTTACTTAGTCTTAGCAGCTAATGTACAGTCATCACAAGGTATAAGTCATACAGATAGATCATACATGGCAGAAAGTATTAGAGAGTCTATACCCAAAACACTCAACTTCCCTAATCTGCCTTGTTACCGATGACCTAACTTCTTGTAAAGTGCCAGTGCTTTTAGAGAAAAGGTAGCTGCAAAGATTCAGCCACAATAGGACCATTACAACACTTGCACATAATTTGGCAGGTCAATAGCGTCATTACCGTTGGTTAGAGCCCAGGGAGCTGCCAGCCACGCCAGTCCATAGGGAAAGCCTATGATCACGCATTCGCATCGCATTTGCATCGATTCTTACATAGATCACCTTGTAAACCTCCTTGTAACCTTGACTGTTCTTTGACAGTTTTTTATGTCTGTGGATATGTTTAATAAAATTGTTATCCCTGTTTGCAAATCAACTATCGTTCTTTTGTTTTTTACAGTCTACGCAGTAGCCTGGATGCCTAATTATCATAGGAAAATATAAGTTAATAAATCGTTTTTCTCAAGCATTATATTACAGTTTTAGCTCACAGTGGGATGGTTAGGGATGTGGTAGGATAGCGGGTAAAAACGAGCCAACAGGTTCTCTTCATTCGCCAATAAGAAAAATCAAAACACTAGAAATGTCATTTTCTGCAGTCCCCCCCATAACTATCATTCAAAAGCTATAAAAATGTCATGTGTACTTTAAAACAGTATCAATAAAAATGTCAGCTCAGCACGCATTAATAAGCAAGCCACGACCCAGCTCCATGGTTGGAAAAAGAAAAAAAATTACAGGTCTCATAATATGGAAACAATTTTCTTTTTTTACAAGGTTCTAAATTTTTTGTTAACCACTAAAATATAACATAAAATTTTAAATGTAAGGGTGCCGTCAGACCTGTCGACGGCGCTGGAGATGTCGGCGGCGACTGGCGGGAGCGTGTGCGTTTTTGGTGCCCCGCCAGCGGCGCCGTCCCCCATTTACATGGGTTGACACCTTCAGCAACACGCCAGCAATCTGACAGGCGGCATCGCCGCCGGGGTCTCTCAAAACCCCAGTGGCGATGCAGGACAAAGGGGAGCCTATGGCTCCCATCGCCTGTCAGGTCGCCGGCGACCGTTTACATGGTCGATGTGTCCACATCGCCCCAGATCGGCCGCCTGGTTTCACATCACTGATGTGAAACAAGGCGACCACTCAGAGGTGCCGACATCGCCCCTTTACATTAGGCGACGCAGGGGCGATTTCACCGCCAATAGGCCACGCCCCTACGTTGCCTATGTAATCGGCGGCGATGTTGACAGGTGTGATGTGGCCTTAAGTGCACTCATTTAGTATTTGGTGCAGACATCATTTCACCATTTCTGCATCTCTTGGCAGGAAAAAAAATGCATTTTTGGTGCAGATATTTCCCATTCATTATTCTGGGGAAAAATGCTGCAAGAATTGACATGCTGCAGTATTTAAATCTGCATCAAATCTGCAAGTAGAAAATACTCAATGTGTGCACTACACTTTAGGATCCTCATTGACTTTGCTGGCATAAGGATTCCCATCAGGTTTAGTGAGAAATCTTCACTCAAAAACGTATCAAAAAACGCAATAAAAATGCAACGTGTGCACACAGTCTACATTTGGTTTGGGACTAATAGCAATGATTGAAGGATTGAAAGCAGTAAAATAAAAGTCCAAACGACAGTGCAATTGCAGGTTTTTCCTTTTCACAATGTTATCAGGCTTGAAATTACTTTTGCAATTTTTCAACAAAATTTATTGCAAATCATCACTCAAAAGACAGATCAGAGTGCTGATGCTGAAGTGGTGACGGTCAAGTAACTAGGACTTCGTTATTTTCAAGAGTTACAGTATTTTTTGAAGGAGAAAATGCATTTTTTCCCCAAAAATTGGGGGCGAAATGGGGGTGCGTCTTGTAGTCCGGATATAGCTTACCAGGGGGGTGGCGACAGTGGAGTGGGATCACAGGAGGCAATGTCACTGCTGCAGGTAATTGTCATCATGAGTCGGACAATGCTGCAGGCCCGGGAGGTTGGGGTGTACCAGCGGCACGAAGCGGGAGTCATTGATCTCATGGTGCTGGACTCGATGAACTTTAGGAAAGTTACTGGGGAGATGGCACATGCACAGACTGAGATTTCAGAGAGCCGAGATCTGAATTTACACATGCACTGCCTCTGACTTGATGGGCTTTAGGAAAATGGCTTGGCTGCAGAGGCGGTGCATGCACAGCCTCTTCAACAATGATGCCTTACTCACGCTGCCGAAACCCCTCCTTCCAGCCCAGGGCCCGAAGCCTCACCCTACTTGTGCCGCCAACTTCCTGCAGTGGCAACCCTGCCTCGTGTGACCGCTCTGCCAGCCCCCCTTCCAGTAAGCTGCACTTGAACTAGAAGAAGGACTACAAGACAACCCCCCATTTTAACATTAAAAATTATTTTTTTTTTACCTGTTTTCTTCCTCTAGATTTGGGGTGTATCTTATAGTCTGCAAATTATGGCACCTACCTGTCTACCCATAGACTATTTTAATAAATCAGCAATTTAAAATTGAATTTAATACTGCCAAGTAAGCATGCAAAATAAGTTCTAAAAGGAAGAAATAAAACAAAACTGTCTTCCCATCGGGCCACATAAAACAAGCACAAAACACCATGTACTGTATAAAAGTCAAAAAAGTCAACAAAAAGATAAATAATCTTTTGCCCAATAATGAAATATGCTTTGACCCTCACAAGACCTTGCTGCAGGTACAGATAAACAAGAGGGGAGACATTGTCAATTATGGCTATAGCCATAGAACATCATGGTTTGTACAGCCGCTGATCATCCAACACTTTGTTGTTGCTCATTATTGAAAAATAAAGGCTGCTCTTTCCTTCTCGGCTTGATATCACACCATTTCTTTAAGGCAATAAAAAAAAGAATAAAATGAAAAAAGAAAAAAAAGATTGCGGCTGCAAAGGTAATTCAAGTGATCAGACTCCTGCTGGAGGAAAGAATGAATGACCGGCCCAGGTTTCTATACAAGGCAGGAGATTGCATGTCAGCTTTCCGTCGCAGGGATGTAATGACCTAAAACTCAGAGCGATTACAGCGGGGACTGTTTTGGAGAACACATTTCAACTTTGTCAATTTACTACTATTCTCATCAAAAAAAAGGAAGACAAAAAAAAAAAACATACTTGATGTTCTTATATATTTCTGCCAGAAGAGATTTTTCATTAAGCTAAATGATGTTGATTGAAATAAAAAAAAACTTTGAAGAATTGGGAGATAAGAATGAATATATGAATATCAATGTAAATGCGGCAAAGTGAGTAGCTTTTATTGGGACTCGTATAATAAAATAATGCCCTGCGTCAGACAAAACTAATCAATGTGGGATGTTATATTGTTTTAGGCTCTCCATTTATCCACATTTATGGCACTTTGTGTAAAGCGGAGCTATTGGTGATGACAATATAGCAGTAATTTGGATTTATAAAGGACGCTGTAAATATATAAATGTATTCCTATCAAATATGGCTTCTGCGTCATTGCTCTAATGCTCCCAGAGATATTAGATTGAATAAGATTCATATAATATAATATACTGTAATATATTGGATGCCTTGTTGCCATTCAAAAATGGAAAAACGGGGCAAAGGTGGTGCAAGAAATGGTAATATATCTCCATAGAGCCTATTTATATGGATATTTATTGCTGCGATTATGATTGGGTTAGGAAAGCCAGTTCTGTCCAGGCTGATTTGTGACTTATATACAGCGATAAAGCAGAACATACGACAACAAATAGTGCACAATTACTGTGTGCTCCAACCCCTGTATATAGAATTGATGGAGTAAATCTTTTTAATGATTTTTGGAGCATGTATAAATTGTACCAGTGCTCATAAACAAAGCCAGAAGCTAGAGGCTTTACTGGGATGTGTAGAGTGTCTCCATAGTATATGTGCTGCTATATAGTGCTCAATGCAGGGTTATTGTATTAGGGGCATATAACCTCCATTATAAGGTATCTGCCGCAATCAGAAAAACAATTTGATGCAGGGAGTGTGATAGGCTGGGGTCAGGCTTGCACCTGCCTCTAGCCTGATGGATCCGGCAGAAACTTAGAAATGTTCTGCCTCAGCGCATAGTGTTACCAGCAGGTAATGCTATGCACTGCCTGACTATTCACCCCTATGGCAACCGGACGCTTACCGCAGCTGCCAGCTCCACAGGATATGCACTTTTGCAGAGCGCACAGGAAATGCTGTTTGCAGCATTTTCCTGTGCGCTCTGCAAAAGTGCATATCTTTGAGATCTATGTGGAGCCGGAGGCTGCGGTAAGTGTCTGGTTGCCATAGAGATCTATTGCCCGGCGGCACATCGCGTTACCTGCATTACCTAGTACAGAAGTGGAGGGAAGTGTTGGGGGTACACAACAGCTGCAGGCTTGTGTTGCTTGAGACTTTGTTGAGCAGAAAGCAGATGACACCACGTACATTTTTTTTCATTAAAACTGTACTAATTGACCTCTTTGGTTTTGACGTCATCATTTCTCTTGTTGTAATCCTCCATGTCATGATGATGCAGATAATGATTGCTGAATGTTCCAAGTGAAACAGTTTGGCCGGGATAACACCTGTGAGAGTGATGCAAGAGACTCACGTATGCCTCACATTGCATCACCCAAAACAGCTGCCTGCTCTCCGGACAGGAGCGTTGAGCTGCATAGAAATACATGCAGCTGACACTCTCCTGTCCAGAGAACCCAAGGTCGTGCCAGGTGATGTGAAGCGAAACATGTGCGAGTCGCTTACATAACTCTCGCAGGTGGAACCCTGGCCTTACAGTAATTGTTCCATAATATGCGAGTGCTAAAGAATTCTGCTAAAAAACTGAAATCTACAACAGAAAGGTGGGTGGGACAATGCAGCTGACGATGTGGGAGGGATGCAGGTACAATGTTGTAGATACTGGAGTAGATAGGGAGTGTGGAAGCACAATACTGCCAAAAGGTTGTATGGGGTAGGTGGCAGTGCAATCCTGCTGACAGACGGTTTGGAGAGTGATTTATTTAGTGCTACTGGGAAGGCATTTAGTGTTGCACAGTGGTATGTGTTTGCAGCTGTTGGGGTGATATCTGAAGCTTCACTGTTGAAGTCTGTGTATTGTAATGTTGGGGAGATACTGAGGGTACCTTTACACGTCGCAATATTGCATGCAACTTCATTTGCAACTTACTGGTTGCAGTGAAATCATGGACACATTGTTACATTTGTATACGGCAACAAAATAGAATAATGTGTCCATGATTTCACTGCAACCAGTAAGTTGCAAGTGAAATTGCATGCAATGTTGCGACGTGTAAAGGTACCCTTAGTCCTATACTGTGAATTTAGGCACTTTTGATACGTTATGGATTTAGCACATCTGGGAATATTACACTAACATTTGTTTGGTGCTCCAAGGGAGATATTTTGTGATACACTGTAGTATATTCTTTGGATTTGGCTAAAGGTCTATGATGACAATTCTCCTTCAACAAACATGACAAGAAACCAGAAGAAAAAAAATTGCTGCAGTATGAGTTGTGTGACACTATTTTTGGCCATGTGAGTAGGATAAACGGGTTACAAAAAACATAAGCTTAAGTTCAACATGAGGTTTTTTAAAAAAAAACTTAGTCCAGCAAAGTAAGGGCGGCTTCACACTGCGGCACGATCCGGTCCGGGGCTGTCCGAGATGACCCTGACAGCCGTGGACGGATCAGCACACAGGACTGGAGGGCTAATATGCCCTTCGGTCCGGTGTGCAGCACACGCAGCTGCAACCGCTGAAAGGTCAGGACCGCGGCGCCCGCAGTCCTGACTTATCAGCAGCGGGAACTGCGTGCGGCTGAACACCGTACCGGAGGGCATATTAGCCCTCCAGTCCTGTGTGCTGAACCCGTCCACGGCTGTCAGGGTCATCCCGGACCGGATTGTGCCGCAGTGTGAAGCCTGCCCTAAGTAATTTGTTCTTCTTACTATATGAGTATGCTGGTCATCGTAAGCAGAATAAAGTGATACCTTGATAACTGCGATCCATTATCTTATTACAGAGAAATCCACATTGTCATTAATATGTAAATGAGCTATTAAAATCTATGGATCAGACATAGATCTCCCTGAGAATCTGTCTATAGAGGAGTGTTTCTCAACTGAAGTCCTCAAGACCCACCAACAGTGCATGTTTTCTGGATTTCCTTAGTATTGCACAAGAGTTGGTGCAGGTAATTAAATTATCACCTGTGCAATACTAAAAACATCCTGAAAACCTGCATAGTTGGTGTGTCCTGAGGACTGGAGTTGAGAAACACTGCTCTAGAGAATATTATAAATAGAAGGGCGGGGGGGCATTACCAGTGTGAGACATGTAATGACTGACGGTCTATACTCCTGATCTACATGTCTTACACTAATGACGCCCTTATCATTACATTTACTTATTAGGAAAAACATGGATTTCTCTGGAATAAGACATCAGACTGCATATAACAAGGTATCACTATATTCAGCTTCCTGTGACCCACATGTCCATATACGTGACTTAGTGGATTAATTCCACTGAAAAGACCCTTTGATCCCAGTTATAAGCCTCTTACGTAGTCAAATCAGATTTCCTACTTTGCACTGACGAGAAGCAATACTCCAAAACACTGTGTCTGCAAATTGAGATTCTGATTTGGCTTTTATCCTAAGTTATATGACAAAGCTCAGTAAATGATTAATATTTATTTTTAGGATTGTTACTTCCAATAGGTGGCATTAGAGATCAAGCATTTTTACTTTCTAAAGAAGCAATGTGTATATCCTACTGACACATTCTCTTTAATTTTAGCCTATTATATAGTTTTGTTATCCAACACCCATTTGAGAGGTACAGGTATTTTTAGCTTCCATTCAGGAGCACCAATGCTGAAAGTCATGAAACACATCTCACAAAATATTATTGGCATACCCTAGCTCAGTATTCCCGATCTTCAGTATTCAAGAGTCACCAACAGATTATGTTTTCAGGATTTCCTTAGTATTGCAAAGGAGGTGCAATTATCACCTAGACCAGGGGTCCCTAACCTGTAGCTTGGGAGACACATGTGGTTCATGAGCCTGTGATGTGTGGCTCATGGCAATCTTCCAGCTTGGTGAATAAACCCCAGGTCTAGCAAACACCTATGATGATGAAGTCTCCAGATGGTGACTTCTTGTGAGTAGTCCCACACAGAAGAGCAGATGTGAATGGGGGTGAGGTAGGAACCCATGGTACACTGTCTTAGTGTCATTTCTGTAGAAAAGCTTTGGCTCAGGTGTCATTGTACAGGTAATGGGGGCTATAGGTGTCACTCCTGTGAAGGTTGCAGAAGGTGGATGTTGCTCGTGACTTTCTTTCAGAGCTAAATGTGGTTCTCAAACTCAGAAAGGTTGGAGACCTCTGACCTAGACAATAATAAGGAAATCATGAAAATACGATTTGTTGGTGGTTCTTGGGAACTGGAGTTGGGGGCACTGTGCTAGTTCAACCACTTTTTAACCTAGCCACATTATAAATCTTTAAAGGAAAACTGTCAGGTCAAAAATCCATATGTAACTGCTATTATTTTCTAATTCCTCACTCTAAACTCTCTCTATTGATGTATTTCTTTTATTTATATATCCCTCCTATCTTCTGTAAACTTCAAATAAAGAGATTCATTCCATCTGTCACTCACAATGAGTGAGCCACTTAGTTCTCTGCTGTCCACTCCCCATGCACGAATATGCATGTCACATACTCACACCACATCACTGCACAGGAGAACACTGGGGGGGCTGTATTCTCCTCTCTGTGTCTGCAGCCAAGAAAGAGCTGAAATACAACACAGAAACTATCAAAGAAGGATGCCTACTTACAGAAACAAATGGAGTCTAGATAAGGCAGATCTGCAATAGCTCTCTCCCTCCTTGTCTTCATCAGAACAGAAGCTACTGAAACCTGACACTGCACTGTTAGTAAATGGACTAGGGAGAAGAGAGCTTCTGAGATGGAGTGCATAATTACATGACCGTTTATACAGCACAGGACTATTCCTGTTTGCTTATAATTGAGAGGACTTATCCAGGAGCTCTCTGCAGGGTCTGACAATGCTGATAACCTGGAAACTACAAATGGTACAATAATGATTTTACATGTTTTTAAAAGGTCTGTCCAGGCACTATTCAAGGGTAATATAAGTATCAAACTGAAAAATGACCTGACAGTGTATCTTTAAGACAATCCTACTTACTGCACTAAATTCCCAAACATAGACAATTGATACCCAGATTAACGCCCAATCATAATGTGTATGGCAATCGGTTCCTGTATGAAAGCCACATTGCATCTGTTCAGTGCTGCAACTATGCAGTTATACTCCTATGAAAAACATAATGCGGAATAGCATAGCCAGAAATTCCACAGCAGAGGACTGACAAATAAATCAACCTTATGTGTTACCTTGACAAAAAAAATGTCATTACCTCTAAAATACCAAAGTAAGAAAAATTATGTTACAATTTTGCATCTCCCATTTAAGGAAGTGTACTGTACATTTCCATCACTTTCTTTTTATCGTTAAAGTACTTTAGTATCCATTGAAGCCAAAGCATATAAATTCTGGCATCATTTATAATGCAAATTACAAGCATGGACAATGATGCTATCTCATTATCCTCCGCCCCAGGCTCTTGGAAGTGTTTTTGGACTGAAACGCACAGTGGGAAAGGAAGCAGTCTTCCTGGACATGAACACGCAGACTGCGGGGAGCTATGAGAGCCTTGCAGACCTAGAGAGAGGCACGGGCTGGAATGGGTAAATCTGGCACAGACTTAATGATGAAATTCACTGCCATCTCTTGCAAACTTACTGCCCACAGATGACTATAAATACAATCTGAAAGCTTCTCTCTGCCTTAATCAGTCTCTACAATGACCACTTTATGGCGTCATTAGCAGCCTGGGATTCAAGTCGTCTTATGAGAAGTAAAAGTATTAATGACCCAATAACAATCAAGAAGAAGCCACTTAATACATACTTAAAGTAAGTCTCAAGTAAAGTTTCATTCATTAGATGTAAGTTGGTGGAAAAGAAGTAAGGCGTTTGCCCTTTTTTATAATGTATTATTATTATTAAAAAAAATAAAACCTCTTCGGCTTTTCTTTTTGTGTCCATATTGGAGACAAACACTTCCTTGCCATGATATCTGTCCAATAGTTGTAAGTAAGGCACATCACATCATTTCAAAACCATGCCCAAACAATAAAAGAACCTGTACTTGGCTGTTAAATCCTACTTGTCGTTGATCCCCATTAGTCCTAACATATGAATATCATTTACGTGATTGCTGCCGTCACATCACTGTCCCAAGCAGTCAGGTGCCATACAAGTAGGCACCACCTCTCTGGCCATACACTGACTGTATCAGTCAAGTAAATGAAGGCCAATACCGATCATTATGGATCATCAGTGATGGATTTATTGGAGGCATATCACTTCTTTTATATATTCTTTACGAATTGTTATGTTATGGTTTTGTATTCCTCTTTGACCCAATTATGGTGCTGTTGTTTTCTTATGTTGCAACTAGTCTTGATGGAATGGGTTGCATCTGGAGACTGAAAGGGAATCACCTATGGTATAATGCAACATTACAAACAGCATTTCATTTCTGAAGTCCTACGATTGCTTCCATTATAAATGGTGAGTTCCAAAAATAAACATGCATGAAATCTGGAATTATACAGAACATGTCCTTGCACTATAGAATCATCTCTAAACAGCAGTATTCATGCCTATTTACAAGTGGTAGATTTGTTGCAGAATGAGGCATGCAAAAATAACCCAATCCAATTGAAGGGAGCTCTTTTTTACTGTGCCCATAACCTAGGGGTATACTTCTATTTAATAGATGAGCCTTCATTTTAAAGGGTGAAAAATTTGCAGTTGATCCCCAGTGATGATGACTTTCAGTTGTGGATTTTTCTCAGTAAGGAGTTAATGGGATTTGAGAAGATTTCATCCTTGACAATGCTGGTGGTATGATATGCAGACGACTTCCCCCCATGTGCCCACATACACTACTTGCTCATGACTGAGTGGGAAATGGCATAAACTTTAAAAGACCTTTCCAAATATGAAATTATATTAGGAAATTTAAATGTTTGCAGTTTCTACATCTATCCATCCAGATTCAAAGGTTAAACTATCCCTTAAATTTAACTACCAAGAATTTGGTATATTTTAAGCCTTGTATTAAACAGAGTGATTGTATAATTGTCCACAAAAGTGTAATTTTAGATTTACGCAATTAATCTATTTAGAGCTGACGGCACAAAGGTGAGGATGTCAGAGCAGTTACTGAAAACTCCGTCTGCTACAAGACGGGAATGAGAGTCCAAGAGAATCTAATGAGCGGCGGATGGGTCCATGGAGAACAATTGTGAGAGGAGTAATGGACATGACTGAATGGTCATGGCCTCCAGTGCTATAAGTGGAAAGTAAATGGAAACGTTTATGATGCAGAGGCACATGATAAAGATTCTCACTTTTGTAGTATTTTTGAATCCTTTTTTATGAAAAAAAGACTCTCGGAAGAAATCTAGTCCCTTGCGAGTTCTGAATAAGGCCCCTTCAAATTTTCAAAGAATAATCCTCTAAGATATTTCACTGGCGAGCAGGAAATCAAAATTTTCAACTACAGTAATACCCTATCGTCCGAGTGCACGAACTTACACATTTTTCAAGATATGAGCCATGTCTATATTGTTTTTGCTTCATGATGCCAGCACATATGGGAGTTAAGAGCAGCTACTGTGTGATCATGTGTGAAGAAACTGAATATTCCCTACTCCGCTCATCATCTCAGGCAGTGAGTACAGTATCCCCCCAGGTGACAGTGTTTAGGAGTGCAGCGTTCACATGCGGTCAGCAGTCTGCATCACGCTGTACACTTGAAAAAAAATTATACTCACTCTCACTCTGGTCCACCACAGTGTCCTCATCTCATGGAAGCAGTTGATCAGCGTGTGAGCATTCATCAACTGATTGACATGTGAGGTATGTGTTCCCACGTACTGTCTGCCATCTCAAAAGAGATGAGGACACTGTGCTACAGGGGACCAAAAGGAGTGTTGATTTAATCATTTTTCTTTAAGTGTGTGGTGTGATTGGGGGGCCATGTACCAGGATCAGTGGCTATGTACCAGGTTGGGGGATCATATATACAGCACCAGGATGTGGGGCCATACAGATGACTGGAATGAATTAATAGCATTTCAAATAGTGTTAATGGGAAATTTAATTTGATATAGGAGCAAAGTGAGTTAGGAGCTTGGTCACAGAACAAATTAAAATCATAAGTCAAGGTATTACTGAAATTGTTAAGTATTAAGAAATTGCATATATATTAACCGATAGTGTATATGTGGGCAACAGATTAGAATGCAATTAGATGAAGAGGTCACAGTAACTAAAATGTAATTAAATTCAGTACCCAGTACACATTAGCTAGCAGTTGGGCAAAGTATTGTTTCAGGTGACTCCTATCTCCCCCATACACAAGAATTCTTGCCCAAGGGCCTTTATATCTGAGAGCCATAGCCATCTACACGAAGAATGAAAGGATTGAAATTTCAAGTGGTGGATCGGTTCTCTCTTTTTGTATAGTCCCCACTCTCCTAGACTATAATACGGAGTTGCCTGTTACACTTGTATAATATTTAGACTCCTATAAATCACTTATTCACTAACTGCTTCTTACCATTCACCCCTTTCCTTAGGGGACAATGCGTAATGCCTGACTGAGCAGCTCTCCTCCCTCTTGCTCAGAAAGCGTCAACATGTCCGACACTTTCTCATTCCTGATTCAATCACGTGGGCATAACATCATAACAGGTCCTAGACTAAGTTGGAATTTGGAGATCTGTTTTTGTACAGAGAACAGGAGGTGTGATGAATGTATCAATAGGACCTCATGTGACATAACGCCCACGTGATTAAATGTGGAAGCGTCTGTTCTGTGATGCACAGATGCTTACTGTGGAGAGAGGGGGAGAGCTGCTCAATCAGGCATGATGCATTGTACCCGCAGAGAGGGATGACGTTAAGGAGCATTTAGTGAATAAGTGATTTATAGGTGTACCAAACATTATACAAGTGTAGCAGGCAGCATTATAGTCTGAGTGCAGGGACCATACAAAATTTATTTTATCTCGCGAAGTTCTACTTTAATATCATCTATCAGGGAAGAGTCATAAGGCTTCCATACACTTTAGATTGTCATCCAACAGCAGTTTCTGATTACTTTTATCTAATGTGTATGTAGGTCATAAAATGCAAAATCAATCCATTAAATTTGTATGTTATTGGAAGTGAAGAATAACTACTACGCTCAAATAACGTTTATCCATTGGATTAGTACAAACTTAATTTAAAAAAAAATTGAGTCACTGTATAATATCTAAAGAAATTAAGAATGTAATGATTTGGAAATTTCTTCTAGCCATATTTTATTCACAACAGAACACAGAACAGATCAGAAGTTAAATATTAGACATTTTTCGTTTTCACTTGCAAAAAATAACTTAGAATTGATGGCAGCAACACATCTCAAACAAGTTGGAACAAATCTACGTCTACCATTGTGTGAAGCCTCCTTTTTACAACAGTCTGTAAATATTAGGGAAGTGATGAGACAATTGCTGGAGTTTTGGGAGAGTAATGTTGTCCCATTCTTGTGTGATGTAGGATTATCTGTGCTCAACAGTCATGGATCTTCTTTGACGGATTTTCATTTCTTAATCTAAATTCTATTAAAGGGATCCTGTCACCTACAAAACGAAACCTAAGCTTCAAAATCATGTCCCTGCAGCATCCTATCACTAATCTCACACTCCTTTTGTCTCAGAAAAGCATCCTGTGAAAGTGGAGAAAAACGTTTTAGAACTTACTCATTAGTGATGTTAATTAGCAGGGGCTATATTCTTTAGTCCCTAGGGCGGACCTTCTTTGTCATAAGATCACGCTCTAATAGGTGTGACCTTCTATTCATGTTGTATTCAGCGCCTCCCTGCTCTCCACGGCGCTGCCTGGGCTGTAATGACGCAAATCACGTTATTTCCGGTCAGGTGACATCAGTACACCCACGTCACTGTGTGCTGCTTCAAGCACCACATGCGCAATGCGGTGCTTGAAGCCTACAGAGCGGTGCGGGTGTACTGACGTTACCCGATGCCGGAAATGACGCGATTCACGTCATTACAGCTCAGGCAGCGCCGTGGAGAGCAGGGAGGCGCTGAATACAACATGAATAGAAGATCACGCCTATTAGTGCTTCGTCTTATGACGAAGTTGTCCCGCCCTAAGGGCTAAAGAATATAGCCACAGCTAATTAACATCGCTAATGAGTAAGTTATAAAACGTTTTTCTTAACTTTCACAGGATGCTTTTCTGAGACAAAAGGAGTGTGAGATTAGTGATAATATGCTGCAGGGACATGATTTTGAAGCTTAGGTGGCGTTTTGGAGGTGACAGGATCCCTTTAATGAAAGGTCTGGACAGTAGGCAGCCAGTTTATCACTCAAACTCCTCTTCTTATAAGCCATGTTGTTGTGATCGATGCTGTAAGTGGATAAGACATTGTCTGGATGGAAACATATTGTCCTAAAACCTCTACATAATGGTCATCATTTACAGTGCCTTTCAAGATGTGTAAGGCTGCTTTCACACTGCGTATTTCTTGGATCCGTGGCTGTCGGTTGTAAAACAGACAGCCACGGATACGATTTGGCCCCCATGTATTCCTATGGGCCACGGATCGGATCAGATTTAGCCTAATAGCCATCTGATTTTGTCGGATCTGATTTGTGTCCGATTTTTTGCTGTACCCAAAATCAGAGACTGCTCCGATTTTGGGCACAATGGACCAAATCGGACTGAATTGGATCCGACCCAATCCACGGCCGTTTGTATCAAAGTAAAAAATAGGGGAGGGAACAAGAGGCGCAATAGTGCCCTATCACTAGTGACACTAATGTATGTGGTGGTATGAATTCACTCACCTAGCACAGTTGTGAGACCCACAACTGGTGTAAAAGCATTTAGCATTAAATGCAGCTGCTGCAGGACTTTCACCTTCCACATGCACGTGGGAACCATCCAGAAGTTACTTCAGGGGAAATGGTGTATCAGTGTCCGCGCTGCTGAAATCTCAAGGAACGATCCGGAAACCATATGTAGGTTGCATCAATCATCCATTTATTCCTTTTCCTACGCGTTTCGGCACTGTCCTAGTGCCTTCCTCAGGGATAATCCACGGCCGTTAACATGGGGGCCAATGGAGCACGGGTCCGAGGAAACAGCTGATCGTTCCACAGACCTGATTTTAGTGTACTGAGCTTGCTCAGTACACTAAAATTGCTCCTTACCATCTAATTCCACTTCCGCAATGTATATACATACATTGCGGAAGTGAGAAATAGTAAAAGAAAGGGTTAAAAATAAAAAAATTATATATCACCTTTCCAGTTCTGGATGCTTACAGGACCTGCGGACACAACACGATCAGCTGATCAGGTCACATGACCGATTACTGCGGTAACTGTCGGGTTGTGACGTAAACCGCAGGTCCTCTAAGCATCCGGAGCTTGCTGGAGGCGTTGGGGGGACTCGCTGGAAGATGAGCATACATATTTTTCTATTTTTAAGCCTTTCTTTTACTAAATTTCACTTCGCAATGTATGTATATACATTGCGGAAGTGAAAGTGCCCCACTGACTCCTGTCATCTCTTTCTGTGTCCAGATCCGTGATAATCACGGCCCCAGACACAGAAATAGGTCACCTCCTGTGGTGTCTGTTCCTGTCCATGGGGTCCTGCAAAAAGTAGGATCCCACGGACAGGAAAAAATACGCGATGTGAAACCAGCCTAAGCTGCCCACGTCATAGGCACCCACATACTATCAGAGATGTAGGGTTTTGTACTGTGCACTGAAAACTGAATAATCCCTTTCCTCTTGAATCGGCAGAATGGTTTCCATAAAAGGTTTCAAATTTTGATTCATCTGACCACATAGCAGTTCTACATTTTGCCTAAGCTAATTTTAAATTATTTGTTTTGGCAAAGAGAAGAGACATTGATGTTTCTGGATTGTGTTGATATACAACTTCTTCAATTGAGTTGGCTTGGCTTGAGTTAGCTGTGCAGTCCCCAAACGCAAATGAAAGGTCTGAATTCACAGACAATGATTTCTGGAAGTACTCCTAAAGCCATGCAGTGAGTTGCATGGCCGAATAATGTCTGTTTTTAATTCAGTGCTGCTAAGGAGTCAAAGTTTATTAGCATCCAAGATGGATTATCAGCCTTGTTCCTTGTGCAAATTGATTTCTCTAGAATTGTTGACTCCTTTTATGATATCATGTACTGTGGATAGTGGGATATTCAAAGTTTTTGCACATTTTTTGAAACTGTTCTACAATTATTGGACACATTTGTTCACAAATTGACGAACCTATGCCTAGCTTTGCTTCTTAGATACTTTGCCTTCCTAAAGGCGGCTTCACACTGCGGTGTGATCCGGTCCGGGGCTGTCAGGGATGAACTTGACAGCCCAGGACCGGATCAGCACACAGAACCGGAGGGATAATATGCCCTCTGGTCCGGTATGCAGCCGCACGCAGCTGCCGCCTGACCTATCAGCAGCGGAAGCTGCGTGTGGCTGCACACTGAACCGGAGGGCAAATTAGCCCTCCAGTTCTGTGTGCTGCTCCAGTCCGGGGGGTCAGGTAAATCCCCGACAGCCCCTGACCGGATCACACCGCAGTGTGAAGCCGCCCTTACATGTCATGTTACTTAGCTGAAAATTAACCCTACAGCTGTTTATTATTAGTTAAGAAAGAAAGAAATCTGGTGATATGAGAAAATCCAAGGCATGCATTAAGTAAAACTCATCTTTAATATTTTTCTGATAAAAATATACAATCAAACTAGGATCCCTAAAACACAAAAAAAAGAAATACCTCCCTAAAAACCAACGCATTTTGTATACCATGACCGGCTAGTCGATACGTATCATGTTTGCGGGGTGGGGGGGTGTTTTTAGTGTACTAGTTTGATCGCATATTTTATTGGAAAAATATTAAAGCTGACTTTTGCAATATTCCGCTCATGTTTACCTCCTGTCGCCAAATTCTCTCTCTACTTTGGATGTTCAGCCTGGGCCATGGTGTATGTGCAGACTCGAAGAACTGTGACCATATACTTACGGTGAGATGATTGCTCTCATCGTTCTTTATTATTAGTACCACTTACTTTTCTTCACTTTTCTTTTGTTAATCTTGTTCTAACTTTCTGTTGTGAACAAAATATGTTAGAAGAGGTTTTGAAATCATTGCATTCTTGATTTCTCTATATTATATACAGTGTCTTTTTTGGAATTGGGATTGTATATAATTTGTACATGATAATATAACTATTATGCACAAATGCAATCTATCTTTTTAATGGTTATATAATTGGATAGTGATGTTAGAGAATAACCTACCATGCACACATGAAGTCTACTAGTCAATTGGTATGTTATTGGATGATCTCAAGGATTACCTACTAAAAAACATATATCTATCCATTAGATGAGAATGAAATTGGAGGATGAGGTCATAGATTAATTACCATACACACATATAGACCACTCTTTAATGAGCAATGATAGATAATATGATGTCATATAATAATTATGTTCACATATAGATGATCAAAGTAGTGCGATTGGATGATGACATCATGAAATAATCACCATGCACAGAGTTTATTCATCAAGATATAATGTAATTAGATGATGATGTCATTGACAGCAGACATATTTCTTGGTTCTCTGTACACAGGTGAAGGACCAAATAAAATGTTAAGTATTGTTGGACAGTAATGATTGAGGCAAATAAACAGTTATGAGTACAATATGGTCAAACTGGTTGATAAATCTGTTATCTCTGCTCTTCAAGAATCATGTGGCATCAGTAGAATAATTAAGAATTCCGAATGAGTGTAATTAGGGCTTCATTATATTGAAGTGCCAATAAATATTGCAAACTATTAAGTGTCCACTGACGTCGATTGCAGAACATGTAGATCAATAAAGACTTCATTAATTGTGCACAGTTCATTAATGGGAAAAGTAATAGTAAGAAAAATGTCTTGTAAAACAAATACATTTTACAACAAAAGACTAAAGAACAAACAACACTATGAAAATGTCTGTGTAACATTTTGTCCAGGATGGTGAGATTTCTCATGTGAGGAGAGTGCCCTGTCACCTGGCCTGTCCATGCATATGGTCAGTAATTCATTTGCATAGCTGCTGTGTAAGTGTCACGATCTCCACACTGCCTTTGTTCTTTACTAGGTTGTTGTGGAGATTGACAGCCTGGGCTGGCTCTGTGCTGCAAATCACCTGAATTCAGCTCACTTGATTAGAACTCTAGTTAAGCAAGCTTGCTGCTCTATTCAGTGTCAATTGTACACTTGCCTTTGGATGTGTAGGATTGATCTCTCTGTGCTCTGAGCCTGACCCTGCCTGATTTGTTACCTTACCTGGACTTGACTCTCTGTTGTGACCCAATTCATCTTTCTGCCTGCTCCTCTGAATTCTATTTTGTCCCCTAGTTTCCTGACTTCGGCTTCAATAGGACTTCGCTTCTGACCTCCCCTAGCTGTTATTGCGACATTTCCTGGACCTCACCTCGGATTATTTTGACCTCTCTTTACTAACAGTAAGTAGTATTATTATGTTTACTTTCTGTTATTACAGTCTGTTTTCTGCACCTCAAAGATTAGTTATTACTGTAGTGACTCGTGTCACAGTAAGACTTTATTTTCTCTGAAGGTTTCTTCTCAGACACGATCAAAATTACAAAAACAGTTTTTTTTCCAATAATGTTATGATATTCAACACAGTATTTATTCCAATAATGTTATGATATCAGCACAGTATTTATAGGAATGTATTTATTAAATATCCTCTGCATGAAAGGTCTATGCAACCATTGGCTCCCTATTCCCGAACTTATCCAGTTCAAATTACTAATATTGACCTACAAAGCTGTCCATAATCTTTTTCCTCCAAATATCTATTAACTAATCTCCATAAATCTTCCAACACAATCTCCAGTTCTCCTAAGACATTCATTTGTCTGCCACACTTGTATATTACTCACTTGTCTCCAAAATGTATTCCAAACATCCCACATCCTCTGTAATCCTGTGCCCCAACAAATCCAATTATCTGCCACACGAACGTCAACCAACATTGTTAATGGAGTTCCAGACATGTGCAGTGACTACCGTTTTTATCTGGATCCGAAAATCTGGCATAGAAATACAGAATGCAATGTTGCCGCGTCCGTTTTTTTTCAAAAGAGGAGGAATTCTGCTGTCTTTGAAAAAACGCTGATGTGAAAGAACCCTTAGATCTCTATGTGCGCATGCCGCCATTCTCCTGAAGTCCTACGCGTCCAATGTCAGCCAATCAATGATGCCAACATCACACCACCGTGACACCTCCTCCTACGAGTCTGCAGCTTTGCCTGCTGGGACGATTGGGGCCCTGCCTCCTATGACCCCGCTCCACTGTGTAATCGCACACTCAGTTGGTGAGCTATAAATGGATTGTAAGACGGACACTAGCATTATTAGACAGGCCCCATTTACAGTAACATTAATATTTTTTTTCCTCCAAATTTAAAGTGCGTTTAATAATCCAGTGCGTTTTATAATCCGCAAAATATTGTACTCCTTTACAGCTGGGACTGCACAGTGACTATAGCCAGCAAACAGATTGCATGGCCAGAGGTTGCAGTTTTATCGCACCATAATAAATGCAGATGTGGTCATCTTTAGTTATCATCTGTTAATCATTTTAAAATAAAGAATATTCAAAAAAAAAAAGTGTTCACACTGAGACCTGAAATTTTCAATGAACATGACACATAAACACACTAGAAAGCCAAACCCAATAGGACTATTGCCCATCAGGTAAGAAGTGTGTATCATAGCAACTTGTAAGACACAGTGTGACTATATTCCATTTATCTTTGCAGTCATTTTAATGTTTATTTCAAAAATCAATAATACACATGAAGATTATAAATCATGTCACATGTTGGTCCCCCAGGACAGATCTCTCACTCTGATTTCATGGGTAAATTCTGTTCAGGGAATTAAGACTTTCCAAATATTGAGATCAGAGATGGCCTTTGGTGCTTATAAACTTCTATAGAGGAGGGAGGAGCTAGAGACGACTGACTTCCTGCTGAAAGTTCTCATGAACAACAGATTTCCATACAACTTTGTGAGCACCAATTGTCATCTCCTATTTCGGTAATGGGAAAATCTGTATTGATTGAAGACTACATGTGAAGTGAGAATTTGGGGAATGAATGATCAGTCCAGCAGGAGTAAGAAGCAGACTTCTCTGAAAAGATATATTACAAAGTTTCTTATTTTACCTGTATTATTGATTCATGGAAAATATTTAAACAACAGTTACTCTTTAATTACGGTGCAATGTAGCTGCAGTCTTTACCTTGTGACGTGCCCGGCAGTCATTCATGGATAGTTTTTGGTGTATGAACAAATGGAATCTAAGCAAACATACTGCAAGCTTTTTTCTGAACTGCTGGACCTGAATATCCTCGTTCTTTCATCCTGCTTCGTATGTCACTGTATACATTGTATAAACTCTCTTAATCATGTGCCCCAAACACAGAACTCCTTCTATTCCATTAACAATAAAGCATTACTGTAGAGGGGAATCAAGGGAACGGCACACAATCGACTTAAATCAATAAGACCCTACCTGACAACCAACTGCTAGCGGAACGCTTTAAGAACTATCTGTTTTCTCACACATGAAGACGAATGTCATTTCAAGTCCAAGTCATCATGAATTCTCATTTTCAGCTTGAAAGAAAACCAGGACAGTAATGTTGTTGAACTTTAACCAATTTTTCTGTTTGGATGAAGTAGGAAGACAGATTATTACTCATCTAAAGGAGGGAATCTGTTTTTGTGCTTTTTTCCCCCTAAAGTGATGACTAAAAAATACGCAATTTGTTTGAAGTTGCAGTAATGACATGCAGAGAGGACCCTCCGAATATCAGCAGAACACATCTACCACTCGCTGAGCGACACAATCATTTCAGACACAAATAGCTATTTTTTTTCCTATGTGGATGTAATGACTATGAAACCCCATGGAATTCCTTGCTCTGTGTGCCCGCCTACATGGAAGTCTCCATTAAAGCCGCCTTGTGCCAGCTCAATCTGTGGCATTCTGCAATGATGTATTAAGCTGAAATGTTTAATGTTAGAATTAATGAAGGCAATGCTTATATCATCTTATTTTAGACTTTATACTACATCACTTTAGGGACTCAAAAAACTAAAATCAGAATAAAAGTATTCTGTTTTCAGAAGGCAAACTAAAAACCCTTTCGCTCACAGTGTAAAAATTGTCCACAGAGGATTCACTTCACAATGGGGAGTTTTAATTCAGCATCAGATTGCGATATGTGAAATCCGAAGCCGAACTCAAAACAAAATCCACATGTGAAACATTTCATCGATGATATTGATACGGAGTTCTGAGGCTGATTCTAGCAACTTAGTTTTTGAATGATGTGTAAACTGTGTTTGTGATTGGCTATTGCGCCCACAACCATTGTGCTGTATCTTAATTGGTTGCCATATACCTTAGTGTACAAGCAACGAACCTGCCATCATAGATATAGAAATATAGATAAATAATTTTAAAAATGTGCACAGGGTTCCCCTGTATATTTTATTCTTAGCGCAGATAAAGCAGCCAGCAACAGACAGCCAACCCCAGCTGCCTGGTTTTACCTGGCTGGCAATCACAATACATGGAGGGTATAATTTTTTTTTAATTATTTAAATAAACAATAAAAAAATGTCTGGCTCTGCCCATTTTTGATGCCAGCCAAGGCAGCTGGGCGCTATTCTCAGCATGGTGAATCCTATATTTATTCTGTCCCAGGCTACAGAATAACAACCTTATCGCCCACATATCGGGCATTCATTTGAAGCACCAAATCCTGGTGCTTTACCGTCTCTTCCCGATGCCCAGATGCGGTGGCAAACGGGTTAATAGGAGTGTTTCATGAGCTAAATACTGACAGCGGTCATTAAGCTCAAGATTGGTAATGTTGATGTCTCTATAAGACTCCTACATTACCAATACTATAAGTAATAGTTAAAAAAAACACACACAAAGAAAAATACTTTATTTAAAATAAAAAACACACATCTTTCACCACTTTAGTAATCTCAAAAACACCTAGGTCGAAGCACTTAGTATACGCCGTGATGGACTATCCTGCCTCTGCGACATCTGAGGCTGAGCAATGAAAAAGTGTCCTCTTGTTATAGCCTCTGAGATTACATGACTGTGCAGGAAATAACAATAAGTGAAACTGTCACCAGGTCTTTCCCCTATATGCTGCGGCATGGCAGTAAGCCTTATACATATTAGTATCTAGAATGCTGTGTAAGTCCCAAGTGATCTGCTAACATAAAAATACTTTTATTATACTCACCTGCAGAGCAGTCTGTCTGATAGACGTTGCTGATCTGTGTACCAGTGGTTCCTCTGATTGCAATCTCTTCTCTGCTTCATTGGATGATGTGTCCTGTGTCACCCACACACTGGCTTCCATTTGTTCTGCACACTTCTCTCGCCTGGGGCAGAGCAAATCACTGTAATGCACAGGCATGAAAAAGGTAAAGAACGCATGTACAATACTTTGCTCTGCCCTTGGCAAGCAGAAAGTTAGCATGTGATGATGCAATGGAGTAGACTGTGTGGATGACATACGGACATTATCAACATGAAGCAGATGGGGATGTAAGCAGAGGCACCGGATCAAGATCAACAACGCTCATGGAACAAACCACTCAGATGGTAAAATAAAAAGTATTTTTGATGTTATACAGATCGGCTTGGGGACTTATATACAGTATTCTAGAATGCTGTATATAAGGGTGGTGGCCACAGCTTATAGTAGAAAAACCTGGTGACAGGCTCACTTTACAGTGATTCCCAAGTTACTTGGTTAGAAGTGGGAGACATTTTCATCTAAGCAGGCTGTCCATTAGTTGAGTGTGTCTCCTGCAACTTAAATAAATGATATCACTTTATTTTTCCGGAAGCAATCTGTTTCGGCAGTTACATTTTATAGCATGCTGAGTTGTATCCAAGGGCAATGACAATAACGCAGATGTGCTGTACAGGCAGCACTGGATACATCTGCACACACTAAGCAGTTTTGGGATATCCCCTGGAGCAGTAATAAGAAATAATCTATGGGAATGTATGAATCAATGTCTATATACAGGAAGATGAAGGAAAACTAACTGTGTGTTCAGTAAAAGCTACAGGACAGTATGTAGGACCTTTTAAAAGAAAGGGAGTTTCCAACTCCAAAAAAACAAACAAGTCTTGGAGAGTACCGGTAAGTTCTATAATGTACTTGCATATACTCCTAAACACTGAAATAATCACCAATAAGGAAAAGTCATGGACCAAAATTTACAGGATGGAGAAATACATTGATTGGCAAAAATGGAAACAAAATTTTCAAAACAAGAATTCAGAATGGAGTATGAGCACCATGCTCAGAAATCCCCACACATCTTGGCTGCTATCAGATTAAGGGTACAGGCACACTGTCGTGCATCAAACACGGAGCGTGATTGATGCACGACAGTGATGCGAGTGCAGTGCTAGTTTGGTGCGAGTGTAGTGCTATGTGGTCCGAGTGTGGTGCTAGTGTGGTGCGAGTGTGGTGCGTGTGTGAGTGTGCCTGGCTGTATGTAAGTGTATGTGGTGCGAGTGTGAGGTGGAGTGCATGTGTGTTGCTTTTTTTCTCTGCTGTCCATGGTCTTGATGGACCACGTAACAGCATTAGTGCTGCTCACCTGTATAAATCCTGCTATCCCCATACAGTTCAAATAATGTTCAAGTGTATGTCGGGTGTAGAGATGTAACAGAAAGAGCCGTGATTTGTGAATGGAAGCCAGGGCTTCAGCACCATGGACAGCTGCTTACAAATCACCAGCTTATTCTGTGTAATCTCTACACCCGACATACACTTGAACCTGGTTTACAGAATAACTAACCCATTCAGACACATGATGTCATATCACCATGTATCCAGGGGGGAGGACAACCCCTGGACAGATGGTGTCATGACACCAGCGTCTGATTAACCCCTTATTCACCGGGTTAAAACCCCCTCGGTACACAGTGCAGAATGAAGTCCTGAACAGCCGACATGGTAAAAACATGTCAAATCAAGCTGATAAGTGTAACTTTGCAAAAAATAATAAATTAAACATACAATACTGCTTCACTGCTGCTGTCACAGCAATGAAACATTATTGTAACTGTATGGGGACTGCGGGGGGCCAGTGATTTTGACAGCATAGGGCTGCGACTCTCGCACCATGTGCTGTATGGGTGCGAGCTAGCTCGCACCCATATACTTTTAATGGCCCCTCACGCAGCAATCGCGTGCAACGCAGCATGCTGCGATTTCACTCGGATTGCTCTCACAAAGCGAGTTTAATGCCAGAAACTCGCATTAATGTGACCTGTATCATTGAAAGATACAGGTCCGAGTTTAATGCGAGTTTTTCTCGCATTAAACTCGCGCGAAGTTCAACGCCAGTGTGCCTCCAGCCTAATGGTTGTCTCAGGAATGTTCTGCATGCTGAAGGAATTTTCTCTAAAGTGGCACAGCTGTTTTTTAATACGACAATACAGGCCAAAAGTTGCTCATACTACTGTAAGCAGAATGCATGGCTTAAATATAATATCATGGACTGCAGGGTCTTCGCATATGGCCTCAAACTTGGGACGTTATTGGTTGGCAATTACAAAGGGAGCTGCTAGCAGCAGATTTGGATCATTTACGGCCCAAATACATTCAGAGTGGCAGAAAAGTCCAGAGGCAACAAATGAATCACCTCCCTAATAACATGCTAAGCCTTGTAAGTACATGAATTCTGCATGGGTGCTCATATTCGATAGTGAATAAATCAGGATATTGTGAAATTGAGTTTCAATACCTTCACAGTTGACATATCGCTAAACACCTCTCACTTGTTAAAAATATCTGACTTGAATAATATATAAAAATCCCTGAGGGCCCCCCGATTCTGTTGATTTTTCTGCATTGTGATGTATCGCTGCACTGCAGACATATTCACATTTCTTGCTTTTGCATAGCAATATGTGAAATCTATCTTAATAGTGCAAATAAGCGATTTTTCAATGTTTTGTCCTAGAGCATGAACTTTCATTATCCCAGATGCTGTCAATCACAGCTCGAAAGTTGATCTAGCAGTCTCAAACACTGCCGAGCTGTGACTGGCAACATCTGGGAGGAAGGGATGAAAGCGCACACCCCCGGAGAAAACTTGTGCAGAGATTTCACATACTGTACCCCAAAAGCAATAAATGTGAATACCTCTGCAATGAAGTAGTGCATCGCAAAACAGAAAAAGCAACAGTATCAGAGGAGCTCAGAGATTTTTATAAAGTATTTAAATTATTTTTTAAGCAGGTGACAGATCCTCAGCAGGTCTATCAATCCTGCAGTTTCTGTAATTCAACAACTTTTACTTTTTACTGTTGCATTTTTAATGTGCAGTTCAATTAAGATGCAGAACTGTGTGGTAGATGCTCCGGTTGTAGGCCCTGGAAGCCTATCTGCTCACCCTGCACAGGAAAGCGTTTTCTGTGTCCACATGAGATTAGTGATGTGTGTCTCACCACGTATTTCAGTGACTAAGCCAGCCCCCTCATCGGTCTATGCATGAGCAGTCTCTCTCTTCTGTTGAAAACAGCACCAAAAGTGAAGCTACCAGAACGACTATCTGGCAATCAGGGCACCTTGTATAATTGAATTGTATTAGTAAATTATATACAGCAATGGTTTCAATGGTTCTTGCCAAGTTAAAAGTTAACTTTTTGCACCATATCATTCCTGTTGTTAGTTTAAAAATGATTTAATCTGTAACTTACTCTTCAAAACCTGTTTATTTTTAGGTCCAAACAAGTACCTTGAAAAGGCTTTTCTATTCACGATTAGTAAACGTTCCTCTGCCATGATCCGTTCATGATGTTGTACAGATTTACTGCTCCCCTTTGATGATCAGCAGTCATCATACATAACGTCAGGAGTTTCTCCTTTGAATATTATTCATACATGATAAATATTACACGCTTTCAATAATCCGGTCTAAATTGTAACCCAGCATACACAAATTCTATTGACACTGAGCACTACACATGTACAGTGCTAAAATGGTAAAGCTTTGCACTCATAGGGAAAATGGGCTGTTATAATCAATATAGATTGCTGATTTTTTCACCCATAGTGGCTAATTTTCTTTTCCACGTCTTTGATGTGCCAGGATGCACTGCAAAATTAGTGGGGGTGCTCAACAAACTTCGCTGTTTTAAATTCATGCTACATACATGGACAAAAGTGTTGGTACCTGCAAAAAAAATCCCCACAATGGTCAATGAAATAACTTGAAACTGACAATAGTATTTTTTTTTATTTGAAATGAACCCAATCACCTAATGAAAATCATACATTGCTTTTGAATTGGGGTTCAACAGAAGAAAACAAAAAAACTAACAAAAATGGTATCCTTAGGCTGCAGGCACACCACCGTATGAATTGTGCGAGGACCACATTACATTGCCTGGACTGGCTGCGGCTCGCCTGATTCAAGCCTGACAGATTCATATATTTCTATGCAGCTGACACGCTTGGGTCAGGAGAGCCACCGGCTAGTCCGATGTGACCCATGAGGAGTCATACCATACTGTGTCTTCAGCCTTAACTTTTGCTACACGATCTTTTGAGGCACTCACTACAAAAAAAAATTATTTCTGTAAGGCTGTCTTCACACTACGGAATCTGTAAATCCGATGCTGTCTGATAAAAATCGGACAGCATCGGACCGATTTTGGCCCCATGCAGCCCTATGGCCATCGGACCGAATCGGATGTGCACTAAATGGCATCCGATTTGGTCCAATCCGATTCTGTCCGATTTTATTTTCGGTGCAAAAATCGGAGCATGCTCCGATTTTTGCAACGAAAATAAAAATCAGACAAAATCGGATCAGACCAAATCGGATGCCATTTAGTGCACATCCGATTTGGTCCGATCAATTTAACCCCTTCATGACCTTGCCATTTTTTGCAATTCTGACCAGTGTCCCTTTATGAGGTTATAACTCGGGAACGCTTCAACGGATCCTAGCGATTCTGAGATTGTTTTTTCGTGACATATTGGGCTTCATGTTAGTATTAAATTTAGGTCGATAATTTTTGCGTTTATTTGTGAAAAAATCCAAAATATGGCAAAAATTTTGAAAATTTTGCAATTTTCAAATTTTGAATTTTTCTTCTGGTAAACCAGAGAGGTATGTGACACAAAATAGTTATGAAATAATATTTCCCACATGTCTACTTTACATCAGCACAATTTTGGAAAAAAGTTATAAGGGTTCAAAGTTCATGAGCAATTTTTCATTTTTCCACCAAAATTTACAAAACCATTTTTTTTAGTGACCACATCCCATTTGAAGTCCCTTTGAGGGGTTTACATGACAGAAAACACCCAAAAGTGACACCATTCCAAAAACTGCACCCCTCAAGCTACTCAAAACTACATTCAAGAAGATTATTAACCCTTCAGGTGCTTCACAGGAACTAAGCAAATTGGAAACAAAAAAATGGATATTTTAATTTTTCTAACAAAAATGTTATTTTATCCTCAATTTTTTCATTTTCACATGGGCAACAAGATAAAATGGATCCTAAAATTTGTTGGGCAATTTCTCCTGAGTATATCGATACCACATATGTGATCATAAACCACGGTTTGGGCGCACGGCAGGGCTCTGAAGGGAAAGAGCGCAATTTGACTTTTGGAGCTAATTTTCCATTCAAAAAGTGAAATGGCGCTCCTTCACTTCTGAGCCCTGCCGCGCGCCAAAACATTGGTTTATGACCACATATGAGGTATCGGTGTACTCAGGAGAAATTGCCCAACAAATTTTAGGATGAATTTTATCCTGTTACCCATGTGAAAATGAAAGAATTGAGGCTAAAAGAACATTTTTGTGAAAAAAAAGTACTTTTTCCATATTCACAGATCAATTTGTAAAGCATGTGGGGGTTCAATATGCTCACCACTCATCTAGATAAGTTCCCTGGGGGTCTAGTTTCCAAAATGGGGTCACTTGTGGGGGAGCTCCAAAGTTTAGGCACACAGGGGCTCTCCAAACGCGACATGGTGTCCGCTAACAATTTGAATGGAAAATCACCTCAAATTGTTAGCGGACACCATATCGCATTTGGAGAGCCCCTGTGTGCTTAAACATTGGGGCTCCACCACAAGTGACCCCATTTTCTAAACTAGACCCCCCAGGGAACATATCTAGATGCATTGTGAGCACTTTGAACCCGCAGGTGCTTCACAAATTGATCCGTAAAAATTAAAAAGTACTTTTTTTCCACAAAAAGTATTTTTTTTTCATTTTCATGAATTAATTTGTGAAGAACCTGGGGTTCAATATGCTCACCACCCATCTAGATATGTTCCCTGGGGGGTCTAGTTTCCAAAATGGGGTCACTTGTGGGGGAGCTCCAAAGTTTAGGCACACAGGGGCTCACCAAACGCGACATGGTGTCCGCTAACAATTTGAATGGAAAATCAGCTCAAATTGTTAGCGGACACCATGTCGCATTTGGAGAGCTCCTGTGTGCCTAAACATTTGAGCTCCCCACAAGTGACACCATTTTGGAAACTAGACACCCCAGGGAACATATCTAGATGCATAGTGAGCACTTTGAACCCCCAGGTGCTTCACGAATTGATCCGTACAAACTAAAAAAGAAAATTTGTGTGAAAAAAAAGTATTTTTACCTTATTACGGATCATTTTGTGAAGCACCTGGGGATTCAATGTGCTCACTATGCATCTAGATAGGTTCCTTGGGGGGTCTAGTTTCCAAAATGGGGTCACTTGTGGGGGAGCTCTAATGTTTAGGCACACAGGGGCTCTCCATACGCAACCTGGTGTTTGCCAACAATTGGAATGGTTAGCGGACACCAGGTCGCGTATGGAGAGCCCCTGTGTGCCTAAACATTTGAGCTCCCCACAAGTGATCCCATTTTGGAAACTAGACCCCCCAGGGAACATATCTAGATGCACAGTGAGCACTTTGAACCCCCATGTGCTTCACAAATTGAGACGTATAAATGAATAAAGAAACTTTTTGTGAAAAAACATACTAGTCTAGTAGTTAAAATTCGCAGCATAGGGGACCCAATACATTTGGGTCTCTCCATGCTGAGGATTCCAGCCCCCTAGCTGCCATGTTGTATCTGGCTGGCAACCAAAAATACGGCAAAGCTCCATGTCATTTTATTTGTAGAATTTAAAAAAAAAAATGACATGGGGCTCTGCCATATTTTTGGTCCAGCCAGGTACAACTTGGCAGCTACGGACTGCCACCAGCCCCCAGCTGCCTCATTGTACCTGGCTAGAACCAAAAATACAGCGAAGCCTATTTTTTTTTTTATTTCTAGAATTATTTCTAGAAAAAAAATGACATAGGGCTCCGCCATATTTTTGGTCCAGCCAGGTACAACTTGGCAGCTACGGACTGCCACCAGCCACCAGCTGCCTCGTCATACCTGGCTGGAACCAAAAATACAGCCAGGTACAACTAGGCAGCTGGGGGCTGGAATCCTCAGCATAGAGAGGCCCAAGCGTTCTGGGCCCCCCATGCTGCGAATTGCAGCCCGCAGCTGCCCCAGAAAATGGCGCATTCATTGAAGCACCATTTTCTGGCGCTGTACCCACGCTCTTCCAGTTGCCCTGGTACCGGTGGCTAACTGGGTAATAAAGGGGTTAATGCCAGCTTTTTATTGGCAGCTGGCACTAAGCCCGAGATTCATAATATAGGGCCAATGTTAGACCCGCCATTAGGAATCTCTAGTAAGGTAAATAGTCAATAAATACAGAGAAAAATCTTTTTATTTGAAAAAAAAACACAGACACAATTCGGACTCCATCTTTATTATAAAAAGATCCGACGTAGTCCACAACGAAGGTCCCACGACGCCTGATCGCTCCGACGTAGTCCACAACGAAGGTCCCACGCCGCTCGATCGCCTTTGCTTTCAGATCGCTACTCTGGAGCCCAACCCGCCAGCATGGTGATCGAGCTGCAGAAAGTGATCTGACACCCCGGGCGCAGTGACCCACTATGTGCATCACTGCACCTGGGCTGCCAGATCGCTTTCCGCAGCTCGATCCCCACGCATGGGGATCGAGCTGCGGAAAGCGATCTGGCAGCACAGGCGCATTGACCCACTATGTGCATCACTGCGTCCGGGCTGTCAGATCGCTTTCTGCAGCTCGATGCCCATGCAGGGAGATCGGGATCCTCAGGATCTAGCTGTAGAAAGTGATCTGGCAGCTCCAGCACAGAGCTGTCAGATCCGGAGGCGGTGAAGAGGAGAAGGAGGAGCGGGACGCAGTGGAGACAGAGCGGCCGCCGGAGGGGTGAGTGGGAGAGGCGATCGCCACTCCGGTGATCGGGGGGGCAGGAAGGGGGGTGACAGGAGAAGTAGGGGGGCACTTAGGAGGAAGCGGGGGCAGGCAGGAGGAAGCGGGGGCAGGCAGGAGGAAGTGGGGGCAGGCAGGAGGAGGCGGGCGGAAGGAAGAGGAAGCGGGCGGCAGGGACAGGAAGCAGGCGGCAGGAAAAGGAAGTGGGGGGGGTAAGAAAGATGAAGAGGGGGCAGGAAAGAGGTGGGGGGCAGGGGGGCAGTTAGAGGATGACAGGGGAGAAGATTGGAGGGTAGGGATAGCAGCGGCAGGCAGGGAAGCATTACAGGCGCGGTGATTTTCACTTTCACTTTTGAGTGCCAATCACCGCGCCTGTAGCCGGGGGGGGTGGGGGTGGGGGCAAATCGACCCCCCCTGGGGTGTTGTACAACTCCCCATGTACCTGCAGGCCGAGTGACAGGTCAGTGACACCCTCACTCGACCTGCAGGAGCCCGATCATTCCATGGCCCAGGGGGTGGGCCAAGGGTCTGGAAGGGGTTAACATGGGGCCCTATGGAGCAGGGTCCGAGGAAACACCTGATGTCTCCTCGGACCCGATTTTACTGTACTGAGCATGCTCAGTACAGTAAAACTGCTCCAAACTGGGAGAGCAGGCGTTAAAAAAAAAAAAAAAAAAAAAAAGTTTATGCTCACCTATCCCCGAGCCCCCGCCGTCTCCTGCAGGCTCCCGCCGGCTCCAGGTGTTTTCCTGCTGTCTGCAGAGGTCTTCTTCTGCTGTACAGGACCTGCCGTGATGTCACAGTCACGTGACCGCAGGTTACCATGGTGTAACCTGCGGTCACGTGACTGTGACATCACAGCAGGTCCTGTACAGCAGAAGAAGCCCTCTACAGACAGCGCGAGGACACCTGGAGCCGGGGGGCCTCGGGGATAGGTGAGAATAAACTTTTTTTTTTTTTTTTTTCAGGCCAGAGGCTACAATTTAATGCCGGAATCGGATGCCTATTTGGCATCCGATTCCAGGCATCAGAAGGGAGCCGATGCTGTTCGAATTTATCAGACAGCATCGGCTCCCTTCAAAATCGTAATGTGAAAGTAGCCTAACTCTCAATCTGATTTCTGCACCTGTCCACCGATATTTCGTCCACTCCTCATGTGCAAACTGCTCCAGCTGTCTCGTGTATAGAGGTCTTCGCCTAATTTAATATCATTGTAATTGTTTATTTTTCAATAAATAACATTATGAAATAGATTATTTGATGGGGGGGGGTTTGGTGCCTACTGTGGAGTTTATTCTCTCCCTCTGATGGTTATCTCTGTTCAGTTAAACAGTATTCCTAAATAGACCATCAGTCCCCTTTTATAGTGGAATATGTATAGGTTTAGTGGGCCTTTTCCAAAGTTCATGATTCAGCTCCTTCCACATATGCTCAATATGATTTAAATCAGGGCTCATACAAGTAATTTCAGAATAGTCCAACACTTTGCAATTAGCCATTCTTGGATGTTTTATCTGTGATTTGGATCATTAACCTATTAAATCCATGACTTGCGATACAGATGATGTTTTCTGAAACTGTGCAGAACATTTTGCTCCAGAATGTATTGATAGTCTTGAGATTTAATTGTAGATATTCAAGACACCCTGTGATGCAAAGAAGTACAAAAAACATAAGTGACTCCTCCATGTTTCAGAGTAGGTACAACGTTCTTTTCTATGTATTTTTCATGCTTGCGTCTACGAACATTACGCTGATATGACTTGCCAAATGCTCCAGTTTTGTCTCATAAGTCACAAAGCTTCAGTGAAAGTGTCCTTTTGACCTGTCAATATGCATTTTGGCAAATTACAATCTTGCTTTATTATGATTTGCTTCCAACTGGGGTTTCTTCCTTGGTTATCTCCCATAAACACCACTTTGGCCTAGACAATGACGAATAGTGCAACTTCAAGGATTAAGGATAGTAGTGTAACCAGGAACGAGAGATTGAGCCAAGCAAGAAAATGTTTCTTAAGGGTATTTAATCAATCACAAAAAATCATCCTCCTGCCTGGCTCAATCTCTGGCGCATGGATACACTACTATCCTTAATCCTTAATGCTGATTGTCCCTCTCTGAGGGATTAGTGACAGAGCCATGGGAGAGGAGGCCTTCAGTAGAACTAACCTTGAGGACCAGGGTTTCCTGCAGTGACATTACCGTCACATGATCCGCTGTCTACCTGGAAGCACTAGGCTTGGTGTGCAGTAATACACCACATGCTACAGCAGGTTGATCAGGCGGTAAAACCAGGAAAGGTTAGTGCACTAATCTGAACACCCTTCCCCCCACTAGACCACCGGGTAATAGGAGTGCCCTTCCTGTCTCTTATTTTCGAAGAGTGCAACTTGACATTTGTCACGCTACCAGGGGAAGGCGCCCCACAGTGGACCCATTAGGCCGTGGTAACGAACTCCCCTGGGTGAGCTGGTCCTAGCTGGTTTATCCAACCCCTATACAGGGATTGTCAGGGGCAAGCCCGAGGGGCCTAAATACCACAGCTGCTAGTACCAGGGGGGTGGCTTGTAGGTTAGCCTATACTACGGTAAGGCAAAGAAGGATCTGAAGCACCAGAGCCCGGGGCTAGAAGAGCTGTAACTTTATTCTTTCATGAGTTATTTTATTATTTTTTTTTTAATCATCTTTTTTTATTGATTACGATATGCAACATACATATATGTGATTGACAAGAAGACTTAGAAGGTAAAATGAATAACAATATATGAGTCATATTAGATTAAATCGACTTAACACATTTTCCAATGTTTTTTCAAACAAATAACGTATTACCATTCCGTCAATAATGCTTTTGAGAGAGCAGAATAAAAAGAAATTGACCCAAAATGATAGTCAGCACTGCAACGTTACATATCATTTATCATGATCAGTTATTACCCCCCAACCCTTCCCCTGAGTATGTCTACCTATCAAAATGTCTTAAGAGTAGCTACTAGGTACCGTATATACTCGTGTATAAGCCGACCCGTGTATAAGCCGACCCCCCTACTTTTGCCCCAAAAATCTGGAAAAACCTATTGACTCGTGTATAAGCCAAGGGTGGACCCCAGCACAGGTATACAGCCCTCAGCAAAGGTATACAGCCCCCAGCAGTGTGGTATACAGGCCCCCCCAGTGGTATACAGGCCTCCCCAGTGGTAGTATACAGCAGCCCCAGTGGTAGTATACAGCAGCAGCCCCAGTGGTAGTATACAGCAGCAGCCCCAGTAGTATATACAGCCCCAGTGGTAGTATACAGGCAGCCCCAGTAGTATATACAGCCCCAGTGGTAGTATACAGGCAGCCCCAGTAGTATATACAGCAACCCCAGTGGTATACAGCAGCCTCCCCAGTGGTATATACAGACCCCACCAGTATATACAGCAGCCCCAGTGGTATATACAGCAGCCCCAGTGGTATATACAGCAGCCCCAGTAGTATATACAGCAGCCCCCAGGGGTTATACAGCACCCCCCAGGGGTTATACAGCGGCCCCCAGGGGGTACCCAGCGGCCCCCTGGGGTACCAACAGCCCCCTGGGGGTACCAACAGCCCCCTGGGGGTACCAACAGCCCCCTGGGGGTACCCACAGCCCCCTGGGGGTACCCAGCAGCCCCCAGGGGGTACCCAGCAGCCCCCTGGGGGTACCAACAGCCCCCTGGGGGTACCAACAGCCCCCTGGGGGTACCCAGCAGCCCCCTGGGGGTACCCAACAGCCCCCTGGGGGTACCCAACAGCCCCCTGGGGTACCAACAGCCCCCTGGGGGTACCAACAGCCCCCTGGGGATACCAACAGCCCCCTGGGGGTACCAACAGCCCCCTGGGGGTACCCAGCAGCACCCTGGGGGTACCAACAGCCCCCAAATGCTGGCACTCGGCCCCCTTGTAAGGCTTCCCCCCCGCTGCTTATACATTACCATCCCGGTGTTCTGATCCGCGCCGCTCCTCGGTGCTTCTTCATGCTCCGTCCTCGTTGGCTGCATCCGGGATCTCCATTCTCCGGCCGTCGCGCGATGACGTCATATCGCTGCGACAGCCGGAGATCCCCGGATGCAGCCAGCGAGGACGGAGCATGAAGAAGCACCGAGGAGCGGCGCGGATCAGAACACCGGGATGGTAATGTATAAGCAGCGGGGGGGGGGCCTTACAAGGGGGGACAGTGCCAGCTTTTGGGGGGAATATATGAACTGCTTCCCCCTGCCGCTGATTGACAGGGGGAAGCAGTGCATATATAATGAGCGGCCCCACGTGATGGGGCCGCTCATACAGCAGCCTCCCCCGCCTCCTCCAGCCTCCACAGCCCCGGCCCCACAGCCCCCACCACAGCACATACCGTAGTGACTCGTGTATAAGCCGAGGGGGGACTTTTCAGCCCAAATTTTGGGCTGAAAAACTCGGCTTATACACGAGTATATACGGTATTTTACAAATGAGACTTACAAGTCTAGTAGGTCACTATAGATATCAAATATCACAATTTAGTTTACCTAGTGTACCGCCCAGGTTTTCCAGTGCATACCAGACAGTATCTTTATAGGGTCGCATAAAAATCTTAATTTCCGCATCAGATAATTCTGTTTGATAAAAGGTCTCCATTTAAGAAAATTTTTTTTTGCCAATTTATCAGTATTTCTTAGTGTTTCTGTAGATTATAATGATAACATTTTTTTAACATTTTCCCTCACTAAGTCTATCCCTGGAACCAGGCTACTGAGCCAATTTTGAAGCAAGAGTCTCTTCGCCACCATAGCAATAGTATGGAATAGAACATGAGGTTGGCGATTTTCGATTCCTTCCTCTCTAGAATGGAACAGCCAGAGCATTGGACTTAGTCTATTGTCTATATTGATAAGTTTCACAGACATTTCCTTAACGTTTTCCCAGAAGGAACGCGTTTCCCCACATGACCAGATTCTGTGTTCCAGGTCTGTTTTGAAGGTTTTACATTTGGGGCAATGCATCCATCTACCCTGGTTACCCGGCGCATGGGGAATATTGAAGCCCTGGATGGTCCCATGCATTAATCTGAATTGAGAATCCCTCCATCTCTCGTTAATTATGAATTTTTAAACTGTCGCCCATCCATCTAAAATTCTTTGGTTAAGGTCAGGGTCACTAATATGCTTTCTCCATTTATTAAAGAGCCTGTCGGTTTGAGGGAGTTTTGTAATCTACTATAAAGTAAGGATATGGAAACATCTTCCTGGGTCAACTCCATCAAATCATCCCACAGGGAATGAGTCACTTCTCCTGAGACATCAACTAAGTGGGACATGAGAGAGTGGCGTATTTGTTGATATTGTAGTAAGTGGAACCCAGGGAGTCCATATTTTGTTAAAATTTCCTCTCCCGTTAACCATCTCTTTTCACTGACATGGATTAAATCTCCCATGGTCGCTATACATTTAGTTTTCCACTCCCGGAAGAGTGTGTTCTCATGTCCTAATCTGAAGAAGGGACATGACCACGGATTACATTTTTTAGAGATTTTCCAAGATAGATTTAATTTTTTCCTCACTCCCTTCCAGGATATTATCGTGTCTCTAAATATGGTTGAGTTTTTAATCATAGTAGGGAGCTGTGGAAGGGGAGTATGCAATAGCGAGAATAGGTCCCACGGTTATAATGCATTTGTATGAAATCTTTGTCAAATTATGTCATTTAGCCAGTTTGATCAATATATACACAAATAGTGGGCGTTTTCACAGGAAGTCTGGCCAGGGGGTGGAGCTTATGGACAGGGAGCGGAGCTTATGACATTTTTTGTATGTATGAAATGTTATTTAAGGAAGTTGTTCATGTATGTACACTGTTTGCCCTGAGGAAGCAGCAGGTCCAGCTGTGAAACGCGTTGGCTCAATAAACGGACATCAAACATACCCTTCTTGCTTTGTGGTCTGCGCGGAATCTAAACATGGGCTTTTTTCTACACAACCGGATTTCTCCCTCACTAGGTGTCTGCAGCGACCAGGATAACAAGGCTCTTGCAGTTTGTTGTGACTCACACAACCCAAAAAGGTGAGTCACACTAATCGGGGGGCATTGAATTATTATCACAGACAAGACCCTATGTGCGCTCCCTTCTCTCTCCCTTTTTTTTTTATCTGCGAATAGTGAGAGTTTTATTTCCTTACTGCCAATCTTAAGGCCCTCAAAATAGTTGTGGGATTCAAGAAAGAGTACCAAAGGCTCAATCGCTAAGTTAAAGAGCAACGGGGATAATGGGCATCCCTGACGCGTCCCCTTCTCCAGTTTAAATGTGTCTGAATTCATGAGTTATTTACAAAATTATGACCACTTATACAATGTGTTTAAACTGCTGCCCATTGTGTTGGATTGTCAATGCAACCCTCTTCTCCTACTCTTGACACACTGATAGCAACACTGCAGAAAAAATGCTAGCACAGGCTTCCAGTATCCATTGTTTCAGATGCTGCACATCTCGTAACTTCACAGCATAGACAATTGCCTTCAGATGAGGGATGAGGGAAACTTTTTTGTGAATGGTGAAGTCAACAAACAAAACCAGCGCTATTGGTCTGACACTAACCCACAGTGGATAGATCCCTCCAAGACTGTTGGAAATCAAAGATTGATGGTATGGTTGGTATATGGGGTACAAAGATAGTGGGGCCATTCTTCATCAATGGAAAGCTCAATGCAACTGGATATTTGAATCATGATGCAAATTCAGATCTATCCACTGTGGCTTAGTGTGGTTTCCATTGATGAAGAATGGCCCCACTATCTTTGTACCCCATATAACACACCATGCCATCAAGTTTTGTGTTCCAGCAGTCTTGGAGGGATCTATCCACTGTGGGTTAGTGTCAGGCCAATAGCGGTGATTTTATTTAACTTCACCATTCACAAAAAAGTTTGCCTTATCACTCATTTGAAGGCAATTGTCTATGCTGTGAAGATACGAGATGTGCAGCATCTGAAACAATGGATACTGGAAGCCTATGCTAGCATTTCTTCTGCTGTGTTGCTATCAGTATTTCAAGAGTGGGATAAGAGGGTTGCATTGACAATCCAACACAATGGGCAGCTCTTTGAACACATTTTATAAGTGGTCATTAACTTGTAAATAACTTCTGAAAGAATAAAGTTAGGTTAAAATCAAGAACACCATTGTTTTTCTTATGAAATTCTCAATACGTTTGACATGTCACATGACCTTCTTCCCATTGAAAAAAATAAAGTTGGATCCAAAATGGCTGACTTCAAAATGTCCACCATGGTCACTACCCATCTGGAAAAGTTTCCCCCTCCTATAGACTATTGTGCCACAAACAGGAAGTTGATATCACCAACCATTCCCATTTTATTTACGTGCATCCATATAAATGGCCCACCCTATACAAATAAATTTAAACTCACCACAAATGCACCAGGAATGACTAAGATAACTGTGGATCTATTCTATGTCATAAAAATAAATAGAAAAACACAATAATATGTAATAAACGTGATCACATCAAATCAAGACATTGCAATGTATTTACATTTGGTCATCTGGTGGCTAGAAAAACAATGGCTCCATGGGAAGAAGATAAAAAAAAAAGAATGGATATATTGTAGATGAGGACATACTATTGGTGTAAACCAGGGGTCTCAAACTCCAGGCCTCGAGGGCCGCACACAGTCCAGGTTTTCAGGATTTCCTTAGAGTTTTACAGTTGGTCATTTGATTGCCAACTGTAAAACGCAATGGAAATCCTGAAAACCTGGACTGTGTGCGCCCTCGAGGCCTGGAGTTTGAGACCCCTGGTGTAAACTGTGCAGTTTCACAAATGGGCCCAAGAAGAAAATCAACTATGGGACTGCAAAGGGCCCACATACGGTTCTTGCACATGGGCCCCCTTCTGTCTGTGTCTGCCGCTATATTGGAAAAAGGGAATAGGTGGACTGTAGGACCAAGACAGGTTATCAAACTTGGTACAAAGACAGCATAGGGGAGATCTAGCTGCAACATATAAATAAATTAATGGACACTACAGAGATTATTTTAATGATCTTATTACACATAGAGCTTGAAAAGGGGGCATCCTTTACATATACCTCACCATAGAAGTAGATCCTTTACTGTAAGAGCAGTGAGACTATAGGAATATCTGGCACACAATGTTAGGATCAATTCCTTGAACAAGCTCAAGGTGGGTCTGGGATGCCTTTGTAGACAAATGGGATATTGATTCAGTGATTTATATTGATTGCCTTATTTCGAGTCTAGAAGGATTCACAAGCATTAATGTTAATTGATAGTAGCTGTCATGCCACAGCGAAAAAACGCTTGCAAGCGGTGCAACAGGAGGGAAACACCAGGTAAAAGGGTGGCCCTGAAGATCGGGAGAGGAAATGGGGGTCACCCATTAACACTCACCTGAGTCTAAACCATTTGTAGCCTATTGTCCCTAGAAGGGTCCATCCCTCTGTATGCGATCATATGCCCAGGCACCGGCTGGCCCTGGGCCAGTCGTAGCTAGTGAGAAGGGCAGCAAGATAAGTCTTACTACTGTGATAGGACAACATGGGGAGAGAGAAAAATAAGTGTGACAAAACACAAACAAAGAAACTCCACAGCTTCCCCAAAAAGTGATCACACAGTTTCTACTGGAAACAACTCCACAGTTTTGAATGGAACCACTTCACCAAAAAGATCAGCATAGAAGATCCATAACCGGCATAGGAGAGACCTAGGAGTGAGTTTATAGAGATTGAATGCTACAAGGATCCTCAGCAGGAAATGAAAGTAACTCTGAACCCCTTCAGCACTGAATGGAAATAATTCCGCTCTACTCATGATAATCACCGAGTGGGCTCTAAATAGAATCTGCAATCAGCCAAACGCCGTGACTTTCTGATTCCAGATATCCCTGAGGTCATAGTAGGGTGCGACACACTTATACCATGACGTAAGGTGTAAGAATATCTAAAATAAATTGATCTGGGGTCAAGGCCTAATCACTTGATCCTTTCTCCCCTAAGACAGATGCACATCCCTCCACTGACACCCAAATATATTGAAAATTTATTGCATATCTTATTAATATGCTATATATGTATAAGATGGAATAATTGCTTTAAATCATCAAAATCCATAATTTTGACAGGACATCTAATATGCATGAGGTCATTTAGACTTTTCCCTACAGATGATATCATAGGGAGCTATGCCAACTGCCAAATTAATCTAGCTGTAGCTTACTGCACTCTCCCGACTAAAAGCACACGAAGTTCAACAGTATAAGCTAGTTGGGACAGACAGCTGCTCATTCAGCTAACCAGGCTGAATTCAGACACTTGTGAAACACGGTTCAAGTACGGCTCATTTTTTTTAGGACTGACCACAGGTTTCCTAGTTTCTAAACAGTCTCATAAACATATGAGGCTGTTTAGGTCATGTTAGGAGACCAATGGTCAGTGCTGAAGTAGTAGTCCATACAGTTATATAGGGGCATCTGATTTCAGTTTTAGGTGCAAATGTACTTCAAAGGGTTTCTCTAGGAATACAAAAAAAAATAGATAGAGAAAATCCCAGGAAGTGCTAGGATGGAAAAAAGTACACACAATAGGGTAAACCTAATAGAGGAAAAAAAAAAACAAGTAATAGATTGGTGTTGCTCACATAGTGGGTTATGGGGCAACCACCATGCATAGAAAAACATTTTTGTTATCAGTCACTGCTGCCTCGTGGCTTAGGAAAATCCCCAGATAAGGTTCAATAAAATGAAAAAAAAAATTAAAATAGGTTGTGTGGCTAAATGAAGAGTACTTGATACTGCTGCAAAAAAACGAGTTGGACAACATGTACAGCCTCCCCTTACCTCAGCACCTCTGGTATTTCCAGTTTTGGATCAGATAGACAGGACAGATAGAAGTGTAAGCAGCCTCGTCTTACCTCAGCATCTCTGGTACTTTGAGTATTGGATCAGGTGGACAGGTCGGATAGCAGTGTGAGCAGCCTCTCTTTAACTGAGCACCTATGATATTTTCGGTATTGGATAAGGTAGACAGGGAGAACAGCAGTGTGAGCAGCTTCTTCTTACCTCAGCATCTCTGGTATTTCCAGTATTGGACCAGATATACATGGTGTGAAGCAATGTGAGCGGCCTCTTACCTCAGTATCCCTGGTATCTCCAGTATATTTGGTTGGACAGACTGGACACCAATGTGAGCGGCCTATACTTACACCTGATATCTCCAGTATTTGATCAGTTAGACACGATGTTGACGGTTAGTAGTGTGAGTAGCCTCATCTTACCTCAGAACTCCTTCTAACATCATTTTACACATGATGGAAATGGGCAGAGTTTCCTATAGCACCTGTACTATTAAATATTAGGATAGATTTCTTTCAGGGTAATGAGGTAAATCAGTTATTTCTATAGTGATTACCTTCCAAGACAAACTTATTTTGACTTGCAAAGTCAAAGTATTTTGCATTATTTTCATAATGTCATCGTCCTAGATCTATTTTTTTTCTTTTCCAGCGAAGCCTTATAAAGTTTGACTTTATCAGAACTATTATTTTCTCCAATTTTGAGTTTTCCAAAATCATATTCCATATTTAAGCATTATTTTGTGTCTTTAAAATTGCCTGCAATTCCAGTTCTATTTTGGCCTATTAGACATCCAAATTTGAATCACATCTCTCTCTGTTAGAAGAGGTTTCAATGAGATAATAGATAAAGTGCCAGGTAGAGCTAATGCTAATGTAATTGCATTAATCATGTCATGATAGAAGTACATTTAGACACATCCCTGTGGTGAGCCACTTTTTGGAGACAGCAGATGACCCAGTTACTTTGTTGAGGTGAGAATATAAAATATCCTTAAGTAGATAAATGCTCAGGATGTTCTGGAGAGTGATAACGGCTGGGATATGTAAGAGAAGCTCCGTCTTTTCATTAAAATTCTATAGTCATTAAAGATTGCAGCACTTATGTAATATACACGACATGGCCTAAAGTGCTAGACAGATCATTATATCAATATGTGCTTGTTGAACATCTCACTCAATCCACCATGAACTTGTAAATGCAGCCTGGCTTCTTTGAAATAAGTTTATTTGAGATATGCGTTAGGTGAGTTTAAAGGCCACGTCACACGCATCAATTGTCAGAACGATATCGCTTAAGCGATCTGCTTTTTTGATCACTTAAGCGATATCGTTTGTGCGTCGCTGTGTGTAATCTTTCTTTGAAAAATGGTTTGATTGTTTGATTGCAGATTTGTGAACATGTTATAGCATTCTGTCACCTCAAATCCTACTGTATATAAATTATAAACTGGATTGGGATTCTAGTGACCATTTTAGGCACAGCACCTTTCAGATGCCAGCACACCCTCTGAAGGTACTGTCACACAGGGAGATATCGCCGGTGATGTTGCCGGCGATCGCGGGAGCGCGCATCCCTGACAACATCGCCGGGAGATGTCAGACTGAGCAACTTACCTGCGATGTCGCCGGCTAGTTGCCGCGGCTATCGCTCGCTGGGTTGCCCAGCAACCCAGCGAGCGGTAATCCGCAATGTTGGAGATAGGCGGAATCGCCCGCAATATTGCAGGTTGCCGCGTTACACAGGGCGATCAGGCATGATCGCCTGACCAACATCGCCAGGTTTCCCAACATTGTTGGGAAACCTGGCGATGTGACTCAGGCGATTTTTCACCTGATTATCGCCCTGTCACACGAGGCAACTCTCCGGCAATGTCGCTGCAACCTGGCCACGCCCCTCAGTTGCCGGCAACATCGCCGGAGATATCTCCCTGTGTGACGGTACCTTAAGATTTCCCAGTGAAGCCGCTTGAGGAAAATGCCAGCTGCAGTCCTCCTGAAGTGGTTCTGCCAGCTCCACTGTTAGAGTGTAGATGGCTTCTTATAGGAAGATGCTGAAGAATGACCATATCATTTCTTCTAACTGCCTTAGGGTTTCCAAACTCTGAAGCACTTAAAAGATTTTAAAAAAGACAAAACGTGCTCAGCAATACCGGTTTGACATTACTGCGCATTAAGTTTATATTATGAAACGCCTGATTCTATGATGAAACTGCCTGATAAAAAGAAGCTGCGTGCCTCTGGTGCATGTGCCACTTGTGCCGTTTTTATTTTTTTTTTAAAACCATAGTTTTTTTATTGAGATTATATCCATACAATCAAGTATAAACAGTAAACAAATACTCAAAGAAAACAACAGAAGGGGGAAGAGGAGGTGGGAAGTAAACAGATTGCCTAAAACTGAATGGAAAAGAATATCCGGTATATCAAAGAAAACAACAGAAGGGGGAAGAGGGGGTGGGAAGTAAAGGGATTGCCTCCTCTGCCTAAAACTGAATGGAAAAGAATATCCGGTATATCAAAGATTAGCGTGGAGGGCGTGAGGTATATGATAGGTGGAGTTAATCCATGGATCCCACCACGCCAAGACTCTTTTCCTCCTAGGGAGGTCATGTGCAAGGATTCGCTCATAGTTGTAGTGCATGTCCACTTGGGCCACTAATTCCGTTATAGTGGGGGTCATCAGGAGTTTCCAGTGTCTGACAATGCAGTGTCTACTGGCTATTAAGATATTGGTAACTACTGGTTGGCACAATCTCGGAACATCCGCAATGCCCACCCCCAACAGCGCCATTTGACCATTAAGAACAATCGGGAGACCCGTCACCCTCGCCACGACCCCCTCCACAGCCGACCAAAACCGCTGTATCTCCGGGCACTCCCACCACACATGTTCCAAGGACCCCGTCTGTTCGCACCTCTTCCAACACAGCCCAGAGGAGGTTTTACCAAATTTGGCGAGTTTAGACGGACAGATGTATCAACCCAGTTGGATCTTTTTTGCTTGCTCGAGGTGGTTTACACAGGAGGTAAATCTGGAAGCGTGGGTTAGAGCCGATTGCCAGATATCGGGCGAGGCTGTGAATGAGAGTCTTGATTCCGATTTCACATGTAGGGAAGTTTATCAAAGCCCGATGGGTTGAGGAGAGGTTTGTAGAGAACCGAGATGCCATGAGGTAAAGGGCCTGTTGATTTATAAAGGCGCTGCAAAGGGCTGGTGAGACCCGGGACACCCAAAGAGAGGAGGGCAGAGGCAGCCAGTAAGTGACGGATCTGGAGATATTGGTAGAACATTGTGTTGGGCAATCCAAATTTGTTATGCAAAGCTTCGAAAGATACAATTCCTGAATATTCGAGAATATCGTATAAAGTGGCAACGCCTCTGGACCTCCACCCCAAGAGCGACAGGCCCTCAACCAGCAGTTCCAGAGCCTGTAGGAAATATTTTGTATGAGGAAGGAGTGGTGAGACCTACCCATCAGCAACCAAACTCTAAGGAGCGAGGCCATAGTGTGCAGGGGTGGGGGTGGCTTTATAGCTTGGAGCAGAGTTGCTTCTAGAAGGAGCCTTGGAGAGCCCCTAGGCGAGAACTGTGTTTCGATATTGAGCCATAAATACAAAAGGGGGTTGGGGGAACAAGAGGCGCAATAGTGCCCTTATCACTAGACACTAAAACTGCAAACTGGTGAGCAACAAGGGTCCACTCACCTGGTCCAGTTGTGACACCCACAACTGGTTTGAAGACGTGTTAGGAATAATATCCTGATGGCTGCTGCTGGACCTTCACCGAACCACTCAGACGTGGAAGAGCATCAAGTTACTTGGGAAAAGGTGTATGGCGATCCGCGCTGCCAGACTGACTCGCATCAAAGAATACACTTGTAGATGAAGTGTTGATCAAATCCTTCTTTTATTCACCGACGCGTTTCGGTGCCCACCTGGCACCTTCATCAGGGATCTGAGGTGGGCACCGAAACGCGTCGGTGAATAAAAGAAGGATTTGATCAACACTTCATCTACAAGTGTATTCTTTGATGCGAGTCAGTCTGGCAGCGCGGATCGCCATACACCTTTTCCCAAGTAACTTGATATTGAGCCATGTACATTGACAAGGGTCACCATCCCACCAAAGCTTAGCCGGTTCAAGCAAGGCTGCTAAATGGTATGATGTTAAGTCAGGTACCCGCAACCCCCCCTCCCGAACTGGTAATGACGTTATTTTGTGGGATATTCTGGGAGGCTTGTTGTTCCATATGAAAACCATTTAATGCCCGTTGGAGTGAAGAAATGCATCTGCTTGGGAAACAAAGAGGAAGATTTCTGAATACGTAGAGAATCTTTGGTAAAATGAGCATCTTCACCACATGAACTCTAGCAATCCATGACAGAAATACTGCGAGGATGTCTGCTATGATGGATTTGACCTCACGGAGGAGGAGATCACAATTAGAGCGAACAATGGTATGCATGTGGGTTATTTGGATCCCTAAGTATGTGAAACCTTAGGGAGCCCATTTAAATGAGTAAGTGGCTTGAAGATGTGCAGCGGTCACAAGCGATAGGTTTAAAGGATATATAGAAGATTTAGATAGATTAAGGCGCTAGAGCGAAGCATTGGAGAAGTCAGTCAAGGTAGAAAGAAGCTCAGGCAGAGAATGTTCGACAGAGGTACAAAAGTCACAATCACGTCGTCTGCATAGAGACCTATTTTATAGGATTTGTCTGCTATCTGACCCCAGAGATATTGTCATTGTGTCTGATTATAGAGGCCAACGGCTCCATTACCAAGGCAAAGATTAACGGAGAAAGTGGACAAACCTGGCGGGTGCCATTCGAAATATCGAAGGAGGGCGACAAAATGCCCGAGGCAAGGACTGAGGCAGAGGGAGCCGAGTACAGGGCCGCAATAGCCCTCTCCACAGTACACCTCAAGCCGAACTTCCAGAGAACCTCAGTCACACATCCCCAGTGTATTCTATCAAAGGCCTTTTCCGCATTTAATGATAAGAATGCACTGGGGATGCCTCCCCTCTCCACCACGTCCAGGAGATCCACAATTCTACGAGTTCCATCCATGGTTTGAAGGCCCGGGACAAACCCCACCTGGTCGGGGTCAACCAGTGACGGCAAGACTGCCTGCAGTCTGGTTGCCCAGATCCTCGCATAAAGTTTGACGTCACAGTTCAGGAGGGCTATCGGCTATAGTCACCCGGGGTAGTCAAGGGCTTCCCCGGTTTTGGAAGGATGACTATTGTGGCTTCCAGTCATTCCTTTTTGATTGAACCTGTAGTCTGCCAATGAGAGAAAAGACGAAGAAGATAGGGTGATAAGATAGATGAGAACTGCGAGTAATAAGGAAATGAGAATTCATCAGGGCCAGGGCAGAGCGTCTAGAAGCTTGTGCAATAGCCGTTTGGACTTCACTCAAGGAGAGAGGGGCATTTAGGGCGTTTCATTGTTCCCCTGTCACCTTAGGCAGCATAGCCCTATCCAAGACTTCCTTTATAGTTGTTGGAGAGGGTTGAGGAGAAAGGGGGTCAGAACTCAAGTTGTATAGTGAAGAGTAGAAACTACCAAATTCAGCTGCGATGTCAATAGGACTGGTCACCTTAGAGCCATCCTTTTTTAGCAAAAAGGGGGTCTTGGAGTGGATTTCAGCGCATTTGACCCTTCTAGCCAGCAGCACTCCCGCCCTATCGCCCATGGCGTAGTACTTGGCTCTAGATTTTTTTAGTTTTTTTTCCACCTTCACCAACTGTAAGGTCCTCAAGTCATGCCTAGCCTTTGTCAGGTCTGCCAGACCCTTGGGAGTAGGTGTTGTGTTGTATTTCTTTTCCAGCGATCGCTCAGTCGCCCCCAACACCTCAGCTTGGTGTTTTCTTTTGAACAAAGCCGCCGTTTTAATAAGGAAACCTCGAGTAACCGCCTTGTGTGCAAACCACAGCACATCATCTGTCACGTCACGTGTGTCGTTATGGCCAAAGTATTCGATCAGATGTTTCGAAAGATTTTCAGAAATGGTAGGGTCTGTGAGGAGATATTTTCAGTTTCCATTTGCCAGGAGGGCGAATGGCCTTTATGTCTGCAAACCGGACAGATACAGGGGCATGGTCTGTCCATGTTATGCTTCCAATATCAGCTAAATATTGTGGGAGCAGAGCATCATCAACCAAAATATAATCAATTCTGCTGAAGGAGCGAAACCTGGGCGACAGGTATGTGAAATCTCTTTCTGCTCCATGTAGATATCTCCAGACGTCATGTAAGTGTTGGGTCTCAACCAGAGAGCACATCTCTGATCTGGAGACTGTAGGACCCGAGCAGTCTAATGTCTTGGATATTGGGATATTAAAATCATTCAGCTATCACCCTGTTTCGACCAGAAGCAGAATTGAGATTCTCAAAAAATGTCCTCAAAAATTTAAGTTGCCCTACATTTGGACCGTAGAGAGAGACTATGGTGAAGGGAACCTCATTGATAGAACAAAGTACAATAATATACCGGTCTTTAGGATCCCTAATCACGCTGTCCAGAAGAAAGGATACAGATTTAGAAATCAAAACCCCACCCCTGCTTTTTTCATCTCCCCACTAGCATAAAATTGGTAAGGGTAGTGCAACGAGTTCATTCTATGCTCATCCTGTGGGAGCAGGTGTGTTTCCTGCAGACATATCGCCTCGCTTTTTGTCTGCAGTAGTTGGTGCCAGGTTAGGGATCTTTTGGTAGGCGAATTCAGGCCATTAACGTTGACGGATAATACCGAGATACTCATGGTGGACGTAGCAGAACACTTTTCCTATAGACAATCAAATACACAATACTCTGGTGCAGAGGGGAAAATATATGGAGAGAGGGGGAAGATGGAGAGAAGGGGATGACAGAGAAATCAACACCAATAAGCAAATAAAACAGTAAAGTTGAACAGTTGTAGACTCTTGTCGTGGAGGAGCCACAGACAATAGAGGAGTGTACAAAAAACACTTTCTGGGGCAGGACCATGTGTTCTAATTAGAACTAACTAGGGTCCAAAAAGAAAAAAATTAAAGAAAGTAATTAGTTCCTGTCAGACCATTTAGTGCGGTTGCGCTCTCCATCAAGTTGTGCTCTTTCCAGCGCCAGAGTTGGAGGGACCACGTCCGTGGTTGGATTTGGGCGAAGGCAAATTAGTGGATGATGCTAGGTTCCAAGACCTTAATGCTTTGCGCAGTAATGATGGGATGCAAAGGATTGTTTAGTGCCTTTATATCTAAAAGTTTAGGGAGACCAGTGATCCCCAAGAGTACATGATGTTTTTATCCCGTTGAACTTGACAGCCAAACTCTCTGCGGCGCGAAAGAATCCCAGGGGAGAGATCAGGGTAAACCGACAGTCCTCCAAATGGATCCAGAAGCTGAAGGGTATGTCTCATGTCCTGTAGAAGAGCGTCTCAGATACCGGGACGGATCAGGAGCACCAGCACATCCCTCGGTACTTCTTTAGGCAAGCGATTAGGTTTGGAGATCCTGTATGTTTTTTCAATTGCTAGGTCCTCTTGTGGCAGTCCAGGTAGGATAATGGTTAGAAAGTCAGTGACAGTCGCAAGGAGATCCGTCTCCTCCATGGACTCTGACAGGCCCCTTATTTTGAAATTGTTCCTTCGTAGCTTGTCCTCTAGGTGACAGATTGTTGTATTGACTGGCCCCATCTCTCAATCTAAGGCTGAGTGACTATCTGCGAGCTCGTTATGGGCTGAGGAGTACTCCGCCATTTTTGATTCCAAATGGGAGGTACGATCTGCTATTGCCACTATATCGTCTCGTATTTCACGTACCAAACCTTTCATGTCCTCAAACCAGGTTTGTTGCATAGAGCCCAATAGGGATTTGAGCTTCTTTACACTGGAGAGTCATCCTGCTCCTCCGGAGTCACACTTTCAGATCCCCCGGTAGAGCGAGGGCTCGCATGTGGAGATTTTTGTGGGCTGTGAGGGGTCTGAGCCATTATATGAGCAGGTGTGCGCTGACCCTCTGCTGCAAAAAAATCAGTCACTTTGGGGTCCCTGGTGTGCCGACGGGAGGAGGATCTGGGCATTGCCTAAAACAACGTATGGCCTTTGGTGAAAGGTGGCAAATAACAGTGGCTGTTCTATACCCCAAGTGGGTTCCAATGTGTCTGATGCTGCAATCCTGAGGCACAGTCCCCACAGAGTGAAAGGGTGCCGCAGATCTTTGTGTAATACTCAGGGTGGAGCTTTTGGCTGTATGTCTGTTATGGCACTGATGGGGTTAACAGATGTGAGTCTGCTGATACCACCGGAGTGCTGGGAAATCTTTGCATTAGCCGATGCCTGTATGACCGGTCCGGTGAGGGTTAGGTGCTGCACTGTCTCTAAAATATACACGGAGGTTCCCTCCACTTACCCGCTGGAATCGGGTCTTGGACGGCGGGAGCCGTACAGGTCTCTCCCCATGGCCGATCGGCTCCTTCGCACAGGTAGCAGGGCTCACATGCACCGATGATGTCGGCGGGGCCGCTGGGATCCCACCGTTAGTTAGACCGCGCAGTGAGTGGCAGATGGGGCCTCTTTTCCTCCACACGGCCCCCTTCTCTGCCTCCGTTCCCCTCCGATCGGCTGTGGCTGTCCCGAGGTCCGGTGCGGCAGCTACGAGGCCCCTCCGCTCCCCCTCTGGTGCAAGTCCTTTGGACAATGCGGGAAGGAAGCCGCCGCCTCGCAGGCAATCAGGGGATGATAGGGTCTCCACCACAGCTCAGCCTGTGGCGTGGGGGAGGGAGAGATACTCCACAGGCTCCAAAGAGGCTCAAAACTCCGCTCCAGGGCGAGGCAACCAGGCCACAATCCTTCCGGTGCACTCCAGTTTGTAGTCCCCCACTCTGGGCCGGTTCGGAATGGTGAGAGTGCCGTTATATCGCAGATTAGACGGAAAGACCAGGAGAGCTCCCTTAACTTGCGTCGGCGCCATAGGCTGCAGGACACGCCCCCCACTTGTGCAGTTTTCACAAAACTTTGACAAAATGGGCGGAGATGGGGTGGCTTGGGGGTGCGACGGGATGCCCCAGTTTGCCTAATTTATGATGAGCTGTTGCATTACCTACTCAAGAAATAGCAGGAAGAGGCCTGCATCTTTTCATGACTTAGGAGCGTCTGACTTGAGCACGCTGTGAACAATGCTGATCTTGATGAATTGGGCACATAGTCTTTTTGCAGTGTTTACGGAGCAGACACAGAGTGGAAACTCTGAAGTTTTTGAGATTTTGTAGAGTTTCTGCTCAGTTTCTGCTCCAAAAACTATGTGTACAGAGCCTTAGAAAGTTATTCTTTGGTCTCTTTAGATATACATCCACTTTTGGATTTTGTACTTTCTCTGACTGATGAAAATCAATAGAGTTAATAACTACAAATCATAGGTAAAGAGATATCTGCATATTTCAGCCAATTACAAAGTCAAATTCATGGACTATTTTCACAATATTGCCATATCATTAGACTGATGAGGAAATTAATTATCTGGCTAATATGTGCATTAGACATATTAATAATCATACAGTATATACAGCTGAAGAAAATTCCATCACGCAGAAGCTCCGATCTATACTTGCTACTCTTTCAGTAACTCAATACTTTTCATGGGCTAGAGAAGCAAGAAACTACTTGCAATATTATGTTCAATAAAAAGTAATACATAAACTCCATTCTGCCTCAGTAGCTATTGATTTCTGGACAGTGAATTTAAATGACCCATATTTCATCTGTCGATCGCAGGATCACTAGGTGTTTTGCTAGTTTTACATCGCTATAAGCTGAACGTAGAATCAGTGGCAACGAAAGACATTCATCTACTAAAAGACTGAAAATTGGACTCTATAATTAAAATTGGTACAAGAAAAGGTCCAGAGGGGACAATCAATGCGAACTACGCAGGGCCTGACATATCAATGTGTCTTCACTAAGGAAGGCCCTGGGAATTATAGCAGGAGGTCATTATGTGATTGAAGTGTACAGGACTTATGTGCATATTCCAATTTTATAAAGATGTACGGTACATTATTTTTTTCCTGCTTACCATATTGGGTGCCATTTATTTTCCGGTTAACCTCAGACAAACAAAGCACAAGAAAAGGCTAAGGAAGTTAAAAACTCATAAGCATATTTATTTTTGTTTCACTGATTTGTCCCTTGATACAGCCAGACCTTTAGCTGTATTTTGTGACTGCTAGATCTTTGTATGCTTCCATGAATAGTTATTGAAGTGACAGCTTTCCATGTTAAGCATTGTTCACAATTAGAATAATCATTTTCTGTCAGGTTTCTGTGTATTTGATGGTCACAATAGCATATTGAGCTGCTCTATTCAATTCTGTAAAAGAGAAAACAATGGACAGTCAAAATGGTCCCACTCCATCATGGATTCGGTTAAATCAGAATCTATGATGATGCCAGTCAAAGCTGTTCCATCGCCAAGCTCCTCCTGCAAGTCCCGGTGAGTGGCTGCACCTTTTTCCCACATAACAGCTTTTGGCAGTGGGTTACTGAAGTAGCACCTCTGGTGACATCGGGCATGTCAGCCTATTTCCATCGGTCTCTTGCTTTCATGCAGATTAAGGTATTCACCTCTTGGATTGACCGATGTGGCTGTGCATTGGGACTCTTTCTATCTCCTATTTGCCTCTGGCCTCATTTCCAGATACTCCTTCCACTTTCCCACGGGTTCTGCACCAGCTCCATGCTTTGACTGTTTATTTCATTCATGGCTATGCTCTAATCTGGTTTCCGGTTATATTTGACTGCTCTCCTAACAATGATGCTAATGCCGGAGTAACACTTGAGAGAGACTCACGCAAGTCTCACACAGCATCACCTTGCACGGTCGCTGGCTCTCCTGACAAAACATGCAGCTTCACGTATTTCAATGCAACTGCACGCTCTTGTCCGGAAAGCCTGCAGCCATGCCAGGTGATGTGATGCAAGTCTTTCTTAACTGTGTCTCCAGCCTGTTACTACCAACACTACTGCAAGAACAATATTGACTTACAGCAGGGGCGGGGAACCATTTTTCTGCCGAGAACCGTTTGGACATTTCTACAATCCTTCAGGGGCCATACAAAATTATCAACTTGAAAATTACCATACTATATTTGGTTAAACAATCAACTCACCACTACTGTGGAGGCTGGAGCTGTTTCTCTTTGGCGTAATATTGGACATGTTGCTTCTCAACTGCTTTTCCAGTTTTGCTAGAGCCCTAGACATCACAGGATAGGCTGGAAGCATATACCTCACTGGGGAGACTGAGGCTGGGGCATAGAGATCACTGGAGAGCTGGATTTAAAGTGCAGAGAGTCAGCAAAACGCGTCTGCCAGCCTGAGCACTGCAGTCCTCAGGAATCTGCCTGGGGGCCGCAAAAAGTCATTGAGGGCTGCATTTGGCTCTGGGGCCGGAGGTTCCCCACCCCTGACTTAGAGAATTAATATCTACAAGAGTTTTTCAGATGTCAAACTTCTGAAGTCCAATTACGTCTATAAGAAGCAAAATTTGGTTCCATTATGGATGTGTACTATCATCTCTGCATAATTAACCTTCTATGAAAATACAAGCAAGACTGAGCTCAATATACAGCTCCAAAAATACAAGTGATATTGTAAGCGCTAAGGTAACAGTAACCAGGACTCGGCTCAATCAAATATTACCTCTTGGCTTTAATGGTTCAGTATAAGGATCCCTTTAGCCACAACGCGTTTCAGCGCCAATTGCGCCTTTCTCAAGTGATTTCTCAATTCGCCCTGAAACGCGTTGTGGCTAAAGGGATCCTTATACTGAACCATTAAAGCCGAGAGGTAATATTTGATTGAGCAGAGTCCTGGTTACTGTTACCTTAGCGCTTACAATATCACTTGTGTTTTTGGAGCTGCAAATTTTTCTTCCCTGCCGGGAAGCGTGATGCTCAGCAGTTTTGGATTCTAGGACCTGGCATACGTCATTCCACCACTCCCCCTGAGCTGTCACGTGCACCGAGATCCACGGGGATTACGTGCTTCTTTCCACCTCGCCGCTCGGAGCCCATAAGGAGAGCCCAGCTGGGAGAAATCTAAACCTACATTCCAGTTGTGCGGTCAGGCACAACAGGAGAAGGTGAGCAAAGGGGATCTTTGACTGACCCCACACTTGATTTAAGCAGTTTGGCGCAAATCTATTTGTTTTTTTTAGCTCAATATACGAGTGGCTCATTATGGAGGCAAGGCATCAATTCATCAAAGGGCGGTTTAACGCCAGTTTCGGCCAGCTCCCTCCCACAAAACAGGCAAGCTGTGGGTGTGAAGGAACATGGAGACGCCCACTCATCTAATCCATGACTAGCTGCAACGTGCCTTATGCACAAATCATGGAGACATTTTTCAAGTGTGCCTCTTAATAAATCAAGCACCTCTGAATTCAGCATACTCACTCTTCAAGATTGATGTTATGAATGTTGGTTTTGATGAACCGGGCCTTTATGTCTTAGCATGGGTATGCCAAAATCACACAGTCTCAGTTTCCTGAGTTCTCTGGTACACATTTTTTAACAAGGCTGTCTGGATTAGAAATCCAAACAAAAATCCAGTTGTGGAATTCTGAGTAACAGATGAGGATCATTAAAGTGTATGTACACTACTAGACAACACTTCCTTAATCAATTCAGGGGCCCATAGAAAATAAAAAGTCTATACTTACCTGCTACCACAGTGGTGCTATTCCAGCAATGTAAGAAAACCATTGAATAAATATCGCAACAGGGTCTTATCTGATGACAAAAGGAAACAAGATACAGGGAATTGCTCACCTGGTCCAGTTGTGTATCACATAACATATATCGAGTTTAAGATTGTCAGCTACTGCAGTCCCACAAGTTTAGTAGACTGCTAAAAAGCCTAGAGGAAATTAGATCAGTGGGTCTTCTGTGCTGCTGATAGCAATCCAAAGGAATGATCCTGTATACTGAGTGGACTCAACGCATTTTGGAGTCAACAGACATCTTCATTTTTGCCATAAGTTCACATTCTGAGAGCTGGTGGAAGCCTATTTTTTCAGCTTCTTTTGCTGGGTGTTGGTGATGTGTGTCGGCCATTGTTGCTGTGGTTTCGTGCCTGTGGGGTGGTGTGGCCTGGAGTCATGGGGACTCAGCCTTATCGCAAGGGTGCTGTGGGGCACCGAGTCCCCCATACTGCTGATGCATTGCAGCTGAAGTGGAGATTGCCTTAATGGTGTGGTGTCATGTGCCAATGTACAGTTAAGGACCCACTACGAGGTTTGCTTTGACGTGGCAGTGGGCTTCATACAATCTGATCAGAATGTTAAACTAAGAATCTCATTTTCAGATTTATGAATTTTTGCCTAGCAGCACCAGATCAACTTATGATTTTGGATGTGCAATCCAGGTCTTTTTTGTACAGCAATGTTGACTTCTTCATCAGGATATAACCACACACTTGATCTAATAGCAAAGTCATGGCTCTCGCCAAGAACAGCAGTGCCAACATCAGAGGAAGAGCGCCACAGTGAGGTGAATCTAGACTGTCTTTTTTATTTTCTATGGGGCCCTGAATTACTAAAGAAGGTTTTGTTTAGTAGTGGACAAATCACTTTAAATACTATAAGCAAAAAATGGTTAAAAAGTGTGTCTATGTCTCAAGGACATGATTGTGAACCACATTCAAAGCCCAAAATACATAATTTCTCCTGTGTTGGTGCTCCAGGTAAACTGAACACTTGCTACCCAATATTGCCACAGCTCACTTCTGGAGATTCTGACAGCGGGGCACCATGTGATCAATTTAAAATAAAGAGATCATTCTAACTAAAAAAAATAAATAAATATACATATAAGTCATTTTACATTTCTGATTCCAGGAACTGAAGATAAAAAGATTAAAATATAGAACCCTTTCAAATAGATATCTCTAAAAATGTAAATTTTTGAAATTCTTAATGGAATTTCCTCCTGCCAGGACAAATGACAAATGGTAATGATATGTTGGTCTAGGTTTCACATTGGCCATCAAGATTTAAAGATTCATTTTCAGTGAATGATGTATCATTAAACACTATCATTTTGCACATGAATGTCTATTGATATGTCCTGGGCAAATTACTAAATCTGTTCTGGACCATTTGGTTTGTTGATGAAGCAAATATATATTTATGTATTGCGTTATTATGACCATTTACAGACTGTACCTTTGAAGTAAATTACTGTAAATGCACCCATCCATTCTCAGTCCATGCCATCTCGCTATACATTAGATATTTATTATACTTGTTTCTAGTTTCTAGATTGATCTATATTTATTGCAGCAGTGATATAGCCATAGGGGACTGCAACATCGGGAAGTAGGTAAGGCAATTGTGGTAGCTGCTCTAGAGACTCCACTATTCTGGGTACTTACCTACTCTTACCCTTTCATTTAAGCCAATAAACAGTATTAATGACTATTAAGATTAATGGCACCAGTGGCGTACAACTATATTCTATGGAGGACTATGGGGGTGTATTATACTATATGGAGGAAAATGGGGTGTGCATTATACTATGTTGAGTACTATGAGATGCATTATATTATGTGGAGTACTATGGGGTGCATTATACAATATGGAGGACTATAGGGCTACACTATTATATGGAGGACTATGGAGGTGCATTATATTATATAAAGGACAATGGAGGACTATGATGGAAGCTTTAAACTATATGGCGGGGGGGCGTGTCCTGCTGCTGATGGCGCCGGACGCAGACTAACTGAGCTCCTCGCCCAGACCCACTGCAACGGCACCTTACCGGCACCACTAGACCTCCTGCGGCTCCATACTGACGGAGGACTTTCCCTGGACGGCCCCCAGCATGCCGCGGGCTTCATCCCGGAGAAGACAAACAGACAAACAGTGACTGCATACTTTGAGCCGGGCAGACCGCGCGATTCCCCTCATAACATGGCGCCGGCGCACCCATCTCCTTCCTCCACGGCTGCACAGCGGTCTCCTCGCAGCGTGGAGGCTGTGGGGGGAGAGGATGATGACAGTGCCCCGGTCACTCAGGGAGCTATTAAAGCCTTGCTGGCAGCACAAAGATTTTCCATAATTGAGGACATGAAGGGGCTCATGGGCACCCTGAGGGAAGACCTGGGGATGCTGGCTGAGAGAACGGAGCACCTGGAATCAAAGATGGCAGACTTAGTCTCCGCACATAACAGCCTCGCTGACAGCCATGCCGGGTTGGATAGAGAAGTGGGGACAGTCTCCTCAACCATATGCCACCTCGAGGACCAGCTTAGGAAAAATAACCTAAAACTGCGGGGCATAGCAGAAACAGGGGATGCGATAGAAGTGGCTAAGGCTTTTCTACTGGCGGCCCTCCCTGAGACCCCCCAGGACCATTTGGACATTGAAAAAGCCTTCCGGATCCCTAAGCCGGCAAGGCTTCCCCCGGAGGTACCGAGAGACATCTTGGTGTCCCTGTTGAGATCTGGGATCAGAGATCGGCTACTGGGGCGAATAAGGAATGGCCCCCCCCCTACCGGAGCCCTACTCGGGGGTTCAGGTGTACCCCGATCTCTCCCCGGGGACCCTGACCCGCAGGAGGGATTTCGCATCCAGCTGCAAGATTTTGAGGGAAAACGGCATATTCTACAGCTGGGGCTCCCCTGCAGCAGTTAACTTTAAACATAAGGGAAAAAGACACTCGTTCTCCTCCCCCAACTCCCTGAGGAAGACCTTAAAATATGGGGTCTAATATCTCCCAGTGCTCGCCCTTCCCCACGGCGTGACTCTAACAGGAATGGAGTAGAAGGATCTTCTGCTGCTGAGGTCCTATGAGGGTCCAGACCTGAAGAACAACTTCCCAGTGGCTCTGGATGACCTGCTCTTTTTCACCTTTTTCTTTTCTCTTGTTTTAGTTTTCTATTCCCTTCGTAATTACTCCAGGACCCTGTGGAACTGTCGGTGTCCTCGCCGGACATGGCCTGACTCCGTGACACTCGAGTTGGGGCTTGTATCGGGCGTGGGACACCACCACAGGAATTGAGGAGCTTTGGGGGACTTACCCCCCACTTTTTTCTCTTCTGACCCCGGTGGTATCTGGGAGTCTGGCGGAGTTTACATAATTGTTACATATTTGTTCGTTGTCTTTAGTTAGTTTGTCGCTTTGTGACCTTTCCCTATCCCAGTGTTCTCCCCCATTGTTACCAAGTCCGTCCGTACTTTTGTCTCTTTTCCCGTCCTCTGGGTGTCGGTGACCCTGTACTTTTCCTGTGCTTACCTTCCCCTTCTCACCGCCCCCCCCTTATTTTTCCTTCTTCTTCCCCATTCCCCCTCTCCCTCCCTCACCCCCCCCCCCCCATTTTTTCTCCTCCCTACTACCCCCCCCTCCCTTCTTCTCTTTCTCTAACCCTCTCCGTCTGCCCCCTTTCCTTCCTTCTGAGCCTATCGCAAAAAATTTTGATCTGATTTATACAGTGGGAGTCTGACTCCCCCCGGGGAGTGGTTATCATGAATCTCAAACTGCTGTCCCTCAACACTAAAGGCCTTAATTCCCCAGCCAAACGTTCCTTCCTGTGGAGGGAGATTAAACAGTCGGCAGCAGAGGTTGTATGCGTGCAGGAGACCCACCTGCTTGTGGGAGACACACAGACTCCAGCATGCCTCTTTTCCCCATGTATTTCACGCTTGTCATGTAGCAAAGAAGGCAGGAGTGAGTATCCTAGTGAAGGGCTCCGTACAGTTTCATTTGCTGGATTGCATTGTAGATCCTGCGGGGAGGTACATAATTTTGAAATGCGAATTGGTGGGTGAGGCCCATACCTTAGTGAATGTATACGCCCCGAACACGGGACAACTAAAATTTGTGAGATCCCTACTGGGAAAGCTTAGGGAGGACAATATAGGTAAACTTATCATCTGTGGAGATTTTAATGCAATAATGGAGAGCCGCCTGGACTCCTCCTCCCCCACTTCTCGGGGGGTAGGACTCTAGGTCCCCTGTGTCGGGAGCACCATCTCCACGACGTATGTAGATACCAATATGCTGAGGAGAGGGATTATTCCTTCTCGCATGTCCATGTATCCTATTCTCGGATTGATCTCTTCCTGGTGAATGACGCCACCCTGGGAGCCTGTAGGTCCTCAGAGGTGGGGGTCATCACCTGGTCGGATCACGCACAAATAACGTTGGAGATCACAATGGGATCGGGAGCTGGTGCACCCCGTCGCTGGAGGTTAAATGCAGGCCTCCTGGCGGACCCCCTGGTGGTTGGGGAGCTCGTCACTAAATTACAGGATTACTTCTCCATGATCGATGACGGGGGGTCGCAGATGACACGCTGTGGTATGCCCACAAGGCGGTCATTCGTGGCCTTCTCCTTCAAAAAGCCTCTCAGATAAAGAAACGCAGAGAGTGGTTGAGACAGGAATGGATAGACGAGATAGGTCAACTGGAAACGATCCACAAAAAGAGCCCGTCCCCCTCCCTGCTGTCCCACATCTTGGCCCTTCGCACCAAGTTGAGAGCTCTTCTCCTCCAGCAACACGAGAAGTCCCTACGAAAGATAAAAAAATGAAATATTATGCGATGGGGGACAGAGCGGGAGCCTTGCTGGCTCGTCGTTTAAAAAAGAGGGACGACAGAACTATGATCTCCTCAGTGAAACGATCAGATGGAAGAGTGGTTAGAGATCCGCCCGGGATGGTCGAGGTGTTTGCTTCATACTATGAAAAATTGTATAATCTGAAGGGTGACACAGACACCCCACAACCTACTCCTTCTACGATCAGGGGCTTCCTCCGGAGCTTGGATCTTCCCACCCTCTCATCTGAGGACCTCCGGAGGTTGAATGGACCTCTTACCCACTCTGAAATCGATAAAGTGATCATTTCGCTAAAGTCCAACTCGGCTCCAGGTCCAGATGGGCTCATGAACGAGTACTACAAGACGTTTCGCCCAGTCCTCACGCCTTACCTGCTTCGCCTGTTTTCTATCTGGCAATCACGGGGGTCCATTCCGGGCCAGGCCCTGGAGGCCACTATTATGACCATCCCCAAGCAGGGGAAGGCGACGGACCGCCCCGAAAATTACCGTCCAATTTCATTGCTGAACGTGGACTTAAAAGTATTTGCGAAGCTGTTGGCGGTCAGATTGTCGGCGGTGATCCCTTCCCTGGTCCACCCAGACCAAGTGGGTTCGTGCTTCACAGGCAAGCCAGAGACGGGACTTGCAGAATGCTAAATTTGATTGAGGTGGGTGAGAGACGGGGGGCCCCTTGTGTATTCCTGTCCCTAGACGCGGAAAAGACGTTTGACAGGATAAACTGGGGCTACCTACGGGAGGTTCTCTGCACCCTCGGTTTTTCGGGCCCCATCTTATCAGCAATCCTCGGCCTATACTCTCACCCCTGTGCTAGAGTCTTTTCGGCAGGCTTTTTGTCCCGAACTTTTCAGATTTCAAATGGGACCAGACAGGGTTGCCCCCTCTCTCCCCTGATATTTGCCCTGTTGATGGAGCCCTTGGCGGTCTCCCTTAGGGCGGATCCCTCGATAACTGGGATCCAAGTGGGGGATAGGGCGCACGTGGTGGGTCTATATGCCGACGATGTCATTATTTCCATCTCTAATCCAGCATCCTCACTTCCCGGGATAGTTGAGATACTTGACCGGTTTGCGCGAACTTCGTATTATAAATTGAATGAGAGTAAGTCGGTGATTTTCCAGTTCACGTGCCGGTGGGGATGGCAGAGCGCCTCGCGAGGTTATACCCGTTGAAATGGTGCCCTCAGGGTATCCAGTATTTGGGGATCTGTCTCTGCTCCTCAGCGGAGATGGCCTCCCGTAACGTAACTAAACTAGTGGGGGACTTGCGGGGGGCGCTCGAGGCCTTCCCATTAGCCTCCATGTCTTGGATGGCGAGGGTACAGGCCGTACGGATGCTTTGGCTCCCAAAAATCATTTACCTATTCAGATGCTTACCAATTGCATACTCGCCGAGGGACATCGCTCGCCTTCAGTCTGTAGTCAGCAGCTTCATCTGGGCCAAAAAGCCTCATAGAGTGAAGAGGAATACCATGTACCTCCGGTTGGCCGGAAGTGGGATGGGGGTCCCAAACGTCAGCATGTATCTTAAGGCAGTGATCCTGGAATCCGCAAGGGAGTGGTGGAGGGGGGGGGGAGTAGACTCTGGCTGGAGGCAAATAGAATCTCACATGTCCCCTGGGAGATCATTGAAACTTCTCCTCGCGGCTGAGTCTCTAGGAGGGGTGGACAGAGAGGGTCTTTTGCAGCCAATGACAGCCCTCCTTAAAGAATGGGGGAGTCTCACAAGTGGTTGGACTAAACTCCCGACCTCCGAGATCCCCCTGTCCGCGGTACAGTTTCATATCCCCTCTCTGAGCCTCACCCGTTGGAAGGAACATGACATAGGTAAACTGAGCGACCTCTTTATCCAAAACGACCTGATGTCCTTTTCGGAGTTTGTGGAGACTTACCCATCCCTAGAACACACATTCCTACAGTTTTACCAGGTAACGCATTTTCTCCGTTCGAAAAGGTGTAAGCATGACTTGTCCCCCTCGGGACAGTCCCCCTTGCTGCACTTCATCTTCATGGAGACAGAGAGGCCTAAAGGCCTGTCGCTTCTATACAGAGGCTTAGTGGACGGCAACTCGCTATTTAAGACCCCTTGTATGGAGAGATGGGAGCGAGACCTGAGTTTTGCAGCCACTCTCGAGGAATGGGAAGGAGCCGTGCAATGCACGATGCGGGCTACCAGATGCATTAACCACGTGGAACTTTTGAAAAATTCATTTGCGCTGGTATACCTCCCCTCTAGACTGGCGATCTTTGGTCTGGGTGCCTTCCCCCTGTGTTGGAGACAGTGTGGTAAGAGGGGAGACATAGCTCATATGTGGTGGGGATGTCCCAGACTGACCCCAATTTGACTCATAGTGGCTGGCCTCCTAGAAACTCTATTAAAACTTCTCTGACGCCACAGCTGGCGATCCTCCATATTGGGTGTGAGGACTTTCCGCCGGTGCCTCACCACCTCCTTATGTATGTACTCACGGCGGCCAGAACTGGCATAGCCGCAAAGTGGAAGCTTGACTCTCCTCCCTCCATGGCAGACCTGGTGGAAAGATTAAACTCAATATTCTGCCATGAGTATTATCTCGCGCAGGACGTTGGCTCGAGACGTTACGTAGCAGAGGCCTGGGACTTATGGGCATCCCACCCATTGGCTCTTCAGATTCCATATTAAGTTAAGTTAAGCAGCCTGTATTTGTTGGTATCTGAGGCTCTTCTTCCTTTTTCCCTTTTTTCTCTCTTTTTCTTTCCTTGCTTCTGCTGTAGTTGCTTCCCCTTGTCCCCCCCCCCCTCAAACCCTGACCCTTTTTTCCTTCTGCCCTTTTCCCCCACTCCCCCTCTTCCCTCTTTAATCTTACCCCTTTCTTTGACCTTAACCCTCTCATCCCCAGACACTTTCTGGTCGTCCCCCCCCTCTTCGTTTAACCCCTGACAATCACGGAGGACCCTGAATCCCGTCCTCTCTCCCCCCCCCCCCTTTTTTTTATTCCTGTGTTTTTATTCCTGTGTTTTCCAGTCTTTCCCCACCCATATTTTACGGCAACTCGAGTATCTGGATAATATAGCTACGGAACTCCCAGTTAAGCTTTATAGCACTTGGACACGGTCCATGATTCGCTTATCCCCCCCTCGAGGAGATTAACGGCGATACAGTTTTAACTCGAGTCATGTCACAGTCGATTCTTTCATATTGGGTGGCTTTATAATTGTACTGTATGTTTAATACTCTTTATATTCTAATAAAAACTTATTGAAGACAAAATCTATATGGCGGAATATGGAGGTGCATTATATTATGTGGAGTACTATGGGGGTTCACTATACTATATGAAAGACGATATGTGGCCCATTATAATATATGTAAGGCTATGAGGGGTACATTATACTACATGAAGGCCTATGCATGCATTATATTATATGGAGGACTATGGGGGCGTTATACTATATGGAAAGCCATGTGGTGCCCATTATACTATATGCAAGGCTATATGGGGGCCATTATAATATATGGAGGGCTACAAAGGAGCCTATATACTTTAAGGAGGGCTATTAGAGGACCATTATACTATATGCAAGCAATAATATAGTGTAAATGTTTGTGTGGGGTCCACCATTCTCTGCGGGAAGCTGTGTGGGGGCCATTATACTGTTTGGAGGCATAGTTGGGGCCATTATACAGTGTAAAGAGGAGTGGGAGCCATTTTACTGTATATAGGCCCATTATACTGTATGGAGAGCTGTGTGGGCATTATAGTTGGGGATCATACTGTGTTGGAGTCATCATAATTTGCTTGGGTAGTTGAGGAAGAGTTACCATACATTTCAGTCATCATACTGCGTGTGGGAGGTACTGTAGTTCACTGTGGGGGTATTATACAATGATTATGGGACACTTTTGTTGGCATCATACTTTATAGGTGAATTGAAAGGGGAATTTTGGAGCTTCAATAGGAGAAGTACTTTGTAAGGGCTGCAAGGTTGTGTGATATGCTCCTCAGATACCCTGCCAAGTATTTTTTTTATTTTTTGGGGGGGAGAGGGGGGTCAGCAATTAGAACTTCTATGGGGCCCCATGATTTCTTTGTATGCCTCTGAATGACGCTGTATAAGGAATAAAAATTTAAGAAATAAATGACTGTCCTGTACAACTGGCCTTTTCTCTATAGGATCATGCTACCATTCATTAACTGGCACCAGATAAGCATATGGGAACGCAGAGGATCAACAGTTTAAAACATTGCTCATGCCTGTAAAATGGAACAGTCTATGTTAATGGAACATGCAGGCACAGCTGCTACCATAACTTACTAGCATTTTCTTGTCCACTCCATCATAAAGCCAGAGCCAAGTTCCGTTTTCTTCTGCTTGACTGATGGCTACTTTGTCTGAAGTAACACAGCATAGAGGCTGCCAGTTAAGCAGGTGGAGATGGTGCTGGTTGGGGAGTAGAGCTGGAGTAACAGAGGATTCAGTTCTTCCATAGCGATTTGCATATCAATACAAACACCAATTTCTCATAATGGAAGAACAGACTGGTCATGTAAAGGTATTGCTGGACTTGAAAGAGGTACATGAGCATATAAACATTTACTGAGTGAAATCCTGCTTTCAAAGAAGGTAAACCATCACCACAGATGTCTGGTAGTGGCTTATAGCCCCCAAACACAAAGTTGACAAAACCCACCAATATGTGGAATCAATCAACAATGAAACATATATTGGAATTTCGCTAAATCAATTTGTTCAGTCTGGATTACCTAAGGGGACTAATAAATTAAAGTAGAAAAAAAAGTTTATAAATATTTGTAGAAAAAAAAAACCAAAAGTTCAAATCACCCCCCTTTTGCACCACTGAGCATAAAACTATAAAGAAAAAGAAAACACCTATTTGGTACTGCCACGTTCTGAAATGCTCGATCTATCAAAATATATAATCAATTAATCAGATCGGTAGACTGCGTAACAGAAAAAAAATCCAGAACCACCAAAATTATGTTTCTTTGGTCACTGCAACATTGCAATAAAATGCAATAACAGGCGATCAAAACATCTCATCTACCCAAATATGGTATCATTAGAAATGTCAGCTCAAGACGTAAAAAATAAGCCATCACACAGCCCAAGATCCCGAAAAATTAGAACGCTACGGGTCGAGGAAAATGGCGACAAAAGTGAATTTTTTTTTTTTTTTTACAAACTTCTGAATTTTTTTTCATTAGATAACAGTAGAAGTATACATGTTTAGTATTAACAAACTCGTACTGACCCAAGGCATCAGACAGACATGTCAGCTTTATCATGTAGTGATCATGGCAAATAAAAATCAAAAAAACATTGTGGAATTTCACTTTTTTTTTGCAATTTACCTCACTTGAAAGTTTTTTTTCCCCCATTTTCCAGTACACTATAATGTCATTCAAAAGTATAATTTGTTGCAAAAAAGGCATTATATGGCTATATTGATGGAAATATATAAAGGTTATGGCTCTTGGAAGAATGGAAGGAAAAAACGAAAATTAAAAATGAAATATCCCCCGGAGGTAAAAGGGTTAAACCATGAAATCCTTTAAAATGCGGCAGTGTTTCAGAATCAAACATACATGGCTGAGATCATACAACTATGGTCTGATACATGCTGCAGATGCATTGTGTGAGCTGTCAGGTTCCTTTTAAGCAAATCGAATCTGTGGAGCCTCGGTTAGGGGTCTCAAACACAGGACTAGCTCAACTAGTGTTGAGCGCATTAGCCAGCTGCCCGCAGTGTTTTCTTGGACTGGTTTCCCTGAGATCAGTGAATACGTTGTGATGTTGGTCTACTAGACATTGCTCCCATCTAGGCAGAATCCTACTCCACACTGATGAGGGGCAACACCCCGAAACAGCTGTCTGTGGATGGATACCTGGCCTTGGTATTCCCTTGTCATATCTCTAATCTTGCAAAAGAGCTGGATATTGACTAAAAGGGCCACTTAATATGGTGGTTATGGTGTTGTCCGCAAGGAGCCACCCCTTGGCTGGGTCCTTCCCTGGAGGGATATTGGCTAGTCCTGTGTTTGAGACTCCTAACCGAGGCTCCACAGATTCATTTGCATATTCATAATTCCCCAATGCGCCTAGGAATTCACTGTGTTGAGTGCTTTAGCCAGCTGCCCGCAGTGTTTTCTTGGACTGGTCTCCCTGAGATCAGTGAATACTTTGATCCTTTAGAGTGACTAGATAATTATGGACTCGTGGAGTTGAAGTAATTACACTAAAGAATTGGCACAAAGTATGCCATTTTTAATAAATGTGGTCCAGTGTTTCTCAATTGTCCTGGAAAAGTGCTTTTAACCCAAACACATGACATCAAAGTACCCCAAAGATATGTTCAAATACTTTGCTGTGCCTATTAAAAATAAAGGATGAGGAACAGTGTGAAAATCCAGCACACGTACTATGGGTTGTGAACCTAAGCTTTTATGTATAACATGTAGAGAGCTTTGGTTAAAAATATAATACTAAATATCTAGACGATCGTTTCCACTCCAGTGTATCGCTATAAAAATAGGAACTAATGCGGCATAGCCTTTACTCGAGCATTCTGGAAAACTTTAAAGAGAGGGAAAGATAAATGGGAGCCTTTCTATCTCCTTTCAAATGGAAATTTCAAAAGTAATAAGGACATTGACGCTTTCTCATCCTTCAGACTCTCGGTTTGTCAACCAAAGGGATTGTTAACTTCCAAAGGAATTTAGAGAAGGTAACAAATGGATTTACTCCCGAATCAATCTCTTCAATGGAAAAAAAATGAGAATAAGCGCTGACCCTGATGAAAGCAACAGATGAGCTGCGAAACAGAAGCCATTGAAGCTATTTTTACTGAGTCCACCTTACAAGAAGATATTGATTTATGTTTCAATAAAATCTTTGACTTGAACTTTTTAAACAGTTTAATTAAAGTTAAGAGTAATCCCAGTAGGCGAGCACCCCCCATGATAAGCCCTCTAATGTAGGTTCCTACAGACAAAACCTGGCAACTTTGATTCATGCTTACACATCTGACACTAGATAGCGAAGTTACATTAATATTCATTACTAATTATCCGGATTCCTCTTTGTAAAGAGCAAGGCTTTGCTGCTGCCCTTTGCGGCTTCATTGCTATCTACAGAGGTTTTCTTTTTCTAAACTTTAGAAAAGTTTGTCAAACTCGTATAGTATATGGTTCAATGGGGAGAAAAGGGAATGTACACTGGAAAGATATGAACTATTACGCTATTGTCAAAAGTCCGAGTATGGACTGCCATGTCCAATACAGCCAGTCTGTTCACCGGAACTCAGCAGGGGAGTGGTGGCGTCACTCGCTAAGTCAACAGGGGTCCCCATGGCAGTGAACTCAAAATGCTGTCACTTGTGGGGGGAATTTCTGCTGTTTAGGCACATCAGGGGCTATTTAAACAGGACATGACACCCACAGACCATGCCACCAAATTCTGTGTTCCAAAATGTCACTCCCTCCTTTCAGAACCCTGCCGTGCACCCAAACAGTGGTTTTCTGCCACATATGAGGTATCGATGTACTCAGGAGAAATTGCCCAACAAATTTTAGGATCTATTTTATCCTGTTGCCCATGTGAAAATGAAAAAATGGAGGCTAAAAGAATATTTTTGTGAAAAAAATACTTTTTCAGGTTTATGGATCAATGTGTGAAACGCCTGGGGGTTCAAAGTGCTCACTATGCATCTAGATAAGTTTATTGGGGGTGTAGTTTCCAAAACCAGGTCACTTGTGGGGATGCTCCAATGTTTAGGCACACAGGGGCTCTCCATACGCGACATGGTGTCCGCTTACTATTAGAGCTAATTTTCCATTGAAAAAGTCAAATGGCGTTCCTTCCCTTCTGAGTCCTGCCGTGTGGGCAAACAGTGGTATATGACCACATATGAGGTATCGGGGTACTCAGAAGAAATTGCCCAACAAATTTTAGCATGCATTTTATCCTGTTGCCTATGTGAAAATGAAAAAATTGAGGCTAAAAGAACATTTTTATTGGAAAAATTAAAATATCAATTTTTTCCTTCCACGTTGCTTTAGTTCCTGTGAAGCACCTGAAGGGTTAATAATCTTCTTGAATGTAGTGTTGAGTAGCTTGAGGGGTGCAGTTTTTGGAATGGTGTCACTTTTGGGTGTTTTCTGTCATGTACGCCCCTCAAAGGGACTTCAAATGTAATATGGTTACTAAAAAAATGGTTTTGTAAATTTTATTGGAAAAATGGGAAATTGCTGATGAACCCTTATAACTTTTTAACAAAAATGTTTTTTTCCCAAAACTGTGCTGATGTGAAGTAGACATGTGGGAAATGTTATTTAATAACTTTTTTGTGTCACATAGCTCTTTGGCTTAACAGAATAAAAATTAAAAATTTGAAAACTGCAAAATTTTCAAAATGTTTGGCAAATTTTTGTTTTTTTCCACAAATAAACACAAATTATCGACCTAAATTTACTAACATGAAGCCCGATATGTCACGAAAAAACAATCTCAAACAAACACTGGTCAGAGTTGCAAATAATGGCAATGTCACTAGGGTCAAAATAGGCTGGGTCCTGAAGGGGTTAATAACTATCTTCAGTATGACGAACAACAAGGAGTCCTGGAAGCGATGATGTGGCCCTCACAGAGCCCTGATCCCATCATCATGGTGTTTGTCTGGGATTATATGAAGAAACAGAAAAGCTTGCACAAACTACATCCAGCACATGTGGAATTGTGGTCCTTACCAGGTTCACCAAACTACCTGAGTCCAGTCACACCATTTATCGTCACAGCGGAGGTCTCTCACCAGGGGCGGCACTGCATGCAAGATGTGCAAAATCTGAAAAGTTCCGGCCTATGGATCAGTCCATTGGCTCAGAGGGTAAAAGACGGCTGATTTGTGGTCAGGGGCATGACATCTCCAACACAGAATGGTACGAGGTGTACAGGGGCATCTCAATGAATTGGAATATCATCAAAAAGTTAATTTTTTCAGTAATTTAATCTAAAAAGTGAAACACATATATTACATAGGGTCATTACAGAGTGATCTATTTCATGTGTTTATTTCTGTAAATATTGATGATTATGGCTTACAGCCAAAGAAAACGCAAACGTTTAAAGTAGGAAGGATGAAGGTTTAAAGTCACGCTGCCGTATTCCACAAAACATCAAAGAGTGAATGTAATATTGATTAGTCAACGCATTTCAGGAATTCCTGAAATGCTCTCTGATACATGGCAATATGATACTGATTTGTCCTGAGGAAGAGACCAGGGAGCCCTGAAAAGCATTGATTAATAAATCAATATTATATTCACTCTTTGATGTCTTGTGAAATATGGAGCGCGGTTTTTAACCCTTCATCCTCCCTACTCTGTAAGCACCACGCTGGAGACAGCAGCAGCTGTGATATGCTTTTATAGTGGTTGTGACTCTCACAACCACACAAGGTGAGGCCTCTGATATCGATTTAGGTAATATTTTATCTCTCACACCCTTCATCCTCTCTACTTTAATTTTCTGGGATCATAACTTTTGGATTTTAATTGGCTGTAAGACATAATCATCAACATTAACAGAAATAAACACATGAAATAGATCACTCTGTGTGTAATGACTCTGTATAATTTATGCGTTTTACTTTATAGTTTAAATTACTAAAATAAATACATTTTTTGATGATATTCTAATTCATTGAGATGCATCTGTAAATCCTACAGTAAACCCTTCCTGGGTCTTTGGGTGCACCACAGACGTGGTCTTGGACCCCTTCTTTAGCATATCTTAGAAAAGTGACCACAGGGGTCCCCCTCGCTAAGGCAGACAACAGGTGCTGTCTCTCTGGCCTGGCCCCAGCACATAAACAGTTCATTCAGAAGACACATATATGTTAGTGTGGGCTCACCTGAACAGGTTACAGTCTGGTTTCCTACAGTAAACTTTCCACAAATAAGTGGTACGGTCTTACCAGTCTTGGTGTCCCCATTAGCCTGAGCTCCAGCACCAAACACAAGTGTTCAACTCTCTGCACAAATCACACTAAACAGTTTGGTTGCCCAGCATTTCTATACATTGCACTCTGTTCCATCTCCCTAGCAGAGTGAGAGACCGAGGTGAACACGCGCCCAAGTCCTTAGTCAAATCCAGCTAGGTGCACATAATCAAGATCTGCAGTGCTAGGATTTAACTAGGTCCTTCCTGGCTTTGCTACAACATATGTGTGGATAGAGACATACATATCAGAAAAGATAAGCATAATATATTATTTTCTCCACCAGCATTGGATATCCAAGATTGCTTCCTACGGTTTTCTAGAGACCACTGTGACCCACATACATTGGATGGATGTCTGGAGGGTGATGGGATGGGATTGTTCGTACTTCACATCACAGCTGAAAGCAATTAGAACTTCTGCTTATCAACTGTGTCCAATAAGTGCACTGGAAATGAGAGAGGTGACATCTGAAGACACTACTTATGGTGGGGTTACACGTCCCGATATCGCGGCGATATCGGAGGCAACGACGCGGGAGCGCACATTTAGTGCACGTTTCTCCCTGCATCGCATCGCCAGTTTACACGCCGCGATATCGGGATCCAACGTCCCTCCGATGTCTACGCCCACCAACCCAGGAACGACCAGTTAACATGGGAGTGAATGGGTGACGTGAGCGTAGACATCGGAGTTGGGCTGTCACACGCTGCGATGCTGGTACAACGGCCTTGCGATATCGGCGAGTTGAATAGCTTTGCTATTCAACTCCGATATCGTTTTGGCATCGTTCCAGCATCGCATTGGATGCTAAAACAATACAACGCGCACCCGATATCGGCTCCAACTCGCGACCCACGTGACTTTTTGTCGGAGTTGGGTCGGAGTTGGACGCCGATATCGCGGCGTGTAAACCCACCATTAGTGTTCTGATCACCTGCCAAACATATTGACAGTTCTGTTAACGGGTGTCCATCAAGAGACATCTGACCCTGTCAACCTTCATTTTGTCAGAGGCAACCTCTCATCAAAAGATGGCGATCAATTACCTTACCTCATTAACAATGGAATGTCATTAGGGGTGTAGTCATTGTTATATGGATGCATTATATCATATACTGTGTTTACAGTATATAGTACACCTATGACTAATGCACAAAGCCGTGTAAACATCAGCTATGATCTGCAGTATGGATTAGATCACTTGATTTAAAGTGTAATATTCAGAAATGTAGAAATGATTTCCGCGTGTCCAAATGGCAACGTGACTGTATTTTACAAGGGTGCTTAACATGACAGCATCAAGAGGTATATTGATCTTTACACAAAGTAATACAGCAGCTGAGGTTATTTGTGCAGACATATTATGGCTCTGTGAGAATGCCATATAGTATGAACCAAATCACGAGTGCCAGGAAATACAAATAAAACTTTCTTAAAGGGAATATGTCACCGGGTTTTTGCACCTAATCTGATAGCAGCATAACGTAGAGAAAAGGATCCTGATTCCAGCGATGTGTCACTTACTGGATTGCTTAGTGTAATTATGAAAAAAAAAGTCCCTGTTTTATCAACAGGAGATTATCACTTGAGAACTAGTAAACCTGCTGCCAGGTAGTCCTCCATATTCATAAGCTCTGTGTAACCTCCGCTCCCACCATTGATTGGCACCTTTCTAGGTAGACTGTACAGGCCTGCAAGCTGCCAATCAGGTGTGGGCAGGATATACAGAGCTCAGAATTCAGAGAATTGGTAGAACTGCAGTAGAGAAAACAGTAATTTTATTAACCCCTCAATGCCTACTGTTGCGTATTTGCATCATACCAGTTCAATTCATTTGTATGCATATATAAATTTTAATTCAGACAATAAGAGGTTAAAATATCAGCAAGAAGCAGAGTGAGTGACATCACTGGAATTAGGGTCTCTAGCCCTACAATATGCTGATCTCAGACCGAATAACAAAAACCTGGTGACATTACAGATTCTCTAGTAGTTTACAAAAATGAAAATAAACAATATTCACTTAGGTCAATCAGGTTTATATTCCATGTATCAGGTTTATGGGGACAGCAGGGAGAAAATGAAGTTATATTCCCCCTTCAGCCACTTGCTTCCAATCATCGGGGCAGTGCAGGGAGGTGTTATAGTTATTGCTCACTATACATTGAGGGCGTCCATAACCACTATGCGGTACTTTAATGGACAGCCTGCTCTGCCATGTGTGTTGTGCGAGTGGGGCAGGCTGTCAATCAACGTGCGAGTGATTACAGACACTTCACAGTATAGTTAACAGTGAGCAAGGACTGGAGGTGAGCGGCTGCGGGAAGAATAAAACTCCATGTTCTCCCTGTAGCCACTGCTCCAGTAAGTCTGCCAGACAGGATTTAAAGGGAATCTGTCAGCAGGTGTTAGCCACCTAATACGAGAGTAGCATAATGAAGGGCCAGAGATCCTGATTCCAGCGACGTGTTACTTACTGGGCTGCTCAGCGTAGTTTTGATAAAACTGTTTTAATCAGCTGAAGATTACCATTAGAGGACTACTTGGCCTGCTACTAAGTAGCCTATCATATCCCTGAACTGCTGAATCTGCAGAGAAAACTGTATTTTTTATCAAAATGACAGCAAGCAGCTCAGTAAGTGAGACATTGCTGTATCTCTATCTCTCTTTATCTCACAGATGGGATGGAAAAACCTGGTGATAGATTCCCCTTAAATGCTATAGACCGGAAAACTGCACTTGGAAAAGCTGCTTTTCTATTGGAGCAGGGTGATGGCCTGGTCACATGCTCCTCCGCAAACAACAGCACTTTAATGAACAAAAGTGCTGGTCAATCTATAAACCACGCCATATTAACAAAAAGTGTCTGACCGCTTTACATTTGTTTAAACTTAAATACATGTATTTGGGGCTAAAAATCATTTTTGTTATTAGTTGTCATTCCAATGTTAGCCACATGTGTCTGTATCTTCGGTGCTGCACTGTCTATTGCTGTCTGCACAATGAGTTAACTGGGCATCCCTCAGTAAGCTTATTGTGATAATCTGATGGGGAGTATGCAGGAACTCTTTTCTCTGTCTTTTTCTGAGCTCCTGAGCTTATAACCGAAGACACAATCAAAGTTGAATACGCAAAGAACCAAGGCGCCTCGAACTGCAAAGTAGTGCAACATTTTTACTGACGCCCAAACACGAGAATTGATTTTTAGATCTAAATACATGAATCTAAAATATAAAATTGGCCCTGCGGGAGGCCACCCTTTATGCAATCTAAATACAGAGGGCATCAGGAATCTTTATTATGAGATTGCCCTATACAACCTCTCCATACAACCAAATACACCAGTAAGTTTCTATACTTACGAGCACCAGAATTCCTTATAACGATCTACATTCACAAGGTAACAGAAATTAAAACATAGAAGCAACTTACGTAAAAAAGGGCATTAGTTGTGTAAAGCTTTCTTTATTAGGTTTGGCAGCGAACTCTGGCACTGTCTGTATGACTTTGTTCATCACATTTCTTAAGTAAATTTGCAGCTGCTTCCGTCGCTCTTCCACAAACTTTGCATCCTGGAAAAAGGCAAAAATATATGGCTTTAAGAAAACAAAGGAGAGTTGCATGCAGCCAAGAATATGTCCAACACATAAGCACAGTGAATGTAATGAAGATACTGAGATTGTAAGGCTGGGGTCACACAGTACTCGTATGTACGTGTCCAAGGTAAAAGCCGCTTCCTATGTGTTTGTGAGAGCAGGATCCATTTTATTCCATTTTCTGAATGTCTGTATTGCTGAGGGTATCTCCTCTGTGAAATGGAGGACCAATATGCATTTTAGGATAGGAGACACTATTATCTTCCTTGTAAGAAACAAAACCTAATTGGAATGTGGAAGTTAGGCCCCCTTCATGCCACGGTGTTTAGCATCAGATTTTGTCAAGTTTCAACAGGACAGAACCTGATCCAGTTTTGCCTCCCATATATCCCTATGGTACCAGATTGAGCCTATATGGCCATTCGGCTTTGTGTATTTTGTGCCGGATTCGTTTTTGTCCGGTTTTTCACCGTCCCCAAAATCAGAGCCTGCAGCATTTTTTGGCTCCGGTGAAAAAAAATCAGACAAAATCAGACAGTTCCGGATCCGGGGCGATCCAGCGCTTATAACATGGGAGTCTATGAGCGCCGGATCAGTGGAAAAATCAGATTGTTTGCAAGATCAGATTTTAAGCACAGAGCATGCTCAGAAATCCTACTGTGCAAACGTCAGCACCATGGACAGCACTACTTCCAGCACAGGCATTGATTTCAGCTTCAAGGACAACGACAGAGCAGACACAGGCAGACCTCAGCACCATGGACAGCACTACTTCCAGCACAGGCATTGATTTCAGCACCAAGGACAGTGGCAGAGCAGGTGCAGGCAGACTTCAGCACCATTTACAGCGGCAGAAAACGAATCCTGCAAAAAACAGGATCTGGGACCATATTTGGCCACGCTTTCTACACATCCTGTGCAGTCAGGTTCTGTCAGGGGGATCCTGCAAAAACCAGTATCCACCCTGACAGCCTAAAACCGTGGTGTGAAGCCATCCTTAGAGGTATACAGACTGAGTAATGTGCAAAAGTTGCAGATGTTCAGCCAGTAGGATATATATATGTTAATGCAAAGAGATAAGTTGAGCCAATGACTATGTTACAATCTAAGTCCAAGAAATGCCTATATAAGGCGCCCCCAGAACTGCACCCTGGTTGTGGACTTTTTACAGGCTCCCCAGAATTCTCTTTAAGTGTGTGCACACCCCATCACACAAATAGCTTGCTTATTGTTAATGGCCACAGTTTTATGTATCAAGCATGGCAATTAACTGTAAGTAACCCCTTAGGAATTAATTTTTAATTATGCAGGGAAAAATCATTGCATTCAGCATGCAACAGTACAGAGCCGGCTGTCAGTCAGTGTCGGGGGGGGGGGGGGGGAAAGTGGGTGTGATACAGCCACCGCCGACTATGTTCCGAGCGGTGACTGAAAGCCAGAGGCAGCTGGGAGGAATAAAGCTCATCTCCTCCTGGTAGCTGGACTTTCTGTGCAGCTTTGGAATGCTATTAACCTGCAAATAAACCCCATATCTGTAGATTAACCCCATAGTTCCAGAATTACAGTGTCTAGTGACAAGACAGGTTCCCCTCATATTCTATTTATCGGCCTATCACCCTTATAAGGGCAAGCAAATAGTATTTTTGGGGGGTGATGGGTTCCAAGTAAGTTTATACACAGCAGGAAGAGTTACTTCAACTGTGAATTTAGTGCAATAGGTGAAAATAGTGGTCAAAAGTACAGTCACAAGGAACCTGAATTTCCAAATCAAGTACATCAATCATTTGTATGCAGCGGATACGATATAGCAATATCTACAATTATAGTTCACTATATATTCGAGAGTAAAATAAATAAAAAATAAATGATAAAGTATACAGTGCCTACAAGTAGTATTCAACCCCCTGCAGATTTAGGTGGTTTGATAAGATGCAAATAAGTTAGAGCCTTCAAACTGCAAACGAGAGTAGGATTTATTAACAGAAGCATAAATCTTACAAACCAAAAAGTTATGTTGCTCGGTTGAATTTTAATAAATTTTAAACATAAAAGTGTGGGTCAATTATTATTCAACCCCTCAAACCACCAGCATTCTGTTTGGTCCCCCTAAAGTATTAAGAAGTAGTTCAGGCACAAAGAACAATGAGCTTCACATGTGTGGATTAATTATCTCTTTTGCCAGCCTTTTCTGACTATTTAAGACCCTTCCCAAACTTGTGAACAGCACTCATACATGGCCAACATGGGAAAGACAAAGGAGCATTCCAAGGCCATCAGAGACAAGATCGTGGAGGGTCACAAGGCTGGCAAGGGGTGCAAAACCCTTTCCAAGGAGTTGGGCCTACCTATCTCCACTGTTGGGAGCATCATCCGGACGTGGAAGGCTTATAGAACTACTGTTAGCCTTCCACGGCCTGGACAGCCTTTGAAAGTTTCCTCCCGTGCCGAGGCCAGGCTTGTCCGAAGAGTCAAGGCTAACCCAAGGACAACAAGGAAGGAGCTCCGGGAAGATCTCATGGCAGTGGGGACATTGGTTTCAGTCAATACCATAAGTAACGTACTCCACCGCAATGGTCTCCATTCCAGACGAGCCCGTAAGGTTCCTTTACTTTCAAAGCGTCATGTCAAGGCTCGTCTACAGTTTGCTCATGATCACTTGGAGGACTCTGAGACAGACTGGTTCAAGGTTCTATGGTCTGATGAGACCAAGATCGAGATCTTTGGTGCCAACCACACACGTGACGTTTGGAGACTGGATGGCACTGCATACGACCCCAAGAATACCATCCCTAAAGTCAAGCATGGTGGTGGCAGCATCATGCAGTGGGGCTGTTTCTCAGCCAAGGGGCCTGGCCATCTGGTCCGCATCCATGGGAAGATGGATAGCACGGCCTACCTGGAGATTTTGGCCAAGAACCTCCGCTCCTCCATCAAGGATCTTAAGATGGGTCGTAATTTCATCTTTTCACAAGACAACGACCCAAAGCACACAGCCAAGAAAACCAAGGCCTGGTTCAAGAGGGAAAAAATCAAGGTGATGGAGTGGCCTAATCAGTCTCCTGACCTTAACCCAATTGAAAACTTGTGGAAGGAGCTCAAGATTAAAGTCCACATGAGACACCCAAAGAACCTAGATAACTTGGAGAAGATCTGCATGGAGGAGTGGGCCAAGATAACTCCAGAGACCTGTGCCGGCCTGATCAGGTCTTCTAAAAGACGATTATTAGCTGTAATTGCAAACAAGGGTTATTCCACAAAATATTAAACCTAGGGGTTGAATAATAATTGACCCACACTTTTATGTTTAAAATTTATTAAAATTCAACTGAGCAACATAACTTTTTGTTTTGTAAGATTTATGCTTCTGTTAATAAATCCTACTCTCGTTTGCAGTTTGAAGGCTCTAACTTATTTGCATCTTATCAAACCACCTAAATCTGCAAGGGGTTGAATACTACTTGTAGGCACTGTAAATGACAATAATAAGAGAAATGCTACAGTATATGTTTGCATTCTTAATGTGATTATCTGCCATAAAATGATGATTAAATTGCTAAGCTCTGGTTTATGGTCTATCAGACACTTGGCCATTTACAGTAGAAGAGTCTTTGGCGGGCTAGACTCCCACACCGGGAGCAACTTTACAAGATAGACTGTGATGTGTTGCCAATGAGCCTATGAGATTTATATATCCAACACTGTGTAAATTTGGAAAGATCGATACCAGGAAGGTTCTAATGATGTACTGTCGTTAAATTTACTACTTGCCGATGCCAGGTGGAAACAATATTGAAAAAGCCATAAAAGCAAAACAACAATACAATAAACAGATCATTGAGTTACTGGCCAGAGGAAAATACAGCGCTCACTGTAACAATGGAGTAAATGTATTATGTGGGTGTCTGGAGAAAGGGAAAAAAACTCCTGCTTGTGGGGGATTTGGCTGACTATCATGTGTAGTAATTATGCTATCATCAATTAATTAGTGACATGAGATAAATCCAATGACAGCTGGTAGGACAAACAGTAGCCTCGCCATCTAGCCCAAACAATGTACTGAGCAGTAAATTGGGCAATTCGTCCACCCACAGAATCTGATCATCAAGCTAGGAAGATAAATCACACACTTTTTGAGTGAATTATAAAATGCATTATTCACATTTTGTAAACCACAGACATTGGCAAAAATGTTTTTGAGTCCATCAGAATGTGTAATAGCAAGTCAAGTGAAGGTTCAGACTTGTGATTCTTAGTAGCTCTGGTGAACTTAGTTCTAGGGCCGGCCCTAGGCATGTGCAACTGGAGCGACCGCACAGGACCCTACGCTCAAGACTCCAGAAGGGGGCACAAGCCCGGACTGATAGGCGGGAGGGGTGGGACATTTCCCTATGGGCCACCCACTAATGTGGTGCGGGGGCCGCCCACTACTTCAGCCGCAGCCCTGCTTTAAATCAATTTCTGCTGAGCGGCCACGGCATGCAGGGGGCGAGGCCATGAATGTAAAGGGAGTGTAGCCGTTTCCCCCAAAGCAGGGCACAACTCACATCAATCAGGATGACAGGTGCAGATCCCAGGCCCTCCCACCATCTTCATCATATTCCTGATCCTGCCCTGAGCTGATCATGTGACCCCTGATGCCTCCACTCCATGTGACATCATCACAGGTCCTATATTTATCATGTCTGTGTCTCTCTGAGTATCTTTCTGTCTGTCTGTGTGTCTGTCTCTACACAACACTATACAGTATATACAAGTCCACACTACATGCTGTACTAGTGTGCCTGTATACTGTGTGTGGACCTGTATATACAGTATAGTGCTGAGTATACAAGATATACACCAGCACTCTCAGATGTGCATAGAGCCCGCAGTGTGTAATGTACTGTATACTGGATGTAATCCTCAGTATCTGTATTATTCTGTATATGTACACTGCACAGTACCACTTCTCCTGTCCTGTTGTCAGAGAGGTGGTATTGGACTTTGATTTTCAGCATTTAACTGTTGTTTAAATTAATTATCCCCAATATGGAAGTCATCACTTCTCTTCTGTACAGATGATGACTTTCCCTTCGCTGAGTACCTGACCGCTGGGACTCCACAATCCCAGGAAATGTAGCTTTGAAGAGTAACATGTGAATGGAGCTGTGGTTGATTATTCCCTCTGCTTTGAGAAAGTGATGAGGCCACGACAACATAAAAGCAAATTTCACTGATCGGAGCTGATGGGTGATATAGTATGTGGGCTGGTGGGGTTTATTTTCCAGGGCTGCTTTTTGGTCCCAGTCCATCCCTGTTGAGATCTATTATATACACATATATCCAATAGAGTTTTTTTACTAGGCTATTTGCGCTCCCAGAGGTCTATGATACATAATGGTCCCTAGTGACCGATACGCAAGTTAACAAGACCTAAAAAAGGTGAGTGCCATCTACATCCACCTACGATCTAATTATACATTTACAGTTAGATCGGTGCACTTTCTTCCTTTCCTTCTACCAGAAACTTTATATACACATATATAAAACAGATAATGTATTTGGGTATGTTCTACTTGTATGTATATATCTGTGTATGTGCCTAAACACGCTGTCCCATTTGTCATCCCTGCCGGCGTCAGGATGTCCTCTAAATGTTCTCCATATTTGCACATTGAAGTGATGGGTGTGCAAATATGGCGCCCGCTGACGGTACTGGCCCATTGTGAAGTACCACCAGAGGTGCCGCAGCTGCTCGCACCCGTCACCACCCAAAATCCATGGACACATCGTCGCAGCTTTTCCCCACCGCTCCATGCTGTCACCCGATCACCGTCACGCCCAACTGCCTCCTGAATAACTGCTCATGCGTGAGCATAAACACTTACTCATGCCACCACCATCTTTGTACATCAGGGGAGGGAGAGAGACAGCATAGAGCGGGAAGAGAGCACAAGGGGGGCAAAAACAGCGCATGGGGAGACAGCACAAGGGGACAGACAACACGGGGGAGAGAGCACACAGAGAGACGTTGCAAGGGGATGGACAGCCCAAAGGGAAAGAGAATGCAAGGAAGGAGAGAGAGCCCACAGGGGGAGAGTACACTCCAGAGGAGAGAGAGCACATAGGGGAAAGAGACAGCCTGGGGGGTGTAAGAGCACACAGTGGGGGTGAAAGAGCACACGGGGGAGACAGCTCAAAGGAGAGAGCACAAGAGGGAAGAAGATGGCAGAGGGGGAACAGAGAGTGGGGGGGTGGCATATATATATATATATATATACATAGATTATATATATATATAATATATATATATATATATATATATATATTTATAATATACATATTCTATTGATTAATTGGCATAGGCAAGCCTTTTCTCTTGTTCTCTTGACAGCTGAGTTCCTGTGTTCTCTGAAAATGCTATTGCCGGACTCCTTTGTCACTGACTTATGTTCCTGCTACATTCCCTGAGCTGACATTTGTACTGATATAATCTTTGGGTAGTTACAATGTTTTGATCACCTCTTATTGCAATATTACAGTGGCAAAAAAAACTATTCTGGCGGCTTTATTTTTTTCTCACTATGATATTTACCAATCGTATTAATATATATTTTGATCAGACTTTTATGAACGCAGCGATACCATTTTGTGTATTTTTTTTATTGTGGCAAAAAAGAGGTGATCTGAACTTTAGGTTTTGTTTTTTTTAAAGTTTAATATTTTTAAAAACATAATAGTCTTATTTAATAGTCTTGTGAGGGTACTTGCAGCTGCGATCTTCTCATCACCTGTGCTATATACACACCACTGCCACAGAACTGCTATGTCTAGCAGAAATCATGATCTCTCATAAATGTCGGTGACTGAAATTGACAGTGGTATTTGACAGCTGTGGGCGGAGCTGTGCTCTTGTCTGTTAGAGGCACATGATGGCTGTTTAAATCAGCTGTCATATACGGGGAATGATGCGGGCTCGGCCTTTGAGACCAGATGAAAGGTGGAGACACAATCTTTGATGTACCAGTACGTCGAAGGTTGTGAAGTGGTTAAAAACCATTGTGGACCAAGCCTTGCTGGAGACTAGTCAGAAAGTCTGTTCCCTGGCTTTTTCTCCCTACCCACTGCCTTGAGTGACAGGTCTCCCCCTATATATGTGAGTGGGGTGAATTCTCCGGGGACTTGCTTATCTGGCTAGTCTCCCATGTGTCTCAGTCTCCAGATGCATTTAAAGTACCTTATTCTTATTTTAAACACTGCCTTGTTTCAGAGTCAACACCTACATACAGCAGATAACAAAGGATCCACCATTCACAATAAGTGATAATAAGCTCACCCCCCTCCTCCTGTACAATGATAACACCTCTACATACAGCAGATAACAAAGGATCCACCATTCACAATAGGTGATAATACAGCTCACCCCCTCCTCCTGTACAATGATAACACCTCTACATACAGCAGATAACAAAGGATCCACCATTCACAATAGGTGATATCACAGCTCACCTCCTCCTGCAGTACAATGACTGATAACACCATTATATACCACTGAGACCACAGGGATTCTGAATTCGGCACTCTGGAACTCCAAGAAAAAGCTTTGAAACCCTGAACTGAAATGAGCAGAGGCGCACATGTTCAACCTCACTCCATTCATTGTCTCTGGAACTGCCTGAAAAAGCTGAGAGCTGTATTCAGCTTTCTCTGATATTCCTATTGACAACAAATAGAGCGGAGGCAGAGGACGTGCACTCTGACTGCATTCAAGATGGTGCTGCAGTACCCCGTTCACAGGGGACTAGAGTCCCAACCCCAGGATCGCTTTGGTCAAACCACACGATCAGCAAGTTATTCCCTAATCTGATAAAAGGTGATTCTAGGAAAACCCCCTTAAGCAACCCAAGTTTAATGTATGATGGCTTGTTCCAGCTATTAAGATAAAAATACAATCAAAATAGTATGATTACAGGTTGTGGAGAAAAAATGGGCCAAGTATGTGCCAGTAGGGCTCCAGTGCTTTATTTTGCATTGGAGCTTAGGTGTGACTGATGCTTTTGAGCCCCTATAGCTGCATATATGTGTTGATAACATGTGAGGGGGGAATCATTTGACTAAATAGACAAAGAAGGACGAATGGGTGGATGGTGGATAAATGGATAGCTGGAAAGAAAGATAGATGGATAGCTGAAGTCACACTGGAAATAATCAAAGAAAATAATAGATGTCAGGTTTCTATATAAACTAGAAGTCACCAAGGAGTCTCCTCGGTACGGGCATGCACTTTGATCCTTAGCAAGTACATTGTGATGAAAGTCAGTGCGGCACTATATATCTTGGTGATCATCATTTTACTTTGATCTTTATCAAAACCAGGATCTGTTGCTAATCTGTACACTTGATATGATGACGGCTTGCTATGAGATCTATCTTAAAAGAAAGGTAGAGACCAAAGGAAATATGCTGTAGTGATACAAGAATAAAAGGAGGTATAAAACTGACCAGGCATGGTAACTGGCATTAGCAATATATCTAATATGGAAGGACTGGTATACTGGTGAGAAAGACCGATTTTTCAAGGAATGATAATGTGGTGTCTGAACTATGACATACAAGAAACCAATATTGTCTGTAAGTCCAGAACACCTAAATGGGGATTCCCATCTTGTACATTTATGGCACAATCGACAGGATGTACCTGCCGATGATGTGGCCCCAGCCAAAGGGACTGCTATGTATTGTGAAAATTGGGCTCTGATTGTCGCTGCGTTCAGAAAAAAGTTGATCAGAATTCCTATTTGTTAGTGAAATTTCAACACTTCTCAACTGAAAGCATTGCACAACAGGCCCCGTTCTATGGACAGATATGGGTGGACCCCCATCTACTATACATTTATGGCTGACCTTGTGGATATAAAACAGCAACACAATAATTGGCTAGTAATAAATACATAACACGGAGCAGATCAGTCCAGATCATACACAAGACTCAAAAAATGTATAAAAGAGAAGATTCGCTTAAGTCATAAGCCTTGTTTTGACTTTATAAAAGCCTTTGCCTAGCATATCAAAATAGTAAATCCACAGATCATTATATTATATATGTATATTGTGAAGTGGTCACTGGCCTGGTAGTTGAGGGTACGTGTCACGCAGGTTGCTAGCCTGTGTGACCTAAAACCGGTAAACGTTCCCCAGCATGTTGTGTGTTGCGGGGTTAATTTCAAAAGGGTGTATGAATTGGAATGATGAAGAGGGCGGGACGTCATTCCCCCTACCTCCCCTGAGGGTGTGGCTGAGCCACATTGAGAGTGCAGCCTCCAGACTGCGGAGTTGTCCAGGAGAGCAGTTGGAGTTTGCTGCCAGGCAGGGCAGGCGGACCTGTACACATACGGACTGTCTATATCCTTTGTTATTTTTGTTTTACCTTTTATGCCAGCGTGGCTAAGTTTGTTTTGTGCTGAAGTCTACCGGGTTTATGTGGTACCAATAAACCTGCAGCCGAAATCGTTCCTATGTATACTTCTGAGCGAGTCGTCTTGCCACAATATATATCTACTTACATAATTGCCTTGTGGCTTCCGCTTCTGTCCAGTTGTAACGCTATGTCACTTCCGCTGGAAGCCACAAGGCAATTATGTGTATATACACCCAAATATTGGGTGTAACAATATGGCTTCCGTTGGTGGTAGTGCTGCCTGCCACACACTACCACCATCAGGACCTCCGCTACCAGCACCCCCAACCAACCACATCCTCTCTTCTCACCCCTTGCTCCGTCCTCCCCTTTCACCCCCCTCCATTCTCTTCCCCGTCTGGCGTTCCCGCCAGAACACTGAACACTCCAGGAAGAGACTCTGTGTGGAATAGTAATAGGGTGGGCTGATGTGCCGTCACACAGGCCGTGTCACATGACCCGCTTCACACAGTCTCTTCCTGGAGACTTCAGCCGTCATCGGTAACGCCAGGCGGAGGGTGAGAAAGGAGGGGGGCAAGGGGGAAAACGCACAGGGGGAAAGGCAGAGACAGCGCGCGCACGGGGGAGACAGCGCGCGCACGGGGGGAGACAGCGTGCGCACGGGGGGAGACAGCGCGCGCACGGGGGGAGACAGCAGAGAAAAAGGCACAAGGGAGACACACTGCACAGGGGAAGAGACTGCACAGGGAAGAGACTGCACAGGGGAAGAGACTGCACAGGGGGAAGAGACTGCACAGGGGGAAGAGACTGCACAGGGGAAGAGACAGTGGACAGGGGAAGACAAGCACAGGGAGATGAGAGACAGCGCACAGACACCACCTGAACCAAATCTTATTTAACAAGGGAAAGTATAAAAAACACTGCTGTGGTCTTCACAATCCTCTTGCAATAGGACAAGCTGGATGGCAAAACAAGTGCTATGAATAGCCCAAAAGTAATTTGAATGAAAAAATAACTTTTAACCATGCCAATGGAGTTGAAAAGAAAAGTTTTGAGTAAGGAAAAGAAAATCTCTATTCTGGCTTTACTAGCAGAAGGATACAGTGAGCGTCCATCCTTAAAATTTTGAAAACGGCAGTCCATTACAAGGTTAAGCATCAGACATTGGGGATAACAAAGCTACAGACTGGCAGAGGGCGAAAGCAACTCTCCACTGTCTGGGATGACCATCATCTTATTCGAATGTCACTTAGCAACTGCAGGATGACATCAAGTGTCCTACAAAAGGAATGGCAAATGGCAGCTGGGGTGAAGTGCACAGCAGGAACAGTTCGTAACAGGCTCCTAGAGGCAGGGCTCAAGTCATGTAAAGCTAGAGAAAAGCCTTTTTCATCAATGAGAAGCAAAGGAGAGCCAGGCTGAAGCTTGCCAAAGACGATAAGGATCGGACCATAGAGGACTGGAACAAGGTAATCTTATTCGATGAGTCTAATTTTCAGCTTTGCCCAACATCTGGTCGTCTAATGGTTAGACAGAGACCTGGAGAGGTGTACACGCCACATTGTCCTGCACCCACTGTGAAATTTGGTGGACAGTGATGATCTGGGGATGCTTCAGCGAGGCTGGAATTGGGCAGGTTAATCTTTGTGAAGGACATATGAATCAAGCCGCATATAAGGTTGAAAAACACTTGTTTCCTTCTGCTCAAGCAATGTTCCCCAACTCTGAGGACTGCTTTTTCCAGCAGGACAATGCCCCATGTCACACAGCTAGGTCAATAAATGTGTGGATGAAGTAGCGCCACATCAAAACCCTGTCATGGCCAGCCCAATCTCCAGACCTGAACCCCATTGAAAACCTCTAGAACGCAATCAAGAGGAAGATGGATAGTCACAAGCCATCAAACAAAGAAGAACTGCTTACATTTTTGTGCCAGAAGTGACATAAGGTCACCCAAAAGTAGTGTGAAAGACTGATGGGAAAGCAAGCCAAGGACGCTGTTATTAAAAATCATGGTTATTCCACTATGAGTTAAAACATTAGTATTGTTGTTTCTAAATGAATATGAACATGTTTACTTTGCATTATTTGAGGTCTGAAAGAATTGTTTCTCTTATTATTTTGACAATTTCTCCTTTGCTGCGAATAAATACAAAATTTTAGCTTTGAATATATATATAAAAAAAAACAGAAAAAAAAAAACTGCACAGCACTCACAGACTAATGTGAACCGGTGCCAGCAGGGCTGCTGGATCAAAAAACTAGAAAAAAATACTCTGCAGCACTCAGCTACTACCAATGATGTACATTTTTTTTTTCTCATATATATACCGTATATACTCGTGTATAAGCCGAGTTTTTCAGCCCAAAAATTGGCGTACAGTCTCCGAATGTGCAGCACAACACAATAGTGAGCAATGGGTATGAGTTGGAAGGAAGGGTCAGCTCCTGACACTCACCTGTGTTTGCACTCTAAGCTCCCTAATATCCCTATACATCTCGGCATTCCCCCCGTCTCTTTCATATGTCTAAGCCTCTACTTGCACCTGTGTTTGCACTCTAAGCTCCCTAATATCCCTATATATATATATATATATATAGCTTGTTAGCATATGTACATCATTGGTAGTAGCTGAGTGCTGCAGAGTATTTTTTTCTAGTTATTTGATCCAGCAGCCCTGCTGGCATCGGTTCACATTAGTCTGTGAGTGCTGTGCAGTTTTTTTCTGTTTTGTATCTTATGGAGTGGCTGGCTCCATGCTGCAATTTGCACCCTTATTGACCACAGGTGATCTAGGGTCGAGATGGAGTCTGCCCACTGAGAAGTGGGGGGGGTGGACAAGGAGGACTTGGGTGTCAGCGTTAGGACTCATCGGACCTGAAGTCACTTTGTCACAGTCGATGAGCAAAAAGACATTGGCCAATGTGTGTACCAAGAACTTCAGAAATAAAAAGATAAGATTTTGAGTTTTTTGAAAAAAAAGTAAGTTTTTAAGCTTTTTTCTCATATATATACAGCTTGTTAGCATATGTAAATCATTGGTAGTAGCTGAGTGCTGCAGAGTATTTTTTTCTAGTTACATATATATATATATATATATATATATATATATATATATATATATATATATATACACATGCACAATAAATAGGAGCAGCAAAGGGTGCTGGTTATCCTGGGTGGTAAGCGTAGTTATATATACAAATGTTGCAGCACTCCTATGGAGTTGTTCAATTGGTGTTTATTCCAGCCTCAAGAGGTACATAGGGCAACGTTTCAAGCACCAACGCCCTTAGGAATGACTAAAAGCGTTGGTGCCTGAAAGTTGCCATTTGTAAGTTTTGAGGCTGGAATAGACACCAATTGTACAACTCCATAGGAGTGCTGCAACATTTGTATGTATATATATATATATATATATATATATATATACACACACACATATATATGTATTGTATATATATATATATATCCTCTCCTATGCAAATAAGTTCAATAATCTATAGCGTATAGTTTTTTGTGAATATAACTTATGAAATCCCTGTATGAACTTCAATATTTTCCAAATATTAAATGAAGACAGAGGGTTAAAACATAATAGGAAAAGAGTACAAGCTGTCTATTTTTATCTTTTTTGCTGCTTTTTGATTATGTTTTATTTTAATTTTCATACACCTTTTGAGAATTATTCAGGTTAATATAGGGTTTTCAAAGATGTATACAAAATACAGTAGGTATTCCAAATCAAGTCCTATCAGTTTAATTAAACACAGCTGGACTCCAATGAAGGAGTAGAACCATCTCAAGGAGGATCACAAGGAAATAGACAGCATGTGACTTAAATATGTCTGAGCAAAGGGTCTCAATACCTATGACGATGTGATATTTCAAATAAGAGGGGGGGGGGGGGACAAGAGGCGCAATAGTGCCCTTATCACTAGACACTAATTCTATAGTGGTGAGAAAGAAAGGCCACTCACCTATACCAGTTGTGATACCCACAGCTGGTTAGTAGACCTGATAGGATAGATATCCTGATGGCTGCTGCTGGACTTCCACCGGTCTCCAGACGAAATCAGATGCTTTGGGGAAAGAGAGGTGTGCCACAGTCCGCGCTGCCAAAGTATTTCCGCTCCAAAGAATGCAATTAGACGATGTCCAAATCAAACCTTCTTTTATTCTTCAACGCGTTTCAACGCCTTTCCTGGCGTCTTCATCAGGGTCCCTGATGAAGACGCCAGGAAAGGCGTTGAAACGCGTTGGAGAATAAAAGAAGGTTTGATTTGGACATCGTCTAATTGCATTCTTTGGAGCGGAAATACTTTGGCAGCGCGGACTGTGGCACACCTCTCTTTCCCCAAAGGATGTGATATTTCAGTCTTTCCTTTTTAATAAATTTGCAAAACATTCTACATTGTGTTTTTCAGTCAAGACAGGATGTAGAATGTACATTAATTTGAAAAAAAATGAACTTTTTTGAATTTACCAAATGGCTGCAATGAAAGAGTGAAACACTTAAAGGTGTCTGAATACTTTCCATACCCACTATACATATACATGTTAGGCTATGTTAGGCTATGGAAAAGCTAAATGGACTTAAATTCTACCTTCAACCTTAAAAACTATGAAACTATACTAAACACTATTTTTAAGCAAATGAATGACCCTATTTGCATTGAGGAAGATGTATATGATCTGAGGGTTCAAAGACTGAAGCTGAAGAGGCAATTAAACACTCATTCTGTTAAAAAAAAAAAAAGCAAAAAGTTTTGCAAATGTCTCTCATGCTGTCACGCTGAGGCGTACAGTCTCCGAATGTGCAGCACAACACAATAGTGAGCAATGGGTATGAGTTGGAAGGAAGGGTCAGCTCCTGACACTCACCTGTGTTTGCACTCTAAGCTCCCTAATATCCCTATACATCTCGGCATTCCCCCCGTCTCTTTCATATGTCTAAGCCTCTACTTGCCCTGGGCTCACGCTGGTTAGCAAAGGGTCGCCTAGGACTCTAGTCATATCTCTACAATGATACAACACAAGGTTAGAAACACCGACAGAGGGGAAATAGACACAAAAGTAAATAACATCAAAATCCACAGCTGCAATTGCCATGACACCACCCCTTCTTCCAGAGGAAGACTCCTTCAAAGTGTTCAGCATATAGAATGAGAGTCTATCACCGGCATCAGCTGATTAGACACATGACTCTTTATAGTGTAGGGGAGTGGTCAATAAAATCTAAACCTGAGTTTAAAGCTACAAAGAAAAAAACAAAAAGGAAAGAGCCCTTAACCCCTGCAGCACCAAAATAAAGTACATAAATTTAAACACAAGTTAAAGACCTGTGATCCAGCGAGCGCTGTAACCTTAAGGTTCCAGACTAGTAATTGGTCTCCCTAGGGCGGCATACACTCGTGACACATACTGTCTGGATACTGCATGGGAATATCCCTTTAAAGCTTGGACATAGAGTAACATCAGTTATTAGTTTTCTAATCTATTTCCCCTGTGTGAATCAATACAATACTGTCTTCCTATGAACATTCAGATATGACAGCATGATATTGCTCTGCGGAAGATTGGAAGACATCCGGAAAGACTGTTGCTAGGTGGCAAGCTTCACAAGTAAATGAACAATTAGCAATGGACTTAATACAACCCGATGCAAGGAAAAAGACTGATATCTGTTTATCTGAGCTTATAGAGGATGGAGAACGTCTGATTTGTCATTGCTGTCGCAGTTTCCCACGGATGCTTCTGCGCATGATGCGAGGCTGCGTGACACTCACTCCTGTTGAGAAAATAAGGTTTTGTGAGACAGTGCGGGGGATCATATGCGAGGGGCGCTATGTCTCCCCCAGAATGCGCACTGTCACGTATTGAGCCCAGTATAGGGTGTGAGAGAAAGGGACGGTCCGCTCCCTCCGCTCCGGGTCTTGCAAGGTCCCGGAAGTAGACACGGAGTTAAAAGCCTGGTCAGGAGGCAGGGCGGGGTTCCCTGTACACAGAATTGTGCCTTAGCTGCAGGAGCAGCAGAGAGATACTCAGGAGAGGTCTAGAGTTCCAGAGGACCGTGTGCTAGATTAACACGGCCTAGCCCCGGAGGGCTGGGAGCTCGGCGTGACCTATAACGGAGGCCTTTGGCCTGGAGGACCCGGGGTACGTTATATGAACTGTGTCTTGTGTACCCGGCTGCGACCCGGATTCCGGCTGACTGTGCCATCGCTGTGTGTACCAGCAATAAACACCGGGTCCTGTTTGAACCACTACCGGGCTCTACGTGTTTCCTGACTTGCAATCCAGGCGCTGCCCCACATATGGTGGAGAATGCGGGCAAGCAGGCCGGCCCGGTGAAAGTGACTGTTTCATGAGGCCAATGAGCGGCGCCTGAAGTGAGAGGAGCAGCCGTCAGAATAGCCGCCAGTCTTGCGGGGTGCCCGGCCCTGTATGTCCATACTTAAGCCAGCCACGCTACAGTTCAGACCTGCCGCTGATATGGAGGAAATCCTAAGGCAGCTGGTACTTACCCAGCAGCGGCAACAAGAACAGCAGGAGCAGCAGCTCCGACAGCAGGAGCAACAGCAGAAAACAAATGAACTGCTCCTGCAGCAAATTGCGATCTTACGAGACCCGCCAACAGCACCTCCCCCGGAGCGGCGTGAGGCCCGGGACCGGGTCCGGTCGGCCCTGCGGAAGCTGAGTCCGGAAGACGACGTAGAAGCCTTCCTCACCGTCTACGAGCGCACTGCAGAGCGAGAAGGCCTCCCGCCGGCTCAGTGGGCTGAAGTCGTCGCGCCATTCTTGATCGGCGACGCCCAGAAGGCCTACACCGACCTCAGTTGGGAGGATGCCCAGGACTACGCCAAACTCAGAGGTGAGATCCTTGCGAGACTGGGGGTCAATACTTATGTCCGAGCCCAACGGGTGTTTTCCTGGTCCTATGTGGAGTCCAAGCCGGCTCGCTCCCAGGCGTATGACTTATTGCAGTTGGTGAAACGGTGGCTCCAGCCTGAGAGCTTAACTCCGGGACAGATGGTGGAAAGGGTGGTGGTCGACCGGCTGGTTCGGACTCTGCCGGTTGCGATACAGCGTTGGGTGGGGCAAGGGGACCCGGGTACCTTGGACCAGGTGGTTAGCTTGATAGAGCGATATACCGCTACCGAGGAGTTCATACGGGACTCTGCCCCACTGCGGCAGTTACGCCGGCCTCCGGAACCGGGTAGAGGTATTCGTTCATCTACAGGGGACTCTCCTAAAAACGTACCCGCTGAGAGGATACCCCAGAATGGGGCTGGCAGGAAACCAGGCTCCCCGAGAAGGAGCTTCCGACCCGGCGCTGCCACCGCTACGTGGTGCTGGCGGTGCAAAGGACCGGGACATGTGGCTGCCTACTGCCCACTAACAGTGGAACCCATGGACTGCGGGTTCACACGCCGGCTCTCGATGTATGCCAGCCCCGTGTTCACCGCAGAGGGAGTGGTTTCCCTAACGGTACCACATCTGTGCCCGGTGCTCGTAAATGGACACAGAGCAGAAGCTCTCTTGGACTCTGGCAGTTTGGTGACGCTGGTTCGTGCGTCCTTAATCCCCGGGTTGCAACTCACTGGGGGATTGGTAGGGGTCCGGTGTATTCACGGGGACCTACGCGAGTATCCGACCACGGAAGTAACTCTATCCACTCCCTGTGGAGAGGTGACTCACGTGGTCGGAGTGGTAAAATCTCTACCCTACGGGACTGTGCTGGGAAGAGACTTACCGTTGTTTTGGTCCTTATGGGGAAGGAGGAGTAACCCTTCTCTGAGGCCAGGGAATCCAGGTGCTGAGCCCGACGACCCTGAGACCGGGACACCTGCCGTAGGGGTCGCCAACATAGGGCTAGAGTGTCACCCCGATAGGTTCCCGCTAGACGTATTGGCAGGGGAGGTCGAGGAGACCCCACCGCTTCCAGAGTTGGAAGTATCCCGGGGAGCGTTTGGGACAGCCCAGCTACAGGATCCCACACTGACCCGGGCCCGAGAAAGGGTAACTGAAATAAACGGGGTAGCTCAGCATCCGGGGGCAGAGAACGTATTTCCACGCATGGTGCTTAACCAAGAGTTACTCTATAGGGTGGACAAAATCCGGGATGAGGTCGTGGACCAACTGGTAGTACCGCAGCCACACCGCCGGGCGGTCCTAGAGATGGCCCACTCCCACCTGCTAGGGGGCCACCTTGGGGCTAAAAAAACGCAAGAACGCATCTTGCGGAGGTTCTTCTGGCCGGGCGTGTATGCGGATGTCCAGAGGTACTGTGACTCTTGCCCGGAATGTCAGCTGACCACACCCATTGCCACCTTCCGTAGTCCATTGGTACCTCTACCAGTTATAGAGGAACCTTTTGAACGGATCGCAATGGATTTGGTGGGGCCTATAGTGAAATCAGCCCGAGGCCACCAACACATACTCGTGGTTGTCGACTACGCCACCCGGTACCCGGAGGCGATTCCGTTACGGCACCCCACGGCGAAACTGATTGCCCGGGAGCTGTTTGCCATGTTCTGTCGCCTAGGACTACCTAAGGAAATCCTCACAGACCAGGGGACTCCTTTTATGTCCAAAGTGACCCGGGAACTGTGTAAATTGCTCAACATAAAACAGCTGCGCACCTCGGTGTACCATCCCCAGACAGACGGGTTAGTTGAGCGGTTTAACAAAACCCTGAAGTCCATGCTAAAAAAAGTGGTAGCAAGGGACGGAAAGGATTGGGACATGTTATTGCCCTATCTAATGTTCGCCATCCGGGAGGTACCACAGTCGTCTACGGGGTTTTCCCCCTTTGAACTGTTGTACGGCCGGCATCCTAGAGGGCTATTGGATGTTGCCAAAGAGACGTGGGAACAGGAACCCACTCCCTATAGGAGCGTGATCGACCACGTGGCGAAAATGCAGGACCGGATCACAGCGGTCCGGCCGATTGTAAAAGAGCACCTCATGGATGCCCAAGGGGCTCAAAGCCGCAGGTATAATACACGGGCCACCGTTAGGACCTTTGAGGTGGGGGACCGGGTATTGGTCTTAGTGCCCACCACAGAAAGCAAATTATTGGCCAAATGGCAAGGGCCCTATGAAATCCGGGAAAAAGTAGGGGAGGTCAATTACAAGGTATACCAGCCCGGGAAAAGGAAACCCGTGCAGCTATACCACGTGAATTTGCTTAAAGCGTGGAAAGACCGGGAGTGCCTGATCACGGAGGCATCCGATGTACCCGGGGACCTTTCCCCTTCGGCCCCAAGGGATGCCGAAGGGGTACGAATAAGCGACACCCTCACTAAGGCCCAACGGCGGGAGGCTCGAAAGTTGGTACAGCAGAATCCCGATGTGTTCTCTGACCTGCCCGGGCGCACTTCGGTCATTCAGCATGACATTGTCACTGAGCCCCGGGTAAAAGTGCGAGTGAAACCGTACCGGGTACCCGAGGCCAGACGGCAAGCCATTGCGGCCGAGGTTAAACACATGCTTAAGCTAGGGGTGATAGAAGAATCCCGGAGCGAATGGGCTAGTCCCATCGTGCTCATTCCAAAGCCGGACGGATCGTTGCGTTTCTGCAACGATTTCCGGAAGCTGAATGAGGTGTCCAAGTTTGATTTATATCCCATGCCCCGGGTGGACGAGCTGATTGAAAGACTGGGGCAAGCCCAGTACTTCACAACGCTCGATCTGACAAAAGGTTACTGGCAGGTGCCGCTAACAAAGGCGGCCAAGGAAAAAACCGCCTTTGTTACTCCGGAAGGTCTCTATCACTACGTCGTGTTGCCGTTTGGGTTGCATGGAGCCCCGGCCACATTCCAGCGGCTCATGGACATAGTGTTAGAACCTCATCGGAAGTACGCGTCCGCCTATCTAGATGACATTATCATCTTTAGTCCGGATTGGCATACCCACTTATCCCAGGTTCAGGCCGTGGTGGATTCCCTCAGGACAGCGGGCCTGACGGCAAATCCAAAAAAATGTGCCATGGGGCTCGAGGAGGCCCGGTACCTGGGGTATGTGATTGGGCGAGGGGTTATCAAACCCCAAATAAACAAAATCGAGGCCATTCAAAATTGGCCCCGACCGGTGTCTACCAAACAGGTGAGGGCGTTCCTCGGCATAGTCGGGTACTACCGACGCTTCATACCCAACTTTGCTGGGCGAACGGCGGCCCTGTCCGACCTGTTAAAAGGGAAGAAAACGGCGTTGGTGCGTTGGACTCCCCAAGCAGAGGTAGCCTTTCAGTCCATGAAGTTGGCCTTGTGCGGACAGCCCGTCCTCATCAGTCCTGACTTCAAACGCGCCTTCGTTGTACAAACAGACGCCTCGGAGGTGGGGCTGGGGGCTGTGCTGTCGCAGGAAGTGGACGGAATTGAGCATCCGGTCACTTACTTGAGCCGGAAATTGTCCCCGGCGGAAAAGAATTATAGCGTAGTGGAGAAGGAGTGCTTGGCCGTTAAATGGGCCTTGGAGTCCCTACGTTATTATTTGCTCGGGCGACAGTTCCGGTTGGTTACGGATCACGCTCCCTTGGTCTGGATGCGAAATGCCAAGGAACGGAACGCTCGGGTTACCCGGTGGTTCCTGTCCCTCCAAAACTTCAATTTTACGGTGGAGCATCGGGCTGGCAAGTTGCAGGGTAATGCGGATGCCCTGTCCCGGGCACCCTGTTTGATGGCTGGGGTTCATCCCACAAGTCTGAACCGAGGGGGGGGGTGTGTGAGACAGTGCGGGGGATCATATGCGAGGGGCGCTATGTCTCCCCCAGAATGCGCACTGTCACGTATTGAGCCCAGTATAGGGTGTGAGAGAAAGGGACGGTCCGCTCCCTCCGCTCCGGGTCTTGCAAGGTCCCGGAAGTAGACACGGAGTTAAAAGCCTGGTCAGGAGGCAGGGCGGGGTTCCCTGTACACAGAATTGTGCCTTAGCTGCAGGAGCAGCAGAGAGATACTCAGGAGAGGTCTAGAGTTCCAGAGGACCGTGTGCTAGATTAACACGGCCTAGCCCCGGAGGGCTGGGAGCTCGGCGTGACCTATAACGGAGGCCTTTGGCCTGGAGGACCCGGGGTACGTTATATGAACTGTGTCTTGTGTACCCGGCTGCGACCCGGATTCCGGCTGACTGTGCCATCGCTGTGTGTACCAGCAATAAACACCGGGTCCTGTTTGAACCACTACCGGGCTCTACGTGTTTCCTGACTTGCAATCCAGGCGCTGCCCCACAGTTTCTACAGAGGAGAATATTTTGGCACATGATTTCCTTTTTCATATACAATAATTCCCACAACTTCCCACAGAAAAGGAAAGTAATCTCTTCTTAATGGATGAGGCCCTCAGGCTTTACAGCCTTAGTTAGATTTGCCTTTCAATATGTGAGACTGTTCGCTGACGTCAGGGCAATTTCACCTCCAGTTTACAAACCCACTCTGAAGTTTTCCGGTGAACAAGAAATAATGCGATTAGTATGTAAAGGTTTAATGAATTATTCTCAATGGGTAAAATTTCAAAGGTCTTGTAAAGACAAGTCACAGAACAATTAATCATCCTCTCCGTTATCAAGAATGAGATTATTGTTTACTGCTCAATACCTAGATTAGCAGCCATCTCTGCAGGCTAGCAGCAGTGGCCCAACCCATAAGGTGCATTCAAACCCTTTCTGATAACGCTAACGAGTGCTGTTCAGTAGTTGACCAGTGTCACTGGAGCGCTCTTTAATTGCCCCCGTACAGCTTCAGGTCCACTGAGCCTGTCCAAACCTGCAGAGGATAAGATTCCTTGCTTGCAGCCTCAAAAGCTTAAAGTCCAGGCTAGCAGTCCAACAATACAAGAAGGAATTCAGGAGGCTGAGGAATGGTGCAATCCTGAAAAAAAAAAGGTCAGGCAACCCCTTTAAAGGAAATCTGTCAGCAGGGTTTTGTTATGTTACCTTTAGTCAGCATACTGTAAGGGTACCGTCACACCTGGCGACGGCATCGCCGATTTCTTAGGTGACGTAGGGGCGTGGCCTACTGGCGCTGATATCACCCCTGCGTTGCCTAATGTAAAGGGGCGATGTCGGCGCTACATATCACCTCTGAGTGGTCGCCTGGTTTCACATCAGTGCTCTGAAACCAGACAAGCATTCATGGGTGATGTGTGGACATCACCCCATGTAACAGGGGACGGCGATCTGACAGGCGATGGGAGCCTTAGGCTCCCATGTTACAGCATCACCGCTGGGGCTTGTAGACACCCCAGCGGCGATGCCGCCTGTCAGATCGCCGGAGGTGACGCTGCATGTAAACATGCGATGGCGACGCACCAAAAACGTGCACGCTCCCACCCGTCGCCGCTGACATCTCCGGCGACGTCACCTGGTGTGATGAGCCCCTAAGGGTTAATGCAAAGAATTCAGTAATGTCTATCACGGCATGTTGTTGTTTATCTGCAATATTTGTTTTAAGCACCAGTAGCTTATCATTGCTCAGTCACAGCAGCCAGTGAGCCCCAGTTTGTCACGCCTCCCTCTATGATAAGCAGCTTTTCACAGTCTATACACTTTGTATAGAGAGTCTGGTGTTGACAGGGGTAGCCCTCTCAGCTCTACTGAATGGCTAAATCTGAAAAGTTTGATTGTGTCAGAACTATTGCACCCAGTAACCTAAGCTATAGCTTGTTAGATTCAGGGCCTCTTTGTCTACATTATGCTGCTCTCAGATAAGGTTGCAAAACCCTGCTGGCAGATTCCCATTAGACGAAATCTCTCAGCAGTAATTTACCCATTAAACTATTTATATGTGTATTTAGATCAGAGTTCCTCAACTGCAGGGCTCAGGAAAACAGGTCATGTTTTCAGGATTTCCTTAGTATTGCACAGGTGCTGGAATTATCCCATGTGCAGGTGATTAATACCTATTCAATATGAAAAAATTCCTGAAAACACAATTTATTGGAGGGTCCTGAGGACTGGAGTTGAGGAACACTGATTTAGATCTTTAAAAGATAAGTCCAGCAATTCCTTTACCTGCCCAGTCTGTTCTTTCATTATTAAGAAATTAACACTTAAAATGATATGCAAAAGAGGCTGATTGACTATAGTAGCTGAAGCCTCTGTCACTCCAGCTCTATTCCCTGCCCAGTACTACCTCCTCCCTCTTCATTGAAAGCCTCTATGATGTATGATTTCAGGAAAAGGAACAGTCAGTTGTGCAGGAGGAGGTAGCCATGGTTGGGGAATAGAGTTGAAGTGACAGAAGGTTTAGATTTACCATAGTCCTTCAGCATCTTCTGCATATCAATTCAAGCATTTATTTCTCGGTAACTGAGGCAGAGACTTCATGTAAAAGGTATTGCTGGAATTGGTTTTGAAAGAGCTACATGTTCAATAAATGGCTGCTAAGTGAAATGCTGTCAACAGATGACCTTTAATGCATGATTTTCAATGGTAACATACTCATAAACATGTCCACTTTTGTTGTGGATTCTGACCTAAATAGCTGCAGATTACCCTCTTCGAATGGTAATGAGGTTAATAATTATGCAGGTGGATCAGTAGACACTTGCAGCAACAATTCGAGTATAAAGCCTGCGTCACACACGTCAATGTCGTCAGCGATCTGATCGCTGGCGACATTGACGGCTGATCTCTGGTGAGCTGTTACACAGGCAGACTCACCAGCGATCATTGGACCAGCGACATCGTGGAAATTATTTAAATATTTCCACGATGTCTGCAGGCTGGTATCCATGGTAAACTGTGGGTAACTAGGCAGCGCGTGCTGCCTAGATACCCGATGTATACCTTGGTTACCAGCCTCCTCCGCTCACCGGCTGGTATCCAAGGTACACAGCGTTAACCAGGGTCCCTAGTTACCCGCTGTGTACCTTGGATACCAGCCGCTGAGTGGAGAAGGCTGGTAACTAAGGTATACATCGGGTATCTAGGCAGCACGCGCTGCCTAGTTACCCGCAGTTTGCCCTGGATACCAGCTCCCAGCGCTTCCTGAGAGGTGCTGGAAATTGGCTGATCGCTCGCCCCGGTGTCACACGCAGCGAAGCTGCGTGTACACCGGCCGACCATCGCCAGGTTTACGGTCCAGTCCGAAAACCTGGTGACCCATCAACCAGCGATTTATTGCTGGTTGATGCGCCCTGTCACACGCGTCAATATTGCTGCAACGTCACGTGTAGCAGCGATATTGACAGCGATATTGACCCGTGTGACGGCCCCTTAAGCCTCCTGTTTCAAACACGCACACCCTTGCCAAATAGTCAGTTAATCTGCACTTATGTTATACATCAATCAAAAAGTCTTTACAATTTTAAAATGTTTGTACAATTGTTTACTGACCACCCCTACAAGTGGCAATCAGATGCCTTATCACAACAGGAGGCAGGAGAAAACATAATTTGAAAAGCGGCCAAGGATTAAGTATCTCAGCTGATTAGTCTAAGGGCAGTCTCCGGAAATTCATCCCTGCTCCAATCCCTTTGACTGACAGGTCTCTCCTTATGCACATACAAAGGGAGAGACCTGTCAGTTTAAGAGAACAGGAAGAAGAGAAGCCACTGGGTAGAGGTCTCCTACCAGTCAGCTGAGACACGTAGGCCATGGACAGCTTTTGCAAAGTATGTTTTTCCATCAAACATTGCAGTTTTTCACAGTTCTAGAATCATAGAATGAAAGAGTTGGAAGGGATCTCCTGGGTCATCTGGTCCAACCCTCTGCTCAAAGCAGAATTCACTAAATTCCCCCCCAGACAGATGTCTGTCCAGCCTCTGAGTGAAGACTTCCATTGAAGTGACAGCCTGTTCCACTCGTTTCTCACCCTCACTGTCAAAAACATTTTTTCTTATATCTAATGTGTGTATCTTCCCATTGCTTCTGGTCTTTCCTTATGCAAATAAGAATAAAGCTGACCCTCTCTTCAGTGTGACAGCCCTTCAGATATTTGTAGACAACTATTAAGTCTCCTCTAGGTCTTCTTTTTCGCAAGTTAAACATTCCCAAACTCTGTAACCGTTCCTCTTAGGGCATGGTTTGCAGACTGGACATCATTCTGGTTGTCCTTTTCTGAACTTGCTCTAATTTGTAATTGTCTTTTTTAAAATGTGGTGTTCAGAATTGGACACCATATTCCAGATGAGGTCTGACCAAAAAGAGAGTAGAGGGGGATAATGACTTCACATGATCTAGACTGTATGCTTCTGTTAATACATCACAGAATTGTGTTTGGCTTTTTGCTGCTGCATCACACTGTTGACTCATGTTCAGTCTGTGATCTTTTAGTATACCCCACTTCACTTGTGTTGTTAATTAGCCCTATTCCTCCCATTTTGTACAATTCTTTTTTTCATTTTTTTCCTAGATGTAGGACATTGCATTTTTTCCTATTACAAACCATTCTGTTAGTTGCTGCCCACTGTTCCAGTAAGACATACATACATGGCTACAAAACTGAACTCAGATGGCAGGTTCCCTATTTTCACCAAGTAATGATTATGATGGATCAGTGAAACAAACAAAATTTTGGATGTTGAATCCCTGTTTAATAGGCTCATAAGACAACTGTCCTCTACTGTGAAAAAAGTTTCCATCCTGAGACATAATTATCTTAAAAATGTCTATAAGATATAAATCACAATTACACTAATCGACACAGGCTGAATTAAAATCAGAATTTATCAGATAATGTCTGACATCAGCAAAATCCCCGAAATGTACCAATTTGCAATCAAATACTTTTTGTTAGAAAACAATGAATTCATATTGCAATATGGCACAACTGTGACACACAGCTCTAGCAGGAAGGTGGTAAATGAGTACAATGCTTGGGGCAGTATGTAATGGATTTTCCAACACATTCCCTGGTGATTTGATAGATTGCTCAAAAAAGTGGACATCAAAAATATATAAATAAATCATCTGGGTCTCTCTGTCATCTGCCACTGTGTCACCATGACTTGAGAAGCCTCTGGCTAATGCAGCGCTTGTTAATGTTCTTGAGTTTGTTTCCGCATAATGTAAAGTGGCTGAAATAATATCGGAAACCCTTTCATGTGTTGCAATCAATTCTTGACACAACACAAAGCATAAACATGATGACAAGAAATTTGGTTACTATTCAATGTAATACATACACGTCATTGAGGGACAAGATACCTCAACCCGTCGCTGTCGTTTCAAAAAAAACATTATATAAATCAATAGTACAAGCAATTGTAGGAAACACTGCAATGTATCTTCTCAGAAAAATATACTTTCCACTTATGAGCCACTTCTCCTCCCCACGTTCCAAACGCATAATTCGCTCTCAAAAACAGCTAAAATCTATCTTCTGCGAATTGCCAACTCCCGGTCTACTGAAGTCTATCGAGAGGTGAGGAGGGAGGAGCAGAGCGAGGAAGAGAGAGTCAAACAGAGGGAGGAGCAGAGCGAGGAAGAGAGAGAGAGTCAAACAGTACTGCTGCTTTGTAGTAAGTGTCATATCTCACCCGGTGCTGAATTCACAGTTGAAAGTTACCGTAATGACAAATGAAATGACATGAAAGTCAGACTAAATCATGGATTCATCATTGTTTTGCACCATTTTTATGGCTTTCAGGGCTGTGGAGTCAGTAAGCCAAACCATCGACTGACTCCTTCATTCATAGGTAGAATGCAGAAAAAGAAACTAGGCGCTACCATAGGGAGTTACCAACCCAAATGACACTTTTTCCGTTTGAAGGAATATGCTCACCTGGTATAGTTGTGAAAGTCACAACCACTATAATCGTTAATACTTATACTTTGGTTGCTGCAGTCTCCCCTTTAATAAAACGATTTTCATAAAAATATTAAAATATAAAAGTTGGTTTTTTTAAACCGCACTGCCAATCATTCCAATAATATTCAAAGAGTTGACATGAAGTTGATTTTTTATTCTACGCGTTTCAAAGTTCACAGACCTCTTCATCAGGAAAACCACTGATGTACATCATCAAACTCCAACTTTTAAATTTTTATGAAAATCCTTCATACATAGCTCATGTTTAGGTGATACATTTATTATAGTACAATGCAGGGCTGGCTCCAAGTTTTTGTGGGTCCTGGGCGAAACAGTCTCAGTGGGCCCCTTTTACACATACCACGATTCATAAATATAATATATAAGCTGTGGGCTGTGTATATATAATATAAAGGCTGAGGGCTGTATATATTTAGAGGCTGGGCTGTATATACACAATAAAGAGGCGCTGGGCTGTATATATATTATTTGGAGGCTGTGCCGGCCTGTATATTTTAATTGGTGACTGTGGCAGCCCAGCAGCAGCCTCCAAACAATATACAGTGGGTACGGAAAGTATTCAGACCCCTTTAAATTTTTCACTCTGTGTGTTATTGCGGCTATTTGGTAAATTCAAAAAAGTTATTTTCTCTCATTGATGTACATACACTCTGCACCCCATCTTGACTGAAAAAAAAAATATAGATATTTTTGCAAATTCAGACCCTTTGCTCACACACTCATATTTAAGTCACATGCTATCCATTTCCTTGTGATCCTCCTTGAGATGGTTCTACTCCTTCATTGGAGTCCAGCTGTGTTTGTTTAAACTGTTAGGACTTGATTTGGAAAGGCACACACCTTTCTATATAATACCTCAAAGCTGACAGTGCATGTCAGACCAAATGAGAATCATGAGGTCAAAGGAACTGCCCAAGGAGCTCAAAGACAGAATTGTGGCAACACACAGATTTAGCCAAGGTTACAAAAGAATTTCTGCAATACTCAAGGTTCCTAAGAGCACACTGGCCTTTATAATTCTTAAATGGAGGAAGTTTGGGACCACCAGACGTCTTCCTAGACCTGGCCATCCAGCCAAACTGAGCAATTGTGGGAGAAGAGTCTTGGTGAGAGAGATAAAGAAAAGTGCCAAGATCACTATGGCTGAGCTGCAGAAGTGCAGTAGGGAGATGGGAGAAAGTTCCACAAAGTCAACTATCACTGCAGCTTTCCACCAGTTAGGTCTTTATGGTAGAGTGGCCCAACGGAAGCCTCTCCTCAGTGCAAGACATATGAAAGCCAGCACAGAGTTTGCTAAAAAAAAACCACATGAATGACTCCCGGACTATGAGTAAGAAGATTCTCTTGTCTGATGAGATGAAGATAGAATATTTTGGTGATAACTCTAAGCGGTATCTGTGGAGAAAACCAGGCACTGCTCATCACCTGCCCAATAAATTCACAACAGTGAAACATGGTGGTGGCAGCATCATGCTATGGGGGTGTTTTTCAGCTGCAGGGACAGGATGATTGGTTGCAATTGAAGGAAACATTAATGTGACCAAGTACAGAGATATCCTTGATGAAAACCTCGTCCACAGTGTTCTGGACCTCAGACTTGGCTGAAGGTTCACATTCCAACAAGACAATGACCCGAAGCACACAGCTAAAATAACAAAAGAGTGGCGTCAGAACAACTCTGTGACTATTCTTGACTGGCCCAGCCAGAGTCATGACCTAAACCCAATTGAGCATCTCTGGAGAAACCTGAAAATGGATGTCCACCAACGTTCACCATCCAACTTGACAGAACTGGAGAAGATCTGCAAGGAAGAATCGCAGAGGATCCCAAAATCCAGGTGTGAATAATTTGTTGCATCATTCCCAAGACGACGTATGGCTGTAGTAACTAAAAAGGATGCTTGTACTCAATACTGAGCAAAGGGGCTGAATACTTATGACCATGTGATATTTTAGTTTTTCTTTTTTAATACATTTGCAAAAATTTCTACATTTCTGTAATTTTTGCAATGAAACAATGATTGAAAAATGTAAAGGGGTCTGAATACTTTCCGTACCTACTGTATGTGAATACATTTTTGAAAACCCTATATTAACCTGAATAATTCTCAAAAGGTATATGAAAATGAAAATAAAACATAATCAAAAAGCAGCAAAAAATACTGATGACCATGTGATATTTCAGTTTTTCTTTTTTAATAAATTTGCAAAAGTATCTATTTTTTTTCAGTCAAGATGGGGTACAGAGTGTATGTACATCAATGAGAGAAAATAACTTTTTGAATTTACCAAATGGCTGCAATGAAACAAAGGAGTGAAACATTTAAAGGAGTCTGAATACTTTCTGTACCCACTGTATACAGCCCAGCACAGCCTCAAAATAATAAAAATAGCCTATCACAGCCTCCAAATACTCTATACATCACTGCACAGCCTCCAAATCATATATACAGCATAGTAGCAGTCTCTAGATAATACACATAGCTCAGCACAGCCTCCAAATAATATATACAGCCCAGCCTCCATATTATATATATAGCACAGCCTCCAAGTAATATATATACATCACAGCACAGCCTCCAAATAATATATAAAGCCCATCACAGCCTCCAAATAATATATACAGCTGATCACAACCTCCAAATACTATATACTGCACAGCCTTCAAATAATATATACAGCACTGCCTCTATATAGCCTAGCAGCAGCCTCCATATAGCTCAGAAGCAGCCTCCGTTTAGCCCAGCAGCAGCCTCCATATAGCCCAACAGCAACCTCCATACAGCCCAACAGCAGACCCTATATAGCCCAACATCAAGCTCCATATAACCCAACAACAGCCTCCATACAGTCTAGCAGCAACCTCCATAAAGCACAGCAGCAGCAGCCTCTATATAGCCCAGAAGCAGCCTCCATATAGTCCAGCAGAAGCCTCCATAGAGTCCAGCACAGTCTCCATATAATATGGTGGTTTTCCTCCTGCTTCATCTGTCCCTGCTCCTCATATATATGTCCATATCCTGGCCTTATCTTGGTACATATAATCCACCCATTGTGCTGCACACAGTAAAAAAAATGATTATGCTCACCTTCCCTCCGCTTCCCCGGGCCTGTGTCCTCTTCAGATGCTGTCCCCACCTAATCCAGTCTGCTCTTCCTTCTCATTGCCTGCATGGCTGCACCAGTGTGATGAGGTCACGGGGTCATGACCTCATCGCTCTGCTGCAGTCAGTTGAGGATGAAGCTCCACTGCCCTGGGAGCCAGCACATGGCTAATTTGCATCGCATGCAAATTAGCCATGTGGACTGACAGCTCAGTGGCAACACTTAGCTGCTGCCTGAGTGACACTGATGGGCACCTCGTTGTATGGGCTGCTTGTCCTGGTTGGTCCCTGGATGTCAAGGCTGCCTTTCCCTGATGACGAGTGGGCCCCCTCAGCTGTCCGGGGCCCTGGCACTTGCCTGGGTATGCTGTGTGCTGACTCTGGCCCTGGTACAATGGTAACATCAGTCTTTAATCATTATTATGATACAATAGTCAAGACATTTAGATAGAAGATAATAATAATTCAGAATAATAATATTCAGCACATTTTGCATTCAACAAATGTGCCCAATTTATTATTATGTTTTAGGAGTTGCAGTCGGTCTATTTTATACAGACTCCACCAAACTGGTCACCGACTCCTACTCCATATCCTTATTAAAAAGTAATCTAACAGTGACTTTTACATTTGTGTCTTTTTTAATTTAATTGTTTTAGTTCTCTAAAAGATCTGTTATTTTCTTTTTGTGCAGTGTAGGACTAAGATGCCATATTCCAAAGGATGAAGCCACATTTTGCTCTTAAAGGTGTGAAAAGTTTGTGCAGTTTTTATTTTTTTGCAAAATTTATTAACCTGCATGTGCCATTTTGAAGAATTTGGCTCAAAAAATGGTAATGCAGACTAAAAAGAAAAGTAAGGCAACAGACAGAATGGTTATTCCTCATGTACACGTACTTGAAAGCATGTTCTGAAGAGTAACCCAACATTACAGCAACATTTTAGCATTCTGTATCACCATTGTCAAGATGTCCAGGATAAGCAGCTTTTAAAGGGAATCTGTCAGTATACTTTTACTACCCCATCTGACAGCAATATAATGTAGGCAAAGTGACCCTGAATCCAACAATGCATCACAGAGATATCTGGCTGCAGAAATTCTGACACAAAGCATTTAGTTCTAGGAATACAGCAGAGCTGGGAGAGATGCCCCCCGCCCACACCCAGCTCTTCATAGAGACTGTGCATTGACAATGAGGAGAAATCACATCAAGGGGCGTTTAAGCTTGGCATGCTTGTAACAAAGTAGTCCTGTAATGGTAATCACCAAGTGATAATGTCTTTAATTTAAGTAAACAATAGCACAGAGTCTGATAAGAGAGGCACAGTTGATTTTTGTTTACTAACCCTTACAGGATACTGTCCTCAGCTTACATAACTAAAAAACCTGTGACGGATTCCCTTTAATGGCTTCGACATTGATCTATGAATTGTGCTTCAGTAATATTCTCTATTTTTTTGTTATATTAAATGTGTATATATTTATTTTCCATGATAATATATCCCATCTTCTGCAAACCAGCTGGTGCCAAAATATTTTGCTTTGAAATTATTCAGCATTGGAGCCATCAATCTCCGAAGCCTCATGGAACGGTTATAGTCCCTACCCAACCAGACAAGTCATCTTCAAAGCGAGCAGTCACTGCTACCCATTCGTTAACTTTCAGTAAATTGTTTACAGAAGCCATGAATATGAGACATCCACAAACAGTACTGAAAATGAACAGAACCAAACTCAATTTTTATGTGTCTTCATGGTTCAGTTTTCACTAAATTGAGTTGGACTGTCTTCCTTATATCTTTTTACAAATGTAGTCACCCAAATAAGCATGGTGCTTCTCTGTGCAAGTAACAGAACGCTAAGCAAGCGTAACTTATTTGGAAGTCTTTAGCTTCGCTCTCAGGGCCCAAATCACACGCAGAATGAGAAGTTACAAGTCTGGATCACAGCCCGGTCTGAAGAAGCTGCCAAAACTGCTTTGCTACTCGCTTAATGAGATCCAACAGCTTGTGATACCAATGTTTCTCAGCTACAGCATCCCACTACACCACAGTTGCCATAAACGTATGAAACAAAGAATACACTATGAGTTATTTCACTGCTAAAAAGAACATTCAACTTTATTAGAGTCATCAGGTTAGTGCTAAATGTATGTTCACATCAGAACGGTATGCATCATCTTTGTGCCTTATGTGAGCTCAGATGCTTCTATTTTACACCATATTCTGAATAAACTGAATGTATCACAGGTCAATTTCAGCAAATGGTATTTTATAAATGGTTACAAACACGATCAAGATTCTTAATACTAGATAGTCTGTTGTCAACTGGAAGTCACAGTATGACTATCGTGGTTCCTTCATCCAACAGGGAACCCCACATGCGCCACCCCAACCAAGGTTACACAGGGACACAGTAACAATGGTGGGCCCTGACACTAGGTAGAGGGGAGATGGGACAACTCCTGCCCTTAACTGACACTGTACCCTAAGTTCCCTAACGTCCCAATATGGATTCTTTCACCCCATCGCCGAGCAGGATACCTAGGTCCCTTGCTAGTCCTGAACTTACCCCTCACTAGGGAAATAGCCAGCACTAATCCCACAGCTGCAATAATAAACATGAAGGAACGTAAACAAACATGGAAGGACAACAAAGCATAAACAAAGACTTCACCCAGCAGGTCTACACCAATAAAGAAGGACTCCAGCCGCAGCCTGGTTCTAGTGGCTCCTAGAGCAACCTTCCTCCTCCATGGCTAGTATAGGAATGGATAACCGGCGCCATCTAGCAGAACTTTGGACTATTTAAAGGACGATGGTTGCATTCACCAATCAGATGCACATTAGGAGCAGTAATCAGAAGCTGCTAGCAAGACATAAAGACATTAACCCTTGATACACCAAAAGAAAGGAAAACACATTTAATATCCAGAGTCTCAAGGGAAAAGTGAGACTCTGGACCCAAACCTGCCAACTGTCTCCCAATTATGGGAGACATTTGTGACACTGGACTTACCAATACAAAGAGCTCATTGCTTACATTTGGTTAAAGTGGTTTTTCAGGACTTACCTTTTGATGATTTCTGCAGGACTGATAGGTCATCAATACCAGATCAGTGAAGGTCCAACACCAGCGCAACCAGTAACCAACCCCACAGGATAAGCTCCTTGATAGAGACAGGCCATGGCTTAGGTCCATAATTGACCAAAACGTTGGCCATCATATTTATTGAAGCTTTATGCAGACACTTCAATAAAGTTAAAATTCATTTTCAGACTGCATGTCTTAGAACTCCATGGTTATTCTCTTCTACATTTAGGTGAACCTCGACTACCACTGTAGCATCTTCACTGAACCAGTAGTGCCCAACTATTATATCCAGGGTTCTTCTGGGGATGTTGGATCGTGCTAAGAATTCTGACTCTTCATGTACTTTAAGATTGACAATGTTGAGATCAGAGCTTTGTGAAGGTCATATCACTTCCAGGACTCCCTCTCCTAGCCTCCTAACTGCTGCAATCACTATTGAACGTGCCATTTAGGGAGTTATACAGCCAGGGGCAGTGCGGGTACCGGGCCTGGCAGTCTGTGGAGTTTGGTTATTAATCAAGCCAAGTTTCCAGTGGCGTTCATGCGGGCACAGCTTTTTTGCTTGCACAATCGTCCTGACATATTGGCATGTCCATTTGTAGGAAATACCCACAATATAATATGTACCGTACTTCATATGCCAGGGAAGGGTTAAAGTCGTATTCCCATCTTCTAAAGGTATGACATATGTCTTTATAGAATATAGGTCATTATAGAATATGATATCATGGCAGGATCTGTCAGAGGTCCTTGAATCATTTCTACTCCACAGTAAAATCATGGCACCTGCTGTACATGGCAGAGCAGAATAGCTTCATTAAATGAATGAATGAATAGGGATGGGCTGCAGGTTCACGTGCAGCAGATGTTCATGTATGTCCTTCTCCAGCAGCCTCTCTATTATAAATCTTAATGCGGATCATAGCAGTAGGACGGAAGCTGATCGGGAAGTAATGGCATATCATTGCAGTATTTTATTACTTTGTATTAAAAAAATCAATCCCGTTCTTATCCAGAAAAGTGACTATTTTTTCTCACTTGTCACCATGTACTGTCCATAAGCAATCCATTTGATTACTCAGCAGTAGAGATGAGCGAACCCGCTGATGTTCAGATTCTGCAGTTCCGGACAGACTTTTCTTTTTAAAGGGAACCAGTCACCTAGATTTAAGGCCCTACACTATCATTACCTGTCCCTACACCTTCCTAGCTGCTCCCTATCTATCCCTTTCTGATCTAAAGGGGCCCTATTAAACATTAGAAAAATAACTTTTAACTTACAGAAGTCCCTGAGGCTGCGGACTGGAAAGGCGGCCCCACGCGCCATTGTTCCCTCCTCCATGCAGCAGAGCACGCCCCGCTGGGCGGCATAATTCGTTATTCCTCGCCGCCTCCACCATTTGGAATCTCCCGCCCTCTGTCACGTTGTATGCACAGGCCGCGACGTCACATCCGGCACGGTGCATTATGGGGCCGGTTACGTGATCGGCCCCAGTGCATTATGGGCTTGATCACGTGATCGGCCCGGCTCCGAGCATGCGCAATGCGCTTATTGAAGCCGGGCCGATCAACGTGATCGGCCCATATATGCACTAGGGCAGATCACGTGACCAGCCCCATAACGCACCACGCCGGATGTGACGTCGCGGCCAGTTCATACTACGTGACAGAGGGTGGGAGATTCCAAATGGTGGAGCGGCGAGGAATAAAGAATTAAGCCGCCCAGCGGGGTGTGCTCTGCTGCATGGAGGGAACAATGGAGCGTGGGGCCGTCTTTCCAGTCCCCAGCCTCAGGGACTTCTGTAAGTTAAAAGTTATTTTTCTGATGTTTAATAGGGCCCCTTTAGATCAGAAAGGGATAGATATGGCAGCTAGGAAGGTGTAGGGACAGGTAGTGATAGTGTAGGGCCTTAAATCTAGGTGACAGGTTCCCTTTACAGTCCGGGTTTGGCACCGGACTCGACCCAAACTTGAGCCCAAACCTTACAATTATAAAATGGTGGCAGTGCAGGCTGGGGCTGAAAAGAAAACAAAACAGTGATTAAAGCAGAAGAATTATACTTACTGAGGACTGCGCGCATCTAACACCCCTTCCGGGTCCCGCTCATCAACCTCCAGTTTATTCACTGGATTCTGCCTCAAACAGCCCATCACAGATGCCCACTCTCTGCGAAAATGTCTGTGATTGGCTGTTGTGCCCCTAACCATTGTGCTGGCATCTGTGATTGGTTGCCATATACATTGGTGTATTGGCAATGAACCTGCTGTCATAGGGGTGTAAAACTAAAGAATTAAAAAAAATTTGAGCAGGGCTCAACAGTATTTTTGATTCTCAACGCAGATGAAGTAACCAGCTACAGGTTACCACCCCCAGCTGCCTGGTTTTACCTTGTCTGGCTATCAAAAATACAGAGGAACTCATTCATTTGTTTTAAGGATTTAAATAAATAATTTAAAAATTAAAATCAGAGTTGAGTTTATCTAAGGACACAGCTGGTGAAGCTCAGCTGCCTCAGATGAACTCTCTGACGGCATTGGTCACACAGCCGACTGTCAGTGTGAGCATGCCACTTGCAGTGAGGGGCGGCTGTAATGTCTCCCTCAAATAACCACAATGTAGCAGAGCTCAGATTCTACACAGGACATTATGCTGTGGATTATCGTCAGAGGGTATGTTTGGGGTTAATAAAGTGGTGAAACAGGGTGTGTGTGTGTTTTATTTAAAATAGAGGATTTTTTTTGTGTTTTATTTCAAACAAAGGATTTTTTTTCTGTGTTTTTTAACTATTTAATCACCAGATAGGTAATGTGCGGTTGTCATAGACGACTGAACATTACCAATCAAGGCCTTACTTAATCAAGGGTTTACCACATTATACATGCAATAGCGTAGGCCTGGCTAGTAATGAGAATGACAATAATGTAATGTAATGACAAGTGGACATTTGGAACCAGGTGTAACACATCGATTCAAAGGTCTGATGAATTTGTGCTTTGTGCTCTATCTGTCTAATCAATGCCTTTCTGGCTTTGACCCCACTGTATCAATACAGTTCAAGAAAATGTGCAACAGAGCCAATAAATAGATGTTTGACAACTCAGCATTTCAGAATAATTAAAGAATTCTTAGAGGCCAATTAGAGATAATCTGTCACAGAGACACATGTGTGGTGTATGGAAAAATATTAGAATCTGAGAGTCCTCAGGGGTATATACCTTTTAATGGCTAACTGAAAAGATGGCATGTAAAGCAAGCTTTCAGGACACTGTGGCCCTTCATCAGGCTGATAATGACACAAATTCTAAAGACACACACATATATACATATGCAGGGTGAGATAATGCAATAAATACGACAGGTGAGGTAAAACAGAGTCAGTGTTGGAAGGGGGAGAGGAGCTGGGGAGGTAAAATCAAAATTCTGATGTGTGGTGTATAGAAAACCACTATGTAGTGAAAATTGAAGCAACAGTGGACTTCCATATTCAGGAGATGTTCTGTTTTTTTTGAAAATAATGCTATCTTGGGGAATGCCAAGTTCAATAATTATATACTTTGGCCTTGATTTATCAAATAGTTTTTATCAGAATTCTGGCAAAAAGCTGTTTGCTACGTAGCACATTTTTGCACAACTGATTGGTGCACAAACGTTTTTCACCTTTTGGTATTTTTATGCAGGTTCCCGCGATAGCTTATTGGAGAAGTTCATCACAAGGGGTTGTCCGGTCTGCAATCCTACTATGAAATGGCAGACTTCAGATTCCCATTGGTATGCAGCGCACAAGCTGTCCGGATTCACCAGTATTGCCAATCAGAGTGGGTGGTCGTCACAATACTGTAAGTGGAATACTGTGTCCAGTTGTGTGTTCCACGTTTTAAAAAAAGGCATTGAAAAACTGGAGCAAGTTCAGAGTAGAGTGATCACATGGTGACCGGTCTGCCAAGCACGTCCTATGAGGAACGTTAGAGGAATGTTTAGCTTGCAAAAAAGGAGGCAGAGAAGACTTAATGGGGTTGTACAGTCTAAAATGATAAATCTACAGTCACTCTTTGTGACTACAGACTTATCAGTCCTCCCACGGCCCGCACAGTGCGTTGCGAGGATTCGTGGTTTCTAAGCTGGGAAGAGACTGCAATTATGCAATATGCATGTTCCCAGCCAGAACCCAACTAGTGGGCGTGGCCTCACTCAATACAGGTTTATTGTAATGTACAATACAGTGCAATGCAGCAGAAATGTCCCGGGAACTGCACATGCCCAACACAGCTGACCCACCCCAGGGCCTTGAGGTACCCGGTTCCGGGCGTTGATTTACTTGGGGATGTCACGGGTGGCCTGTGCCTGGACCCGTGGCCCTGGTGGTCGCTGAAAAAGGGGAGAAATAAAAAATAAAAGTCTTTATGATGCCACCCACGGTGTCCGGTAATGATACAGGCGCTTCTGCAGAACTCCGGGGATGGTGATTAAGCAGCTAGATGGTAACGCTTCCCGTAGGTGGAGCAGGATTCCTGGGGCAGTAATGGAAGAATGGAGAATTCACACAGGGAGGCGGCTCGTCAACTGAAGCTGCAGGCTGACAGTCTCGGTGAGCAGCAGTATAGCTCCTCCGGCGCAAGCAATAATCACCCCATGGACTTAGTCTCTGAACCGGGTTTTACAGGTGACTCAGGCAGCAAAACAGTTCTTTACACACACAGTTCACAGATACGGCTGACCTGAGTAAGTCACCAGAGGATTACAATGTTTCACAAGGGACCCTCCGTGAGTGCCTACTTTGCCTTTCGTCTGTCCTACGTTCCAGCGCAGAGCCCACCGCCGGTGCCCACGGATCCTTACATGGCCTGACGCCCTCTGAGCCTCCGGTGTGGAGTAGTCACCGCTGGGCCTCCACTTTGAGTCTTTGCCTCTTGGCCCAATCCTGGAGTCTATCACCTCCGGGCCTCCATGATCCTACCCAGGGCCTTAGGGGAATTATGCCGGGGTTGTCGCGACCTCTGAAGAGGTGCATGCTGTCCGGTTTCTGCAACTTGGGGATGAACACCCGCACTGCCTTGGAGTCGGTCCTCCGATGTTGGACTGGATCCCTCCGTCTGGCAGACGTACCAGCACGGATTCGGGTGTTAGCTAACACCCTAGGATACCCCTCGGTTCCAGGGCCACCTCTCCTGAGGTGCCCTCCACTGGGCTATCCACAGGGTTCCCCTTCAATGACTTTCTCCAACTCCTCCTGACTGCCTCTCTTGCTCTCCATTTTACCAACTAAGCTCCTCCCATCGGGACCAGTTCCCTAGCAAGGATTAACCTATTGGTTCCCTGAGCTAAGGTGTGTGCAAGTGGTGAGGGTCCCTGACTGACATCTCAGTCCCCTGGTCACAGGAATAATACACACTCTGGTCTGGGTGCAGTACTCCTACGTGGCATCCCGACCAGTGGGGCGCCATACAGCTAATTAACTGGTCTGAATAGTGGTGCTGAGGTGGACAGCATAAGTTCATTGAGGCAAGTGATCGGCTGTGACAGTCATGTCTTTTAAAGGGAAAGACTTTTCTGCAGCAGAGAGTGGGTGGAAAACAGATGTAGAGCTAGATCCACGAAAGTACTGCTTACTTTTTTCTATTTTTTCCATTAAGCCATATAACCCCTAAATTATGACATCATGGCTGCAATCTCTGAGCAGTAATGCCAGATAGACAGCAGGGGAACTCTGAGCCTGGCCATGGCTGTCATATGTCAGTTGCTTATAAGCTAAGGGTGGGAACACAAATGGAATTATTGAGAGGCGAGAGTATAGGTACCATTACACGCTTCAATGTCATTAAGATATCAACAATGATCTCACAGGAGCGCGGTCATTAGGACATCTTTTTGACATCGTTGGTGAGATGTCACACATGTAGATATCGTTGACGACGCACCAACGATGTGGAAAGCAGCTATCGTTCGCACAACCCAGCAAACGATAGTTGTTCACTGTTGTGAATAGGGAAGTCGTTAACGACATCGTTATGTGGTGTCACACACAAACATGCAGCAGGTTGGCTGATCGAGGATCGTCTGATTTGAGAACATGTTCTCAAATCTGCGATCAACGATCCAACGATTTATCGTAGTCGTATCTCGATGTAACACGCAACGACGTCCTAATGATGTCATTTGAACGACTCCAAACCCGTGATGTTTGAGCGATATCGTTCACAATCTCGTACCGTGCAATGGGGCCTTAAAATTAATTTTGTTATCTTATCACATCTGCTGTGGTTTTGAATTTTTTTTCCAGAAACTGGATAACCCCTGTGAAAGGGGCTGTCCACTTCAGTGCACTCCCAACTTAATCATTTCAGCAAGCCAATTAAAATAAAAACAATGGATAATCACTTCCAACAGCAGCACCATTCCTGCTGTTTCGGGAGAGTGTTGTGTCATTTGTCAGCTGCTGTTTGGCTCTAACCATTATTATTCCATTAAGCCGGACATCGACCCTGATGGAATATTGATAACCTGCAGTCAAAAAACGCTGATTGGCTGCAGCTTAAATATAACACAACAATGTGACGTCAGCTGTTAGGAACAGTAGCGTCTACATCACAGGAACTGTATAACTGTGGGAGACGAGTATCCATAGTTTTTATTTTAGTTGAGGTCCTCAATTGATTGTGCAGGGGTTGTCCTGTAGTAGTGGACAACCCTTTTAATGATAAACCACCTGCATGCTACTGCCACTAGAGGGAGCTAGCTGCATATTGTCTATTGCTGAGTTCAGTGTACAGTATAAACACAATGCTCCCTCTAGTGGTGGTGACAGGAATAAAGAATTTTCTCTTGGCTTTAGGTGTCAGATAATTTAAAGGACAGTATCACGGAAAATAAAGTAGTTTGGACTCTATATTAAGAAATATAAGTAAATTGTGTCTTTAAAAGTTGACAGAGTGCAAATATTATCAATATTTGTACTAGTATGTGTACTTACTGAATAATAAATCCTCCAAAAATGATTAAAACACTGCTGATCAATGTCATTTCTACATCACGATGAAAGAAGCAGCACGTGATTTTTCCACTTGTCGCTAGGAAGACTTATGTGTAATTGCTAATTGCAAAATGAAAATGAGTTCTTTTTATTGTCAGTTTAATGCTCTCAAAGGAAGTAACAAGAAGTGATAAGCCAGACATTTCCGTGCAACCTCAAGGCTTAAAAACATCAGTAAACAGTGGAATCCATGCATGATGACTACAACCAAAACTTCTGCAGAGGCGAATGTTCAGACTGAATCACGTACAGTTACAGATACAATCACATTAACAGTGATAGAAACCGCTTCCCATAAGGAAGAAAGAGCTGCAGAGGTGTCAAACGTTGATCAAAACTTCTCTACAATATCCTCTAATGCCTGTGAATTTGACTAATTTTAATTATCATTTGTATAGTGTAGAGTATAAATAATATCCCACTCGATACATCAATCAGCGACCACTCAGTAATTCAAGCAAAAATAACTTGCATAGATATCAATATAAAGCCCGAATGTAAAAGCAAGTGATGTAGTGAGAGATCCCGTTGGTGATGATAGAAGGGGGTGTCAGAGCAGGTGGCACTGCAGGATCGCACAGTGGTGAGATGAGTGGATTGCACTGTAGGAGTGCCCATTAGTGATGAATGTGAGGGTGTCTGAGCAGATGGCACTGCAGAAGTGCCCACTGTGGATGAGAAAGAAGCTATCTGAGTGGATGGCACTGCAGGAGTGCCCATGGTGTGAAAGCTGAGTGTGACTGAATGGCAGATGTAGCTTGAGCAGATGACACTGAGAATGCCCAATGGTGATGATTGAGAGGCTGTCTGAGTGGTTGGCACTGCAGGAGTGCCCATTGGTGATGAGTGAGAGGCTGTCTGAGCAGATGGGCACTGCACAAGTGCGCAATGGTGGTGATTGAGAATCTGTCTGAGTGGGTGGCCCTGTGGAAAGGCATGGTGGTGATGAGTAGGGGTTTGTCAGCACAGGTGACACTGCAAGAGATCCTTATGGTGATGATTGGAGGAGATGCCAGGCGGGCGACATTGCAAAAAGGCTGGTGGTTGGTCAGTGGAGGCTTGTCAGAGATACTGACACTACAGGAGAGCCTGATGGTGAAATGCATATATTTGGGGTTATTTTGCCTGTCTGCCATTCAGGGCTTCCATCTAGGTCCTGTACACAATACTACATTGGCTATCTGGCTACTGATAACCCTCTTGAACCCTTAATGGCAATATTTGTATTTTGTTAATGTAAGTTGACCAATGTTTTTGTGACAAGGTAATATTACTACTAGCAGAAAAGAATACCTAATTGGGATCTTCCACTTGAAAAATACTTTTAATATACCTTTCACCAATGTATCTGCAGGTAACTGGTGTTGGTGCCCAGATCCCTTAAAGAGGTTCCAAACATTGATCTCAATTTATTAAAAAACAAAAACTATCCTGCTCCTCCTTGTTGCTTGGCTGCCACTAGAGCAAGTGTCTCATCGCAATGTTTTCAGAAAGGAAGAAGGGCTTCTCTGCATCATCAGCTTCTCTATGTAAAGTGAGATCACATATGATGTCCCATAGATTGCCACAACCAGAGAAGAAGGCCTATAGTAGTGTACGATGCATCACCGAAAATGCAGAAAGCGCAGGGGAAAACATCACTTGGCACACAGAGGTCAGGAAAATACCGGCACAACGTATCAGTAACTATATTAGAAAAGTTCTACAGGTTGCAGTCATCCTTTGATTTTACAATTATCATGGAACATTTAATATCCACTGAAGGGCACAAAGAATGATCAAGTAGTTTATACAAATTTATTGAACATTACCATATTATCTCTAAACAAAATGTATTACTTAAGATTTATTTGTGACTATACACAAGAATCCATGTCATTGTACAGAGTTATTAATCACTTAAATACATAAAATTAACTGTTGCTCTATTCTTTGATTGTTTAAGTATACTATCTACCCGACTACTTATATATTAACTCAAACAACTTATTTAGTTGTCCTGTGTATGTATAACATGTATTGTAATATAATATGTAACGTGATTTTTGAGTAATCTTCAATAAAAAGATTCAAACACAAAGAATGATCAAGTGATGATGTTGGTCAGACCAATGTCAAGTCTACATTCAAGGGAACCTGTCAGGTCCCCTGGGCATCCAGACCCAAGTGCAGTTCTAGGTGCATAGCTCTAGTCCCTAATTAACAGTACTAGCATATAAAAAATGATCGTTACTAAAAAGTATTTCTAAAGATCATATATGATATGCCAATTAGGGCTTTGAATAGTCAAGGGGGCTTTAGTTCCCCCGTCTAGTCGGCCCACTTAGCATATCATTCTGCCCCAATTTTAAGGCCACAGAGCGGTTAAAAAAAGTGACCTGTCCATCCTTCAGGCAGCTTCCGTTTGGTTGCCATTCACTATGTTATACATAAAAGAATAAAAAATGCCTGCAAAAATATGAGAGACCCTAGAAAAAGACACTTTAGGAAGACACTGCAAGCATTTTCCAGAAGCATCTTCTGCTTCAAAAACTAAGAAAATATACCGGGGTCTAAAAGATATTGTGTACACATACCCTTGGAAGGTCTGCTCCCTGAAGACTTTTTTTAGCCCTATGATTAGACAGTCCCTGGTGTGGAGCGGTGTCATGCACTTCCTTTTCTCCATTAGGTGTTTGCACTTATGAAAAACAATATCGTAATGAATAGGAAAAGTGTTTCAAGTGGTTTTTTTCTTTTTATCAAATCTTCAGCATTAGTGGGGATTAGCAGTACATGGTATATATAATCAAATACAGGCACAACTGTGCTGAAACGTGTAGTCCAGGGGAGCTGTGCTGCTAATATTTGCTTGAAAGCGGACTCTTCATGTTTTGTAAAACAAACTGGCATTTTTCCCAATAAAGTCATTTACTTTTTTCTTCACCTGGAGAATAGCTGGAGACACTTTCCTTATTTGATGTTACTTAGACTGCTCCATTCTTCATCTCCATGCTCATTCTCAACACAGGAGGATTGTACTATGAAGAATGGTGAGCTGGCTTAAAATCATAATTTCTAAGGTATATACAATATATCTAAGTAAAGAAATACTCAACCTTTCTGTTTCTGCGCTGCCGGCTTCTCAAGGTCAATGTTCTTCTTTCTTCTATATTGTGGCGGAGGCTCAGATCACTTCATAAGTTTTGTTCTTACAGTATTGCGAGTGTCTTCAGTTGCTCTTTCCAAGGCTCGAATCATGCGCCTTTCTTGGTTTGATAATTCATCCTTTTAACGTTTGTTGACTCATTCTCATCCTCCTCTTTCTGCTTTTTGCTCAGCTTGCACAATTTACTTTGAAAATAGATCTTGTAAATCCCCAAATCGATTTTCAATGTGTGATAACATTTGGATGGGGTTTACTGCAGCCTGGTCCTCACCTATGCAACATGTCTATGCATCTGACATTTTTGTCTTCAGGGTTGATAACATTTTATCCTGATCTTCGAAGCTCAAGTTCCCAAGAATAAACATCTTCATTTTCAGCACAAGATCTGCAATCTGTTGTTGTTCAGCCAAGGCCTCTAAAAACCTTTCCTTGTGTTCAATATGAGATGATAGTCTCTGGTTCACTCTTTCCTCACTGATAATCTTTCTTTCTTTGTTTTCTTGCATTGTTTCATCTAATTCCTAAACATTTTTCTTATTAAAATTGCATTTAGCCCTTTTAGGAAGTTTAATAGAGGACCTGTCACCCCCCTGGTGCTTGCCAAACTGAAAGTACCCCTGAATGCAGCGTGTCTGCTGCATTCAGGGAAGGGGTCCCCCATGTTTCTGGCCCCCCTGTAAGTTGTACAAAACACTATATAAAGTGTACAGTTAACGAGTCTGGAGGAACTTACTCGGTAATGAGTCCTCGCTGCTCCCTGGTATCCTCCCCACCTCCAGCACTCTCTGTACCACCTCCAGCCTCCTCAGTAATGCCACCTTTATGTGTCTCCCCTCCTCGGTCTCTCATGCTGCTCTGCAATTGCTGCATTTAACGATCTTCAATTTGGCAACGCGCCAGCTACTTGGAGAAGAACGACTGTATGATGTTATAAAGCAGCAGGAATAGAAGAATTATGAACGACATCGTTCAAAAAGGTGTCACACTGAACAATGTTGCTGCTTCCCAGAACGTTAATTGGACGACAAACGATAGATTTGAGGTCTGGATCTCAAATTTTTGCTTAACGATCCAACGATTTACCCTTCCAACATCGCTTGTTTACACACAACGACGCACTAACGATATTGTTTGAACGACCACAAAACCGTGACGTTTCAACGATATCGTTAACGATATCCTAGCGTGTGAAGCGGCCTTTAAGGCGTGCTAACGGGTTTATGCTTTCTTTTGCAACCTCACCAATTTTGTTAACTCTGGAGAAGGATACCACAGTTTCCAACTGCACTTGGATAGCGGTGCCTGGGATCGTCCTATGATTCCAAACCCACCTAAAGCTGGCCACACAGATTACATACCTGTCAACTGAATTTTTGGCTGACAGCTATCACTCTCAACTTCCTCAAGCTCAGGAGTGGGTTCCTGTGCAAAGAGACTGGCAATTGAAGTTTAATCACCAGATCCTTATGTCCCTTGAAATATTACATGTCAGGCCAATGCTGCCAATATCGCCTGGTTCCGTAGACTTTTATATAATGAGTATGGGGCTTTAACAGTAAGCAAGTCCTATAAAGGTGAATGTAAGGTTGAGGGGAAAAACAATACTTAAGATTTTGAATCATGGTCCCTTATCTCTTTGGCAAGAGATATTATAACATTGGGAACTCGTGTTTTCTCCATATGTAATAACCAAACCACTCACACATCAAACACATGGACAGGGGGGTAGCAGAGTGAAAATCAAGAATAAATCACAGAATACTAAATAAAAAATGTTACAGAATCATATAAAAAGCTGGGTGGAAAATAATTAGCACTTTTACACATACCTGCAGCTTTTTGTACTGGATCTCTAATGAATAAAATCAAAAGGGGATTTAACAGTCTATAGTTTAATAGTTATTGTGAAATGCTTTGCTATGTTTTATAACCAAGCTATTAAAAGTATGGCCCTTCCGTGACCCAGCCGCATTTCTAAGAGGCCATTTTCATCTCCCTGCCTTCCTCAGAAATAAATTGCTTAATCTAAAAAAGAAAAGCACAATGTACAACATTGGATAACCTTGCCTTGTTTTAGAAAAAAAAAATGTACTGCACAATTTGTTCTGATGGCTCTCCTTAGAAGAAGACTGCTCAATAATGGGGTTGTTTGCTTTGGACAATCCATATTTTATTGAAAAGGTCATCCAATAATAGCTGATCACAGGATTAGCTGCTGCTGGGACCCACAGTCAGCAGCTGTAATCTGCAAGAGCGCTAGACAGTAGGACTTAATTTCTTTATAGCTCCCCCACAGGGAATGTGCCTTATAACCTCTCTGTCCCGCAACCCCAAGCAGCTCTTCAAAACTTTCAACTCCTTACTTCGCCCACCTGCTCCTCCCCCTTCTCCCCTCATCTCTGCTGAAGACTTTGCGACCTTCTTCAAGGAGAAGATCGACAAGATCAGAAGCAGCTTCGGTCCACTATCCCCACACCTCCCCTTCCCACCTACACTGCCCTCCTCCTCCATCAGCCACTTCCCCCCCATAACTGAAGACCAACTCTCCTCCCTCCTGTCAAAATCACACCTCACCACCAGCGCCCACGACCCGCTCCCATCCCACCTCTTTCCCAACCACACCTCCATTTTCATCCCAGCCCTCACCCACCTCTTTAACCTTTCACTTAGCACTGGTACCTTCCCCTCGGCCTTCAAACACGCCCTAATCACGCCCATCCTAAAAAAAACCTCACTTGACCCTACCTCTGTCTCTAACTATCGCCCCATATCTCTTCTCCCATTCGCCTCTAAGCTACTTGAACAACACGTCCACTCCGAACTGTCCTCTCACCTCTCCTCGTGCTTCCACTTCGACCGCCTTCAGTCCGGCTTCCGACCCCTCCATTCCACCGAAAAAGCCCTGACCAAAGTCACCAACGACCTACTGACCGCCAAGAACAAACACCACTACTCCATCCTCCTCCTCCTTGACCTGTCTGCCGCCTTCGACACGGTTGACCACTCCCTTCTTCTCCGGATCCTGGAATCCCTTGGCATCACCCACCTTGCCCTCTCCTGGATCTCCTCATACCTAGCGGACCGGACCTTCAGCGTCTCCCACTCCCACACCTCCTGCTCACCCTACCCCCTTTCTGTCGGAGTCCCCCAAGGTTCGGTCCTGGGACCCCTACTTTTCTCCATTTACACTCTCGGCCTAGGGCAACTCATCGAGTCCCATGGCCTCCAGTACCACCTCTACGCCGACGACACCCAAATCTACCTGTCCGGCCCTGACATCACCTCCCTACTCTCGAAAATCCCTCAATGCCTTTCCGCCATCTCATCCTTCTTCTCTGCTCGCTTCCTTAAACTCAACATGGACAAAACTGAATTCATAGTCTTCCCCCCAAGAAATTCCACCCCACCTCCCAACCTATCCATCTGCGTCAACGACTGCCCCCTCTCCCCAGTCCCCCAAGCCAAGTGCCTCGGGGTAATCCTTGACTCCTCCCTATCCTTCAAACCCCACATCGAGGCCCTCACCACATCCCTCCGGCTCCAGCTCAAGAACATCTCACGGATCCGCTCCTTCCTCACCCACGACACCGCTAAAACACTCATTCATGCTCTTATCATCTCCCGCCTTGACTACTGCAACCTCCTTCTCAATGGCCTCCCGGCTAACTCCCTCACACCTCTCCAGTCTATCCTCAACTCCGCTGCCCGACTCATCTATATGTCCTCCCGCTACTCCCCTGTCTCCCCCCTCTGCCAAGCCCTTCACTGGCTCCCCGTCTCCAAGAGATCCCAATTCAAAACACTAACCATGGCGTACAAAGCCATACACAACCTGGCTCCACCATACATCTCCGACCTGGTCTCCCGATACCTACCCTCACGCAACCTCCGCTCCTCCCAAGAACTCCTCCTCTGCTCCCCACTCATCACCTCTTCACACAACCGAGTCCAGGACTTCTCCCGGGCATCTGCCTTACTCTGGAACTCCCTACCCGAACACGTCAGACACTCTCCTACCCTGAGTAGCTTCAAGTGTCACCTGAAGACTCACTTGTTCCGTCAAGCCTACAACCTGCCATGAGACCCAGGCGAACGCCCCATACCTGACATTTCCCCATCCTACTGTATCCTAACCCACCCCTCGTAGACTGTGAGCCCTCGTGGACAGGGTCCCTGCCCCTCCTGTACCTGTACGTTCTGATCGCCTAGATTTAGTGTACTTGTTCTTGTCTCCCTTATCCTCATGTAAAGCGCCATGGAACCTAATGGCGCTATATAAATAACTAATAATAATAATAAAGAATAGGAAAAGTGTTTTTTTTTTCTTTTTATCAAATCTTCAGCATTAGTGGGTATTAGCAGTACATGGTATATATAATCAAATACAGGCACAACTGTGCTGAAACGCGTAGTCCAGGGGGAGCTGTGCTGCTAATATTTGCTTGAAAGCGGACTCTTCATGTTTTGTAAAACAAACTGGCATTTTTCCCAATAAAGTCATTTACTTTTTTTCTTCGCCTGGAGAGTAGCTGGAGATACTTTCCTTATTTGATGTTACTTAGACTGCTCCATTCTTCATCTCCATGCTCATTCTCAACACAGGAGGATTGTACTATGAAGAATGGTGAGCTGGCTTAAAATCATAATTTCTAAGGTATATATAATATATCTAAGTAAAGAAATACTCAACCTTTCTGTTTCTGCGCTGCCGGCTTCTCAAGGTCAATGTTCTTCTTTCTTCTATATTGTGGCGGAGGCTCAGATCACTTCATAAGTTTTGTTCTTACAGTATTGCGAGTGTCTTCAGTTGCTCTTTCCAAGGCTCGAATCATGCGCCTTTCTTGGTTTGATAATTCATCCTTTTAACGTTTGTTGACTGATTCTCATCCTCCTCTTTCTGCTTTTTGCTCAGCTTGCACAATTTACTTTGAAAATAGATCTTGTAAATCCCCAAGTCGATTTTCAATGTGTGATAACATTTGGACGGGGTTTACTGCAGCCTGGTCCTCACCTATGCAACATGTCTATGCATCTGACATTTTTGTCTTCAGGGTTGATAACATTTTATCCTGATCTTCTAAGCTCAAGTTCCCAAGAATAAACATCTTAATTTTCAGCACAAGATCTGCAATCTGTTGTTGTTCAGCCAAGGCCTCTAAAAACTTTTCCTTGTGTTCAATATGAGATTATAGTCTCTGGTTCACTCTTTCCTCACTGATAATCTTTCTTTCTTTGTTTTCTTGAATTGTTTCATCTAATTCCTAAACATTTTTCTTATTAAAATTGCATTTAGCTCTTTTAGGAAGTTTAATAGAGGACCTGTCACTCCCCTGTTGCTTGCCAAACTGAAAGTACCCCTGAATGCAGCGTGTCTGCTGCATTCAGGAAAGGGGTCCCCCATGTCTCTGGCCCCCCTGTAAGTTGTACAAAACACTATATAAAGTGTACAGTTAACGAGTCTGGAGGAACTTACTCGGTAATGAGTCCTCGCTGCTCCCTGGTATCCTCCCCACCCCCAGCCCTCTCTGTACCACCTCCAGTCTCCTCAGTAATGCCACCTTTATGTGTCTCCCCTCCTCGGTCTCTCATGCTGCTCTGCGATTGCTGCATTTAACGATCTTCAATTTGGCAACGCGCCAGCTACTTGGAGAAGAACGATTGTATGATGTTATAAAGCAGCAGGAATAGAAGAATTATGAACGACATCGTTCAAAAAGGTGTCACACTGAACGATGTTGCTGCTTCCCAGAACGTTAATTGGACGACAAACGATAGATCTGAGGTCTGGATCTCAAATTTTTGCTTAACGATCCAACGATTTACCCTTCCAACATCGCTTGTTTGCACACAACGACGCACTAACGATATTGTTTGAACGATCACAAAACCGTGACGTTTCAACGATATCGTTAACGATATCCTAACGTGTGAAGCGGCCTTTAAGGCGTGCTAAGGGGTTTATGCTTTCTTTTGCAATCTCACCAATTTTGTTAACTCTGGAGAAGGATACCACAGTTTCCAACTGCACTTGGATAGCGGTGCCTGGGATCGTCCTATGATTCCAAACCCACCTAAAGCTGGCCACACAGATTACATACCTGTCAACTGAATTTTTGGCTGACAGCTATCACTCTCAACTTCCTCAAGCTCAGGAGTGGGTTCCTGTGCAAAGAGACTGGCAATTGAAGTTCCAATCACCAGATCCTTATGTCCCTTGAAATATTACATGTCAGGCCAATGCTGCCAATATCGCCTGGTTCCGGAGACTTTTATATAATGAGTATGGGGCTTTAACAGTAAGCAAGTCCTATAAAGGTGAATGTAAGGTTGAGGAGAAAACAATACTTAAGATTTTGAATCATGGTCCCTTATCTCTTTGGCAAGAGATATTATAACATTGTGAACTTGTGTTTTCTCCATATGTAATAACCAAACCACTCACACATCAAACACATGGACAGGGGGGTAGCAGAGTGAAAATCAAGAATAAATCACAGAATACTAAATAAAAAATGTTACAGAATCATATAAGAAGCTGGGTGGAAAATAATTAGCACTTTTACACATACCTGCAGCTTTTTGTACTGGATCTCTAATGAATAAAATCAAAAGGGGATTTAACAGTCTATAGTTTAATAGTTATTGTGAAATGCTTTGCTATGTTTTATAACCAAGCTATTAAAAGTATGGCCCTTCCGTGACCCAGCCGCATTTCTAAGAGGCCATTTTCATCTCCCTGCCTTCCTCAGAAATAAATTGCTTCATCTAAAAAAGAAAAGCACAATGTACAACATTGGATAACCTTGCCTTGTTTTAGAAAAAAAAAATGTACTGCACAATTTGTTCTGATGGCTCTCCTTAGAAGAAGACTGCTCAATAATGGGGTTGTTTGCTTTGGACAATCCATATTTTATTGAAAAGGTCATCCAATAATAGCTGATCACAGGATTACGCTGCTGCTGGGACCCACAGTCAGCAGCTGTAATCTGCAAGAGCGCTAGACAGTAGGACTTAATTTCTTTATAGCTCCCCCACAGGGAATGTGAAGCATTACACTGAGCCAGAAATCATACAATGTAGGTGGTCTCTGCTCAGACTAGTTGATGGAGGTGTTAAGCTTAAAGACGGTTGGGTAGCTGGGATGGTGTGCACCTGAGTTTTTCCTCAGGCTTATCTCTGTCCCCAAGATTACCTGAAGGTGGGGATGCCTGGGTCTAAAACCTTGCTAAGCTCCTAAATATGACTTACGTAGGGGAGATGGTTAGGTAGCAGGGACAGTGTGCACCTGAGCTGTCCCTCAAGCTAGGGATCCCATGGTTAATCTCTGTCTCCAAGATTATCTCTGAAGGTGGGAACACCTGGGTCTCATATGTAGCTAAGGTCATGGATTTGACTTACCTATATAACGGATGGGTAAGCCAAAGTAGTCCCTCAGGCTAAGGGTCCCTAGGCTAATCCCTGTCCCTATGATTACTCCTGAAGGTGGGATGCCTGGGCTCGTACCTTGTATACTCCTGCATACAGCTCACCTAGATGCCCCCCCAAGGGAGTGAAGGGGGACGAGAGCAAGGAAACACAGTTATCTTGGGCAAGTGAAGCAAAGGCTCCAAGATCTTTTTCCAATGGAAGCGGAGTTGCTGCAAAAGTAACAAACAGCTCTGCTTTAACAGAAACAAGCTACACCACCATGGTCAGAATAGAAATTATATTTCCAGCATGGAGGGCCAGTGACAGTTAGATATAGTGGAAGGGAGAGATGATAAAAATCTGCAGCTGGAATGAAGGCTAAGAGAATTCTCAGCCAGCAGGGAAGGGCTCCTTAACCCCTTCAGCATAGAATGGCACGTACATCAGCAAGACAATAACCAAATGAGCTCTGAAGAAGGCCTGCGATTGATGGAATGCTGAGACCTCCTGACCCCGGGTCCCCCAGAGGTGGCATCAGGACATATCTTGACACACTCATGACAGAAGGTCCCAGATATCAGCTTACCATCTATTAAAACAGAGTGACCTCAGGGGTATTTCATATTAATTTTCTAAACCCAAAAATACCTTTAAATTCTTGTTCTAAATAAAATTAAATTCTATGTGGTTTGGGATCACATTAGAGGATTATTATTCACATTATTAGTGGAGTCTCCAATGATGTCAAATAATAGTCTAGGTCAAAAATGTATAAAAAAAAATATGGGTGTGAAATACATGTGAGAGCATTTTATTGATTTGGTGTTAGGATTTCATTAAACTTGTTTTCAGCACAAAAAAGTATGTCTAGACAGCGGGAGAGATTTACAGTTATCTTTCTGCTCACAGGCAGAATACTGAAAAGTGCCACTTCCAAATTATTCTATAGATACTCAGGAGCTATTGTGGACTATCAGCAATGTGCACAGAGTGCCAGAGAAAATCCACAAATATAGAATAAAATAATGATAATTTAATACATAAATGTCTAAATAAGATCTCTATATATTATAAAGTTACTGGACAACTACTTATTAAATAAATACAAATGTGTATTAATCTCCCTGAATTGGTGCTGCTCCTCTGCTCTCAGTCCTGTATTTACTGTTAGTTTTATGATAAATATCATGCGACCGCTGCACCCAATCAGCAATTGTTGATTGGCTGCAGGCTTACAATTATTCTGTGCAAGAAATACTGGTAACTATTATGGTACCTTTACACGCAGCTACAGGTAACAGGTTTTCCACAGGTAAGTTACTGGTTGCAGTGAAATCATGGAGACATGGTTCTATCTTGTTGCTGTGTACAAATGGAACTATGTCTCCATGATTTCACTGCAACCAGTAAGTTACCTGTGGAAAACCTGTCACCTGTAGCTGCGTGTAGAGGTACCATTAAGTTGCAGCTGATTATTATTAAGTGACATTGTTTAGGTCATGAGATCAGTGAAGGACACAAGGCTCAGAGCTGAGGAGCAGCACAAGTCGGGGAAGTTAAGTATATATATGTTTTTCATTTATGCAGCATTCTACTGTCATTAAGGGGCTTTCCAAAAGTGGAGAACCCAATTAAAGGGGTTATCTGAAATAACGCCAAAAAAAAATTGTGCCTAGCCACTAACAGGCAGGTAAGCTGACACCTACCTGCCTGTTGTGCTCAGCACAGTTCACCACCGACCGGAAAGGTCACAGACCGCTCCTGTTTGCGATTTTGGTGCTTCCAGTGATGTCACGACTACCTAGGGGAGGATTCCCTCCCCTCGGTAAACGAACGCATATCGGATGTCACGGTGATTGACAGCTGGCTCCCCAAGCAGGTAGGGGGAAAGCACACTGCGAATCAATGTGACATCACCTATCCGCTCACTTCGGCAGAGCAGAGAGGAAAAGCAGCTCTGCTCTGTCTTTACCCCGCCATGCTGCCCCTGGCAGAAGAGGTCTGTGACCGCTCTATGCTGGGGTGAATAGCGTGGACTGGTGCTGGCAAAAACAAGCAGGTATTAGTAAACATCCCTGATATCTCCTTTAAAGGCACTCTATTAGGTCATTTTTCAGTATGATACTAATAGTACCCTTGAATAGTGCTCAGGTTGACCTTTCAGAGCATGTAAAAATAATGTTCCCTGTGTAGTTCTCTTGCTCTGTAAAAGTAATTGACATGACTCCTGAGCAGTCTGAGAATCACAGCATGTAATGGTTATTTAACCTCTTAACGATGGCCTTACATCTACCGACGTCAGAAATAAAGGGGTATGTGATGACCGGTAAGCACAGTTTACCGGTCATCACATTACAAAAAATAACATTGCCGGTAAAAAATGCTTTCACTTTAATCCGACATGAAAACACATGTCAGATCAAAGTGAAACATTAACCCCTTAGCCCTCCAAGACCCCCGGTACTGGAGATCACCCCCACCCCCATCCCTCCCTGGCCCATCTCAAAATGGTGGTGCATGTAAAAACACGCCGCCTCCCCTGCAGCTCCATGCGATCTGACATGTCACAAGTCAGATCCCACTCCTCTGCTACCCACATCCCCCATCTCCTCCAGCACCCTCCTCTGCTCCTCCAGCCCCCTCCTCTGCTCCTCCAGCTTCCCTCCTTGCTCCTCCAGCCCCCCTCCTCCGCTCCCCACAGCCCCCTTCTCCGCTCCCCATCCCCTCTCTTACCCGCCTCCAGTTCCGCTCCTCGATCCTGGCATCGGCGGTCTGTCTCCTCTCCTGTGCGCACCGCTATGTGCGCGCACTCTCAGGGGAATGATAGGTCATGCGCTTACAGAGTTCATGACCTGTCATTCCCCTGGGGTCACACAGGGGTTAACTGATCTTCATGGTGATCTACCTTAGAGATCATGAAGATCAGTTAACCCCTATGTGACCCCTGGATTGTGATGGGTCATGAACTTACAGAGTTCATGACTTATCATTCCCCTGGGGTCACAGAGGGGTTAACTGATCTTCTTGATCTCTAAAGAAGACCACCATGAAGATCAGTTAACCCCTGTGTGACCCCAGGGGAATGTTAAGTCATGATCTCTAAGTTCATGACCCATCACAATCCAGGGGTCACACAGGAGTTAACTGTTCTTCATGGTGATATGCTTTAGAGATTATCATGAAGATCCTTTAACCCCTTTGTGACCCCAGGATCATGATAGGTCATGAACTTACAGAGTTCATGAACTATCATTCCCCTGGGAGAGTGCCTTCTCTTATAGCATATGGGGGATGACCCCATATGCTATAACACAAAGAAAGATCGCAGGACCTCCCACTGGGCTACATTGGACATCACCGCCCGTTGGACTACGTCGGACACCACAGAATAATAAAGATGGGGTCTAAGTTGTGTTTGTGTTTTATTTTCTAATAAAAAAAATCTTTCTCTGTGTTGTGTCTTCTTTACAATTTACTAGAGATTCCTAATGGCCGGGTCTAATATTGGCCAGACATTATGAATCTCGGGCTTAGTGCCAGCTGTCAAAAAGCTGGCATTAACCCCTTATTACCCAGCCTGCCACCGCTACACAGCAGCTGGAAGAGCTGGATACAGCGCCAGAAAATGGCGCTTCTATGAATGCGCCATTTTCTGGGGTTGCAGGCAATAGAATAAAGCGATGTTTGGGTGAGCTCTGGGATATGAAGACAGCAACACTTCAACAAGTATTTTACCTGTAAGTATATTGTTCAATTCACACTAGGTCCTATCCCACAACATGTTTCGACGCTCAGGGCGTCTTCCTCAAGTGGATCCATTTTCTGGGGTGGCTGTGGATTGCAATACGCAGTGGGGGGGGGGAAGCTTGACCCATTTTGCAAACTAGACCCCCCAAGGAACTTATCTAGATGGGTGGTGAGCACTTTGAACCCCCAGGTGCTTCTCAAATTAATCCGTAAAAATGAAAAAAAAAACATTTTTGTGGACAAAAAAGGACTTTTTCATTTTTACGGATCAATTTGTGAGGCATCTGGGGGATCAAAGTGCTCACTATGCATCTAGATAAGTTCCTTGGGGCATCTAGTTTCCAAAATGGGGTCACTTGTGGGGTAGCTCCAATGTTTAGGCACATGAGGGCTCTCCATACGTCACATGGTGTCCACTAACTATTGGAATTGTTAACGGATACTATGTCTTGTATGGAGAGCCCCTGTGTGCCTAAACATTGGAGCTCCCCCACAAGTGACCCCATTTTGGAACCTAGACCCCCCAAGGAACTTATCTAGATGCATAGTGAGCACTTTGAACCCCAAGGTGCTTCACAATTTGATCCGTGATAATGAAAAAGTCCTTTTTAGTCGAGTATCTGCACAGCATAGACAATTGCCTTCAGATGAGTGACGAGGCAAACTTTTTTGTAAATGGTGAAGTTAATAAACAAAACCATTGGCTATTGGCCTAACACTAACCCACAGTGGATAGATCCCTCCAAGACTGTTGGAACACAAAAATTGATGGCGTGGTGTATTATATGGGGTACAAAGATAGTGGGGCCAATCTTCATCAATGGCAACCTCAATGCCACTGGATATCTGAATCATGTAGCAATTTCAGATATCCAGTGGCATTGAGGTTTCCATTGATGAAGAATGGCCCCACTGTCTTTGTACTCCATATACCATTTGTGTTCCAACAGTCTTGGAGGGATCTATCCACTGTGGATTAGTGTCAGACCAATAGCGGTGGTTTTGTTTGTTGACTTCACCATTCACATAAAAGTTTGCCTCATCACTCATCTGAAGGCAATTGTCTATGCTGTGAAGATATGAGATGTGCAGCATCTGAAACAACGGAAGCCTGTGGTAGCATTTCTTCTGCGGTGTCGCTATCAGTGTGTCAAGAGTGAGAGAAGAGTGTTGAATTGACAATCCAACACAATGGGTAGCACTTTGAACACATTTTATAAGTGGACATAAACTTGTAAATAACTCATGAAAGAATAAAGTTACATTAAAACCAAGCACACCATTGTTTTTCTTATGAAATTCTCAATAGGTTTGATGTGTCACATGGCCATCTTCCAATTGAAAAAATAAAGTTGGATCCAAAATGGCTGGCTTCAAAATGGCCACCATGGTCACCATCCATCTGGAAAAGTTTTCCCCCTCCCATATACCAATGTGCCAGAAACAGGAAGTTGATATCACCAACCATTCCCATTATATTTAGGTGCATCCATATAAATGGCCCACCCTGTACGTAATTCTTATAGGTATCACTCCAGGGCAGACCCTGGCAGCTGACTCCAGAGCTTCAGCAATGCAGGAACAGACTCAGGTCAAGTAACAGGTCTGCAAGGACAGACTAAGCAGACAGCACAGGCAGAATGGCAGTTACTGGTGGGACGTCAAGTAATTGACAGGACGGCAAGTACTGGCACACTGGATGGATTCGAGTACACAGGCTAGATACAAGACAAGTCGGAATACAAGTTCGGGTTGGAATGATAGGTTCAGGGGACATGACAACTAGCAGAAATGCAGGCAAACTAACTTAATACGTTGATCAGGTATCTCCCTAAGGGGGGGGAGGATGCATTAAAGGGAATCTCTTAGGTCAAAAATCTATATGTAACTGCTATCATTTTCTAATTCCTCCCTCTAAGCTCGCTCTATTTATGTTTTTTATTTTATTTATATCTCCCACCTATCCTCTGTAATCAGCAAATACAGAGATCCTTTCCATCTGTCAAAAACAGTGAGCTCTCTGCTGTCCACTCCCCATAGGATGAATATTCATGTCATATATTCACAGCATTGCACATGAGATCAGTAGAAATCACTCACAGTGTGTGTGGTGTGTGTGTGTGTGGTGTGTGTGTGGGGGGGGGGGGGGGTTCTGTATCCTCTCTCTGTTTTCTTTGTTTGCAGCAAAAAAAATGTCAAAATAAAAAACAGAATCTGACAAATGGTACAGTAATAATTTTACATGTTTAAAGAAAATCTACCCAGTCACTATTCAATGGTAATATTAGTTTCATACTGAAAAATTTACCTGACAGAGTCCCTTTTAGTACCCAGTCATTGGCTGGGGACACATCCAGAATGCGCAAACTTCCCCCTTAAGAGGAGAGGAACAGGCGTACCCGCAACCTATGTGTGCTTTCAGGAGAGCTGCAAGACGTGCAAGGCCATGGGAGCAGAGTGAGATGGTGGAAATTGGAATAGAAGCCACTGGGTGGCATGGATGTTGAGAGGTTGGCAGTCCTGCTACATGGAATTGCTGGGACACCTTCGGCATTACAAATATTTAGATTACTGCATAAACCTTTGATCATTAACCTGTAACAAATGCTGAGGCCATAGAATTTTTTAATATTATTTTTATATTTAAAGAGAACGTGTCAGGATATCTGTGCTGCCCTTGTCCACGAGCAGCATGAAACAAGAACATCCATTTATGCCGTCAATGCAGCAGTATTTCATGGTTCAAAGTGAGTCTGGAACAAGAAAAAGAATCATGGGGGCGGCTCCCCACAAGACTTCGCCCTTCTCCTAATTTGTTAATAGGTAAAGATGATGAGTTAGGCAGGGAGAACTGCCCCTTTAACTCTTCTCTATGTTTCTACCCCATTTTTCAACTATGTTGTCTCTGAAAACCCATCGAGTACGAGGGTAAAACATAGCCATAGGCAATGGATGAGCCAGTACCTGTGCCATACTGCCAACGGCTCAGGCAGCCTGACTCTTGACAGGTTCCCTTTCAAAGGAACGTTAACGCCAGGTAATTTCTAGCTCTACAGCTGATATCTTTACAAAAGAAGAAGCATTGTTTTTCTAATTCAAAGCTTCAAATAATTTTTAAAAGTATTATAAAATGTCAGCTTTCTATGCAATATGCTCCACTGGAAGTGACATGTAGTCAACCAGAAATACATTATTATGTAACTACATGTGACGGTAAGGAGTATGGAAAAATGAAGAAATAATCCTGTAAAGAAAAGAAAATGATATATATATTCACACATTACAAATATAACCCGCTATATAAAAAAAATAAAGAAGAAAGCTGGATATTCTCTTTAAGGTTTGGAGTAGATTAAAACTTTAGCATATAAGGAATATTATATGAGTGGTTTGACATAATCTCATTATATCAACTTTTCGACAGATCATAAAATTAGATAGCAAAATTCATCAGTGTGAGATCTATCTTCTCTATTACTTGACAGTTTTCTCAATTCAAGCACATCTACACTCTAGAACAAAATCCTTGAAAAATAAATTTAACTTCAAATCTGTCATTGGGGGAAACACTTGTTGAAATTTTACTTTTTCAAAAAGGCTTTAATGGGCATTAAAATATTCCTATCTGACATACACAGTATGAGCTAAACGGGTCGTCTAGGCACAACTCAATGATAGCCTATCAATATCCAAATTGGGGGGGGGGTGAAGTCTCACGCTTGAAAAGTTCACAGGGTATGAATACTTTTAGCACTGTGTATTTGGCTAACATATAAAGCTGACTGTATGTGTGTGTATGTATTTGCGTATGTCCACTACAGGAAGCCGCACAGTCACATTTACAATCACGAGATTTTGCACAGCCACCTCATTTGACTCAGGGAACATCATAGACTATGTTTTCAGGGGGAATTTTAACCTCGGCTTTACAGTCCTTCACCAAAAAAGGCCTATTTACAGTTTGTATGTGTTAGGTAATAGCATTGGTTGTTTAGACAGTTAGCCTGGATATTTATCAGGTGGTCTATAGCAACCAATCACAGCTCAGCCTCTGAGTGATAGCTATAGGCAATGAAGAACATTCATTCACAGTATAAGGCTCCTTTCACATCAGCGGTTTTCGCTGATGTGTGTCAGATCTGGCAGTTGGCACCACATCTGTCGCCTAACGGCCGACTTGCGGCGAAATATTGGCAACATGTAGTTGGATGACCACATGACACATTAAGGCATTTATATATGTGGCAATAGCGCCATCAGCACCTCTGCACTCCTCGTTTCAGGGATGCAAACATATTCACTATGCTGGCTCTCCGCCACATCTTCCTCTGTTGTGTCCCAAATCCCGCACATACGCAGCAAGGCTCTCGGGAGGGTGTGACCGCACTACATGGTCCTGTTTTAAAGGACCAGTGCAATATAACCTGGATGTTCCTCTCAGCCTACTGCTGACGGGCACAGAGTATTTCAGGTGTCCTCTTCTATTGGGTCTACTGGGGAGTGCCTGTTCAACATGTCTAGTTAGTTGCCTCGGCTCTAACTAGTTGTCAGGTTCGCCCCTTGCTCTGTGCCTGGTTGTCGTCTATTCACCTGTGACTGTATTACCTTCCTGCCAGTTACTGCAAGCCTCTGCCATCTGCTGTGCTCACCAATGCCTGCCAGACTCTGCCATCTGCTGTGTCCTCCTGTATCTGCCAGCCATCCTCAGGGACTGCCTTCTGACAGTCACCAACCAGTGTAAGTCTATCTCCACGTCCTGTGGCTTTAGTGATGTCTCGGTGGCCATACAGGGGCGCTCCTCCAGGTAAGTGATCTTTGGTCCAGTGGATCCACCTTCTCCTCCTGGGCTCGCCTCATCAGGCATGACACAGGGGACAAATAGAGGGCATCTGGACAGTCTAATTTTTTATACTGTGTAGAGCAGGGTCTCAAACTCGCGGCCCCGGCCGCAGCGCCCGCACGCCCCCCAGTGCGGCCCGGGGCACCATGAAAGAAAAATGCATGCACCGGGCCATTATACATGCAGCTGCCGCGGTACCGCTTTATTGTGACTACTGTGACAGGTACCGCCGGCTCAGCTCAGTGCTCACACAAGCGCCTTTGCGCCTGTACATTCACGGAAGCAGGCGGCCGGTGGACCAATCAGAAGCCGCCTGTGACGTCACAGGCGGCTTCTGATTAATCCACCGGCCGCCTGTTCCGTGAATGTACAGGCGCGAAGGCGCTTGTGTGAGCACTGAGCTGAGCCGGCGGTACCTGTCACAGTAGTCACAATAAAGCGGTACCGCGGCGGCTGCATGTATAATGGCGGGGCATCAGTGTGTATGAGTGAGTGTTAGAGAGAGAGTGTGAGTATGTGTGAGTGTATATGTGAGTGAGTGTGTATGTGCATAATAGTGAGTGTATTTGTGTTATAATAGTGAGTGTATTTGTGTGTATAATAGTGTGTATGTGTATAATAGTGAGTGTATTTGTGTGTATAATAGTGTGTATGTGTATAATAGTGAGTGTATTTGTGTGATATGTGAGTGACTGTATGTGTATAATAGTGAGTGTATTTGTGTGTATAATAGTGTGTATGTGTATAATAGTGAGTGTATTTGTGTGTATAATAGTGTGTATGTGTATAATAGTGAGTGTATTTGTGTATATATGTCAGTGAGTGTGTGTATTGTGAGTTATTTGTGTGTATTGATGAGTGTGTATGTGTATAATAGTGAGTGTATTTGTGTGTATAATAGTGTGTATGTGTATAATAGTGAGTGTATTTGTGTGTATATGTGAGTGAGTATGTGTTAATGTGATGTATTTGTGTGTATATGTGAGTGTGTAGTGTATAATAGTGAGTGTATTTGTGTGTATATGTGATTGTGTATGTGTATAATAGTGAGTGTATTTGTGTGTATATTGAGTGAGTGTATGTGTATAATAGTGAGTGTATTTGTGTGTATAATAGTGTGTATGTGTATAATAGTGAGTGTATTTGTGTGTATAATAGTGAGTGTATGTGTATAATAGTGAGTGTATTTGTGTGTATAATAGTGTGTATGTGTATAATAGTGAGTGTATTTGTGTGTATAATGTGTGTATGTGTATAATAGTGAGTGTATTTGTGTGTATATGTGTGAGTGTGTTATGTGAGTATTTGTGTGTATATGTGAGTGAGTGTGTGTATAATAGTGAGTGTATTTGTGTGTAGATGTGAGTGTGTGTATAATAGTGAGTGTATTTGTGTGTATATGTGAGTGTGTATGTGTATAATAGTGAGTGTATTTGTGTGTATATGTGAGTGTGTATGTGTATAATAGTGAGTGTATTTGTGTGTATATGTGAGTGTGTATGTGTATAATAGTGAGTGTATTTGTGTGTATATGTGAGTGTGTATGTGTATAATAGTGAGTGTATTTGTGTGTATAATAGTGTGTATGTGTATAATAGTGATGTATTGTGTGTATATGTGTGTATGTGTATAATAGTGAGTGTATTGTGTGTATAAAGTGTGTATGTGTATAATATGGTGATTTGTGTGTATAATAGTGTGTATGTGTATAATAGTGAGTGTATTTGTGTGTATATGTATGTGTATGTGTTATGTGAGTGTATTTGTGATGTATATGGTGTGAGTATTTGTGTGTATATGTGAGTGAGTGTGTGTATAATAGGAGTGTATTTGTGTGTATATGTGAGTGTGTATGTGTATAATAGTGAGTGTATTTGTGTGTATATGTGAGTGTGTATGTGTATAATATGTGAGTGTATTTGTGTGTATATGTGAGTGTGTTTGTGTATATATGTGAGTGTATTTGTGTGTATATGTGAGTGTGTGTTTTTGTGTGTATATGTGAGTGTATGTGTGTGTGAATATGTGTGAGTGTGTATATGTGTGTGCGTGTATATTTGTATGTGAGTGTGTATATGTGTGTGCGTGTATATTTGTATGTGAGTGTGTATATGTGTGTGAGTGTATGTATATGTGTGAGTGTATTCCTGTGCCGCCTGAGCGGCACATCGCCGGTGGCTGGTGCCGGGTGCAGGCTGGTGCCACGTGCTGGCTTGTGCCGGCTGCCGGTGCAGGCTGGTGCCACGTGCTGGCTGGTGCCGGCTGCCGGGTGCAGGCTGGTGCCGGCTGCTGCCAGCAAGCGGAAGACTGGGAGCCACAGAGGAAGAAGCTGCCGGAATGAGAAGAGTGGAGTCAGGTAAAGCGCTGTTACAGCGAAGATAACAGCCTGGGGGGGAGGGGAACGTGACCGCTGAAAGTGCCTAGGGCGGCAGGAACTCCAGATATGGCCCTATGTAAGTGTGTCAATGTGTGAGTGTGTATGTGTTTGTGTGAATATGTCTGAGGATGTATGTGTGTATGTATGTGGGTGTGTGTGAATGTGCGGGTGTGTATATATGGTCTTGTCCACACACCTACGCTCTCAGTATTTAGCGCTTCTGCGCTAAATACTTAGGTTTTGACAGAGAAGCAGAGGTGCGTGTATGCGGCCGCTTTCAGCAGACGCTGTCCCTGGTTACCCGATGTGTATCGTGGTAACCAGTTCATACAACAGGCTGCCCATGTCCGCTTATCCCGAGCGCACAGGGAAACGCTGCTTGCAGTGTTTCCCTGTGCGCTCTGAATAAGCGCACACTATGCAGCCTGTTGTATGAACTGGTTACCACGATACACATCGGGTAACCAGGGACAGCGTCTGCTGAAAGCGGCCGCATACACGCACCTCTGCATCTCTGTCAAAACCTAAGTATTTAGCGCAGAAGCGCTAAATACTGAGAGCGCAGGTGTGTGGACAAGCCCTATGTGAGTGTGTGTGTGAGCGAGAGAACAAAAAGAACAGAGACCAGGACATTACTACAAGATGACAAGGGAGGGAACATTACTAAAAGATTGGGACATTACTACAAGAGGAGGACCAGGATGGGGGACATTAATATAGGATGGGGACCAGGATGGGGACATTAATACAAGATGGAGACCAGGGTGGGGACATTACTACAAGAGGACCAGGATGGGGACATTACTACAAGAAGGTGATCAGGATGGGGACATTACTACATGATGAGGACCAGTTTGGGGGACATTAATATACAATGGGGACCAGTATGGGGAATTACTACAAGATGGAGACCAGGGTGGGGACATTACTACAAGAAGATCATAATTTGTACTTTACTAGATTGAGCAAAAAATTCTGGTATTGCTAAAATGTCACTTATGGTACCGTTACACGTCGCAACATTGCATGCAATGTCACTGGCCATTTGCTGGTTGCAGTGAAATCATGAACACATTGTTCTATTTTCTTGCTGTGTACAAATGGAACAATGTGTCCATGATTTCACTGCAACCAGCAAATTGCCTGTGAAATTGCATGCAGTGTTGCGACGTGTAACGGTACCTTTAGTCCTACAAGCAATGCGGCCCCCCGATATCAATTTTTTTCTACATGCGGCCCACCAACCCAACCGAGTTTGAGACCCCTGGTGTAGAGGATGCTGTGGCCTATATTCTTCAGCCAGAGGGAGAACAATAGCGTGCTACTTACTAAAAAGTGTAGCAAAAGCCGGTTCCTGATACAATTACAGTCAGTGCCCACATCAATGCACTGCACAGAAGTGAACAGCACGTAATATGGGCACTAGCAAGAACAAGGGGGTGAATGCTTAGAGGCTCCAGTACCAAGCGGTCCATGCTGCCCAAGCATTGGTGGGGTTAGAAGTTATTCACTAAAGTGTTCGGCTGCTCATTACTCAAATCGAACAGGTTGGATGCTCTGACATGCTCGATTCTAGTAATGAGCATAATGGAAGTCATAATTTGCAGTCCGGCCACACACAGTAAGCCATAAACGGAGCATTTCCAGTGGTAGGGTGGACGTATTTTTTTTTTATTACATACCAGCATCAGGTCACGTTACTTGTACCCCCAGTGAGAGCCATTCAAAGACTGCAAGCGGCTCTCACTGAGTTGTCGGCTCACATTGTTCACTGAAGGGACCATTCACGAATGACGCATGTCTGCTCATCATTAATAATCATCTCTCGGATCAGTACCAATTGTGCCCAGTGTATCCTGCTGCATTCAGCTCATACATTTAAGTCTTGGGAGAGGGTTGGAAAAGAAAACTGCCTCATCCGTCGCACTGCATTTTCCCTGCATTCAGCAGTATAGCATGGAACGATTCCTGCTACATTGAACTGTGCAGTTGTTGTTCTGGGACAAGAATAAATAGTTAACCATGGTCATGCCTCCAAAGAGAGGCTAAAAAGAGTGAGTATTTTAAGTAGAGGATCTTTACAACCCCTATTACAAAAAATGTTATAAAAAAATTTGTGTGAATGATACAGTTGTGCAGATGAGCGTCCTCTGCTTACTTCGTGTGTGTACATGTGTATACATATATTATATATATATATATATATATATATATTATATATATATATATAGCAGGGTTGGACAAAATAATGGAAACACCGAACGTTTTGGCACCATAATCTTCGGACATGTTATAAACATGCAGACCGTGACATATGTTAATGTTCTGTAGTTGATTATTTGTATTAAGTGATATGTGTATGTAAATGTACTGTTTGTTTTGCCGAATTGTAAGAATATTGATGAGAACCTGATACCAATGGCAGAACTTTCAGATTTTCAAAAAGGCCAAATTGTTGGTGCTCGTATGGCAGGCGCTACTGTAACAGAAAGTGCCCGAATGCTTGGCGTGTCAAGAGGACCTGTCTCCAAAGTTATGACTGCATTTGAAGGAGAAGGAAAAATGTCCGCAGCAAAGCACAGGTCCAGCCGAAAGTCGAAGTTGACTGAGAGAGACCGTTGGACTCTAAAGTGAATTGTGAGAGAGGATCACAAGACCACGGCTCCGAAAATCACTGCTGAGCTCAATGAACACCTACAGAACCCAGTTTCCTCGAAAAACTGTTTGTCGGGAGCTGCACAAATCTGGATTCCACTGAATAGCTGCAATTAGAAAACCGCTGCTCTCAATTACAAATGTTTCCAAGCATTTAGAGTGGTGTAGAAACCTCCAGAATTGGTCTCTCGAGCAGTGGAAACATGTGATATTCTCAGACCTATCATCGTTTTCCCCATTTTCCGACCTTCGGCTGAGTGTAAGTTTGGAGACAGCCGAAAGAAGCATTCCATCCAGACTGCCTTCTCCCAACCGTAAAACATGGTGGAGGTTCTGTGATGATCTGGGGTGCTATTTCGTGGAGATCCACGGGCCAATGATATCACCTTGTATGAATCCATACCTCGGAGAATTGAGGCTGTAATCGCCGCAAAAGGTGGACCTACACCATATTAAACTGTTCATTTTTCCAGGTGTTCCATTATTTTGTCCAACCCCTGTGTGTATATTATTATATATTATACACATATATATTATTATACACATATATACACATATACTTTTATAATAAAATAAAAAAAGAGAAATAGCCAAGTTTTCAGATCAGAAGTGACTGTAGAAGTCATCAAATGATCAAACGCACACTATGATTACATTCACATGGAAAGTTTTGGGAATCTCCCGCTTCCTTTGTCAGGATCGTTATAGTTATTGACAGATAGATTCCATTAATCATATATTTATCAACCATCGTGTGCATAAATGATAAATGTATTAAGCAGTAAAACCCCTTTAAGAAGAACCCAAGTGTCATTCCCCTTACTAACCACATACACCGGCTCCTGAGAGTGTGACCAAGCATACTGTACAGGGAGTCAAGCAACCACGTCCCGCTTAATTACATGGGAAATAAACGTTATTGTAACGACAGGTCTTTTTCACACTGTGGGTGACTGCAAATTGTTTAGTGCACAAGAAAAACATTGATTTCTTTAATAATGTGAAAGACACGAACTGAAAGTACAAGTAACTTGTCCATACGGTTGTGCCCCTGCTTGGGAGACAGATCAGTAATATGATTTTCTCATGATGTCAGAATAATACATTAACAATCTACCACTACTGTCTATTCAGCAATTACTTAAAGAAATATTCTCCCAGTGTGTAATTATGTATATTTTACATACTTAGCTGTATTAATATTCTCCAAAGTGGCAATTAAAATGGTGAAATATGAGAGCCATCTCGGAAAAAGCAGTGTTTCCAGAGGGACAGTCCAGAATTTGGAGCGTGTCTCACTGTCCTGGGAGTTTGAGGATATGTCTTGCCTTCAGCTCCATCTGTTTCCTCAGAAAACATACGGTTGAATATAATGATAGAATAAAGACTTGACAGATCCATGTGTCATCGTCCATCTAAGTAGAGCTTGAAGGTGCTACCAGGACCATAAGGTTATGCGACATTCTCATATAACCTGAAAGTCTTGGCTGGCTTGAAGACACTCCCTAGACTAGTAGCAAACACAAGTAACACAGGAGCAGCAAATAGCAATTTGACAGGCAAACATGATGCTTACGTGGGATCATTATACTAGAAGGAGAGAGATGAGCATCACTCAGTGTAGGGGAGTCTGAGGGCATTATATTGTATTTGGGAAGCCAAGGGGGCAATATGCTATGTGTGGGGGAATGAGGAGAATCATATTATGCGTGGGGAGTTGGCAATGAATCATACTATGTGTGGGGAATGTACAATGGGGACGTCTTACTTTGTGTGGTGATTTGTGGGGGCATCATATTGTGTGTGGTGACATCATACTGTGTGGGAAAATGTATCATACAGTGTGCATCATAATGTATATGTAGGGGACTGTGGAGACATCATAGTGTGTGTGAGGGATAATGTTGAGGTCAATGTATCTACAGTGTAGCATCACACTTTGTGTTGGGTGCCAATATTGGCATTGCACTTTGTGTGGAGGAATGTAGCTGGTCGCATCCTCCCTTGTCTAAACCCCCCCTTTCTCCAACTTTCCCTCTGGACTACAAGTTAGGTGGTGCCAGCCAGGCTATAAGTAAGACCCATTTTGTGCTTTATTCCCCCTCTTCTGGTACCTGGCTGACTGAGCTTAGTTCCCACCTGCCCTTCCCTTGGAGTAATGCGATGGTTGTGTTGCTGACATGGTTTTCTTTTTTAGAGTATTGATTCAAGTCACAGCTGGCAGTAAAACAAAATAGATATTTGAAGAATAAGGAGCCGAGGATGGACTTGTCCTCCGGGAGTCTGGCAGTGCCTAATGTCTCAGAGACCGGATGTGAAGAAAGAAGGTTATGCCGATTAAAAAGAGAAGAGTTTCAAAAGATAAGATAAGATAAAGCTGACCCCGTCCACAAAAGATAGAAAGATAACGTTTTATGTGGTTATTGTGCGCCGGTTAAAAAAGGAAGTTAATGGATATTTGGGGTGTTGAATATCTCAAGTCCAGGGTGGAGTTGGGGAGTCGTCACACTGTGCCTGATAAACGTCTCTAACATATTAACTGCGGTAGTAGTCCAAAGAATATACAATTCATAGTAAAGAAATACCTTGTTCCCAATCGCTTTCTTTGGTGGAAAGTGGAAGGTTCTCACATGAGGATATTTGCTTTGTAATTTGTGATGTAAACTCCGGAATTCAGCATATCTCCTGTATATGTTCCATTCATCATCCTTAATCCTTACATAGACCTTCAAGAAACAAAAACAAGGTTGACTGTGGTATTCTGTAGTCAATAAGTCATAAGAAAACAGAGAAAATAAAAAGGGTTAGAGAATACAAGGGCAAATTCAAAATCTTAAAATAAAAAAACCTTGTAATATATACCAAAAAGAGAACACATACAGTAAACGGGGAATGTCTATGTGTTGTTTTTTTTTCAGTGAATTTTTCCCACAAAAACACACAGCATTTTACTGTGCCAGCAAAAAGAATGAGTTTTCTGGTATCTCATGCACATGTTACTTTTTGATTGTTTTGCAGATTTGAAGCAGTTTCATATCAGCAACATGTCAATTCTTTCAGTGGTTTTGAAGCAAAAAAAAATGCATATACAGTGCCTACAAGTAGTATTCAACCCCCTGCAGATTTAGCTGGTTGACACATGCGGAATTAACTTGGCATTGTGACATTTGGACTGTAGATCAGCCTGGAAGTGGGAAATGCACTGCAGCGAAAAAGATTTTTTAATTCTTTTTTTTTTTTTAAAGCGTTAAAAGTTCATTCAGAGGGTCATTTATTATTCAACCCCTCAAACCACCAACATTCTGTTTGGTCCCCCTAAAGTATAAAGAAGTAGTTCAGGCACAAAGAACAATGAGCTTCACATGTGTGGATTAATTATCTCTTTTGCCAGCCTTTTCTGACTATTTAAGACCCTCCCCAAACTGAACAGCACTCATACATGGTCAACATGGGAAAGACAAAGGAGCATTCCAAGGCCATCAGAGACAAGATCGTGGAGGGTCACAAGTCTGGCAAGGGGTACAAAACCCTTTCCAATGAGTTGGGCCTACCTGTCTCCACTGTTGGGAGCATCATCCGGAAGTGGAAGGCTTATAGAACTACTGTTAGCCTTCCACGGGCTGGACAGCCTTTGAAAGTTTCCTCCCGTGCCGAGGCCAGGCTTGTTCGAAGAGTCAAGGCTAACCCAAGGACAACAAGGAAGGAGCTCCGGGAAGATCTCATGACAGTGGGGACATTGGTTTCAGTCAATACCATAAGTAACGTACTCCACCGCAATGGTCTCCGTTCCAGACGAGCCCGTAAGGTACCTTTACTTTCAAAGCGTCATGTCAAGGCTCGTCTACAGTTTGCTCATGATCACTTGGAGGACTCTGAGACAGACTGGTTCAAGGTTCTATGGTCTGATGAGACCAAGATCGAGATCTTTGGTGCCAACCACACACGTGACGTTTGGAGACTGGATGGCACTGCATATGACCCCAAGAATACCATCCCTACAGTCAAGCATGGTGGTGGCAGCATCATGCTGTGGGACTGTTTCTCAGCCAAGGGGCCTGGCCATCTGGTCCGCATCCATGGGAAGATGGATAGCACGGCCTACCTGGAGATTTTGGCCAAGAACCTCCGCTCCTCCATCAAGGATCTTAAGATGGGTCGTAATTTCATCTTCCAACAAGACAACGACCCAAAGCACACAGCCAAGAAAACCAAGGCCTGGTTCAAGAAGGAAAAAATCAAGGTGATGGAGTGGCCTACTCAGTCTCCTGACCTTAACCCAATTGAAAACTTGTGGAAGGAGCTCAAGATTAAAGTCCACAAGAGACACCCAAAGAATCTAGATAACTTGGAGAAGATCTGCATGGAGGAGTGGGCCAAGATAACTCCAGAGACCTGTGCCGGCCTGATCAGGTCTTATAAAAGACGATTATTAGCCGTAATTGCAAACAAGGGTTATTCCACAAAATATTAAACCTAGGGGTTGAATAATAATTGACCCACACTTTTATGTTTCAAATTTATTAAAATTCAACTGAGCAACATAACTTTTTGGTTTGTAAGATTTATGCTTCTGTTAATAAAATCCTACTCTTGTTTGCAGTTTGAAGGCTCTAACTTATTTGCATCTTATCAAACCACCTAAATCTGCAGGGGGTTGAATACTACTTGTAGGCACTGTAAGATCAACACAAAAAAATTGCAAAAATTAGTGTTTTTTAATACAGCATTTTTCTGGTGTTCTAGAAAGCAAATGTAAAGCATAATGGCATTTTTTTCCAAAAATTGATATAACAGGTTAGCTAGATATCATACTCCTACTTCTCCAAATAAGCTCATTAAAGGGAATAATAATAATATAATATAATATTTAATAATAATATTTATTCATTTATATAGCGCTATTAATTCCATAGCACTTTACATACATCAATAATGCTGTCTCTCTTGGAGCTCACAATCTAAATATCCTGTCAGTATGTCTTTACAATGTGGGAGGAAACCGGAGTGCCCGGAGGAAACCCACGCAAACACGGGGAGAACATACAAACTCCTTGCAGATGTTGTCCTTAGTGTCCTTGGTGGGAATTGAACCCAGGACGTCATGACCCCAGTGCTGCAAAGGCTACAGTGCTAACCACTTGAGCCACCGTGCTGCCAATCACGGGAATCAGATATCACACTCATACTTCTCCAAATAAGATCATTAAAGGGAATCTGTCACATGGTTTTACCACATCTTAGAGCAGCATGTGGTAGGGAAAGATACTGAATCCAATGATGTTTACCTTAGATTACAGTGTGCAGCAGTTCTGACACAATGAGGCTGGCTTCACACTGGCGTTCCCCTCTGCAACGTTCTGCGGAGAGGAATCGCCATGTGTGCGCAGCCGCCAGCCCCTATGTTTAGAATGGGGACGCACGGTGCTGCGCTTGACCGTGCGCACCCATTCACTCCCACATGTGATCTGTGCGCAGGCGGACGCCTGCGCACAAATCACCCAGTCTCGTCCGCACCAGGGACGCGACATGTTGCATTCCTGGTGTGGACGAGACTGTGTGATATGTGCGCAGGCATCCGCCTGCGCACAATATCACATATGGGAGTGAATGGGTGCGCACGGTCATGCGTTCAAGCACAGCACCGTGCGCTCCCATTATAAAGATAGGAGCACGCGGCCGCTGCGGTCACATGGCGGATCCCCTCCGCAGAACGCTGCGGAGGGGTCCGTGAATGTGAACCCACCCTGAAAGCATTTAGTTTTAGTGATGTAAAGACCTGGGAGAGTTGTCCTTGCCACCACCAGGCTCTATATAGAGATTGTGCATTCAGTGTCAGGTATCAATCACAGGAGGGGTTTGTTGGACTTCCTATGTGCGTGATCATGTAGTCCAGTAATCGTATTCACCAGGTGAGAATGCCTTTAGTTTACGTACACAATAGCACAAAGCCTATTAAGAAAGGCATAACTGACTTATTTTTTTAACCCCTACAGCATGCTGTCCTCAGCTTACATAGCAAAAACCTGCTGACAAGATTCCCTTTGAACATGTATTTGAGACATTTATATTGATAACCTATTCTTAGGTTTGGTCATCAACATGAGATCAGTGGAGAACTAGCATAGTAAACATGCAGAGCTCATCTGTATAAGCCAGCATCCCCAACCATTATGACCTTGAGAGCTATATTCAGCTTGGAGGGAGTGTTGCAAGTCACATCCAATATAATGGCAGCCAAAGCTTTTCAACAAAAATCTCACTCAGGCAGTATACCGAGATCCAGGGGTTCCAACCATAACCCCATTCAGATCTGCTCTTCTATGCAGGCTACTGACAAAAGTCACCATCTGGGGATCTGCTCTTCATAGATGCACCACACATCACTGGCCAGCAAGCCACATGTAGCTCCCGAGCTACAGGTCGGGGACCACTGGTATAGGGCAACATACAGCTCCATTCTTGGCCACTACAGTATGTAGGAAGCAGTGCCATTTTTGAATCACTGCTGACCCTCCAAGCAGAAGATCACTGGAGGTGTCAGGAGGTCACCAACCATATGTACTGGTTATTAATATTAAAGACAAGGAAATTCCCTTTAATACAAAGCCCAAACAAAATTAAATGTCAAAAGCATAATCGTTGCATTACTCAGGGAAACAGAAGATGTGCCCCACTGATTACTTTGGAGACTGTCTGCATCTCATTATATTTCATTTGTTTAGAAGAATAAAAACACATCAAGCAGAACGTTTCCTTTTGTTCTAAAAACAAACATAAAACCAAACCAAGACAGCCGCCATAATAACCAATGGGGCCTCTATGCTTCTGTTTGCAACGTTTATGCAATGGAAACCTTTTTTATGTTACAGTAATTTTATTTGTTTGTTCATTTAAAGGGAACAGACAAACAAAATATCAAAACGCAAGTGTGAAAGTGGCCTTAGGTGAATGTGAGCTGAACTTGAAGAACAAATAATGTATAGAGAGGCGACTTGAAGTGGATTACTCTCCTTTCCCAATTGAGAACATATCCACGAGCCAAGTGTGCATGTGTGTGGGGTTTGAAAGGAATAGACGAAAGCAGAGAATACTTTCACCCACGAGGCATCGAAGATGTATTAACACCTTAATGAAGCCAACATTATACAAAAGTGTGGATAATGGCCGCTAGCTGCACTAGAAGGGTAATTTGAAGGATAATGAAGATTCACAGCAGTTCAGACCTTCAGAGACATTCCACAAGGGAGGTTATTTTCCAAGGTCTTTTGTTTTAATTAGCAAAAGTGTGAAAATATTGATAGAATTTGATAAAGAGGCAAAAAGTAGTATGCCGTATATATTTTTTCTTTATCATAAATAGGCCATAGTTAAAAATGTAATTCAGAGTAAGATAATTTAAATTTGGCTGTCAATTTGCTGTCCAGCCTTGCCAGTTAACGAATAAACATGGGAACTAAATGTTCCATTCTTCCTAAAGGAATCAAGAAAATTAAAATACAACAGATCAAACAAAAACAGAAAAATTGTTACCAGTGGTATAGATACTTAGGTCATAGTTCAATACACGGGGATAGTTTGACAAAAGGGTAAAGCAGCCCGTACACCTTAAGCTGGGGTTACATGTAGCGATGTTCCAGCAACCCGACCAACAATCGGGATCGTTAGAACATCGCTATGTGATCGCTGGTGAGATGCCAGACAAGTAGAAAATTATAGATTTGATATCTCAGGAAATTATAAATCACAAATCATAAACATTATTCCTGTTAAAAAGATACAGTCTTTATTGAGCACGTATGCTAAATACCCATCAAAACCCATTAAAAACTGGGTGCACAGGTGATAGTAAGGAAGGAAGGACTAACCCTAAAGGCTAACAACTCCCTCCTTGCCCTACCTGCCAGCGGAGGTCGGCACCCTGAATGCGATATGGCGCCCCCACTCTCGTCGGCTCACACTACACTCGCCCTGAACTTTTCGGACACCGGCTGTGTCTGGAGAGTGAACTATATGGTCTGGTTTTATCATCCTGCTATACCAGACATAGACTTAGCTACGGGGAACAGCTCCTTTTTAACACTGGGACACTGGTACTAGCTATACAGCCCGATGATACCATCCTAGGGTGGGGAGCACTTATCCTTCTCCCCCCTTTATGAGGGTGAGTTCAGGGCGAGTGTAGTGTGAGCCGACGAGGAGTGGGGGCGCCATATCGCATTCAGGGTGCCGACCTCCGCTGGCAGGTAGGGCAAGGAGGGAGTTGTTAGCCTTTAGGGTTAGTCCTTCCTTCCTTACTATCACCTGTGCACCCAGTTTTTAACGGGTTTTGATGGGTATTTAGCATACGTGCTCAATAAAGACTGTATCTTTTTAATAGGAATAATGTTTATGATTTGTGAGATGCCAGACAGGCAGATCTCACCAGCGATCAACCAGCAATGCGCCGACACCCGACGGTCGCTGGGATCAGTCAGGGTGTCGCTGGTCGTTGTCCCTGTCACACATGCCAATGCATGCGTAACAGCGGCAGACCAACGATTGAAAACCTGTGCCGGCCATTCCGCAACGATCAGCAATCTGATCGCTGGTCGTTGCGACATGTCACACGCAGCGACGTCGCTGCAACATCACAAAACCTGTGACGTTGCAGCAACATCGGTAGTGATGTCGCTGCGTGTAACCCGGCCTTTAGATAGAGGTCAGCCCTGTTCTCGTTTGGCCAACAGATACAGCTGGTGAAATACTAATTTTCAAAGTAAATTTATTTCTATGGATGCTATTAACATAGCTTTCTCACCAGGTTTCAGTAACAACCCATACAATTCACACAAATAATTCAAACCATAGATATCCATAAATTAAGTTATGTATAATAATGAGAAATGACTCAGGAAAAAGGATTGAACACGCTTACAGAAATATATTTAATACTGCATACAAAATACTTTTTTTGGTGACGACAAGACGTCTCCTGTTTTGGTCCATTCCTGCGCACACACACTCTTCAAATCCTGAAGGTCCTATGGGCTTCTATAAACTCTGAGCTTTAGTTCCTTCTGTAAATTTTTTATTGGATTCAGTTCCAGTGATTGGCTCGGCCATTCTAGCAGATTTATTTTCTTTCTCTGAAACAAATTGAGAGTTTCCTTGGCTGTGTACGTGGAATCATTGTCTTGCTGAAATGTCCACCCCCTTTTCATCTTCATCATCCTGATAGATGTCAGCAGATTTTTTATCAAGAATGTCTTCAGTACATTTCTTTATTCATCCTTCCTTCAATTATATGTAGTTTTCCAGTGCCAAATGCTGAAAAGCAGCCCCTCTCTATGATCCCACCTTCAAACTCCACCACTCATATAGTGTTTTTGTGCTAAAATGCAGTGCCTTCTGGCCTCCAAACATGGTGTGCATTATGGCATCCAAAGAGTTAAATTTTGGTATTTTCTGACCAGACTATATTCTCTCAGTATTTTACAGGTTTGTCTAAATGTTGTTGAAGAAACTTAAAAAATTCTTGAACATGCTTTTTTTCAACAATGGAGTCCTGTATGGTGAGCATGCATACAGGCCATGGAGTTTTGACTGCTTTATTTATTACGGTTTTAAAACAAATGTAAGTGCTGATTCCAGGTTTTTCTGTAGCTTTCCACAGGTGGTTCTTGGCTTTTGGATGAGTCTTCTGATAATTCTTTTAACTCTTGTCTGAAATCTTGATATCTTGTGGAGAGCACCTGGTCGTAGCTGGTTCATGTTCCTTCCACTTACGGATTATGGCCCTAATATTGCTTATTGCATCCTAGAGTAGTTAAGAAATTATTTGTAACCGATGCCATCCGTATGGTTTGCAACAATAAGGTCGCAAAAGTCTTGATAGAGCTCACTGGTTTTACCCATCATGAGATGTTTCTTGTGTGGCACCTTGGTAATGAAAACACCTTTCTTTAGGCCATCAGTTGAACCAGATAATATTTTTTATAAAGTGTCAGGATAGCTTTCTAATGCTGATAAATTTCCGCTAGTGTTATGACTTTCCATGGCTTTTTGCACCTTTCTTTCTTGATGTGGTCAATACTTTTCACCCGTGTCATATCTCATTATTACACATAACTTAGTATATGGACATCTATGTTTTGATTTATTTGCCTTTGTTGATTGGATGGAATGTTATGGACATCAAATTCATGTCAATAGCACTTCACAAATATATTTACTTAGAAAACGTGGCAAAGACGTGAGGAAACTTAGCCTTAGATTTTGTGGTTTAAGTGGGCTACTAAACAAGTTAATCTTAATAGGCCCAGGGACGTGTAAGAAAACAAAAAAAAAAATAAATTCACATTTGAAGCTTGCAGCCAATTAGCATTGATGGAAGTCGGTTGGACACAGAGCATGGAGGAACAGCTCTAGTCTGGGAGGCGGGTAGAAATGTTCTATTTTCTAATGAGGCCCTTAGCAAATTAAGATGAATGGGGTTATTCCACAAAGTACATTTTAACCAATAGATCTTAGAATATTAGGTTCCAGAATTGGAGGTGGTAATATTTTTTTGCTGTTCGGATATAACTTAATAAATGTGCCCCCAAACCGACACACTGTAATGGCCGTGTCTGACCATACAGGGTCATGCCATGACAAGTGATCCAAATCTGATTTTTTTTTTTTTCTCACGCAATGTCTTCGGATTTTTTCCTCTTAGTGCTACTTTAGTGAATTACAAAAAAAAAGTTTGTATTTTTATCTCCATTAGTTAATTTTTTATAGATTTCTAAAGTTTTGAAAAAGGCTAGGGTCACATTTCCGTTTTTTTTACAAAATCCTGATCCGGTTTTGAGCTTTCAAAAAGCTCAAAACCGGACCAGGAAACGCTCCTCATAGGAGCCTATGCAAAACACCGGATGGCTTCACAAGCCATCCGGTGGCCGGATCCGACACTGCTGCCTGCGTTTAAAATCATGCAGGCAGCAGTTTTCGCAGCGTTTCCAGGGACCGCACTGCGGTAACCGGATGGCTCAGGATGTGTAATCCTGAGCCATCCGGTAACTGCAGAGTTTGCGGATCCCGGCTATTGCCGGGATCAGCAAACTTAATAAAGAGTTGAATAGCTGAGCTAAATGACTGTTAGAGGTCTGTAGGGGGGCTTAGACCCCCCTACAGACCGGCCGCCCACTTCTATAGTGTTCTTCTACAATTTCTCACTGTGCACGGGCTCCTCGGAGCCCGTGCATGTCACCCAAAGTTGCCCCTACCCCCCCGTATCACTATAGAGGGGTGCATACACCCCTCTATTACAATTATGCTTTAATTATGTGATATATACAATGAATTATCCAAATCGCAAAGTAAGTATATATTTACATGTGTCCGGAGGCAGAGTGAAGGGATTTCCATGGGCGGGGCTGTGTGCAGTAGCCTCCGCCCGCTCCTTCTTGATGGCCGCCCCCTCTGGCCGTAATCCAGTCTTGTGAGGGCGGGCACGTCGTTAAAGGGGCGTGGCTAACCGCGGCACTTAGTTAGCCACGCCCCTTTAACGACGTGCCCGCCCTCACAAGACTGGATTACGGCCAGAGGGGCGGCCATCAAGAAGGAGCGGGCGGAGGCTACTGCACACAGCCCCGCCCATGGAAATCCCTTCACTCTGCCTCCGGACACATGTAAATATATACTTACTTTGCGATTTGGATAATTCATTGTATATATCACATAATTAAAGCATAATTGTAATAGAGGGGTGTATGCACCCCTCTATAGTGATACGGGGGGGTAGGGGCAACTTTGGGTGACATGCACGGGCTCCGAGGAGCCCGTGCACAGTGAGAAATTGTAGAAGAACACTATACAAGTCGGCGGCCGGTCTGTAGGGGGGTCTAAGCCCCCCTACAGACCTCTAACAGTCATTTAGCTCAGCTATTCAAATCTTTATTAAGTTTGCTGATCCCGGCAATAGCCGGGATCCGCAAACTCTGCAGTTACCGGATGGCTCAGGATTACACATCCTGAGCCATCCGGTGACCGCAGTGCGGTATTCAGCACACAGTTTTGAAAAAAACTGTGTGCGACCGGCATTGCATTCACCGCATCCGGATCCGGATGCGGTGAATGCAATTTATGTTTTTAATGTGACCCTACCCAAAGTCTGCATTTTGGGCTTGTATGATGTTCCATTTTTAATCAAATCTCGGGTTAGAAATTAGAGATGAGAGAGATACCTTTTGGTTTAGAACGGTGCTAGCTGTAATGTGATATGTCACAAGATGTTTGTTGATATTTTGTTTTTGAGGAGTCAAATTCAACATGTTGATGCGCAATTCTGAAAAAACTACATGTTTAAAAATTTTCAAAAAAAGCCATTTACAGTACTTGAGGTCTTGATTACACTCGTACAAGAATTCAAGTTGGGCTCTAATTAGGATCATATTTTTAAGTGTTATTTTCTAAATACAGTCTCATCCTAATCATATGTTTAATACTAAAAGAAGCAATATATATGTACGTCTGAATGCATGATTTTCAAATTGACACCGTTTACATAGAGGGGTTTCTTCTCTTTTTTTTTTTTTTTTTTTTTATGTATGATCCTATTGAGTGACCAACTTGAATTTTGGTACAGATGTGGCCATTACCATAGAAGACAAATGTGAATTTTTTTTCAAATTTATATCATATGTTTTTTTGGAAATGCATTTTGAAAAGTTGTGTTTGATTCTTCATGGGTGTGCCAGTCACTGCATTGGCTACCCGTACACTATAGAATCCAATTCAAATTGCTCGTTCTCAACCACAAAGCTATTCATGGTGCGGCACCTCCTTACCTCTCCTCCCTCATCTCTGTCTACCACCCCACCCGTCCCCTTCGCTCTGAATGCGACCTCAGACTAACATCGGCATTAATCCGAACCTCCCATTCCCGACTCCAAGACTTCTCTCGAGCTGCACCAATCCTCTGGAATGCTCTACCCCAAGAACCATCCACAACTTGCATAGCTTCAGACGCTCCCTAAAAACACACCTCTTCAGGGCGGCCTATCCTTCTCCCTAACAGTAGTCATTTAGACATAAGATATTCATTGTTATGAGCCCCTGTACTTTGTTTTCCCATCCCGTCTTAGATTGTAAGCTCCTTCGAGCAGGGTCACCTTTATTTTTTGCCTTTTTATTGTATTTCCTACGTTGATTCTATGTTTATTGTATGTAACTACTGTTCTGTATTACCTACAATTCTGTATCGTATATTTTTCTTATATGTACCATAGTTCTGTAAAGCGCTGCAGAATATGTTGATGCTATACAAATAAAGTTTTATTATTATTATTATTAATTAAGATACTCTTGTGACATATCTGTGGAAAGCCTGTACTGTTCTGAGTTGAATTGTGTTTCTTGCATTTCTTTATCTTGTTTTTTGACTGATTTATGAAGACACATGTAATGGCATACAACCCAGAAATTCACTTTTTCACAGCTTTAAAAACTACAAAAAACTGAATTTTAAAATTTTTCTTTCTTCACTTTTTGCATCCTTTAACACAATAGTACCAAAGAACAAATTTTCAAAAAAAATTTAAAATACAGGGGTAATATTCATTGGTTCATTTGAGATGGAATGACCCCATTAAATGTAACTCTTTTTGCAATTTCACCGCACTTGGGATTATTTTTCCATTTCCAGTACACTATATGGTAAAAAGAATGATGCCATTCAAAAGTACAACTCGTCCCGCAAAAATACAAGCTCTCATAAGGCTATAATGACAGGTAAATAAAAAAGTTATGGCTCTCGGAAGTCATTGTTCCAACCCTGGATATAGGTAATTAAGGTAATTAATGACTTTGTATTTCAGATTACAATGTGGTTAAGGACCCATTGCTTTCCTGAGCACTTTTATAACAATAATATATAGATTCCCCAAGGAGTGCTTTTCTATCACTTTCCACTCTATGAAATATGTCTAGCTTATGTCAAACTGAAAAAAAAATGTTTGACAAGGTTAAATGAGAAAACTCGCAGCCAATCCAAATACAATTTCAGAAGAACTCATTATTGAAATACCATATCGACCCTTGTGATAACTAGAGCACTTAGTCAGTACAGTCGATGTGGAGTGATCGATATAGTCAATACATGTTATCTGCTAATTGATATTAGACACTGCCTGCCAACCAATGTTTACTAGCTATGGGGGTTTGCATTAAGATAAGAGTACGTGTCATGTTTCCGCTAATGTGGGGTACATAATGTGCCCTTTAAACTCTATTATTTGCCTTCTAATAACAGCGATGTGGCTGGAGGCTTTTAGCTTCAGCGCTCATTCTTCACAACGACAAAGAAATGCTGAAATCAATATTTTCCAAAAACAGCCATCATAAAAGGGAGCTTTCAAGTAAGAAAAGTAGACATTCAAGTAGAATGAATATATAAACCCCTTCCTGGAGAGATTTGTGACTGAATAAAAAGCAGAATTCAGCAGCACATGCCTGGTTTAAAAACCTGATTATGCGAAACCTGCGCCATGCAGAAAAGTTTAAGTATTTTGTTTTGTCAGTTGTCACAAGTGTCAAGAACGTATTAGGATTGGTTAAAAAGAATAAATTAAAAGCTACAACATTGCTGTGCCTCATAAACATCTCTTCTTATGTTCAAACAGAGCTATTTATTTATTAGAAATACTACGGACAAGCTGTAATGCGGTGCAAGTGTTGTATAAGAGGCCGGCTCCATTAATGAATACAGTATATCTACAATGGGTACGGAAAGTGTTCAGACCCTTTTACATTTTTCACTCTTTGTTTCATTGCAGCCATTTGGTAAATTCAAAAAAGTTCATATTTTTTTCTCATTAATGTGCACTCTGCACCCCATCATGACTGAAAAAAAACAAATGTAGAAAATTTTGCAATTTTATTAAAAAAGAAAAACTGAAATATTACATGGTCATAAGTATTCAGACCCATTGCTCAGACACTCATATTTAAATCACATGCTGTCTATTTCCTTGTGATCCTCCTTGAGATGGTTCTACTCCTTCATTGGAGTCCATCTGTGTTTAATTAAACTGATAGGACTTGATTTGGAAAGGCACACAACAGTCTATATAAAGGCCCGTTACAGGGGGAAACATCTCCGGCAACATCGCTGGTAACTGAAGGGCGCTGCCATTTTGAAGCGACATCGCTGGAGAGTTGCCCCGTGTAACAGGGTGATATCAATGGCCATACTTGCTTCAGCAACATCACCTGGTTTCAGGACAATGTCCTGAAACCTGGCGATGTTGCTCAGGCGATCTGCCTGAAGCGCCTTGTCTGACATTGCAACAGCGATGTTGCAAGCAACTTCCCCCATTGAGTCCAATGTTAAGGATCGCTGCCAGGGTTGAATTTAACCCTGGCAGTGATAGTTGCTTTCAACATCACCGCTTCGTTGCCGGCGATGTCTCCTAGTCTGACAGCTCACCAGCAATCTTTGCCAGTGGCCAAAAACGTGTGCGCTCCTGTTAGTTGCCGGCGATGTTGCTGGCGATGTTGCTGGAGATGTTTCCCCGTGTATCCGGGCCTTAAAACCTCACAGCTCATACTGCATTAAATTTAAAATAAAGTTGGAATTTTTGATTCTTTGCAGTTGATAGTGATTTTTATTTCTCAACGCACTCTGGCCCCTTCATCAGGATCAAACCACCGATGTACATCAATTACCCAACACACGACTTTTTTTTTGGCAAAAATTCCAACTTTTTTTTTATTATTTAATGTTATACCTTTTTCAGAAGACTGCTGCAACCATTTGGATTGGATCTTGTGACTCTCACAACCACATGAGGTGAGCACCTATATTATTTTAATATCCAATTGTGAAAAGGGTAACACCCTATGGTGGCGCCATATTCTTTCTTTTCCAGCTTTCTTCCAGCTCACAGTGTATGTCAGACCAAATGAGAATCATGAAGTCAAAGAACTGTCCAAGGAGCTCAGAGACAGAATTGTAGCAAGGCACACATCTGGCCATGGTTACAAAAGAATTTCTGCAGTAGTCAAGGTTCCTAAGAGCGCAGTGGCCTCCATAATCCTTCATGGAAGAAGTTTGAGACCACCAGAAATCTTCCTAAACCTGGCCGTCCAGCCAAACTTAGTAATCATGGGAGAAGAGCTTTGGTGAGAAAACTAAAGAAGAACCCCAAGATCACTGTGGCTGAGCTCCAGAGATGCAGTAGGGAGATGGGAGAGAGTTCCACAAAGTCAACTATAACTGCAGCTTTCCACCAGTCAGGCCTTTATGGCACAGTTACCCGATGGAAACCTCTTCTCAGTGCAAGACAAATATAAGCCTGCATAGGTTTGCTAAAAAAAAAAAAAAAAAAAAAAACTATGAGAAATAAGATTCTCTGGTCTGATGAAACCAAGATAGAATTTTTTAGTGATAATCCTAAGTGGTATGTGTGGAGAAAACCAGGCACTGCTCATCACCTGCCCAATACAATCCCAACAGTGAAACATTGTGGTGGCAGCATTATGCTATGGGGTTGTTTTTCAACTGCAGGGACAGGACGACTGGTTGCAATTGAAATAAGCATGAATGCGGCCAAGTACAGAGAAATCCTGGATGAAAACCTCTTCCAGAGTTCTCTGGACCTCAGACTTGGCCGAGGGTTCACCTTCCAACAAAACAATGACCCTAAGCACACAGCTAAAATAATAAAGGTGTTGCTTGAATGGCCCAGACAGAGCCCTGGACTAAACCCAATTGAGCATCTCTGGAGAGACCTGAAAACGGCTGTCCAACAACGTTCACCATCCAACCGGACAGAACTGGAGAAAATCTTTAAGGAAGAATGGCAGAGGATCCCCAAATCCAGGGGTGAAAAAGTTAAGTCAAGATGAGGTGCAGAGTGTACATTAATTAGAAGAAAAAGAACTTTTTTTTAATTTACCCACTGTATAACCTGCAGGTATTGACTTCAGCTCTAGGATGATGTATTTTCGATAATGATTTTATGCAGATATAAAGCATTCAATTACCGTATATACTCGTGTATAAGCCGAGTTTTTCAGCCCAAAAATTGGGCTGAAAAGTCCCCCCCTCGGCTTATACACGAGTCACTATACGGGGTGAGTGGGGTGGGGGCTCTGTCCGGGTGCTGGGGAGGCAGGAGGAGGCGGGGGGAGGCTGCTGTATGAGCGGCCCCGTCACGTGGGGCCGCTCATTACATATGCACTGCATCCCCCTGTCAATCAGCGGCAGGGGGAGCAGTGCATATATGTGTATAATGCCCCCCAATCTGCTGGCACACGTCCCCCCTGTTGTAAGGCCCCCCCTGCTGAATACTTACCATCCCTGGTCTTCAGCAGCACCCCGGCGCCGGTCCTCTGTGCTCCGGTCCTCCGCGATCCCGTCCTCTGTGCTCCGCTCCACGGCTGCATCCGGGTTCCCCGCGCGGCGCCGACGCGATGACGTCATTGCTTCTGCGACGCGCGGGGAACCCGGATGCAGCCGTGGAGCGGAGCACAGAGGACGGGATCGCGGAGGACCGGAGCACAGAGGACCGGCGCCGGGGTGCTGCTGAAGACCAGGGATGGTAAGTAATCAGCAGGGGGGGCCTTACAACAGGGGGGACGTGTGCCAGCATTTGTGTGGGGCTGCAATACCACTGGGGCTGCTGTATACTGGGGCTGCAATACCACTGGGGCTGCTGTATATAGGGGCTGTATACTGGGGCTGCAATACCACTGGGGCTGCTGTATATAGGGGCTGTATACACCACTGGGGCTGCAATACCACTGGGGCTGCTGTATATAGGGGCTGTATACACCACTGGGGCTGCAATACCACTGGGGCTGCTGTATATAGGGGCTGTATACACCACTGGGGCTGCAATACCACTGGGGCTGCTGTATATAGGGGCTGTATACACCACTGGGGCTGCAATACCACTGGGGCTGCTGTATATAGGGGCTGTATACACCACTGGGGCTGCAATACCACTGGGGCTGCTGTATATAGGGGCTGCTGTATACACCACTGGGGCTGCAATACCACTGGGGCTGCTGTATATAGGGGCTGCTGTATACACCACTGGGGCTGCAATACCACTGGGGCTGCTGTATATAGGGGCTGCTGTATACACCACTGGGGCTGCAATACCACTGGGGCTGCTGTATATAGGGGCTGCTGTATACACCACTGGGGCTGCAATACCACTGGGGCTGCTGTATATAGGGGCTGCTGTATACACCACTGGGGCTGCAATACCACTGGGGCTGCTGTATATAGGGGCTGCAATACCACTGGGGCTGCTGTATATAGGGGCTGCTGTATACACCACTGGGGCTGCAATACCACTGGGGCTGCTGTATATAGGGAGTGCAATACCACTAGGGCTGCTGTATATACCACTGGGGGCTGCTGTATATACCACTGGGGGCTGCTGTATATCATACTGCTGGGGCCTGTATACCACTGCTGGGGGCTGCATACCTGTGCTGGGGTCCACCCTCGGCTTATACGCGAGTCAATAGATTTTCCCAGGTTTTGGGGGCAAAAGTAGGGGGGTCGGCTTATACACGGGTCAGCTTATACACGAGTATATACGGTATTCGATGAACAAGTGTGATTGTTGTTATGATTAGGTCGATAATGGAAAACAATTTCGCCAGATTGTCGGCAAAACTAAACGTACCATAAAGGGGTTTTGTTCCTCAATCAAAGTGTTTTTAATCACTAGATCTAGAAATAAAAATACATTTCCACAATTAAATACTTTACAAAAAAAGGTTCCTTTGCAGAAATGTACCACTGGTAAATAAAACCGAAGGAAAATATTTGTAACCACTCTGAAGCAATTGGGGTACAGTGCATGGAGGCTCAAGAATGGCTTAAAAGTAGCAGCGAGTATAGTCAAAAAAGCAATCCAGCATCTGCAAAAATAAATTGTTGAATTCAGGGCTGTGGAGTTGGAAACGGAAATATTGCGTACCGACTGCACATCAGGGCTGTAGAGTCAAAGTCAGAGTTGCCATCCATTTTGGTGGAGTAGGACTCGGATTAAGGGAAATTGAGGAGTCAGAGTCGGAAATTTTGCTTACCAACTGCACATCAGGGCTGTGGAGTCAGTCCTGGAGCAAGAGTCAGAGTAGGTGTCCATTTTTTGAGTCGGATTAAGGGAAATTGAGGAGACTGAGTCGGAGACTGGCTACCAATTGCACAGCCCTAATTGAATTAAACATGACTTTAATTTCATCATCATGCTTAAGAGGGGGTTCCTTGCTGGAAATGCGTAGACCATTGTCTATCTTTCTTCACAAGATTTTAAAGTTTTGTGCTTTGTGCTGTTGTCAGCCCCCTCTCTCTGTTGTGAGATCTCTCTCTGGCCCCCCTCTTTGCTGCATGCTCTGTCTCTGCCCCCCCCCCTCCCTGCTGTACGTGCTCTCTGCGCCCTCTGCATTGCACTTTCATTCTGCCCCCTTCTGCGGTGACTCTATCATGTCTCTGTTATGGTCTCTCTCTTTGCCCCCCTCTGCGTGTCCTCTCTGTCTCCTCTGGATATGCTCTCTGTCTTGTCCCCTCCTTGCTGTGCTCTCTCTGCCCCCCCTGCAGTACGCTCTCTCTGCTGTGCACCCTCTCTGCATGCCTGTTTCTGCCCCATCCCTGCTGTGTCTCTCTGGCTCCTCTCTGTGTGCACTCTGTGTCTGCCCCCTCCTTACCTCTTGTCTGCCCTCCCTCCTGCTGTGCGCCTTCTATGCTCCCCTAACCTTTCTGCTGCTGTGCGCTCTCACTCATGCTGAGATATTAAATGCACGATGCTCGAACCCAGGGTGCCCCAGCGCAGTTAATCAGACCACAGACATCTTTGTACATCCAGATGGCAGAGGTCTGATTAACTGCGCCTGCATGCACCATGTTAGTGCATGTGCAGATAATAATTTTGTGGTGTTTCAGTTGTTCCTTCGACAGTTTTATACGGCACGTGGCGGAGTTGGTTTGCTGTCGGCGGTTTCGGGTGTTAGCGGCCCGCTGGTGGTACTGCTCTCATCACTTGAGTGTGCAAATATGTCTAATGTCAGCGCGTTGATTTCTTTAGATCCTGATAACAAAAATGGATGACGGATGCCACAAGGTAAGTACTGTATTATTGCAGCACAAGAACATTTTTTTTAACACATTCAATTGTGGAAATTTTTATTCCGAGATCTTTGGTTAAAATGAAATTTGTGGTAAAACTCATTAAATGTTCAATATTTCATTATATAATATTATATTCAAGTTTGTGTGCTGGAAGAGTTGCACATACAAATCCATGTTAGGAAACCTGGTACCTTTTGTTTTCTTGGTTTTCCGAAGAACGAGCCAATTTTTTTTGTGTGACTAAGAGGAGGAGATATTGTTGGTTCTGTTTTTACAGGGATTGATATAATTTTAGAAAGTGACATTGCTGGTTCAGAATCTGAAGTGCTATGAAGCACATGTGACTCCTTGTCTTCTTATGTAGTACAGATGCATTGGTCACTACAGAAAAGAAATAGAAAAACCACTCCAACAGCTGATTGCTGCCTAGAGTCCATAGACGGCTGTTACACTCGAAAAATGTGCAGATTTTAGGGTGTATTGATTTTTTCTGTATGTTTTTTTTGCAGCTTTTCCTCCATTGATTAATTTACTAGGTACTGTGACAAAGCAGTCAACAACTCTTGTCTACTATGTAGCTTGGAACTCACAAAGAATCCTAAAATGATTTACGTCCCCCTATTCCAAGCTTCTTTAAGGCAGATAAGAAACTGGGGTTCCTTGAATGCGACATGACACACTTTTGAGGTTTGGATGGGTTCACAAGATGTAAAAGCAGTGCAGCTAAGCTTGCAACCACAAGCAGCTGAAATGGCGCCAATCATATTGACTGAGCTAAAACTAGATTCATGGCTATTGGCTCTACTGTAAACTGATGTAAAGCTGCAGAACCTCAAGGCCATTAACCATTTAATTGCTTTTAGTTCCAATAAATCTGAAACCCGCACCAATCTGTAGTTGGCACAGACATTCTGGCATTCATATGCTGAAGTTGTTACCTGCTTTAAAATATTTAATGTGGTTTTATTGTATTTGAAGTGGCTGTGCAAATAAAATGATTTAGCTCTAAAACAAATGCAGACAATAACATAATCAAAAACCATGGCAATTTGCAGGAAATCAGCCCAATGGTCTTTAAATGCTAGACTGAAATATTGCAAAAGGAGGAGAAAGGAGAGTTGAAATGCAGATTTAATTTTTAATTTCATTAATTCTTTTTGTAAAAGACACTTTTAAGGGGCCGTCCACGCGTCAATGTTGCTGCTGCACATGACATTGCAGCGATATCGATGTGTGTGACAAGGTATATCAACCAGCGATAAATCGCTGGTTGATGGTCGCCAGGTTTTTGGACAGCTCCAAAAACCTGGCGATGGTCGCCCGGTGAAAATGCAACATCGCTGCGTGTGACACCGGGAGGCGCGCGATCAGCCAGCTGGGAGCTGGTATCCATGTTAAACTGCGGGTATCTAGGCAGCGCGCACTGTTACCCGCTGTGTACCTTGGATACCAGCTGGTGAGCGGAAAAGGCTGGTAACCAAGGTATACATCGGGTATCTAGGCAGTGCGCACTGCCTAGATACCCGCAGTTTACCTTGGAGACCAGCCTGCTCCCGCTTACCAGACTGGCAGCGGAAGCAAGACATCGTGGAATCGATATTTAAAATCATTCCACAATGTCGCTGCTCCACTGATCGCTGGGAGTCTGCCTGAGTGACAGCTCACCAGCGATCAGCCATCAATGTCGCCAGCGATCAGATTGCTGCGACATTGACGTGTTTGACGGGCCTTAAGACACTGGTACAGATAAGATTGGTAGATAACATATATAATCACGGAGTGTAAACAACAAATTGAGAAGAAATATTGTTGCATTGAATGTCTCGAAGATTAACCACCCAACAGTTAAAAAAAATATGTTAAAAAAGCAAATAATATATTTAACTAAATGTGGTGGACAAATCAGGATAGTAATGTTATGCTGGATCAGGGATCTCAAGCGTAACAAAAGGACAGTGAGTGAAATAGGGAAAGAAGGCCCTAACTGTAGGGAGCGTGGGGTGGGACACCACCTTATACTGGTCTGAGTGTGGCCCTTCCTGCCCTTACAACCCTAAATGGGTGCTTCCACCCACCACCAAAACATGCCTAGACCCTGGCTGTCACCTAATGTAAACCTGGCTAGTCCACTGGCCGACAAAGACGCTGACCTAGCCACTGCATATTATAAAACACAGTGTAGGTAAAAACAGACAGGGGAAATGACAAAAGGGTATGCTACTTGGAATACACTGACAGCTCCACAAGGCAACAGAAAGGATGGCATCAGGTAAGACAGTCTTCAGCAGCAGCTAAACAAGACTTCCACACAGCACGATGGTCAGGCAGAGAATGAACTCCATCAAAGACATCAGGTGATGGGTCATGAGACTATTTAAAGGTTGGTGGGAGTGGTCATCAAACCTCATCACGTGATCAAGACAGCAGCAGCTTACCACAAAAGGTAAAACGAACATCAAATGTTGCCGGTATGAACGAGGTAAATAAGTGTAGATACCATAGACCCCTGAGCAGTCAACTTGTGACAAGTAGTCAAGGCATAAATCCTTACAACATTTGCTTTTTTTAAATGAATGATCCAATAGAAAATCAGTTGGCTATTGTCATGGGACCCAGACTCAACATTACACCCCAAGTCTATGCACATAAAGGAAAGCTCTGATCTCCGTATACATCTGGGCACAGTTGGTGCACTATGATTGAATGTTTTTGTTTATATCCATCTATCTCTCTATATTCATATTCAATACAGGTTTTTTTTTTAAAGTAAGTCTCTGCTGGGATGCTCCGATACAGAGTACTCATAGGAATAGATTTGATAATCCATTTGCGGTGTACACTGCTGTCTTACTTTCAGGCAACAAACTAGATGCACAACTTTACCCTAATTCTGGCTCAATGTCCACTTTGGCCCAAAGCAATTTATCTTTATTGGCTGTCAATAAGCAAAAACAAAATTTGCCAAATTTGTAAATCTTTTGGGATGTCGATAAGCAGGTGAAAGAAACAGAAGACTTGAATGGGTTTAACCCATATTAGTACAATGTTGTAACTCGTTTTGATGAGGGATTTACATTGCGTTACTCCGCATTATTTCGGGCATGTCACATTTTTGTACCTGTTAATTAATTGTTATTAATTGTTTAATACCTAAAGTCGTGGCTTCAGCTCTGCTTGGAAGAAAGGCTAGCGGGATTTTTTTGTTTATTTCAAAGAGCTTCACTTCCTGAGTACAACTAATTGGCCATATTACTTCCACCCACTCTGTACACAGTGGCTACACCTGCAAAGTTGCAAAGACAATGTCATAGACAAAAGGGCAAAACTGACGAATTGACTCTTTTCACAATTATTTTGGCATCTGATAAGAACATCCTCGGCCAAAATAAATGGGAAAACATGCTCTATGTAAGAATGCACACACTGATCTACAACTGAACATCATCTAATCCTTTAGATGAGGGGTATTTTAAATTATTATCCTTTTCCATTGCAAAACCTACAAACTTTTCTGCTGTTTGTAATAAATCAACTAAGCAAGAACAATTTACATAGATCCAAATAAATAATATAACAAGTGGGTTCTCCAAATTCAACAGAAAATATCACGTGTACTGACTACTGCGGTCACAGAATTACTCAACTACTTGAATTAAATCACTTATATTGTGTGTGGTAGCACCCGGGGAACCCGCTTGCATAACGACAAAACACGTGTTTATAATTTAACCAATGTCTACCCGTTTATTTTTCACATATAATAACATAACCCGGGTAGCATGTTTGACACATTTCACATTGATTATAAACACCATACATTTACATATAACATTACATAACACTTATATTGCACATAGCATCTTATAGTTACCCGGGACCTTTAACCACCTCTCTGTCCCCATTGGAGCTCTAACAACCGCTCCCGTGGTGGCTACGGCCTCCGGCCTATCTACATTTCACATACATTTAACAATACATCAGTTACCATATCAACGGGCCCTATGGGTCCCAATGGCGGAACCAGCCGCCAGGCTTTATTTCCCCAGCTCCATACTACCCCAGAATCAGGACTCCAGCCTGACCGGGTTCTTACATACAGTATGTGATCCATCCTATAAGCCACCATGGACCACACGCGTCCATTCACACGCTCACAGCCCATCATATAGACATCCATGGACTGTGGCACATCTGGGTTCAGAACAGGGATTGGCAAACCTTAGTATCCGGGACAACCATCCGTTACCCTACTATAGGAGCCCTATTAACCCCTGTATCTGACCTCTGGTACATATATACATTCCGGTTCATCGGGTCCTTTAACTAACTACTCTGAGTCGGACCCAAGCGCGGTCAATGCCGCCTGGCACACTTCTTAAAATCGCCTCCCGAAGGGCTACACAAAATCGCCTCCCGTAGGGCCACATACAATCGCCTCCCGAAGGGCTCCATACATTCCGGTTCATCAGGACCTTTAACTGACTACACTGAGTCGGTCCCAAGGGCGGTCTATGCCCGCCTGGCACACTTCATAAAATCGCCTCCCGAAGGGCTACACACATTCGCCTCCCGAAGGGCCACATACATTCCGGTTCATCAGGACCTTTAACTGACTACACTGAGTCGGTCCCAAGGGCGGCCTATGCCCGCCTGGAACACTTCATACATCTGCCCCTATAGGGCTACATTCACTCGCTGGGTCTTTTTTTAAAAAGCCATACAATACTGATGCGGTTCAACAGGTCCTTCACTGACTAACTAGTCGGACCTAATGGCGACTACGCTCGCCTGGCATGATTTACACACAGCTCACTTCGTCACACGGGAACTGCTGTCTTACCGGGCACGGATCCGACTCTCGCTACCTGAGTCACGGGTCCACAAAGCGTCCCCCAAGGGCTCCTTTCCGGGACGTGTTTCACCCCACGCCCAGACTAGTATCCACCGGGTTCAGTCACGGCTTCCCCATTCCAGGAGCTGTCACGACCTCGGTCCTAGGCACCGGCAAGGAGCTAGCATGCTCCTATCATACACACAGAGCTTTGGAATGCTCTGCACTCAGGCTGGTCTCAGCATGATCTCTCCAGTCTCTCTGAGTTCTGAGTTCTCACAATCACTCAGCTGGCAAGTTCTTATCGTGCCTGCCACTCCCACTCTGACTCATCCTGCTGGGCTGCTATTACTCAGGACACACCCACCTGGGCTGTCAGCAATCAGCACCCATTACATTCCTCAGGGCCTCATCGATCTTATGAGCCATTCACAGCCACTCACAGCGGCTCACTAGTCACATGAATGTCTCAGCTTTACAGCACACACTATCACATTTAACTCCGTGTGTTCTGGACAGGTTCATACAGAGTCATCCACTATACAACCGGCCAGTGTGAACAGGATCATACCCTGATCCTGCATGTGATGCGCCCCGGCCATGGGGACCATGCCGGCGGTGCCTCACAATGGTAACAGGAAGAAAATGGAGCGCACATGGTCCACACTTCGGCCGCTACAATTCCGATTCACAATTGTTTGGGCATTGGCCTATTGTTGGTGGGCAGAATGTCTACTTTAAGGGCACACCTTTCACTCACTTGTCCCAACACAAGTTTTGGTCCCTGGCTCCTGTCTACTGTGGCCACTTTTGTTTTGCCGAAGTCCATGTCTGTGTTTTTCAGGCAACCTGGCAAACTCCACAAATATCACTTGTAGGGACAGCGCTGGTATCTGTACACAGGATATTCTGCCAATGCACTCCGCTCTGTTGCCAGCTCATTATTACTGATCTAAGCAACAGAGAGTGCACGGTCATTATGCACATCGCACAGGGACATCACGCAGGGACTAGTCCGAACATCTCTGATGACACTTCACTTCAGTGAGGGGGCACATGCTGTGCCATTGATCATAGCCTCTACCCCTAGATGACATCTTGTTTGAGTTTTCCAGCATGCACTGGGATTCTTAAATGAAGTATCATCAGAGACGAGGTAGGGAAAAAAATACAAACTTAGTTATATAGTGAGGTCAGGGAATTTGACTCCAGGATTTATTTAAAATAAAAGGCAAAGTTACCAGTGTGAGACCTGTAACTAATACAAAACAGCAGAACTTTGTCTTCTTACAAATATGTCATCAGCTGTAGCTCTCACAGCTCTGCTCTTAAATCATAAGGTATTTACTTCTGCTAAAATTACAAACTTTATTTATGCACTTATGCAAAGACACATACAAAAACCAATAAAAACTGAGTGCACAGGATAGTTTGGGGAAAGAAGGAGCTTGCCTTAGCACTTGCGCCTCCCTCCTTACCCTACCTGCCAGCGGGGGTCGGCACCCTATATTCGATGTGGTGCCCCACTCATCGGCGGCTCACCATATGCTTACCCTAAACTCTCCCTTTTAGGATGAACGTGGTGCACCCCACCTATAATCACTCCAAGGAGGTATCAGTTAGGAAGCACAGTCTCAACCTGTGTCTCAGTGTTAAAAAGACTCAGACCGTACAGAGGAGCACACGTCAGACATACTCAATGTATATATGTTCATAATACACTGCCACTGTCTCCCATTCTCTGTAAGCCACCCTATGTTTATGATAACGATATGGTGGCTATACTCTTATATATCAGGGATGGTACAGTAATGCCAGTACTTCGCTCAGGGACGGTGCGCGGACGTGTGGCGTGTCATGGATTAAGCCGCCGCGTCCGCGCGTGCGCGGTGACCGTGCGCATCGCTTCCTGTGACGCGTGCATTCCAGCGGCCATGCTGGGAGGGACGGCGTGCGTTCCACTGGGCCGGTGAGCCTGATACATACACCCGGCGGCCGATGGCGATATGAGGTGTCATTAGACACATTATCATTAACAGCACGCTCCGTTCTCCCCCTTTTTGGAGCTGTGCATGGGGGTCAAACAGCATATGAAGTCACACAGGAAGTGACATGGAGCGAGGGGAGGTACTGACAGCTCCAGTGCAGATATAAGGGAGCTTCTGACAACATGGAGGTTCCCCTCAGCATATCAGCTTCCTTGTGCACCGGCAATGACCGCAGCTATGGAAACACCACATCGAACCTCCTGATGATGATGAAACGCGTCGAGGCGCGCGGGGAGAGACTCCAAGCACCGTCCCTGAGCTAAGTACTGGCATTTTTTTCAAACACATTTTTTAATTATGTTAATGGCTGGAAGGGCTGAAAAAACGCACCAAAATATGGATAAGCAATTGACATGCTGTACGTTATTTTGCATCCAAAATCTGCACAATTCTCAAAGAGAAAATACACAGCGTTGGCATAGCACTTCAGAATTCTCATAGACTTTGCTGGCTTCATAATATACATGCAGATTTGTACGCAGAATGTTAAAAATACAAGTCGAAAAAGGCAGAATGGACACAAGTCCTAATGGAATCCATTTCACCTGCCCATAATTTTTTTTTTTTACAAAATTAGGTGCTGTCTCAAGTACACCCGATGCAACAGGTTCCTTATGAAGCAGATGATAAAAAAAAAATCTTGAGCAACTGCAAAATACCTCTAGAAACATTTGGTGGCATAAGGCACTGAGGTTTCAGTTTACACAGTATGGAATGTACTAAATGCTAAAGGTCTCCATGCCCAGAATTAATTTTGATGTTAAAGAGGACCAACCAGCAGGTTTTAGGGGTATAAAGTGAGGCCACTACCTTACAGGCTCTGGGATACTGAGTGCAATCAGACCTTTACTTTAATGATTCCATGTATGATTACTGAGATAAATGTTATAGAAGTCCTTAGAAAGTGTGCAGCAGATGACGGAGTGTGCAGCAATTAGCATAAGAGGATCTGGGTTTCTATGTATCACTGCCCGTTTTCTCTAAGCCAAATCCTCCCCATCCCTCTATCTCCCTTCATGTGATCGTCACAAGCAGGAGAAGGCTATCCCCTGCAGTCTCTACACGTCCTGATTTGGCTCCTCTCACAGATCTGGACAGATCCCTGCCATTGTCAGCACAGATCACAGACAACAGATGGGGATCTGTCTATGTAGCATGCTGGGAATTGTAGTGTCTGTGGATGTGCGGACTGTGTGATGGAGCATGCTGGGAGTTGTAGTGTCACTGGCTCAGGATCGGCAGATCCAGAGACACTACAAGTCCCAGCATGCACCATCAGTCTGCAGATCCAGAGACATAAACTCTCAGTTGAGGGAGGAAAGGGTAGGGGGTTTGTTCGTGCTCACCAAATTCCAACGGACCGGATGGTGCCAGAAGGAGACGTCCCGTACGTCCAAGAAGATTATATGAAGTAATGGATCCGGCACCGGACACTTCTCCAATATTCAAAATTTATTCAGTAATTCATAAGATCATAAAATCAGCGACCTAGGGAGCGCAGTCCCGCTGGACGCGTTTCGTACACAGTACTTCATCAGCAGCTTAAAACCAAATGAACAACAATTCACATATATACTATGTGAAGCCCCCCCCCCCAATTACTGATTGATAATTAGTATTCAGCTGGTAGGCTGGAGAAGCCTATATCAACTACTTACAGGAAAAGCCAGACCAAATCTATGACTTCTAACATCATGTAAATACATGAATCGTGACAAAAACACTGTGTGCCACCATACCTACAATAAAATTACATGTTTTTATATATATGTACATGCTTCGTATGTCACACTCAACGAGAAACTGGGTTCAATGAAAATAAGAGCAATCCGTACGGTAGTTTAGTCCCATAGGGACCCCTATTCCTAGGTTCACAATCCAAAGAAATGTATATGTTTTCCCTCAACTATTCTCCTGTGACGTGCTCCCATAACCAAAGATTTATACACATCAAGAATTATGACCGGGACCAGCAATTTTGCAACTGCACTGGAATTGCGTGCGAATAAAGCCGCCAGTCTTTTTTCCAAAGAGCCTCTGGCAGGACCGAGTGTGGACATGTCAGACATGAGGGCGCTTTTCTCTGGTCTTGAAAAGTCAATGATACAGCACCTCAAGACGTGGTGGGACTATACTACACTAGAAAAATATATTGGACATTCTATGATACCACGAGGGCTAAGGCTGAGAAAGGTTGCCACTACTACATACAGTGATACCTTCACTAATAAGTGGCAAGCTATTTTAACAGATGCGTCCATCAGATTAATGAAACTCATCATGGAGGAGGAGGGGGTTAAACTAAACACGTTGGAGGAGTCAATTAAAGAAATGGAGGTGTCACTCAACGCCTTCAACAAACATCCTGATTTTGATACTCTCCAAGTTCAGCTCCAACAAAATGTCAAGGATGTAGAGCAAGCCATCATTGATATTAAAAAGAGAAAATTCATGCGGGATTGTAAAGACTATGAAAGTCAGACTGTGTATGTCTGGAAAAAGTCTACACCCAGACGTCCTAGATCAAATATAAATTAACCACCTTATTAATGGCAATCATCACACCATGGTATTATTTTTGGATACCTACTAAAGCTGTCAGTCACATAGAGATGTCTCTAATCTCTTTACAGCCCTGGGCTTTCTATGCAATGCACCGTCAGTCCCTGCGGCAGAATGGGAGATAACTTATTTCAGCGAGCACCCAATTTGACTTTCTAAGCGTCCTCCATATCAACTGATGAGACACAATTCACTGCACTAAAAGAGGCTTTGCATAAACATGTGCAGCTCCTCTGTCATTAATACAGGGTCCAGGGCCAATTCCAAACACACAATGAAGAGGATTTTAAAAAGCATATGATATGGCAGTCACCATTCGAAATGTTCTAGTATAGCAAACTGATGTGTTCTGAGACTCTACAGAGCCGGACTTTGAGCAGAACTAGCAGGTCACCGCTACAGCGAGCAGCTTTTGTCCACGAGTAGTAATACACATCCTTTACTTTTTTTTATTTTTTAAAAAGGAGAGAAGTAAGCTTTATTTTTTCAACCTTACTTATAGATAAGTTTAATATAATCTATGTAACTGTCACATCCCCAGAGCCTAATGCTGCGACTTCTGCTTCTACCACCAGGTATTTCCTTTTACATAAGAAGTCTGAGCTCTTTGAGCAATAACTTTTCTTCCTGGAAAAACTCTTACATTTGCAAATGTTGTTTTCTTGGTTTAACGAACCAAAAAAAAAAAAATAAAAAAATAAAAAAATAAAAATCAGGAAAAATGTTTACCACTGTAGTTTATATTAATCATAGTATAAATCTTTTTCTTAGTCTGGAATAAACTTTTCACTTTTTATATACAGTCCCTAGATGGTTCCAGATTTCTGAACTCTGACAGTTTTACAATCCACTGAACAAAACAGGGCAAAGTGTAATAATGCACGGTGATAAGCCTTTATATAGAAAATTAATGGTAATGTTCTGTAATATGCCACAGACCATTAAATGCAAAATTGCTGTCATAGGTAGCTGTTCCCAATATAGCTCATGTTACTTAGTAATACTTCAATTTGCAATGCCAGCGCAAGTGACAGCAGAGCTGTGCGCACATAAATGCCATGTGCTTTATACCCCTCTATCAGAACATCAACTACTAATGAGTGGGAAGAGAAAGCTGTTTCTGATCTTAGACTGTTTAAAAATATAACATTTGTGAACCTTAATAAAATGCTGAGATGCGGTGTTACACTCCGCAGGTTACAAAGGGCACTGTTACACCAAAATCTACCATCTACAAAGCTCACATGACATCTCTAACATAACTGATCAAAGAAGATCAATCATCACCAAGTGAAGCAATAATGAGAACATGCAGAGTAAGGGCCCGTTCACAATTCAAAGGCTGTCGTAGGCATTCTGTTTTTTTTATATAAAACCATATTATATATATACACACACACATTGTATATATCAGAGGTCCCCAAATCCAGGCCTCAAGGGCCGCCAATAGTGCAGGTTTTCAGGATTTCCTTAGTATTGCACAGGGCTTGGAATCATTACCTGTGCAGATGATCACATTAGCACCTGTGCAATAGTAAGGAAATCCTAAAAACATGCACTGTTGGCGGCCCTCAAGGCCTGGAGTTGGGGACCTCTGGTATATATGGTAGGTTTTCCATCAGTAAATCAGGACCTGCAGCATATTTGTATGTGTGAGACTATCCCGAAGGTATGAAGTATCTGCTGCACATTTTTAAAGTGAATCTGCCAGCGAGTTTTTCTTAATTAAGTTGAGAGCAGCATAATATAGGGCTCTGCACTCTAAATACAGTGATGTGTCACTTACTAGGTTGTAAGAGGTAGTTTCAATAAAATCAGTGTTTTATCATAAGGAGATTATCACTAGAGGAGTAGGTGGCTCTTACAGGCCAGTCAAGCTAATCTGTGTAACTCTGCCCCACCACTAATTGGCAGTTTGTTATGTACAGTGTATACAGGAAGCTGCCAATCAGATGTATGGGTGGGAGGTTTATACACAGCTCAGCATTCTGAGCCCTGCCATATCAACAGGCAGAAGAAAACAAGAATTCTATCCAAACTGCAGTAAACAGTCCATTCAGTGACACATCGCTGGAATCAGAGCCTCTGCCCCTACATCGTACTGCTCTCAAACTACGTAGCAACAACCTGCTGACAGATTCTCTTTAACGTTAACAAACTCTTGGTCTGGCAAAAGTTTTGGATTTTAGTTTTAATGCTTCCTTTACACCTGTGATTAAAAAATTCATAAATTAATATCCTCATGGAAGAATCATGACAACCTGGTGCCAGTGTAGTGTTTACGTTTGCGAGACGTTCTTCACAATGTGTAAATGAAGTGTAAATTACGTGTTAATACATTACTATGATTTACAAAATAATCAAAATAACACTGAAATCTATCCGGCAATGACTGTTGAGATGTCCAGGGTTGTGCGGAGTGAAGAGACATTGTTCCTCTCCTTCATCGCTGCATCAGGACACGTTCTTCTGGAAGACTGCCCACCAGCACTTTCCGAATTAGAGTTCAGATCATTGTAATGATACAGTTACAGCTGGATTCTTGAGAGTAACTGCACATTTCACTGTCAGTCAGCGTCCCAACTAGCTGGAAATGAACCACGAATGGAAAGATGCTCTTAAAATAAACTGTAATGATGGACGCTAATCGGTAATTGTAATTGGCCACCAGTCCTTATTCATTTGGCTCGGTTATGTCAGTGCTACATGTGCCTGGATCTAAAATGAGCTTTTCTAAGCGAGCGACTTAAACATGAAGCAAGAAAGATCATAGAATGAGATGGATAAAATATCTACAAAATTAAATATAAAAATTTAATAAATCTGAATTCAGATACAGCTAGTATCAATGTCAATAGAATATGCTTTTTAAGTTTAATACAAGGTTTCTACTACCCAATTAAAGCAGTACCAAAAAATACACTTGTGTGGATTTAGGTTTTTTTTTTTATTAAATGCTAAAAATAATTTTTGCAATTGGGTTTCATTAAAAAAAAATTGCACAGGATGTTTGTTTCCCTGCACAGTCAGCTTTAATGTGGTCATAAATCAAGTGAGAAGAGCGCAGAAAAAGACAAAAGAATGACAGACTCCTTGTCAGTCCACCCTAGTGGGCTCACCGGCAGGTTCTCAGTTACAAAAATACCATCAATAGCAAGTAGGGCCTTCACAGTCACATTTCATCGTAGCAGAAAAAGGTGGATTGACCACAAATCAATTAAAACATAACCTTTAATTAAGATTATTAAAACTAAACATACCAACAACAATAGTTAAAAACAAAGACAATATTAGAGTCCAACCAGTGATCCCAAATGAGTGCTAAGCTCAACTGAGTCAAATGGGGGTGGACACACCTGAGGGGCCCATCATACCAGGTGACGTCGCTGGAGATGTCGTCGGCGACAGGCGGGAGCACGCACGTTTTTGGCGCCCCGTCAGCATCGCTGTCGCATGTTTACATGCGGCGACACCTCCAGCAACGCCACTGGGGTGTCTAAAAACCCCAGCGGCGATGCCTTAACATGGGAACCTATGGCTCCCATCGCCTGGCAGATCGCTTTCCCCCATTTACATGGGGCTAAGTGTACACATCGCCCCAGAGTGGTCACCTGGTTTTGGAGCGCTGCTCTGAAACCAGACGACCACTCAAATGCATCGCCCTCGCCCATTCACATTAGGCGACACATTGGCGATGTCGGCGGCGATAGGCTACACCCCAGTGTCGCCTAAAAAATCGCCGCAGACATCGCCAGGTATGACGGTACCCTTAGTTGTTCAAGCACAAAAAGTGCATTGTTTACTATCACTAAATAACAACTGCACTTTAACACTGCTACAGTCTGCACCTACCCGCTACAGCTTGTACCTGCCTGCTAGTCTACACCTGTCGTGCCAAGTATGGACTTACAATCATCTTCCACCTCAGAGTCCTGCGACAGTCCAGCAACCAACATCCAGCAGAATCTTGTATTGTGGGTCCTCCTACGGACCCTCACCTCCTGTTAGCGTAACACTAGTTTTTTCCTCGAGCAGAATACATTTGCTGCAGACATCTCATAGTGGGGGTCCCACAGTAATATTTGCATTGGTATCTAACATTGTGAATATCATTCTGAAGGTGGTGAAATTTTTTGCAGCATGTACACTATGCTGGTGCTGTAAAATGAATCAAAATTTCCATTAGACAATACGCAGAGTTTTTGTGGTGATCCCTAAATAAACAAGTATCTCGAAATTTCTCTTGAAAAGGACTTTATAGAAAAAGTCAAGCTGTAGCTAAAGGCCTCATTCTCATTAGTTTTTCTCACATGAGTGTCTTCTGTGTTTTTCACGCATGGCATTTGTACCTATAATAGTGAATGGTGCTGTTCATACGTCTATGAATTTTCTCGAAGAGATCATTTTACGCAAACTTGATTCAACTGTCAGATAAAGATTGGCAATGGAAAGTCTTTTGGCCAGAGGGAAAAAAAAAAATCAGACAGCGCTCGGATAAGATACGGTCTGATATACGAGTGGTGAAACTTTTTTATTTCACAAACTAAACTGATGAAAATCAGATAAAACTCTGATGAAACTCAGTCTATTTTTGTTCTACATTAAAAAAAAAACAAAAAAAACTTACATTTAAATGAGGTGGGAACACGTGTTGGCCAAGATGTGGGCAAAAATGGATTGTTTGAAGACTATTGTTAATTGATTGCTTATTATTCATCATTACATTGTCATTACCAATGAAAAATCAAATGACAATATATTTTATTTGACCACTTATAAAATTGTATTATTAAGGGACACCCACTCAGGAGTTAAAGTTTCTACATTAATTTATAACTTTATTAATTCATTAAAAGCTCCTACACATAAAGACAATACAAAGAAGTACATGGTGAAAAATTCAAAGGTTGGTACCACAATACCTTTGTCAAGGGACACCCTTTGACAAAGCGTTAGTGAAACGTACGTTGGGTTAGGGGTCACCACAGGTCAGGACACGTGGGCACAGTGTGGATCTAGAATCTGTCATCTTAAGACATATGGGTGTGTGTAAAGGCCCTGTTACATGCCACAACGTTGGAACGATGTTGGCAACAATCTCGTGGGCGCACGGTCATTTCAGACATCGTTTTGACATCGTTGGTGAGATGTCACAAGTGTTGATATTGTGGACGACTCACCAATGATGTTGTGAGCGTATATCGTTCGCACAGCCCAACGAACGATACCTGCTCATTGCTGTGAATGGGCAAAGTCGTAAACGACATAGTTATCGCGGTGTCAAACACAACGATATACCAGGTTGACTGATCGTTGATCATGTGGTTTTAGAACATGCTCTCAAACCTGCGATCAACGATCCAACAATTAATCGTTACAACTTTGCAGTCATACGTAACGAGGTCGTAATGATGTCGCTGGAACGACTCCAAACCCGTGACGTATCAGCGATATCTTTAACGATGTTGTGCTGTGTAACGGGGCCTTAATGGAGAGGAGTGAATGGTGTACTTCCATGTGGATATCTATGTCATCCCATAGCTAAGAATGTGTGGTGTAATACCATGTGATATAAACAATTTGACTCTATGCTTAGCCCAGGTGTTACAGCCTGATTGAGGTACCAACCTTTGAATTTTTCACCAAGTACTTCTTTATATTGTCTTTATGTGTATGCGCTTTTAATGAATTACTAAAGTTATAAATTAATGTAAAAGCTTTAACTCCTATGTGGGTGGCACTTAATTCTATAAGTCATTGGAGTGTTTCTCATATAGTCCCCACAAAAAACTCCTGGTATATAGGTGGACTAGTCATGAATTAATCATGAGGCTGATATATATATATATCATGGAGTTTGTGTCAAATTATTAAAATTGTGCAGGCTTGTATGGCTGTATGTTTTTTGTCTGCATGATCCATTTCTTCTAATATAAAACAGATCAGACAGGGTCACCAATCAATTTAATGTTAGTCAGTAATTGAATACATGGTTGATGGCCTGTTAGCAGACTTGTACATGTAGACCAATGAGGATTGTTTCCAGTAGAATTAAGCAAAAGGCTTTACAGGACCCTGGTGCAGCGAGTACATTGGTAGTCCATGGCTGTGAAGCTAAAACACTGTGGACCTTCTACTATGTGCGACATTCAGGGCGCCTGTTGTAATTAATAGGCCGCTGTGATCTCATTAGTTTGCTGAATCATGCAGACATGACGTTGCAACCTACTAACTTGAAGAGGAACCCGGGTTGTCGCAAGTAGTGTACAGTCCCCTGGGCTCTGGTCTGGTGGCCACACATTACCAAAGTGGTTGTAAGGCCAGGATTCTACGAATCTTTTTGTTCTACACCGATTTTATGGCTTTTGGTCACAAATGACATATGACTCAATATTTTAGATCTAGAAATAGTAACACAACATTCTTTTAGTTTTTGTTCAGTTGGGTTTTTTAAGGTCATTGACAGTTACTAGTTTTGCAACAAAAATGTGTAAAGGCCTTCTGTCAGCAATAACAACCCTTCTAAGCCATCCACATGAGCATATATGTCATAGAAAGCTGAACAAAATGATACTGTGATGTCTGTGATCCGATGTCTTGCTCCAGAAAAATCCGTGTTCCAGGCTATGGACACTGATCTACATGAGATTCTGTCTCCAGAGATTATCTACTACATAATCGTCTAATTCTGTCTCTGTCTGTCTGTAACGGAAATCCCGCGTCCCTGATTGGTTGCACCCGGCCGGCCGCGACCAATCAGTGACAGCGCAGTCCAGCCGCGAATTGGCGCAGAATTTGAACCACGCACGCCACCGCTACTGTCTGGAGATCAGCGGTGCTGGCGGGTCATTTCCTGCAGCACGGAAGTCAGCGGTGACGCAGGCGGGAGATGACCGGCACCAGCCGTTCATCTCCTAGCTGCTCGCAGCGGAAGTACCCCAACTGGCGCTAGCTCGCTCGCTCAGTGTGACACGCAGCAGCGACCAGGCCCCCGCTGTGAGATCGCTGATCGTGTCAGAATGGCCTGGACCATGTTTTGATTGTTGGGACCCCGCTGGGCAGCATGCATCAGTGTGTTTCATGGGAACAACGACCTCAATACTACGCCCTAAAGTGACAGGGTCCCAATGCTGCATAGCTGGTGAGATCTCACTGTTTAACATCTCACCAGCGATCACGTACCAGGTTGTATCGTTGTCGGGATCACTGGAGCATCGCCAAGTGTGACGGTACTTTACTGATCGCTCATTGCATTATTCTTAAATCTTCATAAATAAACTACATACATATTCTAGAATACCCGATGCGTTAGAATCGGGCCACCATCTAGTTTTTAATAATGCGCCAGTGTGAGAAATGTAACTAAAACAGAATGGTAGAACTCAACTTGGTCCTTTTACATTTGCTGCAGCTCTCACAGCTCTCCTGTATTGCAGCACTGGTTGCTTGTGAAGTTGAAGCCCTGAGATGACTGATAACCAGCGTTGCTTTAAGAGACGAACATTAATTTACAGTCAAGTCAACCGAGAGACAGTTTTCTTCCCTATGGGGAAAGAGTTATTTTCCCTTTTTAATATTGAATGATTATGTACCATATTTGCTTTAAACATGTTATATGTTATGTTACATTGCCAGGTAATTTGATTTATAATTTCAGAAACTTTAAAGTAAAAGATAAACACAAGGTTCATCAAGTTCAACCTATAGCCTAACATGCTGATCTAAACAGGAGTACCCAACCTGTGACTCGGGAGCCACATGTGGCTCGCAGGTCCATGATCTGTGGCTCACGGTTGTCTTCCAGCTTGGTGCATAAGTACCAGGTCTAGCAAACAGCTATGAACAGCAGATGGTGACTGCTCTTACAGTAAAGAATTTGAGTCTGTGATTATGAATAAACCTTCTTCCTTTTGGACGTAGAGGATGCCCCCTATGGGGGAAAAACCTACTAAATCCAAGCAACAATAAAGTAAAAAAGTGTCAGACTTCTTTGTATTCCCAAGTGATATTTAATCCTGATCACAAGCCGTATAATATATCCAAGGTATCATCAGATTAAAGTTTGGATTTGGCTTTCATAACAACAGTGAAGAAGACAGTTACTATGTGAATTGAGCTCTGGCTTTGCTGGGCACCTAATTAGCTGACTGACAGTGTGTGAGGATATCCTCAGCAATGACCCATATGCTAATGGCCTTGCTGCATCAGTCACAGCTCTTTAGTTCGTAGCTGAAATTGCCAAATCTCACTTTTTTTTTCTAGTAATAATCCCATGGCAATAAAAGCGAAACACGAGTATAAAAATATGCAACTATAATATAATTAGGTTTCACAGTCTCTTTTCAGCAGAGGTGTCGTAACAATTATAGGGGACATTCTGCTTACAGAGAACAAAGCTCATATTAACTTTCGCTGAGCCCATAAATATGAAATGATCGCCCTGTATTTATGATAGGAAATTACAAATTAAAAAGGATTGTACGAGCTATTAAACATCCAAGATGAGTCTGCGCAGGGCAAGTAAAACATGAAAAAGGAATCTGTTAGCAGGTTTTTGCTATGTAATTTGAAAAAGGCACGATGTAGGGACTGAGACCCTGATTCCAGCGATGTGCAACTTACCGGACTGTGTGTTGCTATTTCAATGAAATCAGTGTTTTTATCACCAGGAGATTATCACTTCAGGACTAGATGTCGCATGCCTCTTAGTCAGCTGCTCTGTATAACTCCACCCTCATCACTGATTAGCAGCTTTCTGGCAATCTATAGTGTACACAGAAAGCTGCTAATCAGTGGTGTTTGCAGGATTATAGACCTCAGCATTCAGTGCACTACTGGTTCTGCAGCAGAGAAAACAATGACTGTATCAAAACAAAAGCATGAAGAGCAGCAAGTGACACATAGCTGGAATCAGGGTCTCAGCCTAATCTCACATATACAGGCCTATTTGTAGGAGTTTTGCAATGTAAAAGCTTTTTTATCAATTTATATTATTGCATGTCTGTAGAACGCATCATTTGTGTGATCTGTCCCCAAAGTAAGTCCAGCAACTTTGACCACTACTGTTACTGAGAATGAGGCCTTTACATTGCTCACTATGGATAGCAAGGTGGGTTGCCATCTTTGGTCATCCCCTACTGTAATAATGGGAGCAATGGAAAGAAGTTTCTTAACCAAAAACACTATGTGAACAGAACCTATGTCAGAGGATACTTTGGGAGTATTCCCGATACATACCGCAGTAAGGCTGCCTTCACATTTGCGTTTGGAGCGCAGCGCACCAAACGCAGCCAAACGCTTGCGCACATGCATTCCTATGTTTAACATGGGAACGCATGTGCCTGCGTATGGCTGCGTTTGGCCGCATTTGCGTTCGGATGCGCATAATTTATGCACCCTCTGACCGCACTCCAAATGCAGCATGCAGTATTTTTTTGTGTGTTCGCGGCGCTTGTTTTATCCGCAAGCGCCCGCAAGCGCATAAAAAATGCATGGATCTCAATGGATCCGCAGTGTCCTTTGCATGTCACCGCAGGAGAATGCTGCGGATCTCATTGAAATCTCTCCCGGTGGCCGCCGGTGATCACCGGCGGCCACCGGGAGATCATGCAGAGCCGCCGCTGATCTCCCGCTGATCTGACAGCTGTTTAAATCTCCCGTGCTGACACCGAATAGATGATGTCGGCGTGGGAGATTTGAAGCAGCGATCAGCTGTTTCTTATCTCCTGCACTGATATCACCTTATTCGGTGTCAGCGCGGGAGATTTAAACAGCTGTCAGATCAGCTGTATCTCCCCGCTGACACCGGCGGGAGATCAGCTGTGCAGGGAGGAGATCTCTGCCGCTGATCTCCTCCGCCGCCGCCCCCAGAGACAGCTGATTGGCTGCCGGGGCCCCATAGTAATATGAACGCATGCGGAGATTCTCCGCTGCGTTCACATTATTATGGGCTGCGTTTGCCTGCGTTTGCGTCTGCATGCCATCTGCATGCAGACACAAACGCAAATGTGAAGGCAGCCTTAAGGCCACTTCACACACACAGATATCTGAGTCCAATATCTGAACAGATCTCTGGTTGCAGTGAAATCATGGATACATTGCTCCATGTTGTACACAGCCACAAAATGAAGCAATGTATCCATGATTTCACTGCAACCAGAGATCTGTTCAGATATTGGACTCAGATATCTGTGTGTGTGAAGTGGCCTTTAGATGTCTTCCTAAGGGCCACGTCACACACACAGATATCTTTGCAGATATTGTTCACAGATATCTGGTTGCAGTGAAATCATGGACATATTGTTCCATGTTGTGGCTGTGTACAAATGGAACAATGTTCCATGATTTCACTGCAACCAGAGATCTGTGAACAATATCTGCACAGATATCTGTGTGTGAGACGTGGCCCTTACATCATAAAAATATACCACACAGTGTCAAACCTTTTTTGTGCCTTCTACATAATAAATCATAGCATACGAATATTTGTTATACAATTTACAAAAAGAAAAGTATAGTAAGCCAGTGATGGCTCTGGAGTCAGTCAAATTATTTAGGGATAAAGGGGGTAGTCCAAAAGCAAAGTAGTTTTCATTCAAAATACCTATCAATTTAGTGCAATAATCTGAAGTATTTTGTAATATACTTGCATTAAATATGCCCTCCCCTTCCCCAACTACACTGACTGCTATTCTATTTTTTCTCCTACTTTCTGTTCAAGTTTTTTCTCAGTGCATTCAGGAGTACTTAAATGAATTGTCATCAGGAGGTAGAGGCTGTGTTCACTGTCACAGCATCTGCCCCCTCCCTGAAACAAAGCGTAATCAGTGATGGGCAGACTAGTCCCTGCATGATGTCCATTGTGCAATGCGCATAATGACAGTGCACTTTCTGTTGTCAGTTTGGATAGGCAGTAATGAGTCAGCAACAGTGTAAGAGAACCCAGCATGTAGAGACCAGCGGGGGCCCATGAAGATGCTTCGTTTCAACTGGTGGCACAGGCTGTTACAGTGACGGCAGCCTCTGTTCCCTGATGACACTGAGTATTCCTGCATGCACTGGGATTGTCAAACAATGTCATAAAAAACAAAGTAGGGGAAAAAGATAAAGCAGTGAGATAGAGCAGTTCAGGAAGGTTAGAGAATTCTTAATGCTAGTATGTTAGAATATTGTTTAATCAACGAGATAGAAAGAAAAATGAGCTGCAACCTACCAGTCTGTGTCATCCACTTTATTGTGCAGATGACGGGTACATAAGTGCAGACTGGTGAGTTGCAGCTCATTTTTCTTTCTATCTCATGGATTATTTGATATTGGCTTCGGAGCTGTGGAGCGTGCACCCCAGTGTAGCGTCTTTATCCCGCAACAGCAGTTTTAAAATGCAGAGTGTTAATCTTGGAGTTTGAAGCGGGAGTGCTCAGTCTATCCTTTACTTATATATCTAGAATATAGTTTAGATTATGGAACTTAAAAAAATAATTAGAATGAATCTCCTTTGCCTTTGGACCACCCCTTCAATACATAGCTCTCATAATTTGCAATGGATATTGCATTTTTTTTATTTGTTTTTAGAATAAAGGATTACACTTAGGCCCCGATATATCATTTATGACTTTTTTAAGTCAATTCCCTTTTTTGTCTTGTGGAATTCACCTGTGTGAGACATGTAATGACAGACTGCAAAGCTGTGTGTGATTACAAAGTGCCAAGAGCAGAGCAGAGATTGTTAACACTACCTTTTCACTGCATCCAATGTGGAGGCGGATCAGTACAGGAGAGCTGACAGCACTGACAGGAGAGCTGCTACCATAGTCGTTTCTGGAACGAGAGAAAGCTCAACTCAGGTGACCTTTCCTATCCCCCCACACTGGCTGCTGTGAGATGAAAACTGAAAAATATCTGTAATCACACTCATCTTTGCTCCTGGCACTTGTAATCACACACTTCTCTAGAGTGAGAGCAAACTAGGTGTACATGTCTAAACATGGAGAAACCTGATATAAAGTATTGTGAGGGCGGTTTTTTTTTCTTCTCCTATATGATGCTGTCTGCTTATGATTGGTCAGCCTCATGCAGGGGAAGTACATGAGCCCATAGACAAATTTATTGTAACATCCAGTTATCACTATTATAAATTATAACCTACATTTTACAAGTTAATATCTTCTATATAACTGAGAGGAAAATTAAATAACAATAACTTCATTTTACTCAGCCACTTTTCCATGATGTGGCCAGGAGGTTAACATGGTCAAACTGGTAAAAAGGTCCTCTCTAAAGACTTAGTATGTATTCTAAAAAAAAGCCAATACATTGGGGGCATCTTTGCCTATGAAGCAAACAATGTAAGTAGAAAGTAGAGTAAAGATATTGTAATATTGAACGTATAGCAATGTATCTTAGGCGGCCGTCACACGCACAGATATCTTGCCCGATATCGTTTAAGCGATCTCCTTTTTGATCGCTTAAGCGATATCGGGATTAAAATCGATGCATGTAATCAAGCGATTTACGATGTTAAATCGCTTGATCATGACATCGCTGATCTGAGGTCCGGTTCTCAGATCTAGCGATGATCGATTTCACGATCTCCTTCATCGTGGTGTGTGACACCACGATGATCCATCTCCCAGCGGCAGAGCCTATGCTGGGAGATGGTAACTATGGTACACGTCGGGTAACTAAGCGACGCGCGGCGCCTAGTAACCCGATGTGTACCATAGTAACGAGCGAGATCGCGGCTCCGCATCGCTGGTGAGTCTGTCTGTGTGACATCTCACACAGCGATGTGAGCGATATTGTAAGCGATCGCGCGTGCACGTGATCGCTTACAATATCGCTAAAGATATCTGTGCGTGTGACGGCCGCCTTAGAGAGATTGTCTGGTGAATACAAGTTTATCCTATCCACTGGATAGGTTATATCTTATTGATCGGTGAGGATCTGATCACAGGAGCCTGCACTGATTGGTGGAACCAGGAACATTTATAATTGAGTGTGTGATCGACACGCCATTCATTCCTTATGGGGCTGCCAAGTGTCGTATGATGGGTGTAGCGGTCTGGCTTCAAACCTGCTATGCCATTTTGTAAAGGGGATAAAAGTTACCCAATCTCTCGATCATGTCTTTAAATTAATCAGTCAAATATCTAGTACCATGAAATAAAATATACAAGAAACAAGAAATAGTATTGGCAAACTAAAATGTGTCATATTAAGGACGCTAATTTATTGCTTTCCTTTAAATTGACAATAAAAGATTAATCCTGAGACACCAGACTGAAATGGAGTTGTCCGGCCTCTTGAGGGCACAGGTCTCTGTCTGACTGTGGGAGGTTTAACAATGTAGATCTCATCTTGCACTAAGGTAAGATTTTCTTCTCTTTAATAACCAAGGTAGGAGAAGCAATCAATATTGCTCTGCCTCCATTTTGCTGCCTGTCTGTGGCTGAGAAAAGGCAGCCTAATTCTTTTTACTTTCATAGAATCGGCATTGAAGTGGGAAATTGATTTATTGATGTGCTCATCTGCAGTGAGTGAAAGAAGGTATGGAGCCTCTTTACCGGCGAGAGGCGTTTTGTGGCACACACAAGCATTGTCGCCACATTCTGCTGTAATTAATGCTGTCACATATGATTTGGTCTAATAGGATGTGACTCTGGAATTAAGAAAATCTGCCAAGACTTTGGGGCCACAGAGCCTGTGGAATTACTTGAGATTTAAAGAAGAAAGGACATTACTTTCACATACAGTCTGATGATGTGGGGAACTTGTTAATCAGAGCAGAAGCTTGTGGATCATTTTCATAATTTCTTGAATCATAATTTTATCTTTTTGAATTTTGACAATGAAAATGTAATATTGTATAGCAGCCAAATTCACCGACACTGGAGTCAATAGTTAAAAATGTCTCTCCATTTTTGGCTTAAAGGGTTTTGCTACGTAAGGCAAGGACAGCATGCTGTAAGAGTTAAAAAACAAAAAGCAGCTGTGCTTCTCTTGTTGGTGTTTGTGCTATTGTTTATTTTAACTAATGGCTTTATTACCCTGTGATTAACATTAAAGGACTACAATGTGATGCTGAAGTCCAACATGTCCCCTACTTAGATTGACACAATCACTGCTGAGAGCCTGGTGTGGATAGCAATCTCAGCTCTGCGGTGTTCAAAAAACTAACATTTTTGATTGTGTCAGAAAAGCTTGCAGCCAGTAACCTATGTCATACACCGTGGGATTCAGGGTTTCTTTGCCTACATTATATTGCTGTCAGATGAGGTAGCAAAAACCTGCTGACAGATAGGCTTTAAGAAAACAAGCTCTAAACAGTTTACTGACCAAACCTTTATTTATAAAACAAAACCTATAGAAAGGTCTAAATAAAATCCCATTGCACCCAGTGTCCAACCCTGAACTGGCCAAACACACTAACTAGTGTGACATACGAAGCATGTACATATATATAAAAACATGTAATTTTATTGTAGGTATGGTGGCACACAGTGTTTTTGTCACGATTCATGTATTTACATGATGTTAGAAGTCATAGATTTGATCTGGCTTTTCCTGTAAGTAGTTGATATAGGCTTCTCCAGCCTACCAGCTGAATACTAATTATCAATCAGTAATTGGGGGGGGGGGGGCTTCACATGGTATATATGTGAATTGTTGTTCATTTGGTTTTAAGCTGCTGATGAAGTACTGTGTACGAAACGCGTCCAGCGGGACTGCGCTCCCTAGGTCGCTGATTTTATGATCTTATGAATTACTGAATAAATTTTGAATATTGGAGAAGTGTCCGGTGCCGGATCCATTACTTCATATAATCTTCTTGGACGTACGGGACGTCTCCTTCTGGCACCATCCGGTCCGTTGGAATTTGGTGAGCACGAACAAACCCCTACCCTTTCCTCCCTCAAACACACTAACCCCTTCACGACCCATGATGTTGTACAACGTCATGGGCCGTGTCCCGGTGTTTGATGTGAGCTCCGATACGGAGCTCACATCAAACAGCCGACATATCAGCTGATGTGATCAGCTAAGATGTCGGCTAACAGCACCGATAGGATCTAGGATCCGATTGGTGCTGTTAACCCTTTGGTTCCCGCCGTCAATCTCTGACAGCGGGATCCAAAGGCGCCGCAGCGGGTAACGTGCTGTTCCCTGCCTGCCCTGGAGATCCCGCGATAATATCGCGGGATCTCCAGCACTCACGTGACAGGCCGTAATCCTGGCTAGACCCCAGATGCTGTCACGGTTGTGATTGGCAGGCGCTGCCAACCACAACAGGTCCGCAATTCTGAAAGATACATATGAGCTGCAGCTCATCTGTATCTCCCAGAAGTGATCGGACTATGCAGCAGGAAAAAAAAAATCCAAACGCCAAAATTACATTTTTTGGTTGCCGCAACATTGTATAAAATGCAATAATGGGCGATCAAAACAGCGGATGCACCCAAATATGGTATTAGAAACACCAGCTCAAGACGCAAAAAATAAGCTGTCACACAGCCCTAGATCGCTAAAAATGAGGGCGCTACGGGTTGCAGAACATGGCGCAAAAAGTCTTTTTTTTTTTTCTTCAAACTTCTGAATTTTTTTTCACCACCTAGATACCAGTAAAGGTATACATGTTGGGAGTCTATGAACTTATACCAACCCGAGGCATCACCCCATCTCGTCAATTTTACCATATACTGAACATGGTGACTAAAATACCCAAAAAACAAACGTGTAATTGCACTTTTTTTGCAATTTCCCTGTACACTATATGGTTAAATAAATAATTGCATATGAAAGTACAACTCGTCCCGCAAAAAAACAAGCCGTAATATGTCTATATTGACGGAAAAATAAAGTTATGGCTCTTAGAAGAAGGGGAGAAAAAACGAAAATGAAAAATTCCAAGGTCATGAAGGGGTTTACATGCTAGGATATCGTTAGCGATATCCTTGGAACGATCACGCGACCGTGATCGTTCCCACATCGTTAGTGCGCTGTCACACACAAGGATATTGTTAACGATATCATATGCGACAGCGCAACTGTTAAATAGGAGAGAAAGGAGTGAGCGATGTACAGCAGCGGCAGGAATAGGAGATTTATGTACGATATCGTTTAAAAAGCTGTCACACTGAACGATGCTGCTTCCTGAAGCAGCGTTAATTGGACGACGAACGATAGATTTGAGGTCAGGATCTCAAATCTAGGATGAACGATCAAACAATCTTTTCGTCCAATATCGTTTGTTTACACGCAACGACGCCCCGAACGATATCATTTCAATGATCACAAATCTGTGACGTTTCAAGGACATCGTTCAGGATATCCTAGCGTGTAAACCCACCATAAGATTACTTCTCTGGACTTCTACAAACATGCTGGGATGAGAGTATAGTTCTAATCCCCTAAAACCTCTTGGTTTGGCCAAATTTCATCTACCGGTAATTTGTGTGGAACCTTAATAGTATTCACTTCGGAAATTATTTGTAATGAAGATTGACAAAATTGTTTTTTTTCGTTATTTTTTAAAGCGATTGATTTTGTATTGTATATGAGTAAAAGCACTGTGTGTTCTGAAACAGTTGGTAAGACAAACCAATGACTCCAACTCCCCAGCCCTGACTACCACTACCTGGTACATAGATGCATACATAGGGTGGATAATCCTTATTTCACTAGTCACATGAGGCTTGGGCCTAAATGACCCTGTTAAAAATAGCCTCTTGGTCCTTTAAGTCTGGATTGTATTCCTGAATTAGGATTTGGTGCGCTAGTTTAAACTAAAATACTGCATCTTGTGTACTTGTGATATACCGCTATCATGCACACCTTTAGATTAGAATACATTGTCATCTACACCCTGCAGTGCTGGCTGCCGGCAGGTGAATCGAGGAGGAAAAATACTCCCAACCAGCCCTTGACTTCACGTCCTGACCTGTAACGTTCGTTCCCACAACAGGCGAAGAGACTGGGGTTCGTGAATCGGAGGACTGCTTCTATTTACTCCCATCCAGAGTTGTGCCTGCCGCACCACTCAATCAAGCAAGTGTTACCATTGATTTTTGCTTTCTTTTGCCCACTGATATTGCACAGGAGCGCTCTTTATTCTGTTTTGTTTTAGTTTATAATATATAACTGGGGTCGTTCCATTTCTGACAAAAGTTGGCAGCACTTGGACTAAAAATTGCATTCAGAGGGAGGTTAATCTTTTAATGAGTTGTTACAAGTCTTTATTTCCATTATCATTATTATAGCAGATGTTAATCTCTAGCAGGCATACTGAATGGGAACATGGAAAGTAAATCCATTTCAATAAAAAGGGTTTTTTTTTTTATTGTTTTACTTATTTTTTACCGTACAATGAGTTCTGTAAAAGCCTGACATGGGAAAAGGATGCCTTCATTTAATATTTTATGAAAGTTAAAAATGCATGTTTGGAGGTCTGGGGTCCACTCAGTATTCTGACTTCACACTCTTCCTAGGACAGAACCCAGCGGTGCCATTACAGAAAGCAATCAACAATTCCCATTCTGACTTGACCATTGTAGCCACAATATACCTGCCATTAATAACTTTCTACAAACGCAGACAAATAGGCAAAACCTTACAATTTCTAACGCCACAATAATTTAATAAGGAATCACTTTTTACATTGACTTAGCATGTCAGATTTAAAGGGCTATTTCTGTTATTTTAGAGATGCAAACAATAATAATAATAATAATAATAATAAAAGAGCAGGTCTATTTGATTGCTATCATAAACAGGTACTACTGGCCACGGACAATGCAGAGAGGTAAAAAAGAGAGTTATTCAAGTAGATGGTCTATGTCTTAGCTCCCAGTTGCACAATGTGTGGCTATAGGAGTACTGTTAATCAGTGAAAATTGCATTATGCTGAAGATTGGTGAAGGTTCAGGTTGTTGGACAATAATCAAACTTTAAATGATAGCATATTCCAAGCTCTATAATTTATCTTGGTGAAAATCTCCCCATATAAAGAGAACCTATGCTCAGTCTGGGGCTGCCCCTATTATTTAAGAAGGGCCCTTTCACATCAGCGTTTATTTGAAATCGCGGCAGATGCGGTGAAAAAAACGCATCTGCCGCGATTGCCGCATAAGGGTGCTTTCACATCAGCGTTTTTCGTAATTCGCGGCTTACTGCGGTTTTTTTCGCGGCCGCACCTGCCGCAAGTGCAAAACCGCACTTGCCGCATCTGCCGCAAGTACGCCTATACTTTGCATAGAAAAAAACGCAACCGCGCCGCAAGTGGAACGGTTATGCGGCAAACGCGGCAAATGCGTTTTTTTCACCGCATCTGCCGCGAATTACGAAAAACGCTGATGTGAAAGGGCCCTAACCGCTGCACTTGCGGCGCGGTTGCGGTAATCCCCATAGAAAGTATAGGGGGACTTGCGGCAGGTGCGGCAAGTGCGGTTTTGCACTTGCGGCAGGTGCGGCTGCGAAAAAAAAACGCGGTCAGCCGCGGTTTTTTTCGCGGCCGCACCTGCCGCAAGTGCAAAACCGCACTTGCCGCACCTGCCGCAAGTCCCCCTATACTTTCTATGGGGATTACCGCAACCGCGCCGCAAATGCAGCGGTTATGCGGCAATCGCGGCAGATGCGGTTTTTTCACCGCATCTGCCGCGATTTCAAATAAACGCTGATGTGAAAGGGCCCTGAGACAGGTGATTTTTCGAAATGTCATCTATTAAAAAACGTGGTTACAAGGGTTCTTAATGCTCCTCTAAAGGACCTGACATTCTAGCAAAAGTCAAATCTGAATTTCCAGGTGGTGGGATTCCAGGTTATAGAGCTAACCACCCTCCATGGTCCTCCTCAATGTCAAAGTACGAGCTCTTCCATGTTATCTCAAGATCTTGCTCTTTGCACTGTCTGAGCCACATACTTTTCTTAATAGAAAAAAAATTAGTCTGGCTTAACATTTTCCTTTTCTTTTTCAAAAGAAAATATAGTGCATACAAAAGAAAAATTTACATGGCCGACATGACTCAGTCGACGCGTTTCGACTGCACTAAGCAGTCTTACTCATGACTGCTTAGTGCAGTCAAAACCCATGCACTGGGTCATGTCGACCATGTAAATTTTTCTTTTGTATGCACTATAGTTTATAGTTTGAAAAAGAAAATAAAAAGTAAAATCCTGCCCTGTTGAGCCAGACTTTAATTTTTTTTTTATTATACTTGATGGGAGCCCAGGGCAAGGCTTGTGTCTGTGCCCCAGGTGGATGAGCATAGAGCGAGTGGGTGAGTTGGAATCAAGTTTCTGTTATACATACTTTATTTACGGAATGTTGACATCATTGGGGTGGTTAGTGTTTGATAACCGCCTAGTAAAGTGTACTTTCCATGATATCTCACTATTTCACATCAAGAAGGGCTGTGGTGGGTTGTGGGATCTCGCTCTATATGCTGGGATCCCACTAGTTGGAAGTTCAGACTCCACTTTTCCTAGAAAGTTGGGTCTTAAAGCATATGCTCCAAGGTGGCTCAGTGGTTAGCACTGCAGTCTTGCAGAGCTGGGGTCCTGGGTTCAAATCCCACCAAGGACGACATTTGCAAAGAGTTTATATGTTCTCCCAGTGTTTTCATGTTTTCTCCCACACGCCAAAGAAATACCAATAGGGAATTGTGAACCCCAATGGAATCAATGTTGCCAATGGATGTAAAGTACTATGGAATGTATGGCACTATGCAAGTGAATTATTATTATTATTATTATAGCACCATTTATTGCATGGTGCTTTACATGTTAAAAGGGGCATACATAGACAAGTACAATAATCATGCACAACACAAGGCACAGACAGGTACAAGAGGGGAAAGGACCCTGCTCGTGAGGGCTCACAGCCTACAAGGGACGGGTGAGGATACAGTAAATGAGAGCAGAGCTGGTCATGCAGCGGCCTGGTAGACGCTCACTGCAGGTTGTAGGCTTGTCAGAAGAGGTGGGTATTCAGATTCTTTTTGAAAGTTTCCAAGGTAGGCGAGAGGCTGGTATGTTGTGGCAGAGAGTTCCAGAGTATGGGGTATGCACAGGAGAAGTCTTGTATTCCGTTGTGGGAAGGGGAATAGAGAAGGAGATCTTGAAAGGATCAGAGGTTGTGTGTTGGTAGGTACCGGGAAACCATGTCACAGATGTATAGAGGTGATAGGTTGTGGATGGCTTTGTATGTCATGGTAAGGCTTTTAAACTGGAGTCTCAGGGCAATGGGAAGCCAGTGAAGGGCTTGGCAGAGAGGAGAGGCTGGGCAATAGTGGGAAGACAGGTGGATTAGTCGAGTACCAGAGTTTAGGGTAGATTGGAGTAAGAGGTTGCAATAGTTAAGGCGGGAGATGGTGAGGGCATGCATAAGTGTTTGTGCAATTTCTTGGTCAAGGAATGTACGGATCCGGGAGATATTTTTGAGTTAAAGTCATCAGGAGGTGGAAAGGGCTTGGATATGTGGTTTGAAAGAGTGTGGGGTCAAGATTTACTTTGAGGCACCGAGCATGTGGGACTGGGGAGCGTGAGTAGCCATTGACTTTGGTGGATAGGTCTGGTGGGGAGGTAGAGCGAGATTGGGGAAAGATGATGAGTTCTGTTTTGTCCATGTTCAGTTTTAAAAAGCGAGCAGAAAAGAATGATGAAAAGCAGACAGACATTGTGGAATTGTATATACTATTATATTAGGGGAACACTACGGACCTGTGTGAACATTTTGCTATTGTGAGATATTTAGAGAATTCATCAGTCTGAGCCTCTCCACTCTCTTCCTAAATAAAACAGCAAATTTGCACTTCAGTAACAACGTGGAAGAACTCCAGGGCCACTTTTAAGTAGCTCATCAAAGTCAATCGCTTTCCAACAAGCATTTTAATATGACTAAGGGATTTGTGCCAGATCAGAACCACAAACTACAGATGCTGCGTTTCAGGGTAACTGTCCCTCATCAGTGTAATGTGTGGGATATTCTGATCTGGCTGTGTGAGTGGGCTAAGACAAGGTCTGGGAACTTGCTATCTACCTTATGGAGAGACGTTTTCCTGCAACCATAAAACGACAGTTAAGTAGGTGAGGAGATTACAGCCACATCCCTCCTCTAGGAAATATGCAAATTTGCACTTCAGTAAGAAAGTGGAAGAACTCCAGCACCACCTTTAAGTAGCTCCTCAAAGTCATAATCGCTTTCCAACAAGCTTTTTAATATGACGAAGGGTACCGTCGCACGGTGCGATGGTACCGCCGATTTGTTAGGCGATGCAGGGGCATGGCATATCGACACTGACATCACCCCTGCATCATCTAATGTAATTGGGCGATGGCAACGCCTTTTACTGGTCGCCTGGTTTCAGAGCAGTGCTCTGAAACCAGGCGGCCGATCTGGGACGATATGTACACATCGCCCCATGTAAACGGCCGCCGGCGACCTGACAGGTGATGGGTGTGGAGACCCGGGGGTCAGGGGGCGCTCTCGTCCGCAGGCCCAGCCGCCTTTACAAAGACAACGTGGACCAGGGCTCATCCCCAACTGAACGCCCGAGCTCCTTAACCGTGGGCGGAACACTACTCAGACAACACAGGGTGAGGGAATCACAATATCAAGGCTTTATTGGATCCCCAAACAGTTAACAGCATATAACGCATAACCAAGCAGAACACATAAATGTAACAGGCAACAGAGTCTCACCCTTCCGCTGGCTCACCAGGGTTTAAAATGTAGCACGGCAAAGTCTGTAGCCAGGTGACTGTATCGTCCCAACCTGGGTTGCTTCCTTATCCTTATCCAGTCTTTATCAGTCGAATCCGATAATCCGATACTGAAGTCCTTGTGGTTCCTTAGTCCGTGTTCTGACAAACCTATATACAATATGATATGTCTGGATGAATAAGAAATCCTCCTACATTATATATTAAAGGGTCCATTTCGTCACATACCTCCCCCTTCTTATTTAGCCAGACAGAGCAGTCAAATATGATCAGTCTCTGGTTATCCTTCTCCTCTGGGCGGCATTGTCTTTTTTAATGGAGAAAACAGCAATCGAGGCTTCCATCTATACACCTCCCCCAGATTACCTCCCCCAGGATGGGCAGACATATTGTGGATAAGCAATAAAATGGGATTCAAGGGTTGGGCTCCCATAAACTTCTGGCCATCAATTCCCCCCCAGTCCATGACAACATTCTGTGTGTCTTTACTCACTGTTGATGGCTCCGAGGAGAATGATGGGGGCTGGGAACATGAATTATCCTCTGAAGGTGGGGTAACAAGATCCACATCAGGGTGCTGCTTGGCTTCCTGGATGATGGAGATGGCTGTGACACACTGGCTGGATAGTCCTTGTCCTGGGTCAGCTTGCAAAACAACAGATGTGGGGGGGCCATCCATGAGCCCCACTTCAACCTCCTCCTGGTTAGCCCCTGAAACAACAGGTGTGGGGAAGCTGCCCACAAATCCCACATCAACCTCTTCCTGGTCAGTCTCCAAAGCAACAGGGATAGGGAGATTGTCCATAACCTCCAACTTGTCCTCTTCCTGCTCTGGCACGGTGTTGACAGGATCAGTTTCTTGCAGTTCCAGGGCTTGGAACTGGTGTCCTTCCAGACTGTCACTGGATCCATGATGTGGCACACAGTTTAATTCCTTTGAGTCAATCTCGGCGGGGTCCTCATCATTCTCTGCATCCTTCTGGGCATGCCACTGGACCAATCTCTGGATCAAATCCGACCGTGTGTCAGTGTCCCTGACTTCGATTTCTCGGAACAGACATGCCACCTCTAGTTGCAGTTTCCTATAGCGGCCGTACTTCCACTCCAGTCCTCGTCCCATGGCTGAGCTGGTGGGGTTGGACATGGCAACGTCCGAAACCTGAATGCCTCACCTATAGCCTGCTGGGTATGCTTATATGCCTCCCTGGTTGTTGAGCCCTTGGATGGTGTCCACGAACACCAGTCCCCTGCAGCTCCCCTGGATAAACCAGGCTGAGTAGTATCCCACCGCTGCCACCAATTGTGGAGACCCGGGGGTCAGGGGGCGCTCTCGTCCGCAGGCCCAGCCGCCTTTACAAAGATAACGTGGACCAGGGCTCATCCCCAACTGAACGCCCGAGCTCCTTAACCGTGGGCGGAACACTACTCAGACAACACAGGGTGAGGGAATCACAATATCAAGGCTTTATTGGATCCCCAAACAGTTAACAGCATATAACGCATAACCAAGCAGAACACATAAATGTAACAGGCAACAGAGTCTCACCCTTCCGCTGGCTCACCAGGGTTTAAAATGTAGCACGGCAAAGTCTGTAGCCAGGTGACTGTATCGTCCCAACCTGGGTTGCTTCCTTATTCTTATCCAGTCTTTATCAGTCGAATCCGATAATCCGATACTGAAGTCCTTGTGGTTCCTTAGTCCGTGTTCTGATCCCCTTGGTCGGCACCGAAATGCCTAGGCCTGGGGTTATGGCTAGCTAATCGGATCCGAAGACCCTCGATTAGCTGCCTGTATCCAATCCAGTGACCTCCAGCCGGGACCGAAAATCCCTAGACTGAGGCCACTAGACAGAATCTAGCTCCAATCTTCAATCTCCAAAACTACTGGTCAAAGTGAACAGTCCTCCTTATATACCCTCAGCCCTCATTGTAGGATATTGGGGACGTCAGGATTGGTGCAATAACACAGTCTTTTCATTGGCTGAATTCCAATCCTCATTTAACATATTTTAGTCCTATTGCAATCCAAATGCTGATCCAATTGCTAGCAGTGATACAATGGTATGTTAGTTTGAGACAATCAGTCTGCAAACCAATGACACTTAAACAATCGTGGCTGGGGCCCCTGGACATGCAATCAATATTCACAGGGTAATAGACAATGGACGATTAGCATAATTAAGTCCTCTGGCCTTCAATGACAAACAGGTTAGATAATTACATTACCAAGCTAAACTTTAACCACAGAAATCTATGACAATACTGTAAGAAATTCTCTTTGACCATTACAAGTTTACAAACCTATATACAATATGATATGTCTGGATGAATAAGAAATCCTCCTACATTATATATTAAAGGGTCCATTTCGTCACAATGGGAGCCATAGGCTCCCACTGTACTGTATCGCCGCTGGGGTCTTGAGACACCCCAGCGGCGATGCCGCCTGTCAGCTCGCCGGTGCATCGCCGGAGGTGTCTTCCCGTGTAAACGGGGGGCAGCGACGCTGGAGGGGTGCCAAAAGCGTGCGTGCTCCCGCCAGTCACCACCGACATCTCTGGCGAAGGTGGCACCATTTGACGGGCCCCTAAGGGATTTGCGCTAGATCAGAACTCCAAACTACAGACGCTGCATTTCAGGGTAACTGCACCTCATCAGTGTAGTGTGTGGGATATTCTGATCTGGCTAGATAGATAGGTAGATAGCAAGTTCCCAGACCTCGTCTTAGCCCACTCGCACAGCCAGATCAGCATATCCCACACACTACACTGATGAGGGGCAGTTACCCTGAAACGCAGCATCTGTAGTTTGGGGTTCTGATCTGGCACAAATCCCTTAGTCATATTAAAAAGCTTGTTGGAAAGCGATTATGACTTTGAGGAGCTACTTAAATGTGGCGCTGGAGTTCATCCACTTCCTTACTGAAGTGCAAATTTGCATATTTCCTAGAGGAGGGATGTGGCTGTAATCTCCTCACCTACTTAAAGGGATCCTGTCACCCCCAAAACACCTCTAAACCTATTAAAAGCTGTCCCTAGAGCATATTAACACTTTCCCTACACTCCTTTTACCTCCTAAATGCACCTAGTCAAAGTGAATAAAAACGTTATTCTAGTACCTCATTACTGATGATAATGAGTGACTATGCTATTCATAGTCACTCATCCAGGCTGCCCCTCTTCTTCATATCACGCCTGAATAGGCGTGATCTACAGCACAGATTCAAATTGCCGCCTCCCTGCGCGCCTCCCCTCTCTCCCATAGCGTCCGGGCTTCAGTGTGGGGCTGTATGACGCGATCCGCGTCATTCCCGGCGCCGGGTGACGTATTTACACCGGCGCCGCGCTGTCAGCTTCAAAATGCGCACTATTTTATGTTAATAAGGATTTTCCATGTGTGGATTAAGTCATTGGTGTTGTCTTTCATACATATAGACTTTTTGCTACAAAATCTCCAGGGTGAATATATACCTATGACACATATATCACGCAATACCTCCCAGGTAATGACACTTTGGATATTTCTCTTTAAAATAAAATGACTTGTGATGGCATCACTTTTGTAGCTTATTTAATATTGAATTTTTTCTTTGATTTTTTGTCTTATTCTATTAAGATAGATGAGATAGACTGTGCATTATCATGGGGGTTATATTGAGAACATTACAGTTAATATACAGTTAATATATAGTAATATACCTTTATTTAGTCAATATACTTCTATTTATGAAATAATAAGGGCTTCATCCTTTATATCAATTGCAGGTTGTTTCATTCATTGAGTATAGCACTTTGTGGATTTGTAGAGAATTACATATAGGTAATATATACTTCGTTTTTTCCTTTCTAGACCCGTCCTTATACTCCACATATGACCACTCCCCTTTTCTTTTCTTCTTCTTTTTTCTCCTTTTTTCCTTCTGAGTGATGGTTCTCACTATACATCTTGTGTACTGAATATATATCTTTTGAACTTTGTATCTATAAAAAATTGGTTACTACACGAGTATTTTGTAACATATATAATTTGATGTAAAATGATCTTATATCTTTTCTGTTAAAATGATACTTGATATTTGTTCACTTTTATTAAAGATTCTTGAAGAAGACCTAAATAAGGTCGAAACGTTAACGTAAATCGTTCACAAATACTTGATGTGATACAGTAACGAATAAAAGAAAAAATTAATCTAAGGAGATTGTTTCATGAGAATTCATTATTGGTGTGCCTAGCTATTATATTCTATATACTAGACGTTTTTTCTAGATCACCCATACGGGGTGAGCCTATCATTATCCTTATACGATGTACAATAATTGGCCACTTTATCAGAAACTCCCATCTAGGAGCACAGTAGTCCTCCTTTGATTCAGAAACGTACAATGGCTCTTCATCTGATTGTTTGCCATTATTATTTATTGTCCATCTTTGCTAATGAACTCCAACTTCTGTGTTCAGTCTCTTTAATTAAAACACCACAGTTATAATCAGCTGCAATTTGCTCGACTATACACACAGTATTCGACAGAATGATTCCTGACATTCTCCACTGACCCCTTTTTGTCAATGAGTTGTTTACATTCAAAGGATCCAAGTTTGCTGAAAGTTATTACTTGACCGTACCAACTGTAAAAGTATGTGCACATAACATCCTAAATCCTAGGCTAAAACAGTTTCAGGGAAAAGACAGTTGACTTTGTCCTAAAATGACTTCACTGGCGATTTTGAAATCACCATAAAAAGCAATCGGCTTCCAATAGAAGCTACCCGAAGAATGAGCATGTCACTTCTATTTCCGCTTTAGTTTTTGAACCCTGAAGCAGTTAAAATAAGTTACAAAGAATGGAACATGTGTCAAGGTACCTTTACACGCCGCCACTACAGGATAGATACCAACGGCTACTTCACGTGCACGAGCACGCCCAAACGGTTACCAACGGGAAACGCACCACCTTTACACGCCGCCACAAGGTGCGCTACGCTACGCTACATCTACAGCTAGATACATCGCCGGGTGTCTCAAGTCGCCACCTGTAGCTCAGCGTACCTCATTTACACACCGCTACAACAAGCTAATATGGGCGGACCTGGTGCAGCAGGGACAGCACATAGGCGTGCCACAATTGTGGATTACGAGACGTCCGTACGCTGATAGGACAACGCAAGAACATCATGATTGGGCAGGCATCGCAGGACGCTGATTAATACATGACGCTCGAGCGATTGTGTAGTGTGACTGGTCAGCTCCTTAAATATGCCGCCCTGTGCAGCGACAACCAATCGCAACGAAGGAGCTTCCTCCAATGATCGCTGAAGGGGCGTGGTATCCCGGAGCCTGGGTCACGCCTTAGCTACATTGCAGCTACATCGCCGGGTGTCCACAGTTCCCTTCTCTGGGTTCTTTACACGCCGATACAGCTCGCTACAATCGGCGATGTAGCCATCTGTTTATGGGCAGTGCACGGATACAGATGTATCTGTAGCCGGCTGTGTCGTCCCGTCTTTAGACGCCGCTACTACGGGCGATATTGGCGCGACAAGCTACATTTGTAGCCTGTAGCGGGTTGTATCCATCCTGCAGTGGCGGCGTGTAAAGGTACCATTAGTCTTACATTGCTGTGCTACAAGTTCATTTTTTGAAGGGCTTTTGTGGTGCTGCTTCTTCTGAAAAAATACATTGGGTGCAGACAGGGTTGCACTAGGAATTTCAGGGACCCTCACTGGCAAAATTTTGGGGCCCAAGACTCCACCTAGTGTCTACCCAGGCTCTGCATCCACCCCAACATACATTATACACACACACACACACACTAGAGACTGTTTTGGGCTGTATACACAATAGAGACTGCTGCTGGCTGTGCACACAACAGAGAATACTCCTGGCTGTATACAAAAGAGAATAAACTATAGAGACTGCTGCTGACAGTATACATATTAGAGACTGTCAGCTGTATGTGTGGCGCCCCTAGGGCTAGGCGCTACAGGGAGGTATTACACTTTGCAAGTATATGTGGTGCCTCTGTAGCTGTGGATTTGGGTTTAACCTATGGAGTCTAAGTCAGCACCCAACACTAGGCCACCTTAGAATAGGGGGACTGTCATACAGTAGGTCCCAAGAGGGTGGAGCCTAGGTTGGAATAGTAAAATCAGGAAGTAGAGAGATTTTTAGTGACACAGTTCTGGGAAGGCAGTCAGTTAGGACATGCCTGACAGCTGAGTGACAGAGGGATCACCCATCTCCAGGAGGGTGACCCAGGAGAGAAGGGGATGAACCAGCACCGGTTGGAGCTGGCTGGTTAAGTCTGGGGAAACACCGGCAACACGGAAGCCGAGGCAGTCAGCGGTTCATCCCTGACCGCAAACCAATGATCCGTGGGCCCTCTAAAACCGGGTAGCCGTAGGCGCCACAAAACGGTACCTCCCTCCTGAGGCCCATAATCTGTCCAAGACTACGAGGGTAACGGTCCGAATTCCGGTGGCGGAAGAGCTAGTGCATTCCTGCTGCTCCCGTCCGTACCAGTCAAGGATAACCCGTGCATCACCGTACAGGACCAGGGGACTGGCGAGAGAGCTCTGCAAAGGTGGTGAAAGACAGAGAGGAAGGTAGAGTTGAGACCCCGAAAGATAATAAGGAAGGAACATCTAGAGACTCCATAGGGGTACCCTGAACCGACAACTAGTACCCGTTAAACCAGATTGTACTGTGTTCTCTATAACATCTGCCGGTACCAGTAAAGTGCAGTTGAAGTTGAGTCGGTTTCTGTCTTTCTTCTCGTCCAGCGGGGTAAGAACAACTACTCCCCTCATCCTCAATTATCGCTGCCCTGAGGTAAAGCTCCACCTATGGGGAGCTGTACTACACTAAGCTGCATCCCATCACCTCAGTGGCCTGCCCGCAGTGCTGGTACCAACATTACTAGGACCCACAGGTGGCGTAAATATTGTAAATCCTTGTAAATATTTCCACCGTCAAATAAATGACAGCCAGGGCACGGAACCGGGAACCCGACCACCAGTGATTCCCCTTCACAGCCATCAATTCATCCCGGTGTCTGAGTATCCCTCTCCCTGTGCTCATCATATGCACATTAGAGACTGCCGGCCATATGCACATTAGAGACTGCTGGTTCTATATCTTGTATACATAGCACTATGCTGTATATACATGTCAAAATATATATACAATATATACAAACAAACTGTAATACAGGATGCAGGGTGGATCTGTACAGTCTAGTGTTGTGTAGAGACAGAAACTAGACACACAGTCAGACACACAACAGCAGCAATCCTGCTGGCGCGCTTTATGGTGATTTTTGGTTTGTACTGCGCATGTCAGCCTATTGATGCACGTGCATTACAAACCTGGCCAAGCCTGATGTCACTGAACAGGTCAGTCTCAACCAGCCGCATCCCCTATGCTTCAGCGGCTGTGGACAGTGGCAGTGAATAATGGGAGAGGTGATGAAAGAAATGAGGGAGCGGGGCCCAGAGGTGTTAGACAGGAGAGGAGACCAGAAGAAGTGGTGGTCGGGTGTCCGTCTTCCTTACCTTGGCCATGTCTCTGGGCACTGAACACCTTGTACTTCTGGACTCTCCAGGGAGGTTGAGGTTTGGGAATAGGACATCACTGGAGGATAATGGGTTCCTGGTCACTTCACATTTGATTCTTCTCAAATCTTTGGTAGTTAATGCGTCTTTTTTTATTTCTTAACATTTTGTTTTTGCAAACCTGTTAACTATTTGTAACAAAACTTTGATGGTTTTGTGATTACGCCCCAATATCTTAGCAATTTGAACAGTGATGCATCACTCTTGTAACAATATTTTACTTTTCAGTCAATTATGTCTCTTGTTTGGCCCATTTTGCCTGAGGAAAACAAGCTGCCTAATAATTCTGCACACCTTGATAATGGGTGATGATATTCTTAGGCCACAGCTGTCATCATTACACAAATGCACAAATCCAATAAGCATTCAGGTTTATACAGCTTTGAGTTGGATAACCTGCATAAAAATGACAATATGGTCAATATACTCACATGCCTAATAATTGTGTGTTATGGTTGTGTAGCAGCTCACATGGGAAATAGGCAACACACTGGAAACTGCAACTGACCCTGCTGGTTACTGTTCAAACTGGGGATCCTAACCTCTCAGTCCCTAATGGTTCCTGTTTGATCTGTGATAACCCTGACCACAGACTAAAAAATGGAAACTCAGACTTATGCCAGAGTGCTTCACATTCCTCCTGAAGAACCGATTTCAGAGCAATTAACCTGAAGAAGACAAGGTGTACTGAGATGGATAGTGATCCTAGAGTGAGTAAAACAAACATTAAAATACAAGGTAAGATATATACTACTAAAGAGTATGCAAATAAAACATGCACTTTTTGTATTGTGTGCTAACCACACAGGTAGTGCTGGCTTCTTTGCTTTTTACTAAATAATATGACACTTTCTAACAACAATCAGAAGAAAGATACAGAGTGAAGAACATAAACAGCAGAAAGATGACCCTAGCTGGTAATCCACTGACTGCCACAAACATACAGCAGTATGGCTGCACATCCAAATGAGAATATCACCAGCAGGAAATACCAGCAGGGTGGAAATGTTAAAGCAATACCCAAAAGGTGAGTGGACAAACAAACAAATACACCTGTTACCCTAATAGAACTAATGCAAGGATAACGGAAACTAAACACCCAAAGAAAAGGTGGATCTACTGCTGCTCGCCAGATAGAGCATGTGGCGCCCTTGCGGACTGGTGGCCACAGTAAGGTACTGCAGCTGGGACTGGAGAGTTGACACTTCACACAATACCTGACAACTCCCGACCCCTAGACCTAGTACTCCATGTCAGGCAAGGGGTAGCGGAAGCGATGAAGTGGAGGGTGGAGAGTTGAGAAGAAACCCGGGAAGGCGGTGGAGGAACTGGACTTAGAAACCCAGGAACACCAAGTCAGGGGAACCCAGTCAGCTTAGCGAGAGTGAGAGTGATGAACAGAGGTGTAGGTTCGAGTTCCTGGCATGCTGTAGAGGGAGAGAAACAAAACTCCTAAGCAGAGACACCCGGCAAGCCGAGAAACTGTAACACCAGACAGGAAGAAACCGGCAGACAGGAAGAAACCGGCCCCGGCGGCCTGTGCCACCAAATGGTCTATCCGGGTCCCAGGCCAAGTAACGAGGGAAGCAGGAAGGGGTCCATGGTGTGTCCGGAGCAGCGGGAACACTGGGGGACCGGGCCGAAGCCAGGGTGCCGACCCTGTTGAAGTGGCCGGGAGCTGTATGCCCCAACCACAGATTAACCAGCTGGGTGAAGGGACTCCAAGCTCGGAACCTACCCTCCGTTGCAGCGAAGGAAAGGCCATCAAGTAGGGTTAGGGGGACAGTCTGAGATCCCCCAGAGAGCATCCGTGACCGCTGGCCCATAGCTAGCACTCAGAACAGTGAATGAGGCCCGGAAAGGGACCAGAGAGGAAGTGCAGTTATTGAACTGTCCCAGCTGCAAGGTGGTGTCTGGAACCCAATGTGAACTGTGAACTGCTGAACGTTTGAGTAAAGTACCCGGTCAAGCTCAAAGCTACGTGTGTGTGAGTGTGTGAGACTGATTCACGCGTCAGCGATAGGAGCTAACCTGCAGAGCCACACACTGATTCTTCCAGCCGGCAGTGGGAACTGTCTGAAGGGCTGAGCGCATAGCCCTGACATTGGATCCCAACACCTGCCCTGGGGATAAAGCCCTACCCGTGGAGGGCTCACCATCCCGGCTGCCTGTCACCATCATCATCATCCCCAGAGGCCTGAACAGCAGCGGTGGTCCACATTGGCCACAAACCACGGGTGGCATCACGAACATTTCATACAAACTCCATTTTTCCCCTTTTTCTTTATTTTTCCCCTTTTATTGCCGCACCTGGGACCACAGAGTTGGGTCACGTCACCGTGAGGCCCTGCAGCCCTTGAAGACGACAGGGCCCGGCTCTGAGTACCCCGTCCCCGAGGCGCGACAGAGAAGGCGACCACAAGCTCAAGGGTTCAAATCCACATGCATGATATTGCACACACAGTGTAGATGTATGCTGCAAGCACACTGAGCATGTGCAAATGGTTTACTTGACCATCAAATTTAAGATACTTTTGGAAATTTTTCCTCTAAGTACATGATGGGTATTGGTGGAATCAATGTGTAGATGCCATACATACAGTAGGCTAAACATTGTACTGTGTAGATTAGGCACTTAATGATTTCAAGTGTGAAGAAGTAAGATCCTAAACCATGTAACAATCAGTTACTCTCGGCAGTGTAATGCTTTCCATCCCCAGCAAATGCAATCCTCTCTTTATATGCAGTGCAGTGCCTGCCTAGGTCTCCAGCATAGATTTTGTTTGCTTAGATTGGCTGGGCTTTCTTTGCTCCTCTATTATTGATGTACAGTATGCACTGTTTGCAGAGTAGATATGGATTAATCTAATGCATGCTACAGCACATTTCATGATAAGAATCTTTAATGCACTTAGCCTCATGTTTGCTATGAAGGATCACATTATTAAAAAGGGGTACTGCTCTTCAGGTTTTGCAAATCAGATGGAAATTATTCAAGCAAATATTTTTTTTATGGCAGAAGATCAACTATAGAATAATACTGATATTGTGCAGTTACAAGTTCAATATTAACCACATGAGGGGCAAGTCAATAAATGTATTTGTGAAAAAGACTTCATGTTAGTACATCAGCATGACACTTATGACAAGCAATAGTGCCGCAGTATGTGTATAGGTCATCAGAAACTCTTGTGAGCGCCATCATTGATCCCTGGTTGTGGCATTGTTTAGACTTGAACACATAAACATGAGACTAACTATGAAGTAAGCTTTTCTTCTTGTGGAGAGTGAAACGCCAAATCTGGCATGCCAGTAATGAGAAGACTTAAAAGCCGAAAGTCATCTTCCCCCTCTATGATGAGAGCGCTGAAATGTCAGTATAGCAGGTGCAGTGCAGAGAAGTGGTGCCAGAGGACCTAAGTGCCACCCACAAGTCATAAGCTGATAGACAACTGATATCATTTGTGGGCAGCACTTATGTCACCACCTGGTCTCCGATATCACTGACCATTGCACACATCACACAGGGGAACAGAAGAGGCATAACAACATGTGAGCGCACACTGCAGGGAGAGGGTAAGAGCGGGGCTGACACAGCATACTGTGGGTAGGGGGAAAGAAGTGGGTGGGCTGAGACACTGCACTGTAGATTGGTAGATGAGGAGGGGCTAGGGACGCTTGTGAAGTAATTGACAGCCCTTCTCCTAAAATCACAGTGATGCTTTGTTTCAGGGAGGGGCTGAGGACATGCCTGGGGCTTGTCAGGTTGATGATCCCCAGCATGCACTGGAAGTTTTGGGAAAGGAAGGTGTGTCACAGTCCGCGCTGCCAAGAAATCCGCTCGTAATAACGCTAGTAGTCAGTATCCAAATTTATCCTCTTTATTCATCCAACGCGTTTCAACGCCCTCCTGGCGTCTTCCTCAGGGATCCCTGAGGAAGACGCCAGGAGGGCGTTGAAACGCGTTGGATGAATAAAGAGGATAAATTTGGATACTGACTACTAGCGTTATTACGAGCGGATTTCTTGGCAGCGCGGACTGTGACACACCTTCCTTTCCCAAAACTTCAAGTTCGTCTACCCTGAGTGGAGACCGGTGGAAGTCCAGCAGCAGCCATCAAGACACGTACCATATCAGGCCTCTGAACCAGTTGTGGGTGGCACAACTGGACTAGGTGAGTGAAACTATTTCTCACCTTATTTGTCTAGTGTCTAGTGATAAGGGCACTATTGCGCCTCTTGTCCCCCCCCCCTCTCTTGTCCAGCATGCACTGGGGCACTCACATTGGACATCATCAAGAAAGAAATGAGAACAAAAAACAAAATAGCAGCTGTTAGACAGTACAGAGAGGGAATCATAGGGAATTAGTAAAGGAAGTCTATTGGAAAAAAGCTTACATTAGAGGCATACATTAGGTAGGGAGTTAGTAGAGAAGTTGCTGGTCTCGGACTGACTCTTTAATGTCACCCGTAAGTTCCTTAAAATCTTGCACATGAGCGTGACTCATTTAGGCAGCATCAGTGTGCCTCTGAAGCTGGTTGTATGCACCTTGGCTTCAGAAAGGAGCAATGCACATAATCGGAAAAACAGCTTCTACACTTCCGATCATGTGCAGTGCGCCTCTCTGAAGCAAGCCAAATGCAGTTTGCTGCGTTCGAGTGTCCACCTGCATTAAATGTATACACCCTAAAATGGTGCATGACAGAGCAAACATTGACTCCGTCTGCACCATTAAAGTCAATGGCCCTGTCGGGGCATAAGTCTCAATCACGGTTTGTGGAGGGTTCAGATGTAAGCCCCAACGGGACCACTGAATTGGTTCTAGAACGCAAAATGAAAGTAGCCTAAGAAATTAGTTAAAAGAAGGGAATTCAGTGGCTGCTGCCTTGTAATCTACTAGTATGTTTGCACTGCCAAGCTGGTATACAGGGATACCTACTAAACTGGCCACATACGTACAGTATGTGTAGCATGGTGAATGTTGAAAACTTGTTGATAGTGATCACATTCAAGGAAACCTGTAACTTTACGGTATAAAATAGACCCATACAGATGTGCAAAAGGTGTACAAAGGCAGCCTGACTGCAAAGTCTATGGTTAAGAGAAAAAAACATTTGGCAAGTAGGCTTTTAATATGCCCAACCTATTGGTTTTTTGAGAGATCTGACAGCTTATCCTGCTCTCTACTGAATTAGAAGTTTCCTGACATTCACTTTTAATTCTAGTGTAGGCTGCTATCTTCTGCTGCCTCCTTTGAGACATATACACCTATATTTGCTGCACTTAAATATCAGTGCACCTACTAACTTAAAGATTGTACAAGTTTATAGAGTAGAGTCATCAGCATGTAATGAAATATGACAGAAGAACTTTCACTAAAGAGAGGGAATGGGACAAGGTGCCAAAGTCTCAGTGTACACTTCAGCAAGCACAAAACATATCTCACATCCTGAAATGGCAGGCGGAAGGCTCGCTCATAGCTGTCAACGTTGCTTACCATTTCAGTGGATCATTTCAAGGAAAAAATAGCATTGCATTTATGTAATTTTCTAACCATTCCCAGGAATAAAATAGTCTGTTAATATATCAAATTGGTCTCTCCAAAGCAGTTTTTCAAAAAGTAAATCACCTATGTAATGCTCTGCTCGCCGAAATTACTGATGCTAATTTTTAATGTGCATGTAAATGGAATAAAATCAATAGCGGACATCTTGTATATTTGAACAGGTGTCTTGGACTTCCTGTCGATTAGTGTAGTGTATAAAATCATATACAGTGCTATTAATTTAATGTAAATAATTGACTGAAAGGGGACTAATTTTTTCTCTTACTTAAATGCATGTAATTTGGCTAACATTATTTCTGTAATTGGGTTTTATTAAACATTTGGCACAGTTTTGCATTTCAGGCTCTGTTTACCCTGCACATACAACTTTGATATGGACTGTGGTCTTAAATAAGCTGAGAGGAGCTCAAAAAATAGTTATATACTCCATAATAGACCCTTAGTTAACTCATTTTGAAGTCAGCAATAGACAACACAAAGGTAATAGAAGGCAGATGTGTGTAAAATTTTTAGCCATGGCTGTAGAGTCGGTAAGCCAAACATCAGACTCTGACTCCAACTCCATCAAAATGGACACTGATTCAGACTCCGACTCCACAACCAGGGCTGTGAAGTCAGTAAACCACATATCTAACTCCTTAACCTCCCTGGCGGTATGATTATGTCAGGAATTTTGTGCTAAAAGCGGTACCATTTTTTGGCATGGAAATTTGGTGTTATGTACAGTAGGCCTGCAATTCTTAGTAATTACCTGATCAAAGAAGACTCTAGCCTTCCTAGCGGTATTCCCGAGCCTGACTCGGGGTTCACATTCACTGCCAGAAGCGGTAACCCCGAGTCATGCTCGGACTTACCCGCGGTCGCGGCAGATGCGGTGAAAAAACCGCATCTGCCGCACTTGCCGCATAGCCGCCGCACTTGCGGCGCGGTTGCGGTAATTGCCATAGTAAGTATAGGGGGACTTGCGGCAGGTGCGGCAAGTGCGGTTTTTTTCGCGGCCGCACCTGGCAGTGAATGTTAACCCCGAGTCAGGCTCGGGAATACCGCTAAGAAGGTTAATTTCCCTGAATCTGACTCCACCCAAAATGGCCACCGTTTCCGACCCCACAGCCCTGTTTTTAGCTAGACCAAATTGCAGAAATTTTAGCACCAAATGCATGCAGGTAAAAAAAATGTCCTTAAGGGATAAAAACCATTTACTCCCAAATAAAACGTGCAAAGATGGATAATCATCATCATCATGGGTGACTTTAATATCGCTACTGACACCCTCCAGCCAGCGGCCTCCAAACTCCTTTTTCTTACCTCATCCTTTGGACTTACTCAGTGGTCCTCCCCAGCCACCCACACAGACGGACATACACTAGACTCATCTTCACCCATCTCTGTTCCCTATCTAATCTCGCAACCTTCCGTTCCTCCTACCTGACCACCATCTTCTCACCTTCTCATCCTTGTCCTCCTCACCGGTCCCCTATATGCACACCTAGACATTCACAGATTCTCAGACTCTCTTCTACCTCTGTCCTCTAAATCTTCACTCCATGACACAGACAGTGCCACTGCTTTCTACAATGCCACCCTCACATCAGCCATAGACTCAGTCACACCTCTCATTCATTGTAAGAGTCGACAAATCAATAGGCAACCCTGGCACAACAATCTCACCAAAAAACTTCGACAATGTGTCCAGGGCTGCGGCGCTGCATTGGAAGAAAACGCGCCTGCCAGATGACTTCACAGCTTTCAAACAAGCTACACTTGCCTTCAAATCAGCCCTCACCTCTGCTAAACAGACCTACTTCACAAACCTTACATCTTTCTTATCCTACAACCCCAAACAATTGTTCAGCACTTTTAACTCTCTCCTCGCCCACTGCTTCCCCTTCCGACCTCCCTCATCTCTGCTGAGGACTTTGCAACATACTTTAAAAATAAGATTGACCAAACAAGGTAAACCTTTATTGTTCCACCACCCCAACCACACCATACACCAGACCTCTGCTCTTCCCTCATAACCTCCCTCTCCAACATCACTGAAGGAGAGCTTACTTGTCTCCTATCCAAAACACACCTCCCCACCTGTGCACTCGATCCCTTCCCACCTCCTCCCCAACCTCACTAACACGCTCATCCCAGCCATAACCCACCTCTTCAATCTATCACTATCTTCTGGGACCTTCCCCTTGGCTTTCAAACATGCCACCATCACGCCCATCCTCAAAAAGCCAAACCTAGACCCGACTGCCAAGATGAGCTACCGCCCCATATCGCTGCTCCTGTTTACTTCCAATCTCCTTGAGCAACATGTCCATGCTCAACTTTTCTCCCACCTCTCATCTAACTCTCTCCTTGACAATCTACAATCTGGTTTCTGGCCCCACCACTCCACCGAAACTGCCCTAACCAAAATTACCAATGATTTACTCACAGTCAAAGCTAACAGTCAATTCTCTATCCTCCTCCTTCTCAACCTGTCCTCTGCCTTTGACATAGTCGACCACTCCCTCCTACTTCAGATTCTTTCTTCCCTTGGCATCAAAGACCTTGGTCTGTCCTGGGTTGCCTCATACCTTTCCAACAGCACATTTACAGTTTCCCACTCCCACACTACATCCTCATCCCGCCCTCTGTCTGTTGGCGTCCCACAAGGCTCTGTCCTGGGGCCCCCCTACTCTTCTCCATCTATACCCTTGGCCTAGGACAACTCATACAGTCCCATGGGTTCCAATACCACCTGTACGCTGACGACACTCAGATCTACCTCTCTGGCTCAGATGTCAACTCTCTGCTGTCCAGTATCCCGGAATGTCTGTCAGCCATATCCTCATCCTTATCCTCTCGCTTCCTAAAACTCAACGTAGACAAAACCGAACTCATCATTTTTCCTCCATCCCATCTTTCATCTTCACCACCTGATCTATCTATTATGGCAAATGGCATCATGCTCTCCCGTACACATCTCAAATTCGCTGCCTTGGAGTAACTCTTGACTCTGCCATGTCCTTCAAACCACACATCCAAACTCTTGCCACCTCCTGTTGCCTCCAGCTCAAGAATATTTCCAGAATCCGTCCTTTCCTCAGCCCTCAATCTACTAAAACTCTTGTACATGCCCTCGTCATCTCCCGCCTTGACTACTGCAACATTCTCCTCTGCGGCCCCCCTGCTAACTTTGCTGCCCGACTAACCCACCTCTCTCAACGCTACTCCCCTGTATCTACCCTCTGCAAATCCCTCCACTTGCTCCCAATTCCACAATGAATCCAGTTCAAGCTACTAACACTGACCTACAAAGCCATCCATAAACTGTCTCTTCCCTATATCTCTGAACTAATTTCACACTATCTTCCCTCACGTAATTTTCGATCCTCCCAAGACCTCCTCCACACTTAACCGTTCCTCACACGATCGCCTCCAAGATTTCTCCCGAATATCTTTCATCCTCTGGAATTCTGCGCCCCAACACATCAGATTATCCACCACGCTCAGATCCTTCAGACGGAACTTGAAAACCTCTCTCTTCAGGAAAGCTTACAACCTGCAATGACTGAGCTGCTGCCCCACCGCCACCGGAGCTACTGCTCCACCGCCACCGGAGCTGACGTCTCTCCACCACCAGATCTGCTCCACCCCTGACCTACTGTTTCCTCCCCTTTGCCCTGTAGAATGTAAGCCTGCAAGGGCAGGGTCCTCTCCCCTCTGTACCAATCTGTATAAATGTTAATATTTTTTTACTTTAAACTATATCTAAAATTTTGTCTGTAACCCCTTCTCATGTACAGCACCATGGTGCTATATAAATAAATAATAATAAATATTAATAATAATAATCAGCCACTGGTTCCAACCCATAAAGCAAATGTGTCACCAGATTTAGAACGCAAACTACATACAGTACATTTTATTAACATAACTCAGATAGGCTTCATTATGAATTGTAGGCAGACCCTTTCCATTAGGCTGATAGCCCTAAGGAAGGCGCACTATGCAAAAAATACTTGAAAAGAACATTTAGAACATTATGAATAGAAGTACCAAACAAACACTAATAAGTTTTTTATTGTGCAAAAAACTTTAAAAACAAGATGGGGGTTACAGGAAAAATAGAAACTTATCCCAGAACTTAACTGGACTCAGACCCATCAAATACAAATGTACAATAATAAATCTACAAGGTATGTAATAGTTTGTCCATGCAAGGATCCAACACACTACAAAAATAATAGCGTCACATCAGAGTAGGAACAAAAACAATGATTAGTATGGTGACAATATATCCACTACATGCCACATCAAAGTCCCTAAACTAAAAGGTACATATAGTGTGTAGATCCTCTAAACAGCAGTGAGTGCTGAGCCTGCAATCTCAAAAAAGTGCATGTGCATGAACAATCAATGTGCAAGTATTGAACAGTAGAGAGACTATATTGCAGGCAAAGCAACGACACATTCATATCACATACCAGTAAATAAAGTGCAGGATGGGTTAATCTGAGCCAACCATCTGGTCCAAGGAGGACATGGAAAGCCCTACGTATGTTTCACCTGCCTGAGTGCAGTCTTCTTCAGGGGAGTACGCACTGTTTCACCTGCCTGAGTGAAGGTTTCTTCAGGGTAGAAGTAGGTTCTGGTACACTGCTTTGACTAAAATAGCGCCTTTTTAGATCATACGCCCTCATCTCAATGTGCTACAATGAGCTCGAAGTGTTCGCACTTGTCTGGTGTAGAGGCATGCATGCCCTTTGTTACACAAGCCTACTTGCTGTCGGCGCCGGCATACAGGGGATCTCGCACATTGATGGGAGCGGGGGACGCGTCACCATGGCTCCCGCACAAACACAGACCCCAGGAATGACGCCACAACACCAGGAAGTAGTCCGGCCAACCAGTGTAGCGCGCACAAGACAGGGCGGGTATATTGTTCAAACCAGTCTTACCACAGCAATAGTTTGGCCAGTCGACCATTGCACTCATGCAGGGTGCAGCTTTGCCTTGATTATAAAGGGAAGGTATTACTAGTGCAATCACTAAACGCCTCGCTAATCTTGGAGGGCAGCGACCACTGGCTGTTCTGCACAATGAATAGGATTCACATAGGATGCTGTTCACACAGGTTACCGCAATGTGTGCCCAGCCTCTTACATTAGCCCCTATCTCAGTAGGCGGGCTGTTCTGGCACTACAACACTGCTACCTGCCAGAATAAATATCCCATATGGCCTAGCTGCACCCTGCATAATAAGAGTGCAAGAAAAAACGCACAATAACAAATCATGAAAATGTGGGGTATTAGTTTGTCTTTTGGTCCAAAACACGTAAGCTTGTGATCCACTTCACGGGTCCCCACTTCTCACAAGTCCTAGCCACTAAATTCTAGCCACAAATCAGTGTCCAAAATCAGCAAAGGACGTAATTAGAAAATTCTATCTTACAACAGCAATAGTTTGGTCAGTCAACCATTGCACTCATGCAGGGTGCAGCTGGAAGTGGATCACAAGCTTACGTGTTTTGGCCCAAAAGACAAACTAATACCCCACAATTTCATGATTTGTTATTGTGTGTTTATTGTGTGTTTGCACTCTTTATATTGCAGGGTGCAGCTAGGCCATATGGGACGTTTGTTCTGGCAGGTTCCCCGTGATCAAGCGTTGCGAAACGCGCGTAGGGGGCTCTGCAGGGCGAGACAGTGCAGGGGGAACAGAGGAGATCCACTATAGGCACAACCTTAATGGGTGAGTGATAACATATGTATTGATTGTTATGACTATGATACTACCCTATGGGCTGTTGATGACTAATTCTACTGTGATACCTATGTACTGTGGATAAACTCTGTACCTGCACTGGACTACTGGTCCTGCAGTATCTTTTGGGATCTCCTATACAAAAACTCATTGTATGTAACGTATATTTTTCTGCTTTTAATTAATAAAGGTGTCATTTTTGTAACATATACTCTCTAAGTGGTGTCACTTGTTTAAAGTTTGTTCTGGCAGGTAGCAGTGTTGTAGTGTCAGAACAGCTTGCCTACTGAGATAGGGGCTAATGTAAGAGGCTGGCCACACGTTGCGGTAACCTGCGTGAACAGCGTCCAATGTGAATCCTATTCATCGTGCAGGACAGCCAGTGGTCGCTGCCCTCCAAGATTAAGGAGGTGTATAGTGATTGGAGGCTGGTGTCGTGCACTAGTAATGCACTAGTAATGCCTTCCCTTTATAATCAAGGCAAAGCTGCACCTTGCATGAGTGCAATGGTTGACTGACCAAACTATTGCTGTGGTAAGATAGAATTTTCTAATTATGCCCTTTGCGGATTTTGGACACAGATTTAGTGACTAGGATTTAGTGGCTAGGACTTGTGAGAAGTGGGGATCCGTAAAGTGGAAGCTTAATTGTTCAAGCCAGCATGTCATATGCACCATTTACCTGTAATGTTTAAGTTACTTTTGGGGCACAAAATATTTTATCAAAATACATTGTAAAACATTATTAGTTTGTCCAGAATTCCGTGTTTCCACAAGTTGGTAATGATGACAAATGGTACAGTATATCATCACAAAGATCTCAGGCCTGATGAGGCTGGAGTACTTATGTTGAAAATCCATGGCAAAATGGCTGAATAATCCTCATAATAAAACAAGAACCTTTTTGTGTCTAGCTAAACAGAGTGTGAGTTTAATCGTGTTCACTTTTCTGAATACAAAGAGGTGAATGATTCCTCAGCAGAAAAGACATCAAGGTCAATCAGGTCAGATAGGAGGAGATTAGCAGCCTAGAGGAGATACATTGAGGATCTGTCAAAAAGGCTAGATGGCTAGTCATGTAGTGTATATATTTAAAGGGATCCTGTCACCCCCAAACCACCTCTAAACCTATTAAAAGCTGTCCCTAGAGCATATTAACACTTTCCCTACACTCCTTTTAGCTCCTAAATGCCCTTAGTCAAAGTGAAGAAAAACGTTATAATAGTACCTCATAAGTGATGATAATGAGTGACTATGCTATTCATAGTCACTCATCAAGGCAGCCCCTCTTCTTCATATCACGCCTATTCAGGCGTGATCGTCATCCTAGATTCAAAATCGCGCCTCCCTGCGCGCCTCCCCACTCTCCCATAGCGTCCGTGCTTCATTGTGGGGCTGTATGACGCGATTCGCGTCATTCCCGGCACCGGGTGACGTATTTGCAGCCGCGCCGCGCTGTCAGCTTCAAGTCCCGCACTGCGCATGCCCATGCGCATGCGCAGTGCGTATTTTGAAGCTGACAGCGCGGCGCGGCTGCAAATACGTCACCCGGCGCCGGGAATGACGCGGATCGCGTCATACAGCCCCACAATGAAGCACGGACGCTATGGGAGAGTGGGGAGGCGCGCAGGGAGGCGCGATTTTGAATCTAGGATGACGATCACGCCTGAATAGGCGTGATATGAAGAAGAGGGGCTGCCTTGATGAGTGACTATGAATAGCATAGTCACTCATTATCATCACTTATGAGGTACTATTATAACGTTTTTCTTCACTTGACTAAGGGCATTTAGGAGCTAAAAGGAGTGTAGGGAAAGTGTAATATGCTCTAGGGACAGCTTTAATAGTTTAGAGGTGGTTGGGTGACAGGATCCCTTTAATAAGAATTGTATTTCTATTCTGACATGGATTTCCAAAGTACGCCAGCCTCATCCGGTCAAAAATGTCTAATTAAAGGGAATCTGTCAGCAGGTTTTTGCTATGTAAGCTCACATAACCAAAATATTTAATTTCTCCCTCTCATCTCGCATCTTTCCTTCCTCCTTCAAACACGACAGTATACACCCATACCTTAAAAAAAACAACAACAACTGATGCTGCGTGCAACAATCTGCTGCATTGTATACTGTGGATCACCAGCTCCTCCTCTCTATGCTTCATTCTATTGGGCTCAAGGACATCACTCTCTCCAGGTTCTCCTCCTACCACTCTGACTGCTCCTTCACTATCTGTCACCAGCTCCTCTTCCTCTCTGCTTCCCCTCACAGTTGGGGTTCCTCAGGGTGCAATCCTAGGTCCCCTTCTCTTCTCCCTATACACGCCCCTATTGGCCACACCATCAGCAGATTTGGTTTTCAATACCATCTCTATGCTGATGACTCCCAACTATACACCTCTTCTCCTGACATCACCCTTGTATTACTACAAAATACCAGTAATTGTTTGCTGTCTCTAACATCATGTCCTCTCTCTACCTTAAACTGAATCTGTCAAAAACTGAACTCATGTTTCCTCCCACTACTAACCTTCATGAACGTATCACCATTTCCATGTCTGATTCTATCATTATTCCTCAGCAGCACCCACTGTTTTGGGGTTATATTTGACTCAGATCTCTTCATTACTCTCAACATCCGATCACTCGCTCGCTTGTGTCACCTACAACTCAAATACATCTCTAGAATTCAACCTTTTCTTATCACTCAATCTGCAAATATTTTGTCACCCTTATTAATTATTTTCTGGATTATTACAATTTTCTACTCATTAGTCTCCCACTCACTAAATTCTCCCCTTTCCAATGCATCCTGATTGCAGCAGCCAGGGTCATATTCCTCTCCAACCGCTTCACTGATGCTTCTTCCTTGTGCCAGCCATTACAATGGTTACCCATCCGCTACAGCAGGGGTGGGGAGCCTTTTTCCTGCCGGGGACAATTTGGAAATTTCTACCAACCTTTGGAGGCTGCACAATGTTATCACCTTACAAATTACCTGGCTATGTCAAAAAATTCATTAACTCACACCTACTCTGGTGTCGGGAGCTGCTGCTCTTAGGTGCAACGGTGATGTTAAGTGATAATGATTTTGTTGCTTCTCACAACTGCTTTTCCAGGTTTATGTCGGCCTGGAGCTCAGTAAATTTTTGGTCATAATAATTTTTGTAAATCATATACATCACATAGGAAACACTGCTATATATACATCACTGGAGACATGAGGGCATAAACATCACAGGAGAGGCTGGGGTATACAGATCACAAGAGGGGCTGGGGCATACAGATCACAAGAGGGGCTGGGGCATACAGATCACAAGAGGGGCTGGGGCATACAGATCACAAGAGGGACTGGGGCATACAGATCACAAGAGGGGCTGGGGCATACAGATCACAAGAGGGGCTGGGGCATACAGATCACAAGAGGGGCTGGGGCATACAGATCACAAGAGGCTGGCATACAGATCAAAGAGAGCTGGGCATATAATCACAGGAGGCGCTGGGGCATAGATATCACAGAAGATGCTGGGGGCATATACATCAAAGGAGATGCTGGGCCAAAGACATCACAGGAAACCCTGGGGCATATACATCATAGGAGATGCTGGGTCAAATACATCACAAAAGACACTGGGGCATATACATCACAGGAGATGCTGGTGGAATATAAAGTATCGGGTCACATGAAGCACAAGGGGGGAAGAGGCAGCACTGGGGAGTACAGGCAGCACTGGAGGGTATATACATCATTGGGGGGACATACTGCATTGGAGTTAATATACAACTCTGGGGAGTAGAGGTATCATTGGGGACACATACAGTACTGGGGGCACAGACATCACTGGTGGTGGACAAATACAATACTTTGGACGCTGTGGCAGCTGCTCGTCCTTTGTGGCACCGAATTACATTTTTACCCTGACCCCAGTTACAAAGGGCATGCTTATCTCATACTGGTAAGCACACAGCATTCAGCAGCAAACACATAGCCTGAAACAAACAGCACATGGGTACACGGGGCCAGAGCAAAAAGGAGATGCATCCAGCAACGCATACGCAACGCATCCAGCAACACATCCAAGGAAGGTAGATAAAAATTAATATGGTTATTTATATTTATTGATTTATTTATTTAACACAACTTAACATAATTTTGCTCTCACTCTCTTGACTGTGCTGCTGGATGCCTCTCCTTTTTGCTACTAACATTCTTCGCCCCTGCATGGCCCGGAGATCATTATTCAGCATAGAATAGTTGACTTATTTATTTAGTCACCTACATGTTTACTGACTAAGGAGGAGGTGGAAGGACTTGTGATCATCCAGTGTCGTCAGGAGCTGATTGCACACGTCAGTGGCTTTGGCATGGGAGTTGAAGAGCGCAGCAGCTCCTCCCACACGGAACTTCTCACAGTATGGCAATATTGCACATCAGACATAATTCTGGCGCGCACCTCTGAGGAATTAAAGAGCTTGTGGTCAAAATATGAGCTGAGAGGCCCACGGGTCGGACGTTTCCCACCCCTGCGCTACAAAGTATAATATAAAATGATCACTCTCACCCACAAAGCCCTCCATAGTTCTGCACCACCCTACATATCCTCTCTCATCTCTATCACCCCACATGTGCCCTCCATCCTGCAAATGATCTAATATATTGACATCTTCAACAATTGAAACCTCCCACTCCCATCTCCAAGACTTCTCTCGAGCTGCACCAAGTCTCTGATGGAATGTACTACCAAGATAAATTCCCCATACAAACAGTTTAAGTGGGCCCTAAAAATCGCATTTCTTTAGACTCTCCTATCACCTCACCTCACTTATCTTAACCACACCCATTCTGTCATTTACAATATCTTCTTCCAAATCTGGCCTCTTGAATCATCTGGCTGCACCCTCCATGCACTTAACAGCACTTTATTTGCACTTGTAAAGATCTTGGCTGGTGACCACTTCATGCAGCATTATGTGAATACCCTTTCTATATAATCACCTAATCCCGTCTGTCATCCACTTGTCTGAAAGTGTCCGAATCCCATAATCCACTGCGCTGACCGTAAGTGCGTTGGAAGCTATATTGTGACACCCAAATGATGTTACCAGTAGGACACCGCCGCACACCCCAGGGGACTCCCTTGCTGGACACCTTGCCGGACATTGCCCGCGGCGCCCACTTTCCTGCCAGACATCGCGTTACATTGCATATACGCTTATACATACACAGACACACAGACATACATGAACACACATACACATGCATACACACACAGTATAATGTCCCAACAAATACACACAGTATAATGTCCACAAACACATATATACACACACACATACCCACATGTGCATACACACACGTAGATACACACATATGCGCATGCACATACATACATAAACACACATATACACACGCACACATACATGTGCATATCCATGCACGTAAATTCACACACATGTCCATTCACATACCCATGATATATGCATAACACACATACATGCACACATACAGGCACTTTACATGACATGCACATGTACATACACGTGAATATACACATGCACACATACAGACACATTCATGCACACACATGCATACACACGCACACACACATACAAACACGCTCACCCAAAAAAAATTATACTAAATTATACAAAGATGGTGGCCGCGTGACACATCACACTGCCCTACCGCAAGATCAGAGGATTGGTGGGAGGGAACTCGTGAAAGCTAATAAAATGTTTAATGAGGCGTTTGTCTATTTTGTATCTTTTAATGGCTAACAAAAATAAAAGGTATCACAACTACAAGATTTGTATCTTGTTTCTCACACTGAGAGCAATCAACATTTTCTCAACTGGCTAACACGGTACCAAACCTTTTTCTTCTATTTTGTATGTAATAAAAGATTTCTGTGTTTTTTTTTTCCTCTTTACTGAAAGTATTGCTAATGGTCGGCTGTCACACTGACATCAGCAATGCAGCTTGATTTCAGCTGCCAAAAAAAGCTGACATCAACCTCTTTATTACCCAGTCTAACACTGCTAAACGGCAGCTGGAACAGCAGGGTAACCGCCAGTTTTGGTGTCTCTAATGGAGGTGCCAATTCTGGGGTGACTGCTGGCAGCAACTTTCAGCATGGGGGGCTCAGAATGCTTAGGCCTTACGTCACTGAGAATTCCAGCACATAGCTGCCTGGGTTACCTTGGCTGGCAATAGAAAATATGGTGGAGATCACGCCAATTTCTTTATTTATTTAAATAACAAGAAAAAAAATAGAGCTTTCCTGTATTTTTCATTTTTAGTGAAGGTAACACCAGGCAGCGGGGGTTGGCAGCCAGTAGCTGCTTGGTTTACCTGCGCTGGCAAGAGAAAGCAAAGCCCTACACATTTTTTACCAGGAAATTAAACACTTAATTATTAAAAAAAACACAAACAGGTTTTTAACTAAAAATACATTTATTTACATACATTGGGAGAGAGCACGGGGGAGAGAGACGCAAGGGGGAGACTTCCGCCACTCACAGCACCACAGAGCCCGCCCCTATCATGATGTCACTGCCCTCCTGATGCGGTAGCATTGGGCTCACATCTAGTTTATTATATTGATGGCTGGACCATATATGATGCCACTTTTTACAATTAACCATTGGTGACTCCGCTATCTCTTCATAGAGAGGGCCTCACTCTTCTTGGTATCTGTTGAATTTTATGTTACTCTGTATTATCTCATTGTCTGTACATGTTCCCTTTGAATTGTAAATTATTTCGGAATATGTTTGGCAGTATATAAAAAAAATATTTTTATCATCATCATTGTGTAAGCTGAGAACAGCATGTGACAGGAAGAGTTAAAAAGACAAAAAGCAACTGTGCTTCTCTTATCTGTGTGTGCTATGGTTTACTTAAACTGATGGCTTTATTACCCTGTGATTAACATTACTGGACTACAAAGTCACACGCACTGTAGGAGGACATGCCCACTGCTGTGACTGACACCTCACAGTGAATGCACAATCTCTAGAGAACCTGGTGCGGGTAGAGGCAGCTATCTCAACTCTGCTATGTTCTTGAAACTAAATGCTTTGATTGTTTGAGAACAGCTTCAGCAAGTAATCTATGTGATACATCGTTGGATTCATGTTTTCTTTGCTTAATTATGTTGCTGTCAGATGAGGTAGCAAAAACCTGCCGACAGATTCCCTTTAAGTAAACTAAAGCACAGGAGTTGACATGTGACATATCATTGAATTATGTGTTTTAGCCCCTACCTCATGCTGTCCTCAGATTACATAGCAAAAACATGCTGATAGATTCCCTTTATGAATATATGTAGATTAGAATGTGAAATCCGTTGACAGAACAACATTAAAAATAAATAAAATACCCCTCTTTAATGGAATTGCCCCTTTTGAGCTCTGAGTCTTATCCTCCAAAGTTTGGCCTCTCAGCAGTAGATGAGTTCTGGAGTTCCTTATGCTCCTAACCTATAGCCAGGCTGCTTTCTTAAGTCATCACCTGGTCGGAGAGAACGCCCCGAGACTGAGACACACATCATTTCTTTTTTACTTTCACATTGTTAAAGCAAAGTCTTGCCAGTGAATGTGGGATTAACAAGACTGAAGATTTCCAGTGACAAATGATGCATGAAAGACAATTTTATCTTAAAGACATTTCACTGATCATCTGCCAAGTTTCCACACAATCGTTTCTTTTTTTTTTAACTACATATTTAGTATATGTCATGCTACATTATTTACTTTATGTTGTAACAAAAGCATAGATTTAATTTTAATGAATCTTCAAGGGAGGTCGAATGGTTCATTACCATAACTATTCGATTCTTTGCAGAGTCAGTGGAATGTGAAATATAAATTTGCTTGTCTCTTGTACTTGGGTTCAGGTCTTGAATGAAAATGATGTCTTTAATTTTCAATGGAATAGTATTAATACGTAAAATACAATATATATATAATTATAACAAATTACCGCAATGGGACCACATGGAAATTAAACATTATGTAGATGTTATGTTAATGTGATCCATTCTCCGACTGATGTAGATTTCTTTCTATCTGACTGTGCGTCAGGCGCAAGAAAAAGAAGTATGAGATTATAAGTATGTCTCAAGTAGTAATCATGAATAAATGGAGCAGCATTTAAGGGGTGGCCCACTACTAGAACAACCCGTTCTGATTTCAATTGTTTCCCCTTTAAAAATAATAGAAATAAGAAAAAAAACCTGCAGCACTCCCAAGTTTTTTGCTTAGATTATGGGGTCATACCCTCTGCCTCTGCAGCCATCCTCCAATAGCCTTTGGTGATTCTGTTCTATGTCAGCAGGTTCCTACTCACCCATTCAAATGGAGGATTTTAAACTTAAAGAGAGTTCCTAGTAAGATGAAAAGCCTCAATGTGACTACTGGGCGGATATAGATATGGTCATCTTCATATGCCAAGTGTTTCATTTTGTCAAATATCTCCTTAGCTATAGTGCTATTCTATGTTCTTTTATATTAAGAATTGAATGTCCTAGTATTTCAGGAGTACAACTGTCTTTTTTTAAATTAAAGTAATAGACCCTGTACTCACCTCCAATACTACCACCATTCCAGCACCGTCGGTAACCACGGTTTTGGGGCTCACGTGGCATTGTGACACCATGATAGCCCTAGTACAATCACACTGGTTTTTGTCTCCCCACCTTCAGACCAAATTACTTCTTCAACAGGAAGTAACGCTGCGGCAGCCACTCACTTCCTGATGATGGTTCATTTGGTTCAAAGGCTAAGGCTACGTTCACCCAAAGCGTAATTGTGACGATCCGTTTAGGTGCAAAACTGCACCAAGAACAGATCTTCACAGAACGCAACGTTCTGTGTGTTAACGGCCTGCGCTTTATACTTACCTCACCGCACTCCCCTGGTAACCCCCGGCGGTGTCTTCTGATCTCCAATGGGCCACAATGAGTGTGGGCTCCAGGACACTGCATAACCATGTGACAGGGTGATGTCGACCGGTCACATGGTGCTGTTTAAGGTCCTTAACCAAGTTCCTGTGCTGTCGGGATGAGGAGTGATCAGCGGGAGAATGTGGCGAGGTGAGTAAAAAGCACCCTGAAAAAAGCACAAACAATTGACATGGTCATTCTTTTTGCGGATGCGCTTTGCGGCGCAAAGCGCATTCGCAAAAAGTCGGACCACGTGAACGCATTTCAGCAAAAGCCATTGCTTTAGCGGAGATGTGTTTCACTGCATTTAAGCAACGCTAAATAGCACTGCGTACATGCTGAAAAATACATTGTGTGTGAACGCAGCCTGTCAAGAGAGAAACCAGCAGTGATTGGACTAGGGCCTGCGTGACGTCATAATGTCACGTGAGCCCCGAACCGTGGTTACCAACATTCCTGCAACAATGCTAGCGTGAAAGGAGAGTACAGGATCTTTTATTTTTAATAGGGGAAACAAGTGGAATCAGAAGGGGTTGTCCTAGTAGTGGGAGTCCCTTTTGGACTCCTTTAAGCCAAAAGGGAACACAGGTGAGGTCCATGAAAAGCCATATAAATCAAGTCACTGGGGTTCACCATAATTATCCTATAAAAACGTATCAGAATTATGTATGTATTGTCAGATAATTATTAAAGGTTAGTTTGTGTAATGAAAAGATGCAACATTTTTCAACTTTTTTCTTTTTTTAATGGGACTATGATTTCATGTTACATGTAGGAAAGTGTGTCATTTTTTCAGAACTGCTTGGGCTAATAAAGTGCATTTTATACTAAATGAATTAATTATTTCCACTGTCTTGCTAAAGTTTGTATTTCTAATTTACATCATTATTTCAAACCTATACTTTCTAGCGTACTGGAAACGGTAATCTATCTGCCCCTAAGACAAAGGTTGTTATTAGGGCAACACTTTGGGCATGATTCATTAAATGGCACCAATTACAAAAAGCCACTAATGGTAATAGCAGTCTGAAGGGGGGTTTACACGTTGCGATATCGTAGTACGATTTCAATGAAAAGTCACGTGGTTCAATCGTTGGACCCGAGATCGTTCCTGCGTTGTATGGTGTGAACGTCCAATACGATGCATGAACGATGTCAATGCGATATCGGGGATTGAATGAGCGTGCTATTCAATGCTCTGATATTGAATGGAGATTGGAGCCGGATCGTGCTGTATAAACGCACAACTACGATGCGATTTGAAACGTCACCCATTCACTCCCATGTTAAAGGATCGTTCCTGGGTTGGGGGGGCGTAGACATCACACGGACGTTGTAGTCCGATATCGCAGCGTGTAAACATCCAATGCGATGCGGGAGAAACGTGCACTAATTGCGCGCTCCCGCGCCATTGAGTTGCGATATCGCAACGATATTGAAGCGTGTAAACCCACCATGACACTATGCAGCCGCCAAACTGGGAGTCTCGTTGCTGGGAGGAAATTAACTTTATTCGTCCCAACAGCCTTGGGCCTTTGGTTCTAGGAGTGGTTTCAGTAACTCCTTAGTGCATAGTGATCAGCTATAACCATGGTCCGCTCACACTGGTGTACCATTTCAACAAGTGCAAAGCAAACAAAAAAAAGGGATTGCACTATGACCAATGTTATTCAATGAGGCAGAGCAGATCTACAATTATTTTCTCAGCTGTATTCAGCCTGAGGAAAAAGATTGCAGCATTCTTCATATGGCAACATATATTAGATGAGACTTCACATATTCAGCTCTATGGTTGTGAAAAACAAATTGTACATCAGACGGATCATGCTAGTGGCATGGTTTTTTCTGCATACATCACCATTCTGTAGCATAGCACTCTGTAAATGGTCCAGTAATGACTGTAGAATAATAGCTGCTGAGAAAAAAATTCATTTCATATGGCGAGAAAGAAATTGAACACTCACATTGCACTTGCATGACATACGGAATACCAAACGGATTTCACTCGTCTAACTATTCTGAATGAAAATGGGAACCTTCTCTTACACACCAATGTGAGTGAACCCTAAAGGTGCCGTTACACGCTAGGATACCGTTAACGATATCCTTGAAACATCACGGATTTGTGAACGTTCCAACAATATCGTTAGTGCGTCCTTGCGTGTAAACGAACGATGTAGAAAGGAAAAATCGTTGGAACGGACACCACAAAAATGAGATCCTGACCTCAAAAACTACTAGAAAAAAAGCAGCATCAAAAAACCTTACCATCCATGCCAAAAACAGAAATCAAGTGCACTTACAGGAATCAGTCAGAGCCCAAATGTGAAGCAAGCCCAGCTGCAGGCTGATAAATCACCTCTACCAGCAAGATGTGGGAGGCGACCTGCCATGCATATACTGGGCCTGCATAGGACACTATTCACACTGATACATATGATGCAGAGTGTCTGAAAGCTACCCAACCGCTCTGCTGCCTGAGCATTGGGCCGCACAGTACGATGCTTCTGCACCACTATATGAATGGCGCCCCTATGGGCCCAACTGCACCCTGGATGGATAAAAAAGTGTAAAAGTTTTTTATATGATAAATAAAAAACCTTTATAGATGGGATTTTGGTTCATGTATTGGCCCAAGACATTTAAGCTGATGATCCACGTCACGGAATCCCATGCTCATCAGTCCTAACAAAACTGTACAAAAACTACTAGAAAAAAAGCAGCATCAAAAAACCTTACCTTCCAAGCCAAAAACAGAACTATGCAGGCCCAGTATATGCATGGCAGGTCGCCTCCCACATCTTGCTGGTAGAGGTGATTTATCAGCCTGCAGCTGGGCTTGCTTCACATTTGGGCTCTGACTGCGTCCTGTAAGTGCACTTGGTTTCTGTTTTTGGCATGGATGGTAAGGTATCCTGACCTCAAATCGATCGTTCGTCGTCCACTTAAGGAACTGTGAAGAAGCCACATCGTTCAGTGTGACACCTTTTTGAACGATCTCGTTCAAAATTCTATTCCTGCCACTTTGGAAAATCGTTCAAAGGATCTTCTGAAAATCGCTGGTGTGTTGCCAAATGCAAGATCATTAACGATATCCTTGCGTGTGACAACGCACCAACGATGTCGGAAGGATCGCAGTCACGTGACATAGGGAACGATATCGTTCACCTATATTCTCGTGTGTGAAGCGTCCTTTAGACTCACCGACTGACAACCACTATGTGCTTCCGCACATTTCCGGTGTAAGTTACTACCGTGGTCTAAATTTTGATATGTTTGTTGGATGTACATCTCCACACGCCATCTTGTCGCTCCACAGCTCCATTCACTTTGGTGAAGCTGGCCAGAACAGGTGTACAAATGAAAAAAATCCTAACAATATTGCACAATGTTGAGTTGCGCCAAATGTTTGTGACATTTCAAGAGGTTTTACGTCACAATTCTGTTGTTAATACTTTGAGGAATCTGGTCAATAGTATTCTCTAACTGCAGCTTTATTAAACAGACAGCCTTGAAGTCCTTTACAGCAGAGGTCCCCAACTCCAGGCCTCAAGGCCCGCCAACAGTGCAGGTTTTCAGGATTTCCTTAGTATTGCACAGGTGCTAATGTGATCATCTGCACAGGTAATGATTCCAAGCCCTGTGCAATACTAAGGAGATCCTGAAAACCTGCACTGTTGGTGGGCCTTGAGGCCTGGAGTTGGGGACCTCTGCTTTACAGGGTCCACAAGGCTGACTCTTTACAATTGGTTCTTCTGATGACCTGAATAAATGGAAGAAGTCACATTGTCTAGAACTGTGTCATACTAAGGGTTAAAGATGAGATCAGAGTTTCTTCCAATCCCACCTTTAGAGCAGAAAGCTACACTACAATTAAGAGCTGTTCTTTCAAAAGAACACATAAAAGTGTTTAGGGTGATCAAGTGAAAACAATTTATCACCTATCCAGACTTTCACCTACCGTGGAAACCTTCAAAAGGCACCTGAAGACCCAATCTCTTCTTACAAGCCTACAACCTGCAGTGATCCTCAGTCCACACTAAACTGCCGCACGATTAGCTCTCTGCTCACCTACTGTATTCCTCACCCATTCCTTGTAGACTGTGAGCTCTTGCGGGTGGGGTCCACTCCACTCACCCACTGTATCCTCACCATACCTTGTAGACTGTGAGCCCCTGTGGACAGGGTCCTCTCTTCTCACCTATTGTATCCTCACTCATCCTTTGTGGACTGTAAGCTCTCGCGGGCAGGGTCCTTTCTCCTCATCCATCCCTTGTAGACTGTGAGCCCTCGCATGCAGGGTTCTCTCTCCCCCTGCATCTATCTGTGCTTTGTATTGTTCAATATTATTGTACTTGTCTATGTATGCCCCTTTTCACATATAAAGTGCCATGGAATAAATGGCGCTATAATAATAAATAATAATTTGAGAGGAGTAAACATTTTTTGTGCCTCGCCTTCCATTTTGATGCATTGTTGGGATAATTCATATACCCATTTGGCCATCATTTCTATGAATAATTGAATAAAGCGAATGGCTTGGCTCAACTCCAATAACTATGGACATTCTGGGGGTCATCTTAGATTCTACATCTTTGAAAAAGTTGTGAATAAATCAGATGTGTACTAAGTTTGGTTTAGTATTATTCATAAATGTTCTACAATTTGGTCAAAGCCCTATATATGGGGACATAACCTCCGAAACCATTCTCCAGCAGGTACTACAGGTAGGAATATATACTTCATACAAAATACATGTATTAAAAAGATTAAAAATGTAATAAATAAATAAAAATATTCATATTCTGCCAAAATAAGTCTAAGAGAAAAAGATAAGTGCTGTCCGGATACTGTATAATACGGCACTATTTTATGCTTCTACTTTGCTTGAAATTGGCCATTTACAAAGACCTAATCCCTCTGTAAATCAGTTTTCCTTCATAAATATCTGGATGTACATTCATCAAAAACTGAAAGATGAACTAACGTATGTATATGAGTCACTCCGCACGTTTCCCCCCCAAAATAACTCCACAAACCATCTCCCACTCCTTAATCGCTTGTGTTTTTAGAACGAGGAGCTTATAGTGATATTTTTAGGCATTAACAGTTGCTGCTGGCACAAAACACAAAATGATAAGATAAATCATACTGAGCTTAAAAGCAACAAGCATTTTGTTACCTGAAATGATTGATGATTTTTAAGGACAAATATGTTAAATCAATACTGCTTGCCTGTGAGGCTAAAACGGATGAATATTGAAGGATTCTGTGCATGTACTGGAGTCACTACATAGGGCAAGGCTTCATCGAATAGTGGTCTAGGGTCTCACATATTACAGGAATGTAGGTGAATCGGGAACATTTGTGCAAATTGTAACAAATGTTAGAAATTTGCGGCCACTTGACTTCCAGATCCTTCTAACAAAAATAACATCCGGCAGAATTGACAGCAGTTCTCGTTTCCTCCAGGTATCAGTTTTGTTCGAAAGCAGTGAGAGTGTAGCGGCCGACGATTGTCTGCAGGGCTCGTGTGATATAACGTTACACAGCCCCGCGAGATCCAGCACAGATATCAGTGGAACAGCACAAAAACAGGCTGTTTTGCTACGTAATCTGACAGCAGCCAAATGTATGGACAAAGACCTCGATTCCAGCGAGGTATCGCTTCGTTTGCTGCAGATAAGATAGAGTCACAGATTTCTATGCTGCAGATTGAGCAGAGCTCAGATTTTCAGTTGTGTGTAACCCACCCACACCACAGCTTTCTGTGTACAGTATACAGTGACAGAGAGCTGCTAATCAGTGCTGGGGGTGTGGCTGAACTGTTTGCTTTGGTAATGATAATCACCTGCTGTAAAAACACTGACACCAATGCAAGATCTGAGTATCTGTTGTTTTTTTTTGTCAACGGGGGATAACAGTGTTTTAGTTCTCCAAGTATTGAAAACCCTCATTAATGAAAAAGTAGATTAAAATTACTTTTAAACAGTAACACATGTAGCATTTGTAACAAGAACTAATTTAGTGTCTCCTTAAACTATGAATTCAGAGAATGAGGATGATAAGTATGTGCTCCTGGGGATAACGAGTGTATGGGCACAGTAGATTCAGGCTAGGTGCCTTTTTGATGCCTTTTTGGGTATAATATTGTCACAAATCTGCATATGGTTACTTATGCCTGCAAAGTTAACAAGCAACATGTACACAACACTTCGGAATTCTCATTATTTCCTTGCAGATGTGATGCAGCATGTCAATTCTTGGTGCCCTTTTCATCCCTTCCACCCATTGACTTCATTATGAAAAACGCACGTAAAAATGCACCAAAACGCATTGTGTTTTTGTTGTGGTGTTCAGGCAGGAGATGCAGATTTGGTGCAGAAATGTCTACACCAAATGCTCAATGTGTGCATATAGCCTTACTATTCGGTTGCGTCCATTCAATATTTGTATAGCGTTGGCTACTTTAGCACACACACACTGGTAATGCCAGTGAGTTCTAATCATGTTTTTTTTTTCCCATTCACATACACCCCTTTTTTTTCTTTTTTTTCGCTCACATTATTCATTTCATTATCTATGTTTTAATTACTAAATACAATAATATGCATTTTTATCTTTGTATTTTCAGGAAATACTGTACTTTGTGCCTCTTGTAACCCTTTGAACCGTGGCTCTGCGGTGTGTTCTCTTGGTGCTCTTTTTTGAAAACTGCAGATCTACATAAACCACTCTAATGCCACTATTGTAAATCGGTGGATTTCCTGAGGAAGACGTGGGGACGCACTTCGAAACGTGCAGAAACAAACCACCTTTATTCAATCATACTTAATTCTGGACCTACATCTTAACAGCAGCGCAGATTTATTCCATGATTCTACCCCAACTCCTGTATATATCTGATTGCCTTTGTGCACATTGATCCTGTGGTAACTGTATACACAATTTCATATTGGTTGTGGGTTACAAACATACAGTGTTCACCAAGTTCTCCCTACTTTACTGTAATAGACATGGGCCATCTTACCAGATACAATATGACAGTCATTTCACATCATGTGTTCTAACCAGTTGCCGTGGCTTTAAAAAGAAAACTTGAGCGGAGTTTCTTACTGTCTCGGGATCGGTCCCTTTGGGCATCCTCGCTCTAAGTTATGTGACTTAGGTGTTAATGTTGAACAACAATGTATAATCTAAAGCTGCATGAACTGGGATTTCTAAATCCAAAGACCCATCTTGCCATATGCAAAAGGAGGTCTGTTATTCGCTAATCCTTACTTCTGCAAACCAGAGATAAGGAGGGTAACTTTCCTATAATCGCTTCTGGCAGTGAGTGAACGCTTGATTCTATGGAAACAGATAAAACAATATATTCATAATGAGCCATTGTTTTACAATTCTACTAAACGTATATGTTCGTTGAAAATTACGCCATTGTACGGACGGTCCAAAAACAAAAATGAATGATTGAAAACATATACAAACATATAAGGAAGGAACAAAGAGGCCAACAGATGGATAAGCGTGTGTCACACTAAATTAGGTACAGTCCCTGACATAAGTTATGTCACTTATCCATGTTATGTAAATAAAGAGCTTATAATCTGACGTTAAATTCATCCATTGGTTGTATAAATTTTACTCTTTTGAAAGCTGAAATCCTCCCAAATTTGGTTTAAGTTAAGAAAATAAATTGGCATCAATGCTGAAATATTGATCATTTAATGAACACAGAATGGTCAGATTTTGGCAAGACAAAAGTTTTGTCGCCCACAGAAAGTAATATTATATTCAAACAAATAATTTAAAATAGAAATATACGAGTATATTGCATAACATTGGTGAATGAAGTTGTGGTGCTATTAGTCATATTTAATATTTTGTGTGACTTCCATGAGCTTGAAGGACTGCATCCATGCGGTTCAAAAATGATTCATACAATTAATTAATTTATTAATGAAGTCATCAGGAATAGCAAAGAATGCGGTCTTACATGCCTCCCAGAGTTCATCTAGATTCTTTGGTTTTGTTTTCCAAGCTTCCTCTTTCATCCTACCCCAAACATGCTCAATGATGTTCATGTCTGGTGACTAGGATTGCCAGTCCTTGAGTAACTTGATCTCTTTGTCTGGAGGAACTTTGTTGTACAGTTGGATGAGATTGAGCACCATCCTGCTGCAGAATTTGACCCCTTTTATGATTTGGAATGTAAGAGATAGCTAATACTTCTTGATATTTTAGGCTACTGATATTGCCTTCCACCTTGCAAATGTTTCACACACCCCCATACTGAATGTAACCCCAGACCATGATCTTTCCACCACCAAATTTAACTGTTTTCTGGGTGTATTTTGGATCCATACTCGCTCCAGTAAGTCTCCTGCAGTATTTGCGGCGGCTGTGGTGTAATTCTACTAAAGATTCATCAGAGAAATCCACCTGCTGCCACTTTTCCAGCGTTTAGCAGGCTGTGGGACTTTGCAAATGCCACACAGTTTTTTATTTGCCTTTTGTTTAGTGCTGGCTCCTGGGCACTGATTCGACCATGGAGGCCATTTCGAGACAGAATCCTACAAACTATTCTAGTTGACACTGGGACTTGAGGTGACCAGGCCTGTTGGAGCTTTGCTGCAGTGGAAGAGGGACTTGCTTTGGATTTTCTAACCAACAAACGTTCCACCTGAGCAGTTGTCTTGCGGGGTCTGCTGGACCTGGGCTTGTCAAACACATTTCCTGTCTTTTCAAATATTTTTTTAATTCTTTGTACTTGATGCTGAGAGACATTAAAGGTGCCAGTCCACTATTTTGCTAAACTCTATTATCTGCCTGTGTGTGTTTTTCCTCTTCTGTTTCCCAGTCAATATCGTGGGGGCTTGCTATTCTTTTGGGGTTCTGCTCTGAGATAGACTTTCCTGTTTCCATCTTTAGGGGTAGCTAGCTCTCCAGCCATGTCGAGGTGTCTAGGGCATGGTTAGTTACATCCCACGGCTACTTCTAGTTGCGGTATTTAGTCAGGGACGGCGGTCAGTATAGTTGCCAACTACTTCTGTGAAGTCTGTTTATGTTACTCCTAGGTCATAGGATCATAACAGGGACCCAGCTACGAGATATGCCTCGACGTTGGCAACTGGGCAGATTATGGATATGGCCATTTCAATAATGCTAAGCATCTCAAATATTCTTAAGCTATATTATTCCAATTGCTATATATACCTGTATAGGATGCTATTTACTATTTTGTATTTAATTCGTGCTTACATGTACCTATACTGACAGAGTGTATGCTGCATATATTGTTTGAACTTTTAGAATTAGTTGATAATTTGAAGGTGAAAGTAGTCTGGTGATTACAATCCATGGGATTTCAATCAGGTGTGAGTGGGCTGCTTTTAGTTAAAGAACAGAGATCTAGCCTGATCTTCACATTTGTGGGAATGTAACATTGCATGAACAAAGGTAATTTATAAGGATCTTAGAAGAAGAGTTGATTATGATTATCCAGCTGCGGAAAGCTACAAAACCATCTCTGAAGAGCTTGGACCCCACCAATCCACAGACAGATTTTGAACCAATGGAGGAAATTCAATGCCATTATATCCCTCCGCAGCAGTGGTCAACCGACAAAAATCACGAAAAGACAAGGGAAATAATAGTCTGCAAGGTTACAAAGGGATCAAAGTTAACTTCTAAACATCAAAAGGCCTTGGTCACATTAGATAGTGTTAACCCCTTCCCGAATCTTGACGTAATACAACGTCAAGGGTCGTGTCCTGGTGTTTTACGTGAGCTCACATCAAACACCCAACATCTCAGCTAATCTCATCAGGCTTAACCCCCTGGATCCCGCTGTCATTCACTGACAGCGGGATCCAAAATCGCAGCACCTGAGATCCCACGAAAATATCGCGAGATCTCCGCTGCTCACGTGATAGCCCGGGGTCCTGCCAAGACCCAGATCATCACTGATCACTTCCTGTGAGTGGTCGACAGGCGCTGCCAACCACTCACACTGTGCATTTGTGATAGGTCTCGATGTGCTGCAGCTCATCAGGACCTGTCACAAGTGATTAGACAGTGCAGCACTTTGGCGCCCTATGGGGCAGTGTAAAACAAAGAATGAATTATAAAATAAAGTTGTTAAAAACATGGGGGGGAGAAAAAAAAAAACACAAAACTCAAATCACCCCACTTTTCCCCCATTCAAAATAAAAGTATTAAAAATATACACATATTTGGTATTGTCGTGCTAAAATGCCCAACTTATCAAGATATAAAATCAATTAATGAGAACCATAAACCACGTAACGTTTTTTTGGTCGCCACAACATTGCTATAAAATGCAATAACGAGCAATTAAAACAGGCAATCCACCCAAAAATGGTATTAAGAAATGTCAGCTCAAGCACGCAAAAAATAAGCCATCACACAGCCCCAGATCCCGAAAAATGAGAACGCTAAGGGTCACAGAACATGGCGCACAAAGTGTTATTTTTTTTTTTTTTCCCAAATTTCAGAATTTTTTTCACCACTTACATAACAGTAAATGTATACATGCTTGAGGTCTACGAACTCTTACCAACCTTAGGCATCACACCGTCACGTCGATTTTACCATATAGTGAACATGGCGGCTAAAAAAAACAAAAAACAAATGTGTAACTGCACTTTTTTTTTGCAATTTCACTGCAACTTGGATTTTTTTTCCTGTTTTCCTGTACACTATATGGTAAAATAAATGATTGCATCCAAAAGTACAACTTGTCCCGCAAAAAAACAAGCCGTCATATGTCTATATTGACAGAAAAGTAAAAAAGTTATGGCTCTTGGAAGCAGGGGAGCAAAAAACTAAAATCAGGAGAACAATTAAAAACAATGATGTGGTTAAGTTTGGATAAAGAATATCACTGCATTACAGCGCAAAACCTTCATACCATCTGTGGAACACAGAAGTTGTAGTATTATGGTTTGGGCTTCAATTGCTGCATTTGGGCAAGAACAGTTTGTCATAATTGATAGAATACAAAATTATACAAGCAATGTCAGGACATTGTCCATGAGCTGAAACTTAAGAGAACATAATGCATGCTCTAGGACAACGACCCAAAGCACACAATAATGGTTAAAGAAGAATAAAGCTAAAGTTTTAAAATGGCTAAGTCAAATTTCTGACATTAATGGGAATCTGTTGCCCAATCCATGGGAATCATGCATCAGACACTGGATGTATGATTTTAACCAGGTATGTTTGACTCTAAAACACACTTTAATAGCTGCCGGAGACCAAGCTGCAGACAGGTGGGTTCCTGCTGCGTGGGTGTGTAGGGAGAGACCTGTCAGGGACTCACCTGTCCAAGTCTCCCTTTTGGCTTCAGTGGCTTTTAAAGTATGTTCTTTGAAGCATAGCAGCATTTTAGAGTCAAACATATATGGCTAAAATCATAGGCGGGATCTAATACATGCCAAAGGTGGATCAGGCAGGTTATCTTTTAAACCCATAGAAATGTCTTGGAAAGGCCTAAACTCAGCAGTTCATGGGAGGAAACCCGATATATTACAAAGTTGATGTTGTTTTGTAGGGAAGGAATGCCCTAAGATTTCTCCAAGCCGATGTGCAGGACTAGTCAACTTTCACCAAAAACATTTGGATGCAGTTATTGCAGCACAAGTTACTGAAAACAAAGGTTTACATACTTCTGACACTCACAGACATGTCATATTGCTCATCATTATTAAAATTAGGAAAATGATCCAATTCTAATATTTTGATTCTCTTGATCCACTTTTACAACCGGTGTGAAAATCTGATTTAGTTCTAGGTCAAATTTTTGCTTCCTTCCAGACAGCAATAAGACTTGTTTTTGTGCTATAATATATATCTCCCCCTTATTCATTGACTTTTTTTCATTTGACATAACCACATAAGGGGTTGTTTTTGCAGAACGAGTTGTTCATTGTGGAGTAGTGCTGACCTAGAAACATGATTCTTTAGGTCAGTATGATTACACGGATACCAGGACTGTGCAGAAAAACATACCAACCCTGTAAGTTTTATATTTGTTATTGGTGTACTTGAATGACAGCTTGTTTTTCTTTCTGCAGTAAGCAAACTTTTCATCAGTTCCATATTGAGGTAGATACGATGCATTGATGGCTTTGTAATGCACATTTTGAGTGAGGTGAGACAACTGGAAACTAACATTTGTTTTTTTTTTGTTGTTTTCCACTTTCCAGCACTTACCTTACAGATTAAATCTTTTTGTATGGCAGAAGGTGAGAAGGTGTTAAGGCAGGGTCCCCAAATCCAGGCCTCGAGGGCCGCCAACAGTGCATGTTTTCAGGATCTCCTTTGTATTACACAGGGCTTGGAATCATCACCTGTGCAGATGATCACATTAGCACCTGTGCAATACTAAGGAAATCCTGAAAACCTGCACAGTTGGCGGCCCTCGAGGCCTGGAGTTGGGGACCTCTGTGTTAAGGAATACAATTACTAGACATGCAGAAGCTATTTTATAACAACAGTATAGATGGAGAACAGTATATATATATATATATATAGACAGTATAGATGGAGAACAGTATAGATGGAGAACTGAGAATTTGAGTTATTTTAAAGTTTCAACGTCACAGTATACAGTATTGCTAGGCTATAATATAAGTTCATGGGCATCAGCACCAATCCTTAAGATCTATACTAGATCGCTCAGTGCACACAGGCTACCCATAGTGATTGCGTATTTTGTGGATTATAAAACGCACCTCAAATTTAGAGGAAGAAATTAGTGTAAAAAAAAAATTAAATTTCCAACAGAGGTTCGTCCTATCATTTAGGGCACTTTATGAGAAGTGCAGCTTACTCAGGGGAGGGGCGGCACAGTAGATGGTGCAGCAGGGTGACAGGTGTGTGGTCATAGGAGGCAGAGTGACAGGATGCAGGGTCGTGGAGGTGAGGGTCGGCAGCAGCAAGGTGGGCAATGCTGGGGGCATGATGCTCTGTGGATGGGGTGTTCAGGTAGCTGCCTGTTGGGTGCCATTAATCTCTAGGGCTTGCAGTGTATGCAATGGGCGAAATGAAAATGGCAAACGAGACGGTACAGGCACAGATGAATATAGTCGAAATGTTCATCTGCGCCAGTGCCATCTAGGTGGTCATTTTCATTTCACCAATCAAGTTAGAAGCAACACTCACACAGATGAAGATCTCTGCTGTCCGAGATGTTCATTTGCGGCTGCGCGGCTTCAGCGGCCATTTTCATTTTGATGATCATGAACACTGCCGGCCCGGGAGATTAATAGCGCCTGGCGAGCAGCAGCCTGGACACCCCCATCCACACAGCATTAGAACCCCCCCCGCAACATTGCCCCACCCACCAATCCCCACAGCCGCAACCCTGCCTCTTGTGACCTTACTCCGCCACCGCATCTCCCCTGGTAAGCTGCTATTCAGATTGTAAAACGCACCTACCGGGGAAAAAAACTGCGTTTTATAATCCGAAAAATCATGAAGTGAATGTTTTGATCAATATTCATTTGCGATTATCTTGCAGTGTGAATTGCACTTTAGCAAAAACAACTGTCTATGAAGATAGAATGCAAAATAAGTGTGTGCTTCCAATATGGCCACCCTAGTATTAAACAGATTATCCTTTTCTCCATTAAAACATTTAAGAAATCTGAAATTAAACTAAACACAGAAATTCCCTTTAAAGAGTTTTTCCCATGAACAAAGTTCATTTTAATCAATAGATCTTGGAATAATACTAATTTCCACAATTAGATGCGTTAAAAAGAAATGTTCCTGTGCTGAGATAATCTTATATATGTGTCCCTGCTATGTACTGTGTAAAGGATGTGCCTGACTGTACACAGTAGATGTGGTATGATCAGGCTATGTTACTGTATGGCTAGACACATCCATTACACAATACATAGCGGGGACACATATATAAGATTATCTCAGCACATTAGATGTGGTATGATCAGACCATGTTCCTGTAAGGCCAGAAAGGGTCATTACACAGTACATAGCAGAACGCATATTAGACTAAATGGGTGCCCAATGCTATCGCATCGGGAGGGCGGTGATGTCACAATGGGGGCAAGGCTCTGTGGTGCTGTGGGCGGTCGGCAGTTTCTCTCCCCCTGTGCTGTCTTCTCCACTTTGAGCGTCTCCCCCATATACTCTCTCCCTCCCACCCCGTGTGCTCTCTCCCCTTGTACTGTCTCTCCCCTGTGTGCTCCCCCTTCCTGTGCTCTCCGTTTTGAACTGTTTCTTCTCTTGTGCACTCTTCCCAATGTTGTCTTCTCCCCTTTGAGCCCAGGTGTCCAAAGATGGCGGCTGTTTGAGTATTTGCACATGCATGCCAGGCATAAACATGTAACATAAACTTACTCAGGTGGTTATGTACAGTGTTAGCAACGGCAGTTGCATTCAGCAGCTGCGGTAGAGGACCTTGCGGCACCACTGGTGGTACTGCGCAATGTGCCCATACTGCCAGTGGGCACCATATTTGCACAACCCATCACGTGGGTATGCAAATATGGTTGAGGTGCATGATAGGAGGACAACCAGACACCAGAATTGACAAATGTGACAGGACAATTATGAAAGTAGATTATCTCAGCACAGGAACATTTTTATTAAACACATCCAATCATGGAAATTATTATTCCAACATCTATTGATTAAAATGAGCTTTAAAATTAACTTTGTTAGGATAACACTTTTAAAGACAAAATTAATGATCAACTATTATTAGTGTAGAAGATATTCGTTATTACGTACAGATATCAGTTAAAAGAAACTACAAAAAGTATCGTTCTGCAGGTATTCTAGATGAATCAGGTCGGCACGACAAAACGATGGACTTTATTTACTGTAAAACTGACAACTTTGAAATGGATGTAACTCTGTAGTCAGGATTTCAGGCATCCTACATGCCGAAGGCAGATAACAACAAATACAAGGCGGTAATAGAAATACTGCTTACTATAAAAACTAGAAAGCCATCAAGAGTAAAAATTTCGGCTTGTTTTTCTAAGATTGAAAGTAATAACAGAAGCAGAATTACAAAGTAATCATCAAAGATATCCTGCAAAGAAAGTTAATTAAATTATTACATTTTCTAAAAAGGAATTGAGTACAAGTTTGATATTTTGCATTGTTTAATATTCTCATACTGAAGACTAATCACCTTTGCTTTTAAATAAATGATTTTACTTTACGAGCCCACTTAGATCAAACACATGCTTTTTTTCCGTAAAAAAAAAAAGAAGAAAAACAGTAAATAAATAAAATAAAAAGCGCCAGCTTGATGTGCCAGCAAATAGAAACCATTCCCATAGGTCTCCTGGAACTTTGTGAGCCAAATCAGTTTCACAGAATGTGTTATTATAGCAACTGCCATGATGTAGCGCGCCAGATAGAGAGCTCATTCTGAAAAATGTCAAATGTATATTTAAAGCTCTTACAAAGAAATCACGAGCAGAAGGCAAGGGGAACTGATCACAAAGTTTCACATCAACTTTGGTAAATCTTGTACACGTGCATTATGGTCTGTACGTTACTCAGATTTGTGTTAGGGACACCACAGAGACGCACAATGAACTCATTACCCCAGTGGCTTAGCTGCTTCTGTTCACGGCCCGCTGCATCTCTATGCTCCCAGGACCTGCGCGCGCCATGCAAGTCTACAAGGAGCACGCTAATGGAACAAGTTTGCAAACTCTCTGCCTTATAAAAAAGCAACATGCTTAATCTGGAAGTACCTCCAGCCTATGGCTGGAAGACACTAGGTACTTCAGGCACCCTTCCCATTAGGAAGGTGCCTGAGCAACTTGTATATTCAGTCAGTCTGCAAGTTGCTAACTGGCAGGTACCCGTTATCCTGAGCTGGTCCTATGTCTCCATACCAGTGCTCACGAATCCAGTGCCTGTCAGGTGTACCTGCTCCTGTGCTCCAGTCTGTACCAGCCGTCCTACCAGTATCTGCCGTCCATTTGGTACCAGTCATCCATTCTGTACCACACGTCCAGTCTGTTCAAGCCGTCCAGTCTGTACCAGCCATTCAGTCTGTCCTACCAGTACATGATGTCCAGTCTGAATCAGATGCCCAATCTGTGCCAGCCGTTCAGCTAGTATCCACCGACATGTCTGTATTAGCCATCAAGTGCTTGATAAAGATCCATATTATATGGATTGAAACATTGCAGTATGCGGAATAAAGGAGGTGATATGAATCATCAACCTGTGAGATGTTGTTGTTTACTTTTATACCTATTTAATGCTATGAAGACTCCTTGGAATTATGTGCACCACAATTGGGGTAAATAACAACCCTAAATGTCCATTACAGGTGCTGCTGATCATTTTCAGTATTCATTGTATTAGCCATCCAGTCAATCCCTGCTGTCCTGCCAGATAACCTAAGTCAGTACCTGTATTCCTGACTTCTGGAGGCAGCTGCTGTAGTATCGGTAACAACCCTGGAGTGGTACCTGGTGGCTACCTGCAGCACAAGCTCAACCACACTTCCAGTATCTCTAGTAAAAAGCAGGTGGTCAATTTGTTACGCCCCTCCAAGGTAAACCCAGCCCCACGGCGCAAAAGGTCCACACTCACTATTGTGCCAAAAGGCACACCTGTCAATCACTGAAGTCCGGTTATTCACTCTATCACAGGTTTAAAACATCAAGCCCTTCGCCATGTCATCTGCCTTTAGTAATATTTGGAAAAAATTGCTCATTTTTAAGAGCTCACATGGATACCAGCGTGGTCTTGCAATAGGACATCAGCATTTTAACATTACTCCCCTGCCAAATATACCAGAAAAAAGTGTGAGTGGTGTTACTGAAAAGTAGAAGTGTTAATAAAGCACGCCCACTCAACCCCAAAATGGTAGACCAGATAAGTTGCCAAAGGTCATCTTACTTAGTAAATGAAGAGTTCCAAACACCCTCTGGCATGGAAAATTAGGTATCTGTGGCTGTCATTACTAGTTAAAGAGGTTGTCCACTACTCAGTCAATCCCTTCTCAATCAGCGTGTCAGAATTGGCTCTCCCGACACTCACGTGACATATCAAGTGAGCCCCAGGAGTGCTAGTACAGACCTTCAGCCGCCGCTTCAATGCTCCCTTTTTTAGACGAAATTGACATCCAGAGGAGGTGGGAGCTGCGGCACAAGTGCTCAGTGCACCCTTGGTGTAACCAAACCGTTCAGTGCACCTTTCCAACTCAGTGTTTTATATCTTGGCATCCTCCTCCTTGAGAGTTCTTGTATTACAGGAGCCAAAGGAAGGTGTAGGTAGCTTAAAAACAAGTAGTTGGGAAGGAGCTGTTTGGGCACACCATTTATGCACTGAGCACCTGTGCTTGGTTTGAACAGTTATTTTGTACTGTCACACTCCCTTCAATGAACCCACTGCCTTATTATTCTACGCCTCGGGAAAGATTTTTATCACCATTTTCCCATCTTAATTCAAAATCTTTAGATTTATACATTATAGTGATAATTAGACACTGGCTTTAAAGGGAACCTGTCAACCCCTCTAGGCATTTTAAACTGTGCCCACCAGCTTACACATAATGTAAATGGGGTTCTTGTAACCCCTCTGTGCCCAGACGAGCCCCTCATACATGAGAAAATAACTTTTATTCTGTCCAGTGCAAGCCTCCTATTAAGTCCCAGAGGCTGGTATATGTTCCTGGTGGATTATGTCCTCGCCGCCCCCTGGCTGCAAAACCAGTCTTGTTTTTTTTACGTTGCTACCCCCATCTATGACCGTCGCTTGAGTGACAGCTGCACTCGTGCCTGCGCAGTGGAGCGGGTGTCCGTGCTCCATTGAACATAGTGAGGACGTCTCGGGAGACTTCACAAATCTCGCACTATCTTCAATGGCGCATGGACACCAGCTCCACTGCGTAGGCACGAGTGCGGCTGTCACTCAAGCGACGGTCACAGATAGGGATGGCAATTTTAAAAAATACAAGGCGGGTTTTTCAGCCAGGGGGGCAGAGAGGACATAATCCACCAGGACCATAAACCGGCCTCCTGGACCTAATAGGAGGCCGGCGCTGGACAGAATAAAAGTTATTTTCTCAGGTATGAGGGGAACATCTGGGCACATAGAAGGGTTACAAGAACCCCATTTACATTATGTGTAAGATGGTGGGCACAGTTTAAAATGCCCAAAGGGGGTGACAGGTTCCCTTTATGCTTCCACAAAATTTCAAAATAAGATTTGTTCTGAATAAATAAAAGTATGTGTTCCATATAGACGTTGATGAAGCTTAACCCCTTCACGACCTATGACGTCGTGGGACATCATAGAAGTCGATGCGTTCCCGACCTGTGACGTCCCACGACGTCATGGCAGGATCGCTATCCCGCGGCACCGGTGATCGGCGCCGGTGACATGTCACTGGTGCCGCGGGAACATGAGGACCTGTACTTTGTCCTGGGGGGGTGGCTTTTTCCCCCTCGTGGCTGAATTCGCTCTGATTGGCAGTTTAAACTGAACTACCAATCAGAGCGATTCTCCCCTCCAAATCTGATTGGATTTCTCCAATCAGGCTTGGAGGGGTGGGTGCGCGGGTGCCCTCCCCCTCCTCAGCCCCTCCGACTCCAAGTTAACCCCCCCGTCCCTTCCCTGACTGCAACCCACCCACCACCGGCACCGATCACCTCTGCAGCCTCCCGCATACTGGCGCTGCTGCAGGCGCCGGTGCAGGCACCGGCGCGGTCTGGCGCCGGCACTAGCCAGCGCGCGCCGGCGGGTGCCTAGTGCCCCTCAACCCTCCTACCCCGGATCCCACCTCCATCCACGACCCCCACCCCCCACCGTGTCCCCTCTCACCCGTCCTCCGTCGTCCTCCGTGGTGCCGCGGTTCCTCGGTGTGGCGCTCCTCCTCTTCTCCCAGGCTCCTCCTCCTCCTCACTAGAGGATCTTGAGAGAGAGGTAAGTATGTGTGTGTGTGTGTATGTGTGCGTGTTCATGGGTGGATGCATGGGTGCGTGCATGGGTGCAAAGATGCACGGGTGCGTGCATGGATGGATGGACGCATGGGTGCATGGATGGATGGGTGCATGGGTGTGTGCATGGGAGCATGGGTGTGTGCATGGGAGCGTGGGTGCAAAGATGGATGGGTGTGTGGATGGATAGGCGCATGGGTGCGTGCATGGATGGATGAGCGCATGGGTGCGTGGATGGATGGGCGCATGGGTGTGTGCATGGATGGATGAGCGCATGGGTGCATGGATGGGTGCAGGGATGGATAGGCGCATGGGTGCGTGCATGGATGGATGAGCGCATGGATGCGTGGATGGATGGGCGCATGGGTGCGTGCATGGATGCGTGGATGTATGGGTGCATGTGTGGATGGATGGGCGCATGGGTGTAACAAGGGATCAAGTGTCCTCTTGTTGTAGTCACTGGGGTCAGTCATGGTGCACTGTATGGCAATGATCTGCCATACCGTGCCCCATGACTCTGACCCCAGAGACTACAACAAGAGGACGCTTGATCCCTTGTTGTAGTCTCTGGGGTCACAGTCATGAAGCACGGTACGGCAGATAATTGCCATACAGTGCACCATGACTAACCCCAGTGACTACAACAAGGGATCAAGTGTCCTCTTGTTGTAGTCTCTGGGGTCAGAGTCATGGTGCACGGTACGGCAGATAATTGCCATACAGTACTTCATGACTGTGACCCCAGAGAATACAACAAGGGATCAAGTGTCCTCTTGTTGTATTCACTGGGGTCAGTCATGGTGCACTGTTTGGAAATGATCTGCCGTACCGTGCACCATGACTCTGACCCCAGAGACTACAACAAGAGGACACTTGATCCCTTGTTGTAGTCTCTGGGGTCAGAGTCATGGTGCACGGTACGGCAGATAATTGCCATACAGTACTTCATGACTGTGACCCCAGAGACTACAACAAAGGATCAAGTGTCCTCTTGTAGTCACTGGGGTCAGTCATGGTGCACTGTATGGCAATGATCTGCCGTACCGTGCACCATGACTCTGACCCCAGAAACTACAACAAGAGGACACTTGATCCCTTGCTGCAGTCTCTGGATGTAGCAGAGGTGATCGAGCGTCGTGGGACCTTCGTTGTGGGCTACGTTGGAGGCGATCGAGCGTCGTGGGACCTTCGTTGTGGACTAAGTCGGATCTTTATAATAAAGATGGAGTCCGAATTTTGTTTGTGTTTTTTTTTCAAATAAAAAGATTTTTCTCTGTGTGTATTTTCTGACTATTTACCAGAGATTCCTAATGGCGGGTCTAACATTGGCCCTATATTATGAATCTCGGGCTTAGTGCCAGCTGCCAATAAAAAGCTGGCATTAACCCCTTTATTACCCAGTTAGCAACCGGCACCAGGGCAACTGGAAGAGCATGGGTACAGCGCCAGAAAATGGCGCTTCAATGAATGCGCCATTTTCTGGGGCGGCTGCGGGCTGCAATTCACAGCATGGGGGGCCCAGAATGCTTGGGCCTCACTATGCTGAGGATTCCAGCCCCCAGCTGCCTAGTTGTACCTGACTGGACCAAAAATATGGCGGAGCCCCACGTAATTTTTTTTTCCAGAATTAGTTCTAGAAATTAAAAAAAAAATGGGCTTCGCTGTATTTTTGGTTCCAGCCAGGTATGACGAGGCAGCTGGGGGTGGGTGGCAGTCCGTAGCTGACAAGTTGTACCTGGCTGGACCAAAAATATGGCGGAGCCCTATGTCATTTTTTTTCTAGAAATAATTCTAGACATAAAAAAAAAATAGGCTTCGCTGTATTTTTGGTTCCAGCCAGGTATGACGAGGCAGCTGGGGGCTGGTGGCAGTCCGTAGCTGCCAAGTTGTACCTGGCTGGACCAAAAATATGGCAGAGCCCTATGTCATTTTATTTCTAGAAATAATTCTAGAAATAGAAAAAAAATAGGCTTCGCTGTATTTTTGGTTCAAGCCAGGTATGACGAGGCAGCTGGGGGCTGGTGGCATTCCGTAGCTGCCAAGTTGTACCTAGCTGGACCAAAAATATGGCGGAGCCCCATGTCATTTTTTTTCTAGAAATAATTCTAGAAATAAAAAAAAAATAGGCTTCACTGTATTTTTGGTTGCGAGTCAGGTACAATGATGCAGCTGGGGGCTGGTGGCAGTCCGTAGCTGCCAAGTTGTACCTGGCTGGACCAAAAATATGGCAGAGCCCCATGTCATTTTTTTTTAATTCTACAAATAAAATGACATGGAGCTTTGCCGCATTTTTGGTTGCCAGCCAGGTACAACTTGGCAGCTAGGGGGCTGGAATCCTCAGCATGGAGAGACCCAAATGTTTTCGGTCCCCTATGCTGCGAATTGCAACTACTAGACTAGTATGCTTTTTCACAAAAAGTTTCTTTATTCATTTATACGGCTCAATTTGTGGAGCACATGGGGGTTCAAAGTGCTCACTGTGCATCTAGATAGGTTCCTTGGGGGGTCTAGTTTCCAAAATGGGGTCACTTGTGGGGAGCTCCAAAGTTTAGGCACACAGGGGCTCTCCATACGCAACCTGGTGTTTGCCAACAATTGGAATTGTTAGGGGACACCAGGTCGCGTATGGAGAGCCCCTGTGTGCCTAAACATTTGAGCTCCCCCACAAGTGACCCCATTTTGGAAACTAGACCCCCCAGGGAACATATCTAGATGCATAGTGAGCACTTTGAATCCCCAGGTGCTTCACAAACTGATCCGTAATGAGGTAAAAATACTTTTTTTTTCCACACAAATTTTCTTTTTTAATTTGTACGGATCAATTTGTGAAGCACCTGGGGGTTGAAAGTGCTCACTATGCATCTAGATATGTTCCCTGGGGGGTCTAGTTTCCAAAATGGGGTCACTTGTGGGGGAGCTCAAATGTTTAGGCACACAGGGGCTCTCCATACGCGACCTGGTGTTTGCCAACAATTGGAATTGTTAGCGGACACCAGGTCGCGTATGGAGAGCCCCTGTGTGCCTAAACATTTGAGCTCCCCCACAAGTGACCCTATTTTGGAAACTAGACCCCCCAGGGAACATATCTAGATGCATAGTGAGCACTTTGAATCCCCAGGTGCTTCACAAACTGATCCGTAATGAGGTAAAAATACTTTTTTTTCCACACAAATTTTCTTTTTTAATTTGTACGGATCAATTTGTGAAGCACCTGGGGGTTGAAAGTGCTCACTATGCATCTAGATATGTTCCCTGGGGGGTCTAGTTTCCAAAATGGGGTCACTTGTGGGGGAGCTCAAATGTTTAGGCACACAGGGGCTCTCCATACGCGACCTGGTGTTTGCCAACAATTGGAATTGTTAGCGGACACCAGGTCGCGTATGGAGAGCCCCTGTGTGCCTAAACATTTGAGCTCCCCCACAAGTGACCCCATTTTGGAAACTAGACCCCCAGGGAACATATCTAGATGCATAGTGAGCACTTTGAATCCCCAGGTGCTTCACAAACTGATCCGTAATGAGGTAAAAATACTTTTTTTTCCACACAAATTTTCTTTTTTAATTTGTACGGATCAATTTGTGAAGCACCTGGGGGTTGAAAGTGCTCACTATGCATCTAGATATGTTCCCTGGGGGGTCTAGTTTCCAAAATGGGGTCACTTGTGGGGGAGCTCAAATGTTTAGGCACACAGGGGCTCTCCATACGCGACCTGGTGCCCGCTAACAACTCCAATTGTTGGCAAACACCAGGTTGCGTATGGAGAGCCCCTGTGTGCCTAAACTTTGGAGCTCCCCCACAAGTGACCCCATTTTGGAAACTAAACCCCCAGGGAACTTATCTAGATGGGTGATGAGCATTTTGAACCCCCACATGCTTTACAAATTGATCTGTGAATATGGAAAAAGTACTTTTTTTTTCACAAAAATGTTCTTTTAGCCTCAATTCTTTCATTTTCACATGGGTAACAGGATAAAATTCATCCTAAAATTTGTTGGGCAATTTCTCCTGAGTACACCGATGTCTCATATGTGGTCATAAACCACTGTTTTGACGCGCGGCAGGGCTCAGAAGGGAAGGAGCGCAATTTCACTTTTTGAATGGAAAATTAGCTCCAAAGGTCAAATGGCGCTCCTTCCCTTCGGAGCCCTGCCGTGCGCCCAAACCGTGGTTTATGATCACATATGAGGTATCGATATACTCAGGAGAAATTGCCCAACAAATTTTAGGATCCATTTTATCTTGTTGCCCATGTGAAAATGAAAAAATTTAGGCTAAAAGAACATTTTTGTTAGAAAAATTAAAATATCCATTTTTTTGTTTCCAATTTGCTTAGTTCCTATGAAGCACCTGAAGGGTTAGTAATCTTCTTGAATGTAGTTTTGAGTAGCTTGAGGGGTGCAGTTTTTGGAATGGTGTCACTTTTGGGTGTTTTTTGTCATGTACACCCCTCAAAGGGACTTCAAATGGGATGTGGTCACTAAAAAAATGGTTTAGTAAATTTTGGTGGAAAAATGAAAAATTGCTCATGAACTTTGAACCCTTACAACTTCCTAACAAAATTTTTTTTTTTTCCCAAAATTGTGCTGATGTAAAGTAGACATGTGGGAAATATTATTTCATAACTATTTTGTGGCACATAACTCTCTGGTTTACCAGAAGAAAAATTCAAAATTTGAAAATTGCAAAATGTTCAAAATTTTTGCCATATTTTTGATTTTTTCACAAATAAACGCAAAAATTATCGACCTAAATTTAATACTAACATGAAGCCCAATATGTCACGAAAAAACAATCTCAGAATCGCTAGGATCCGTTGAAGCGTTCCAGAGATATTACCTCATAAAGGGACACTGGTCAGAATTGCAAAAAATGGCAAGGTCTTTAGGGTCAAAATAGGCTGGGTCATGAAGGGGTTAAAAGTTTTGAAAATGTCTATACTTTGGGCTTAAATTCCTTATGTTCAAAATCTGCTTTTTGTCTGTGAATAATACATATTGTTCACAAATGAATTGAGGCTGTACAGACCTCATACTATACTTCCACAGCGAGTTCAAACTGAATCTGTCAGCAGGTTTTTGCTTCCTCATCTGAGATCAGCGTGATGTAGGAGCTGAGACCCTGATTCCAGCGATGTGTCACTTACTGAGCTGCTTGCTATTATTCTGATAAAATCCTTGCTTAATCTGCTGCGGATCTACCAGTTCTTTGAATGTATAATCCCTCCCACACCACTGATTGACAGCTTTCTGCCTATGCACAATGTAAACAGAAAGCGGCAAATAAGTGGTGGCAGCGGGGTTATACGGAGCTCATTAATAAAGCAGCAGGTTTCCAAGTCTTCTAGTGATTATCACCTACTGATGAAACAGGAATTTTATCAAAACCACAGCAAGCAGCCCAGTAATTGAGTGAAACATTGCTGGAATCAGGGCCATTATGCTGCTCTTAGATTGGGCAGCAAAAACCTGGTGACAGATTCTCTTGAACAGCCTAGAGAGATTGATACATTTTACCACAGTGATAAACAGTTTCAACTAATTGTTGCCCAGTTTTGACTCCCCCCCCCCCCCCCCCCTGTTTAGTATATTGAAAATGAGTCTAGATTGCATCCAGAACACGTAACATGGAGCAATAATGCTAAATTAAGCCACATTTCCAGCACAATGCAGTTTAGTAAATCAGCCCAACTGAAGCAAAGTTTTAGGTCAAGGCTGGATGCGTTTTGGCATTGAACAGTACAGTATATTACTGTGGTACCATAGGAAAGATGACATCTGTATTCATTTACATTATTTACTTATTGAAAGAGGACCTGTCGCCCCCTGGTGCTTTCCAAACTTAAAGCACCACCGAATGCAGTGTGTCTGCTGCATTCAGGGAAGGGGTCTCCCATGTGTCTACCCAGCCTGTAAGCTGTAAAAAACACTTTACAAAGTTTAGAGAAAACAAGTCCGGAGGGACTTACTAATTATGGAGTCCTCGCTGTTCCCGGGGGTCCTCCCCGCCTCCTGCCTGTGACATCAGCGCTGGAGCCGCCCTTCTACAGATTATGCTATATGCATACATCAGGGTGGACTCTGGCACTGACGTCACAGGCAGGAGGCAGCACAGAGGCGCAGGGATGGCACAGAGATGAAGGGGCGGGGAATACCCCCGGGAACAGCAAGGACTGCATAATCAGTAAGTCCCTCCGGACTCATTATCTCAAAACTTTATAAAGTGTTTTTTACAGGCTACAGGTCGAGTAGAAACATGGGAGACCCCTTCCCTGAATGCAACACACACACTGCATTCAGTGGTGCTTTCAGTTTGGAAAGCATCGGGGGGTGAGAAGTCCTCTTTAATATGAGTCTGATATTTAGGTGTTCATGGTCTTCCATTCCTCTTTTATCTTGAGCTCATTTCTGGCAAATACAACAACAAACTATGTCATGTAGCTTTCTGTATCCTCATTGCCTTGTCTCATCCCCAGATCTAAAACATCACTGCATGGAAATTGCATCTCTTACATAAGGCTTGGTAATGAGAAATGCTAAAGAGACCTAGTTAAGATCTAGTACTCATCACAATATTAAAATTCTTTTGCAAGATGCCACTATATGAATAAGATCAAACACCCAAATTACACAATATACAACAACAGAATCACATAAAACATCAAATGCTTCTACAGCCGGGAAAGGCATTAATAATACATTGGATCCCTCCAGCTATATAGGAGCTTCAAATATAAAAGCTGATCAGCTGTCTATTCACACAACCAAAACCCACACAGACAACAAATACTTCACTGGCATCAACCAAATTTCACCCTTCTCGAATAGATCTGCTAATTTTCTTTAAAACTTTTTAATGTAAACTAGGATGTCCTCGAACACACTGTTTCTTAAAGGGAATCTGTCACATGGAAAAATTTAATTAACCTGCATATATGGGGTTAATATGCAGGTTAATAGCATTCTGAACCTGCCCGGCGCCTGCACATTAAACCCCAATGCCAGTAAGAAATGAACTTTAATCCTCCTGGCAGCATTTCGGTTTCAGTCATGGGGTCAGCACCGACAGAGGTTCAGTCACTGCTCTGTGTATGGAAAGCAACGACTGTAACCACACCCCACACTGACTAACAGCCGACTTGCATCAGAACCAGCTGTCAGTCCATGTGGGAGGGCAAGATTAAAGCCGCTGCTCTCCACACAGAGAGCAGTGACTGAACACACGCCAGCACCACCCCTGTGACTGTAACTGGAAAACTGCTGGATGTAGTAAAGATTATTTACTCCCAGCAGTGGCTTTCTAAGTGCAAACACCAGTCTGGTTCAGCAAGCAATTAACCTGCAGATTAACCCCACATCTGAAGGTTAATAGCATTTTCCCACATTACAGGTTCACTTTAAAGGGTTTATCCAGCTCTATGAAGAGCATTTTTACACATCCATCTTGCCTGTTACTTTTAAAGAGGTTTTCCGCTTTTAGAAAAGTTGACCCCAAAGTTGGGTAATACTTACCTGCGCATCAGGTCCAACGCCAGCTCCATGACACTACAACAACAGCTCACATCACCGCTGCAGCCAGTCACTGACCACAGCGGGTAGGACAATGTATGATTATGGAGCCATCAACATGACATCACGTCTGCAGCCAAAACACTGAGACTGGAGCAGCCCTAGGTTCAGGCAGGTGAATAGTATCTGATTGTTAATCTTTACCTTACAGGAAATGTATGGGGTCCACTCTAGTAAAAGTAGAACACCACCTAAATTTATAAATGTGCTTTTATTACTCACAGTGCCCCATTTGTCTAAATCAACCGCAGGTCAAGTGATTGCACTATTTGGATACTCAAAGTGAGTCTAATGTCATGATCTGCTAAACTGAAGGAAGGGTACACACCCCAATACACATTACTGTAAGATCAAATATAAATAACAGTCTTATAATACATCTATATTCTGCTAGATCCAGGGGCTACGGCACGGTTGACAGCTTTTCTTTTAGGACTAATTCCGATACTTGGCATTTCCGCACACATCACCTTCAAATACCTTGTGTGCCTCCGTAATGATGTATGGGCTGGTCTCTTCTTCTCCCAGACTGAGGCTGGCTTCACACCACGGCGCAATCCGGTCCAGGGCTGTCAGGCATGAACCTGACAGCCCCGGACCGGATCAGCACACAGAACCGGAGGACCAAATGTGCCCTCCGGTCCTGTGTGCAGCCGGTTGGCTGTAATTGCAGCCGCAGCTGCTGTTTTTTCAAGATCGCGGCTAGCATGGAGCTAGCCGCAGTCCTGAAACAACAGCGGCGTGCAGCCGCCGGTATCCGATTCCCGGATTCGCCCGGACCGGGGCAATCCGGCCCCATAGGCTCCTATGTTAGGGAGAACCGGATTGCCCCAGATCCGGGAGAATCTGGGACAATCCGGGAATATCCGGGATGCGGCTTTTTGAGGAGATTTTTCTCCCCGGACACAAAAACGTTGCAAGCAACATTTTTGTGTCCGGTGAGAATAATCCGATTTCTCCCGGATTCCACCGCAGAGATGAAACCGGATGGCAGAGAGCTGCCATCCGGCTCCAACCGGCCCCATAGGCTACTATGGGGCCAAAAACCGGTCCAGGGCTGTCTGAGACTGGCTAATAAAAAGAAAAGATTAATATGGGCAAAAGAACACAGACATTGGACAGAGGAAGATTGAAAAAAAGTTTTAAGGACATACGAATCAAAGTTTGAGGTGTTTGGATTGCACAAAAGAACATTTGTGAGACACAGAACAACTGAAAAGATGCTGGAAGAGGCCTGACGCGCTATCTGTCAAGCATGGTGGAGGTAACGTGATGGCCTGGGGTTGCTTTGGTGCTGGTAAAGTGGAGAGATTTGTACAAGGTAAAAGGGAATTTGAATAAGGAAGACTATCACTCCATGTTGCAACGACATGTCAAACCCTGCGGACAGTGCTTGATTGGAGCCACTTTCATTCTACAACATGACAATGACCCAAAGCACACCTCCAAATTATGCATGAACTATTAAGGGAAGAAGCAGGCAGCTGGTATTCTGTCTGTAATGGAGCACAGTCACCAGATCTTAACTTCATTGAGCTGTTGTGGGAGCAGCTTGACTGTATGGTACACACAAAAGTGCCCATCAAGCCAATCCATCTTGTGGGAGCGGCTTCAGAAAGCATGGGGTAAAATTTCTCAAGATTACCTCAGAAAATTAACAGTTAGAATGCCAAAGGTCTGCAATGCTGGAATTGCTGCAACGGGAGCATTCACTGATAAAAGCAAAGTTTGAAGGAGAAAATTAATATTTGAAATAAAAATCAGTATTTGTAACCTTGTCAATGTCTGGACTATATTTTCTATTGATTTTGCAACTCATTTGATAAATAAAAGTATGAGTTTTCAGGGAAAACACATAATTGCCTGGGTGACCCCAAATGTTTGAACGGTAGTGAACATACAATGGGGAAAATAAGTATTTGATCCCTTGTTGATTTTGTAAGTAGACAAAGACATGAACAGTGTACAGTTTTAAAGGTAGGTTAATTTTAACAGTAAAAGTACCTTTACACGCCGCTACAGAAGGTTAGGAACAACCGGGTTACAGAGACAAATGTATCTTGCACCGTCAAATCAACCCGAGGTAGCGGCGTGTAAAGTAGCTTGTTGCCAGCCGTCACTTTCGGCACCTGTTTCAGAGCAGTGCTCTAAAACAGGTTGATTTCAATCCGATGGTGACGGCGTCTAAATACGGTAGGGTAAGGTTTTTTCGCCACCTAGAAAACTCCCCGGGGCGTTACACTGCCTCCGGGAAACCACCCCCCTTCAGCGATCATTGGTGGAAGCTCCTGCGTTGCGATTGGTTGTCGCTGCATAGGGCGGCATATTTAAGGAGATGACCAGTCACACTACACAATTGCTTGAGCGTCATGTATTAGTCAGCCTCCTGCGCTGCCTGGCCAATCATGATGCTATTGCTTTGTCCTATCAGCATGCAAACGTCTCGTAATCCACAATTCTGGCACGCCTATGTGTTGTCCCTGCTGCACCAGGTCCTCCCATATTACCTTCTGTCGCGGCGTGTAAATGAGGGACGGTGCTCTACAGAGGGTAACTTGAGCACCCGGCGGTGCATCCAGAGATAGATTAAACCTTCTGTAGAGCACCTTGTAGCGGTGTGTAAAAGCGGTATCGGGTACCGTTTGCAACCATTGTTACGTGCTCGTGTACGTGAAGCACCCGGTTGTTCCTAACCTTCTGTAGCGGCGTGTAAAGGTACCTTGAGAGATAAAATATGAAACATAAAATCCAGAAAATCACATTGTCTACATTATATAAAATTATTTGCATTTTGCAGAGAAAAAAAAGTGTTTGATCCCTTTGGCGAACAAGACTAAATACTTGGTGGCAAAACATTTGTTGGCAAGCACAGCAGTCAGAAGTTTCTTGTAGATGATTATAAGGTTTGCGCACATATCAGGAGGAATTTTCGTCCACTCCTCTTTTCAGTTCATCTCAAAATCATTAAGATTTTGAGGCTGTCTCTTGGTAACTCAGAACTTCAGCTCCCTCCAGACGTTTTCTATGGGTTTAAGGTCTGGAGACTGGCAAGGCCACTCCATGACCTTAATGTGCTTCTTTTTGAGCCACTCCTTTGTTGCCTTGCCTGTATGTTTTGGGTCATTGTCATGCTGGAAGACCCAGCCACAATCAATTTTTAATGTCCTGACGGAGGGAAAGAGGTTGTCACTTAGGATTTTACAGAACATGGCTCCATCCATTGTCCCACTGATGCGGCGAAGTAGTCCTGTGCCCTTAGCAGAGAAACATCCCTAAAACAATGTTTCGAACGCCATGCTACACTATGGGGACGGTGTTCTTTCGGTCACATAGGTGTTCTTTCTCTTCCTACACACAGCGAGTTGAGTTAATGTCAAAGAGCTCAATTTTTGCCGCATCTGACCACAGCACTTTCTCCCAATCACTCTCAGAATCACCAAGGTGTTCAATGGCAATCTTCAGCAAGGCCTGCACATGTGCCTTCTTAAGCAGTGGGATTTTGCAGGTACCTGCAGTATTTTAATCCATTACGGCGTAATGTGTTAATAATGGTTTTCTTGGTTCCAATGGTCCTAGCTGGCTTGAGATGATTAACAGGTTCCCCCCATGTAGTTTTAGACTGATCCATCACCCTCCTCATGATTATGTAAACCCCATAAGGTGAGATTTTGTATGGAGCCCTAGATCCACGTCGATTGACACTCATTTTGTATTTCTTCCATTTTCTTACTATTGCACCAACAGTTGTCTCCTTCTCACCCAGTGTCTTACTTATTGTTTTGTAGCCCATTCCATCCTTGTGCTGGTCTAGGATCTTTTCCCTGACATCCTTACAAAGCTCTTTGGTTTTGCCCATGTTGTAGAGATTAGAGTCTGACTAATTAATTGAGTGTGTGGACAGGAGTCTTTTATATAGTTGACAATTTAGGACAGCTGCATTTAGGCTGCCTTCAGACTTGCAGATGCATCTGCAGCGTTTTGCAGATGCATCTGCAAGCATCTGCATGCAGACTGCGGCCCCTATGTTTATAATGGAGCGCACGGCGGTCTGCAGATGCTTGCAGACCGCCGTGCGCTCTCATTGCCCGCCATTAGTGATCTGTGCGCACGCGGATGCCTGCGCACAAATCACACACTCCCGCCCGCACCAGGGACGCAACATCTCGCGTCCATGGTGCGGGCGGGAGTGTGTGATTTGTGCGCAGGCATCCGCGTGCGCACAGATCACTAATGGCGGGCAATGAGAGTGCACGGCGGTCTGCAAGCATCTGCAGACCGCCGTGCGCTCCATTATAAACATAGGGGCCGCGGTCTGCATGCAGATGCTTGCAAATGCATCTGCAAAACGCTGCAGATGCATCTGCAAGTCTGAATCCAGCCTTAATGCAGGTAATTAAGTTTCTTAGGCATCTAACTGGTATGTAGGAGACAGAACTTTTAATGTTTGGTAGGGGATCAAATGCTTATTTCATTCTGCAAAATGTAAATACATTTATATAATTTAGACAGTGTGATTTTTTTTATTTTATTTTTGATATTCTATTTCTCACTGTTAAAAGTAACCTACCCTTAAAATTATAGACTGTTCATGTCTTTGTCAGTGGGCAAACTTACAAAATCAGCAAGGGAACAACGGTAGTTATTTCCCCCACTGTATGTACATACATATGTTCACATACATATGAATATACTTTCTTTTCCTTTTGTAGAGTTATAATCAGCGCATTATATGCATCCTCTGATCACAACTACTTTAGCTGTGACCTATTACAACATTTCTAGGTAATACCTATGTCATTGTATATTCTACCTAAATATACATTTTGCTGTGTGTTTCTTTGTTGTTATATATTGAGATCTTATTTCTCATGGATACTTACATTATTTTGATGCTCAAAATTGTATGTGAAAATTACTTTTATTTCATGATTTGTTAATATTGATTCATAATATTATAACATTTCAAGATCCATCCCCCTGAGGAAAACCTATATGAGGGTAGATATGTTGTTTTTATGAATAAAGGATCTTTTTTTTTTCAGCACAAATTTTTTTTCTCTTCTCTTTACTGTGCCAGGGTTATTCTATAGGGAGAAGAACAAAGCGGTCTTGATGGAGCGCTACAAGCAAAGGAGAGGAGATGGAAGGGTCTAAAATTTACAAAACTTTATTTGAATAAAATAATCCACAATGCGTTTCGGTAGCGGCTTGCTACCTTCATCAGGTCGTATCAGGTGGTAAATTTTATACTCTTCCAGTCTCCTCTCCTCTGCCTATAAGCACTCCATCAAGACCGCTTTGTTCTTTTCTCTATACCACGTCCATCCGAGGATACGTGGCAGGAGCTGCTCGGTGTGCAGAGGAGACCTTCCAGCGACAACTACAGGACCTGCGGTGATGTCACTTCCGGGGATGTCCTTCCGGTAACAAGGCCCCGGCCCGCAATACCCACACAGAGAAGCAGCTTCCAGCATCTCACGTCAGTGCTGGCTACCTGGGTTGTGCAAGAGTGCACAAACCATTAAGGTGAGCGATACTTTAACTCCCCCACTGACCCCACTGGACCACCAGGTTTCACCCAGGAGTACTCCTTGTCTCCTTTTGTCTTACAGGATTAATCTATAGATATTCCACAAGGAGAAAATGTTTCCCCTTAGACCCAGCTTTAGCCTCTCATGTAGCCAGATCAGATCTCATACTTTGCACTGCCAAGGGGCAATCACCCTGAAACACAGTATAACCAGATAAAGAAAGACGGCAATCTCTACACAAATCTAGACAGTGTGAATGCCTCCTGACGAAGCGGTGAGCGAAACGTTGAGGTGCTGGGCAGTGTGCTGCGGTATGGATACTTTCTAACTGGGCACTTTTGCACTTTGTGAGGGTTTTAATAATGGTTATATCATACCATGTTGTATCCCTGTCCTCTTGGACAGTCTCTGGGTGTCAGAAGGGGTAGTGGAGATTGGATTACAATCCTTCCTGTGCAGACAAAGTATTGATTGTATCTTAAATGGTATTTTGCCTGTAATTTGTAAATGTATACCTGCATTCACACTGTCTGGAGTTGTTTTTAGGGGAATGGTTTTATTGAGTGTGATGTTTTTCCAAACAACTAATAAAAGTACTTGCATTTATATACCAAGCATGGTGTAGAGATTGCCGTTTTTCTTTATCTGGTTGTATTGACTGAATAGTGAGATTATGCGGCTGATGATATATGTAATATTATGGACTCTAGAATTTTGTCAGTGATTTACCCTGAAACACAGTGTCTGCAAACTGGGGTTTTGATTTGGCATAAATCCTGCCATATTACAAGGCTCGTTAAAGGGTCAATTTTGATTTTTAGGATTTCTTTAAAGGGATCCTGTCACCCCCAAAACACCTCCTAAGCTCTTAAAACCTGTCCCTAGTGCATATTAACACTTTCCCTACACTCCTTTTTGCTCCTAAATGCACCTAATCAAAGTGAAGAAAAACGTTTTATAAGTACCTGATTATTGATGCTAATGAGTGACTATCTATTCATAGTCACTCATCCAGGCAGCCCCTCTTCATGATATCACGCCTATTCAGGCGTTATCTTCCTAATACATTCAAAATCGCGCCTCTCTGCGCGCCTCCCCACTGTCCCATTACGCACGGGCTTCAGATGGGGCATTATGACGCAATTCGCGTAATTTCCTGGCGCCAGGTGACGTATACACCCGCGCCGCTCGCTTTGAGCTTCAAGTGCCTCACTGCGCATGCGTGCGGGAGCCGGAACAGAGCGGCCTGTGTCTCCGGATCGCAGGCACAGAAGAGGATTCCATTCCTCATAACAACAGTACGGCGGTCCAATTACAAACCCCTAAGTTAGGGGTTTGTAATGGGACCGCCGTACTGTTGTTATGAGGAATGGAATCCTCTTCTGTGCCTGCGATCCGGAGACACAGGCCGCTCTGTTCCGGCTCCCGCACGCATGCGCAGTGCGCTCCCGCACGCATGCGCAGTGGGGCACTTGAAGCTCAAAGCGAGCGGCGCGGGTGTACTACGTCACCTGGCGCTAGGAAATGACGCGAATCGCGTCCTAATGCCCCATCTGAAGCCCGTGCGTAATGGGACAGTGGGGAGGCGCGCAGAGAGGCGCGATTTTGAATGTATTAGGAAGATCACGCCTGAATAGGCGTGATATCATGAAGAGGGGCTGCCTGGATGAGTGACTATGAATAGATAGTCACTCATTAGCATCAATAATCAGGTACTTATAAAACGTTTTTCTTCACTTTGATTAGGTGCATTTAGGAGCAAAAAGGAGTGTAGGGAAAGTGTTAATATGCACTAGGGACAGCTTTTAAGAGCTTAGAGGTGTTTTGGGGTGACAGGATCCTTTAAGTCTGCTTCCTCCCTGAAGAGACAATATGCATATTCCCACATCTGTCGCTGGCATTGCTTTAGTAGCCATAGAGCTTCCCACAGACTCCCTAAAACGGGGTGAGAGAAGACACCAGGGTATATTCACTAGAAGCCATTGCATAAAATATTTCTATAAATTCTCAACAGGTAGACTGTGACGGCTCACAGTATACCAGCATGAACCTGCAAACATCCAGCAATTTTAGAGATGGATAAGAATAGCATAAAAAAAGATTTCAATAAAACCTTAAGAAAGCAGCAGACTGATGGCAGAGGGTTTAAAACAAGAGGTCCTTCCAATGTAATGTTTAACCTAAGATAGAGCCTTGAATAAGGAAACTCCTGAATTCTGCCCAAACTTGCAGTGTTCCCAGTTGAGAACATGATCCCTTGTTCTATTCACCGAGAGGAAAGTTCACATTACAAATTGTACTAACAGCGAAGTAAAGGGATTGTATTATTTCTTTAGCACCAGGATCTGTTCAGCAGAATACAATATATTCCTTAATAAGCCGAAAGCATAGCAACTGGAAAAACACCATTACACAGATAGAATAAATGACTAACAGAAATTTCACAAGTCTTGGCAAATATGATTAATGAAAGAGGAAAAATAGTTTAAACAAATATTTGTAAGGTGTCAGAAAGGTTATTGAATATTTTTTCCTGCTTATAAAACTCCACATCCCCGTATTGTGACAACTGGAAGACCTAAATTCCCTCTACACAACATTGCAGCGCTGCTCGCCCTGACGGCAGAACATTTCGGATGGCTGAATTTTGTCCGGTTTTGGAGAAATGCAGCGAAAGGTTAAATTAGACCTTGTACATAATCAACGTATATTGTGGCTTTCGTTAGAGATGGAAAACACAATGAAGGGCCGCATCGGTCAAATGATGGACAATAACTTAGGATGGTGTTGTTTGGTTTTGCCAAGGAGTCTGCACTAATAAACGGAAAGTAGGGATTTATGTAACAGTATAAAATTAATTTGAGATTATTAGCGTCAGAAATAATCCTATCCAGCAACCAAAAAGATTATTACGAAAGGTTACTGATAAATCTATTAAGACTATTATATGCAATATTATAGGGGTTTGTCAAGTGTAGTAAGGAAACATTCGGCGTGGGGAGCAACAGAATGGTAATACCAAGGAAAAGGTAAAAGAGAGGCCCTGGTTATAAGGGGTGACCTCTTCCCTCTACCCAACACTAACCTGAGGATGAAACCTGAGCTCCCTATTGTCCTTAGATAGCTCCTTCCCCCATGAGCATTCATGAGATTAGGCCCTGGCTGACCATGTGCTTGCCCTGACTAAAGCCCCCGTCAAACATAATGAGATTGTTAGCCAGATCGTTGTAACATCACAGGTTTTGTGACGTAACAGCGATCTCACTAATGATCTCGCTAAGTATGACATTTAGCAGCGATCAGGCTCCTACTGTGAGATCGCTGATCATTACATAGTGTTCTGGGTCATGTTTTGATCATTGGTCTCCCGCTGGTCAGCACGCATCAGCGATCTCATAGGCTTGCAACCATGCTAAACACCGGGTATCTAGGCAGCGCGCGCTGCGCCTAGATACCCGGTGTTTATCATTGTTACCAGCGCTAAGCAGGGAGGACGCTGGTAATTATGATAAACACCGGGTATCTAGGCAGCACGCACTGCCTAGATACCCGCTGTTTATCATAGTTACCAGCGATGTGGAGGTGGCTCCCTGGTCCCTGGGGAGATCTGCCTGTTTGACAGCTCCCCAGCGACCAGGTAACGACGCACCAACGATCCCTACAGGGTCGTTGTCGGGATCACTGGTGCGTCGTTGTGTGTGACGGGAGCTTTAGGCTTAGGACAACAAGATGCTAATCATACTACTATGATAAGACAACACGGGGAGACAAATAAGTGGGATAAAACACAAATGAAGGAACTCCACAGCTTCTCCAGAAAGGGACTACACAGCTACAACTGGAACAACTCCACTAGAGTGGCCAGTATAGAAGCTATATATAGGCGACATAGGAGAGAGCTAGGAGTGAGTTGATATAGAGGAAGGGAGTGGTCATAAGGTTCAACAGGTGAAATTAAAGCTACAAGGATTCTTAAAACCAAAAGAGTTTTTTACCAGGCTATTTGCGCTCCCAGAGGTCTATGATCCAAAGCTTCTTATAATTTCATAAAGAGTTTTTTAATATTTCTTAAGAAAAGCACATACAACGCGTTTCGACAGTATAAAATGTCTTCCTCAGGTATATTGTTAGAAGTATTCCAAAATTGTGGATAGCTTTATAGGAAATAGTATTATGCTAAATAGGGTGTGGACCACTAAGGTTAATTACTGACACACCTGCTGTATAGCTGCTATACAAGTTTGGTATATTCAGAAGCACATACTAAAGATAAAACAAAACAAAAAAAAAAAAACACATTACATGTATATATAGAGCATAGTAAAATTTGATTATGACAGATAAAATGTGAAATATAATTTGATCAGAAATAGAATAAAATGTTCAGTATAGTTATATAACAAATTTAAAATTGTTGTATGTGACTGAAATCCATTTAAAATACACATACAAAAAAAAAAAAAAAAAAAAAAAAAACAGTGCTCATTAGAATTGTGAGAAAACACACAGTATCCAAGGAAGGGTTAATATTATATTCCCTCAATCACCTCATTTAATCCGTCCGGGTGTAGAGAACCCATTTTAAAAATCCAATAAGATTCTTTACGATTTAATTTTTCAGTGCAGTTTGGGCAGTTCTCCGGAATTTGCTCAACTGGTGTAACTTTTATATTGAATTGTTTATTATGCTTCAAACACAAGTGCCGGGACAAACTATGTTTCATGAAGCCATTTTTCGCATTGTGTCTGTGGCCATTCATACGTGTTCTCAGGGACTGGATAGTACGTCCCACATACTGAATGCCACAGGCACATGTGATGACATACACCACAAATTGGCTGTCACAGGAAAGTCTCTGTGTAATTGGGAACAATTCTCCCGTGCTGTTGCAGTGAATTCCTGTCGCATTGTGATCTATGATTCCACAGCAGCAGCACTTTTTTGAATTGCATCGCATTACACCAGTTTTTTTGTTGTCATTTTTATTAGTTTTACCTGTATTATTTTTTGTTTGATTAATTTTCTGGTTTCCCTGTGATAATTTTTTTAAATGACTGGGGGCAATACTACCTCTTATTGTTTGTGCCCTGCGGAAAGTGATACTAGGTTTTTCTGGTAGGATTTTTTTCAGATATGCATCTCTTTTCAGTAGATACCAATATTTATTAAGTATCCTCCTAATATCATCGTTGTTTCGATTATATGCTGTTATAAAATTGTATTGCCATCTGTTATTTTTCTTTATTTCCTCACCGTTTTGATCTTTTTTATCCTTCCGGTTTAATAGACATACATCCTGAGTTTTTTCAAAATTGTTTGATAGGCACTCACAATTAATTTTTTCGGATAATTTTTATCAAAATTTTTTGAATAAAATTTGAGACTGTTTGATGTAATCATCTGTATTTGTATTATTTTTATTATTTATTATTATAAAAATTGGACGAGTAAAATAGTTTCATCCACACCTGGGATATCCCAGTCTAATGCCTTGAGAAAAAAGACGAACAATGAAATCAGCAAGGAAAGGAGCAAAAAAATAGAGGAAATCAGCGAGGAAAGGTGTAAAGAAAGAGAGGAAGGCAGTACTAGTCAGTTTGAATTCCCCTCTGAAAACTCTATACTGAGCCTCACGGGAACCCAAGAAACATTGTGTCCTCGAGAGGATAATCAGGAAATTCCATTATTGTGTAGTCAATTTACTATACATGAGACCCCCAGCTCCCCAAACCTGTACACTACGGTTATGCAGGCACCATCACCCTCACCAGCAAACTCTAATATTTCTTTTTTAGAGCTGGTGGTAAAACGCCCTCCACTATCAGAGATATTATTACCAAGCATCGAGAGCGGTTCACAAATAGCAGCACCGTTAACGTTGCCAGAGGAGAAAATAAATACGATTCTAAAATATTTTCCCCAAATCTCCACAAAACCATTAAAAAGAAAAGGAGGCCCAGAGGGTCCAGAGGAGGGAGAAAAAAGAAAAAAACTGCAAAATGTAGAAAAGGAAAAGAAACTATTGAAGAGGAAAATAATACCAGAAATTCAATCCGGATTTTTAACCTATCTGAATAAAGTCCAACAGAAGCTGAATTGGCAGTGCTTTCCAAAGGTCTGGGTTTTTGCCCAACACAAAAAGCAAAAGCCTTTGACCTTTTTATAGATCTAAATAAATATGTACGTAAATTGACAATAGCACGTCATTTTTCCATTGAGGAAAATTTGGAAAAGAAAGATTTAGAACAGAAAATGGAAAAAAGTACTGATAAAAAAGAAAATTGTCTGCACAAGGAAGTATGTCCACAGTCTAAATTCAACCCTATTCATCATCGGGGTAGCAACCTCGAAACATTTTTTTCTATGGTAAACGAAGAATTTAGACATATGAGTGAGGAAAAAAACAATATCTTTAAAAAATCCAATCTTTCTAAAAATAAAAATGTCAAAAATAGAAAAATAAAAGGTTACAAAAATAACATCTCTAGGGAAGAAAGAAGTGCCATAAAAAATCTAAAGGATAACACTAAAATAGTAATAAGGGAGGCTGATAAAGGGGGAGGGATAGTACTTCAGGATAGGGAAATATATCTGAAAGAAGCAGAAAATATACTTGGTGATGAAAAATATTATAAAAAATTAAACTTGGACCCTTCCAAAAACCACATAGATGAATATCATGATTTAATTCATGAAGCTTTTGGAAAAAATATTATAAATAAAAAAGAAAAGAGATTTTTGACGAATAAGAATCCCAATACTGCTATATTTTATCACCTTCCTAAGGTGCACAAATGCCTGAAAAGTCCACCAGGTCGACCTATAATAGCAGGCATTGGTTCCCTCACAAGTCAGCTGTCTCATTACATCGACTTGTTTCTACAAGAACTAGTAAAAACCTTGCCCTCATACCTAAAGGACTCTAATCAGCTTCTAAATGAAATCAGAAATATTACATGGGAGGAAGATTTTCTTTACCATGGATGTAAACGCCTTGTATTCTAATATACAGCATGATCTGGGAATACAAGCAGTGGAGCACTACCTAAAAGGTATTAAGGATATGCCAGATTCCCAAAGAGAATTTCTACTGAAAGGTCTAAAATTTATTCTTGAACACAATGTTTTTAAATTTCAGGAACAGCTATACATACAGCTGCTTGGGACCGCGATGGGGACGCGAGTGGCCCCAAGTTTCGCAAACTTTTATGGGGCTACTCGAGTTCTCATCGCCGATCACCCAACAGGATTATGTTAACCATATAATCCTATACCGTCGTTTTATAGACGATCTGATCTTTATTTGGAGGGGAAGTCAGGAGAAAGCAGAGCAATTCATCAGCGACATGAATGCTAATCAGTGGGGAATAACATTCACTGCCAACATAAACAATGAAAAAATAGACTTCCTAGATCTGGAATTGTCACATAAAAACAAAGAAATTGTCAGTAAAACTTTTTTTAAAAAAAACTGACAGTAATGGATTCCTACATTATAACAGTGCGCACTACAAAAAGTGGAAAACAAATATTCCTTTTAGTCAATTTCATAGAATCAGAAAAAATAATACAAATACAGATGATTACATCAAACAGTCTCAAATTTTATTCAAAAAATTTTATGATAAAAATTATCCGAAAAAATTAATTGTGAGTGCCTATCAAACAATTTTGAAAAAAACTCAGGATGTATGTCTATTAAACCGGAAGGATAAAAAAGATCAAAACGGTGAGGAAATAAAGAAAAATAACAGATGGCAATACAATTTTATAACAGCATATAATCGAAACAACGATGATATTAGGAGGATACTTAATAAATATTGGTATCTACTGAAAAGAGATGCATATCTGAAAAAAATCCTACCAGAAAAACCTAGTATCACTTTCCGCAGGGCACAAACAATAAGAGGTATTATTGCCCCCAGTCATTTAAAAAAAATTATCACAGGGAAACCAGAAAATTAATCAAACAAAAAATAATACAGGTAAAACTAATAAAAATGACAACAAAAAAACTGGTGTAATGCGATGCAATTCAAAAAAGTGCTGCTGCTGTGGAATCATAGATCACAATGTGACAGGAATTCACTGCAACAGCACGGGAGAATTGTTCCCAATTACACAGAGACTTTCCTGTGACAGCCAATTTGTGGTGTATGTCATCACATGTGCCTGTGGCATTCAGTATGTGGGACGTACTATCCAGTCCCTGAGAACACGTATGAATGGCCACAGACACAATGCGAAAAATGGCTTCATGAAACATAGTTTGTCCCGGCACTTGTGTTTGAAGCATAATAAACAATTCAATATAAAAGTTACACCAGTTGAGCAAATTCCGGAGAACTGCCCAAACCGCAATGAAAAATTAAATCGTAAAGAATCTTATTGGATTTTTAAAATGGGTTCTCTACACCCGGACGGATTAAATGAGGTGATTGAGGGAATATAATATTAACCCTTCCTTGGATACTGTGTGTTTTCTCACAATTCTAATGAGCACAGTTTTTTGTTTGTTTTTTTTTTGTATGTGTATTTTAAATGGATTTCAGTCACATACAACAATTTTAAATTTGTTATATAACTATACTGAACATTTTATGCTATTTCTGATCAAATTATATTTCACATTTTATCTGTCATAATCAAATTTTACTATGCTCTATATATACATGTAATGTGTTTTTTTTTTTTTTTTTTGTTTTATCTTTAGTATGTGCTTCTGAATATACCAAACTTGTATAGCAACTATACAGCAGGTGTGTCAGTAATTAACCTTAGTGGTCCACACCCTATTTAGCATAATACTATTTCCTATAAAGCTATCCACAATTTTGGAATACTTCTAACAATATACCTGAGGAAGACATTTTATACTGTCGAAACGCGTTGTATGTGCTTTTCTTAAGAAATATTAAAAAACTCTTTATGAAATTATAAGAAGCTTTGGATCATAGACCTCTGGGAGCGCAAATAGCCTGGTAAAAAACTCTTTTGGATCTATATTCCTATGGTAACTCGGTCTGAGCTACTTACTAGCTACCAGGGATTTGCAGCATACCGACTACTGAGGAAACCTACGCCTGGATACTTAATGGTCCCTAGTGACCGATACGCAAGTTAACAAGACCTAAAAAAGGTGAGTGCCATCCACATCCACCTACGATCTGATTATACATTTACATTTAGATCGGTGCGCTTTCTTCCTTTCCTTTTCTTCTACCAGAAAGGATTCTTAAAAGGAAACATTAACCCCTTCTGCAAGGAAAGGAAAATTCAGTTTAACTCATGGTAATCACCAAGGGGTCTCTAAAGAGGACCTGCGATCCACCCAACGTAACCTTCTCATCCAGCTACCCCACAAGTCTCACCAGGGCACGGCAAAAAATGTTTGATTATATTTGAAATGCTATACAATGGTATTTACTGATAAAAATTATTTTTCAAATGTGCCGTGGTTGACCCGGAGTTGAAGAACCTCTTGCCAGCAGGGAAGATCCATTTCACAGCTGTGGTTTAATACACGTTTTGACATATTACTTGTGATGTTTGTGAAGGAGATGGCTGACAGGATCATTATAATAGCTAAACCAGCCTTATTCTCTCACTATACACTATTGGTTTAACAGAAGGAGGGGGGGCAGTTTAGCTATTGAAATGTGCCTATCCGCCAGCCCTCTTATAAATATATCACTTTTCACGTGCTGACAGCGCTTTCTTGTCATTGATTCCACCATAAATACAGAGCTAGCAGGATCGCCGACACTTAAACAGAAAGATTAGTGAACATTTGAAAAAGAAAACAGATTAGGAGAAAACTTAATAGAAAATTTTCTATTCAATGGAACATACTTTTTTTCTTTTAGACATCTCTTTTAATGTTCATATTAGCAGAATGTAAACAGTTCCATCATTTATGCAATAAGATATCAAGTAACACTTGCAAGTATCAACCCAATATAGCCCCCAATGCTCTACATACATTCATATAACCAACACAGACTACCATGCATTAAAGGAACACTCAGGTCAAAAATCCATATGTAACTGCTATCACTTTCTAATTCCTTTCTCTAAGCTCTTCCTATTCATGTATTTCTATTATTTATATTCCCCTCCTATCTTCTGTAAACTTCAATTGAAGAGATTAATTTCATCTGTCAATCACAATGAGTGATCCACTTAGTTCTCTGCTGTCCACTCCCCATAGATGAATATGCATGTCACATCACTGCTCAGGAGATCACTGGAGGGGCTGCATCCTCTTCACTACTCTCTTTGCAGCAAAATCAAGAGATCAGATAAACACAGGATCTCTCACAGCACATATTCCTTTTAAAAGAAACATATGGAATCTAGATCAGATAAGGCAGACCTTTCCTGAACAGAATAGTAGCTCCAGAAAGTGAAACCACACAGCACTGAGAGCAGAGGGAGGAGAGAGCTGCAGAGAAGGCGTGCATAATTACACGACAGTTTATACAGCCAGGACTAATCGTCTCTGCTTATAATGGGACAGGACTAATGCAGCAGCTCTCTGCAGGGTGTGAAGATGTTGATAACATGGAAACTACAAAGGGTAGAATAATAATTTGACATGTTTTTAAAAGGTCTGCCCAGGCACTATTCCAGGGTAATATTAGTAACCATACTGAAAAATGACCTTACAGTGTCTCTTTAATAATATTCTTAATTTATATGAATATGTGTTCTTCATTAAAGGGGTTTTCTCAACAATATTAATTGTAAAAATTGCAAAGTGCTAATAAAACCAAACAGCTTTGCAATTTAGTTGTTGGCTGCACTTCCTTGGGCAGTACATGAATGGCAGGATCCTGTCTGGCTCTTGCGTTTACTAGGCCTCTGTGATGTCTGGATGTATGACACAGGGACTTAGCAATCGTAAGAGGTGCTCAAGATGCAATGTTCGCAAAGACTCTCCACACAAACAGTGCCGTATCTACATGGGTGTCCGGCTTGGCTAACATGATCTACTTTGCAAACGTTAAAACTGATAACGATGAAGGGAATCAGTCACCAAGTTTTTGCCACCTAATACAAGAGACACAGGACACAGATTCCCAGTAATGTGTCACTTACAGGGTTGCTTGCTGTAGATTTCATAAATTCACTGTTATTAGCAAGAGATTATCATTAAGACTAGCAAACTAGCTGCCATGTAGTCTTTCAATTCTTGATCTCTAGATTACCATACCCACACCAATGATTAGCAGTTTTCTGCCTATGCAGTGCACACAGAAAGCTGTCAATCAGTGGTGTGGGTGAGGTTATACAGAGCTCAGAATTCAGAGAATTGGTAGATCTGCAGCAGAGAAAATAGTGAAGTTATGAAAAAAATACAGCACACAACCCAATAAGTGACCCAGTAAGTTCTTACCCCCTACATCATGCTGCTCTCAGACAGGGTAGAAAAAACCTAGAAATAGATTACCTTTAGAGGACAATACACTTTTGAAACGTTCTGTGTTAATTGTCTTGCACAGATTTAGGACTTTCTGCTCTTGCAGGGGAATCTTCAGGTCTCCACAGGCCACTAATCAAAGAACAATAATACAATCGGTTCCTCTTGTCTTGGAATTTTGCCTTCACCATACCTTCCCAGCTCCTCTCCCCCTTCCAGGCCTGACTCTGCTTTACATCACCTGTCCTATTTACTACATCATCTGGCCCTACTTCTTTTTTTTTTTGCTTATGTATGTACGTATGTGTCTTCAGAATTTATGCCATTATCTGCCTGACGAAGGGGCCACAGTGTCCCAAAAGCTTGCTATGTTTATCAGCTAGCCATTTAAAAGGTATCAACCACTGAGGACCCTCAGATTCTAATATTTTTCTATCTACTGGCTAACACGGTATAAACATTCTTTACTTGGACAACTCCTTGTCATTCTCCATGTTAGCTCCTGCTAAAGTTGCTCTGTGCTCCCCTAGAGGTACACGCTTGTAAAATGTACTCTGGTTAAATCAGGTTTTTTTTGGAAGCCAAACTAAAAAGTGAATACAAAGATAGCACTCTTGGCTTTATATTTTTCCTTTCTTTAGGATAAACTCCTAATTTTCCCTAGGAATATATTACCATCTTCTTATGCTCCAAGAACGATTTCTACACAGAGCTGAAAATCCATTAATATTCTATCCATCGGAAAACCAACTGCAATGTCAAAATGTTCTGCACAGAAACTTCAGAGTAAACAATGCTGAAGTAACCCAAGTAAATAGCGGAGCCATTTCCATCAAATGGTGGGGCTCTGAAGAATAAAATGGCTTTATTCCTTCCAGGAGAAAAAAAGCATACAGACTATCAGGGACTTGTAAGGCTTCCTGATGCCACACCGGTGTGCGCCAAGATAAACTACATAAATAAGGATTTTTTCTTTAAAAGTGTTTTATCATGGCAGGACACAAGTCACAGCTGGACGCCATTCAATAGCCTGATCTCCGGGTCCAGCGGTTAAACAAATATGCAGCTGGCATCAAACAACTGCAAAGTTAAGAGCAGCGGAGCAAGTATTTGATGGTATATAAAGTGGGCACAGCTTCCTCCAAAGACGGTTTTATCAGGATTTTATTCCAATTCTTTCACACAGTCAGCTTTTACTGGGATTTATCAACAGAATACATTTACATCTACTTCACAGGAATAGCGCAACGCACCCTCCTCCTCTTCATTTCTACAACCTTGTATATTAAAGGAATATTAACCCATTACTGTAACAGTCCATTTTGAAGTTCACCATTCTTAAAATCTGACCTGTGGTAACCTTGGATTGGATGACTTCGCATATCCCAGTGATTTTGTCTGACATTTGTTTTGTGACAGATTACACTTTATGTCGTTATAAAATTATATTAATATATTTTACATTTCTTTATGAAAAATATCCAAATTTGGCAAAATTGTAAAAAATTGTAGATTTCAAACTTTGAAGTTTTAAGTTCAGTGAGGTGGCCGGTATGTATCACAGGGGAGGTTGTCCTCTGCGATGCAAAACTGGAAATATTACTCTAGGACTTGTAGTTCCATGAGTTTTGTTAATGTGTTCAGACCTAGGCTTACAGGTAGCTAGAGAGCTGGGTGGTTCTGGCTATCCACATACTTCCACCCATGGGTGTCTTTGATGTGTGATAATGGAGTCTGTGTTTGGCACATAGGGGGACTCTAGTGTTTGAAAGTAGCAGACTACACAGACACTTCAGGAGACATTATGTAGAGCCTGCCATAGCTCATGGAAGGTACACTGTCAGGAGCCTGCCATAGCTCCTGGATGGTACATTGTAAGGAGCCTGCCATAGCTCCTGGAATGTGCATTGTCAGGAGCCGTATAGCTCCTGGATGGTGACACTGTCAGGAGCCAGTGCTCTGGAGCTGCCATATCTCAGGAGACATGTAGGGGCCTGCCATAACTCCTGGAAAGAACTGTCAGGGCTGCCATAGCTCTGGAAGGTACAATGTCAGGAGACAGTGTATGTGGAGCCTGCCATAGCTCCTGGATGTTAAGTCAGAGAATAGAGGGTTGTGCAGGTTGCTGACCTGAGGTGAGAGGAGGGTGGGATACCTCCATTGGGATACTCCAGCAGAGTGGTATATGCAGTTTTTCGGGCGTACCTGCAAAGAAATGGACTGCATGACGAATTGGTTCTGTAAAGCGAAGGACGCTTTGTTTGGTAAGACGTTTATGTGCATCTTAAACTGTCTGGACAATTTCAATAGAAATCTTTCCTGAGTCTTTAATGGAGCAAGAAGCCTTCACATTTAAAACACATTAAAAACAGATGTTAACACTAGAGAAATAGACATAGTAGACATAGGGTAAACATTATTTACTTTATGTCAGCATTATTCTTCTAGGATGTGAGAAGGGTTAAAATTTAACAAGATTTTTTTTAAGGAAATGTACAAATCCTATTTTTTTTTTTTAGGCACTATTTGACTTTTGAAGTGACTTTGAGTATTCAGTATCTCAAGAAACCAATAATATTGTAAAAACTATACCCCACAAAGTATATAAACCTGATTCTGGAAGTTCACTTAGCTTTCATTAGTTTAAATGAATTAGTGCAAAGTGGACGAAAAATTACTTTTTCCAATAAAATGTTGAACTACCGTAACTTCATATTTCTTCATTTTCACAGGATAAAATAGGAGAAAATGGACCAAAATTTTGTTATGGAATCACTTCCAAACCCAGCAAGATGGCTGTAAACTACTGTTTGGGCACTTGGCAGGGCTCTGAAAGTAAGGTGCGCTATTTGATGTTTGGACAGCAAATTTAACTTAAAAAGATTGCGGATGCCATGACAATATTGGACTTTTGAAACCACAGGTGCTTCACAAACATTTTATAACTTTGGGTGGTGAAAATTAAAACTTTTATTTTTTCTACTAAATGATGATTTCACTCCAAATTCTTCAGTTTACAGAGGGGTAAGCAGGAGAAAATAGACCTCACATATTGCTGTGCAATTTCTACAAAATGCGTCAATATTTCATACAGTAATGTTAGGACAGACAGTAAGGCTCAGAGGGAAGGGAGCCCTATTTGACTTTTAGAGCACAACTTTTAGTGGAACAGATTGCGGACACGTCGCATTTGCAGAGCTCCCGGAGAGCTGAAACAGCAGAAACCTCCACAAGTGACCCCATTGTGGAACCTGCACCCATTTGGGAACTCATATAATGGAGTACTAAGCATTTTCATCTCATGTGTTTCAAAGAATTTTATAATATTGGGATGTGAACATTTAAAAAAAAAACACTTTTTTTCCACTAAAATGTTTTAGCCCCAAATATTTCACTTACACAAGTGTTGAACAAGAGCATTGGCCCCTACATTTTGAAAAGTAATTTCTGCTATGTAGCTCAAAATTGTTCATGTTCCCATAGCTAATATAACACAAATCCATGTATGTTTTTATGCAATTTCTTTTAAATGCTGCACTTGCCTATAAATGGTCATACACTGCTTCAGGGGCCATGTGCTGAGCCTCTCTGAACAACAAAATTGCCAAAAAGTGATCACGTTTTCCAAATTACACTCAAGAAATTAAGCCACAGGTTAAGAGGCTTTTTTAACCTCACTGGTGTTTTCCAGGAATCAGTGCTAAGTTGATTTTGCATAGTGAAAAAAAAACTAATTTACCAATTTATCACCCATCATGTAGTGCCCAGCTTTTGCTTCTAGAGTGACACACCAAGGAAATTGATAAACAGGTTGATCAGGTGGTCAAGAGGAAAATAACATCATTTCATCATAAACCAGCCAGGTGATCCCCACAATATTTCAGACAGAATAGTATAAAATATTATCAGAAGAGTTGTCCAAGAGGCAAGAGAGCTACAGAAAGACCTGGAATCAATACGTACAAGTGTTTTAAAGAAAACAATAAGGAATGCACTCAACCTCCATCGCCTGTATACACACTAAGCACACAAGACTCCTTTGCTGAACAAAAAGCATGTTCAAGTGCGAATAAAGTTAGCTCAACAATATTTAGACAAGCCTGTGAGAATAGTGATAGAAAATAGCCTTGTTAGATGACATAAAAATAGAACTCTGTGGATGTTTGGAGGACGAAGACACTGCATATCACCCTAAAACACCATACCAACAGTGAAGTTTGTAGGTCGGAACATACTGGGCAAATGTACGAAGACATTTTTGATAAAAACCTGCTGCCATCTACCAGGATGATGATGATGAAACGAAGGTGGACATTTCAGAAACACAATGATGCCAAACACACAGCCAAACAAACTCTTAATTGGTTTCAGAGATAGAAAATAAAGCTGCTAGAATGACCCAAGTGATCACCTGACCTGAATAAAATAAACAATTTATGGAAGGAGCTTAAGCTCAGAGGTCATAGAAGGAGCCTTAAGGATTTGAAGAGTGTTTGTGAGGAAGAATGGGCCAAAATCATACCTGAACGCATGTAACTAGTTTCTCCATACGGGAGATGTCCTGAAGCTGTCATTACCAACAAAGGCTTTTTGTATGAAGTATTAAATAAATTTCAGTAAGCGTGTTCAATACTTTTTCACTGTCTCATTTCTCATTATTACACAACTTGGACATCTATGGTTTGTTTTCTGTGCCCGTGTGGATTGGATAGGTGGTTACCAACATCTGATACCCGTCTCCAAGACACTGACGCCTCCAGGCCCTCACACTTTCCTTTTAATTAGCCGTTGGGGGGGGGGAAATAAAGTCATAATTGAGTCATGCAGGACTTTGTACTGAATATACTGACTATACTGCCACTCGATTAACCAACTTAGCCTGGATTGTGTTTTTTTTTCTCTCTTTACCTTCTATAACTATATATGTAGAGTTGGTAATTCTACTTTTTTTTTATCTTTTATCTTTTATTAGCTCAACTATGTACACCTACTTTGTAATACCGTTTGTTAAGTAATTGTTTTATAGGTGTCATGACTTCTCCCACTGTATGTTATTTATGTATGTATTCATTCCCTCCTTTTTCCTTTTTTGTATCCTCCCTTACCTGACCTTTTCCTCCCTAAAATTCAATAAATACATTTTGAAAACCAACATCTGATGAGAAATTCATGTCAATAGCACCTTTAGAAATATATGTACATATATGTAAAATTAGTATAAAATTCAATACTTATTTCACCCTCTGTATCTCTCTACCTGCCAATAAACAAACCATATATCATGCACTAGTCATTCTGTGAAGTAAAACATATATGGTATGTCAATACTTGATATAGGACCAAATAGTAGTTTTAGACCGGCTGATAGAACCTGCGTCAAATACTGAAATACCATATATGTTGTTGTGCTTCACAGAATGACTAGTATTTATTGGCAGGTAGAGACATAGCTGTGTGCCACCTGTTATCGATTTCACTATTACTCAAGGTAATGAGTGGTGCACTGGTACGAATAGATAACTTATTCTTTTCCTTTTTTTTTTAATAAGCTTTTTCAATAAAAGTATTGGTTTTAAATAAAGATTTTGTTCAATATTTTGTGAGATTCAACACTGTATTCCCTAGTCACTCGCCTTCTGCACCATTGCGCTCCAGCAATGTCGGCACTGGATCTCCCACTGCTTGCATCACATTGTTATGCCACGTGAGTGCTGCAGCTAATCAATGGCTTTTAATGGGATGCATGCTCACATTACTATTGGACAAAGTGTGGACGAAAGTGTGAGAACTGAACCCATTAGTGGCCTTTGATCAGGTGCACTGTTCATGTGGAATAAAGATGTCACACAAGTGCGAGAAGTGCATTTTAGTTATTTTTATTTTACACTGGCAAATGCATTATATAACAAAGTCATCCTCTTTGTAATGAATAGACAACCATTTTATCGATTGAAGACCTAACCACTTGACAGGTTATCAAATATTAATAGCGTATTCTAAAGATTGGAAGCTATCCTTTATCTATGGGATAGGGGATAACTTCCTAAATGATTAGGGATTCTACCGTTGAGATCTATAGATCTCGAAAACTGGGGTTCTGAAGATCCCTGTGCGAATGTAGTGGTGGTTAATGATATGTACCGCCACATCATTCATTCTTAATGGAACTGCCGGAGATAGTTTAGCACTGTGCCTATAAGACTAAAGGGAGCAGTAGTGCGCATGATTGATCTCACATTCACATCGGGATCATTGGGAGCCCCAACAGTCAGTACCTTAGCAATTGGTAAGTTACTCCCTATCACATGGATATGGGATAACTTCCAAAAATGAGATTACCTATTTAAGTACTAGAGAACCCCTTTTATTGGGTTACCCTCCTCCACAGCAATGCCATAAATGTTGACGTTAACTGTGGTTTGGGCACACAACTAGTACGGACTGCATCCATTGCCGTAGGGTGTCAACTATAATGTAAACTATACAGTTGACCCCCACCACTAATGGTGTCATCTCTGCTACATCAATGCCTCCTGAATGTATGGCGCTTTGCAAGGAGCATATATGTATAGCAGATATCTGTAAGGAGTTAAAAAAAGATTTTTGTGTACTCACCTCAAAATGTCTTTCTCTGAGCCATCATAGGGGGGCACAGGAGACCATGGGTGTATGCTTGCTGCCACTAGGAGGCGACACTAAAGCGAAGTAAAAAAAAGTTAGCTCCTCCTCAGTAGTATACACCCTCAGGGGGATAATTGGCCGGTTAGTGCAAAAGTAGTAGGAGAAGCATTTGAAAAAACACAGAATAGCCCAACAGAAATATATATAAAAGGACCGGTGCTGTGTCCCCCAATGATGGCTCAGAGAAAGAGATTTTACGGTGAGTACACAAAAATCTTCTTTTCTCTTTCGCCTCAGTGGGGGACACAGGAGACCATGGGATGTCCTAAAGCAGTCCCCAAGGGAGGGGAAAAACAGAACTATAAGAGGAAGAAGGACAGAGGCCGGAACCTTTAGAGAGGAGGCCGCTGTTCACAGAAAAAACACTATCATGGTCTAAGCTCGAGACAACCAGAAAAAAAGGTGTCAAGAGAGCACTATAAGTGGGATGAGGGATAGAAGAGAGCCCGGAGGGCGACTATGCAGTGTTTGAGACACTGAGTACGCTAGTAGTAAATTGCGGATACATAAGCTTTCTGTTCGTGGATCTTGAGTCGAGGAGATCTATTCCCTGAGACGAAAACTTGTCTGCTCAGATATGAATGTAACAAAAGTGACCAGGAAAACTTCTCGCCCTTGAAAATAGATCTTTTAACAAGAAGAGAATTTCCAGGAGAGAAACCTAATCTGAAGACATGTCCTCTTCTGGAAGCCACTGAGGTTCCATGACCTGATATAACTAGCAGGCCTATCCTGATAAGAATGAACCTGTGGAAGGAATTGAGGTGCTGAAGGCTCACTTCAAAACAAGACAGGAAGGAATATACCCTACCTTAGAAGGGCAAGAACCTGCTGGAGAGGAAGAACGTTCCAAGAACGGGAGAAAAAACTAGAAGGAGAAAACCCAAATGGAGTTTTCCACCAGAACAAGGTCAGAAGAGTCAGCTCCACAGGGGGAAAAAGAAAGGAAGCTCATAAGTAGCCCTGATCCCTTTGGGGGTCAGGAAAAAACAGCCGAAGTAAACGAAGAGTCCTTCGGTCCCACCTGATTGACCAGGTGGTCCACCAAAAACTATATAGTCGTGAATCATTAGACCAGGCAGGTCTAAGCGCCTGACGCTCCTTCAGAGAACCTGAAATGTAGGGAGTACATGCGCTCATTGTCAAACACATAGGATAGTGTCTCGCCATGGCCTGACAGAGGACAGTTTCCTGTAGACAGAGGGATAAAGATTCTAGATCCCTGTAGACAGAGGGGTAAGGACTCTACTCGAAGAAAAGAGGCGAACAAGCAAGAGCTCCGGGTTCCCCCTGGGGAGGTGGGTAACTGAGCCTGCCACCAAGTCTGACAGAAAAAAAAGGAAGTATGCGCTACCACAGATGGGCCAATTCATATGGGCCCAAGAAGTCTGAAAACGATGCTCTCTGCACCAGAGACGCACCGAACATCCGGCGACCTGGCCTGGGCATAGCAGGGAGCCTGTAAAGGATCGGAAGTCTCTCCCCTCGTGTGCGAGAGGAGAATCCTAGAATCAAACGGCCCAGTCTGAAAAGAAAAAGCTGAGACTAAGGATGTTTCAGAAGATCCTCTTGATGACCCGAAAACCGTAGTATCGAAAAAAGGCGTCAAACTCTGTACGAAACTCTGCAACAACCATGCACGGGGACGTGCTAATCATCACCGCATATTCCGGGTATGGTATATGTGCTGCCGATGTGTAAATCAGAGGGAAAAATGCTCGCCTGGGGTGCCAGGCGAGATAAATGGAGGGGAGGTGATAACTCCTGGAGGAGAGGAACAGGCCCTTGTTTAAAATTCTCAGCGCGACGAGCTGTTACGAAGAAGAATGGCCAGGAAATAGCCGTAAGAAACAGAACATCCAATCTAAGTACCTATCAGAGAAACCGTTTTTGTGAGGCTCCTTCCGTGCAAGTAATCTCAGTTCCAAGGTACTGGACAGGCAGCCAAGTCTGCTGACTTGCCTGGCAGAACAGTAAAGTATAAAAGGCTGAGACTATGAATGAAAGGAGAGGCCCCGCAAGGAGGCCCTGTGTGTTGACATAGGCCCTAAGACCTATGGCATTGTAGGCTGGTCGAGTGGTAACACCTAGGGATATTCGGGGAAGGAAACCATATTTGACAGATGGAGTGGACCGCCAATTCTGATGAATGGGATCTTGTGCTGATTACTTGATTACGACGTAAATGACGTGAGCCAAGATCTGCAAGAGAGAGAAGATAAGGACTGAGATCCTGACAACCTTAGCGATCACTTGGATCGTGCTACTAGTAACTGCTCATGTTATGTCAGGTGGAGATCCAAAGCACCATCTTATCTCAGGTGCTACAGAGCTGTCCTGCCAGAGGGCAGTCTGAGCGCTCTGTCTTCACTGGAGATAAACAATAGAAGCGAGCGGGGGGGTCCAACTTGCCAAACGGTACACGGAGGACCTGGATCCAGCTAGGATCACCTTATGTGTGGGCATGAGAGACCTTGATGGAGCTGTGACTGTATCTCTGTTGCGCTCACGAGAGAGCATGCTTGAAGAGGCTTTGCATCAGGCTGTAGGTGGACTGATCTCTAGATGGGGAGGTTGAACTACTTGACCGTGCTCTGTAAAAGAGAGATTAGAGGCGACAGACAGACATGGATACTGAAACAGGGACTTTACTGACTAACCTGTGATATTGATGTTGCTGACTCTAAGACACAATGGAGCTATCCGCTTACGTTTAATCAGGTAACAAATACATGGTATAGTAACAGGGCGGGCTGGTGCACTTTGCCCCGGGAGGCAGTGTGATGTCTCCAGCCCTGTGGGGGGCGCATCTGAAATTCGGCTGCTGTGATATAAGCAGCTGCGGCTGCAAAGCACACCCACTGGCCCATTTCAGGTGAGGGCAATACCACCAGCCTGGGGGCCCTTGCCCCCCTGCCACCTGGGCCAGTCCACCCCTGTATATATAAAGTAGAGAGAGAGAGATCTGAAGCACTCTAATATTCAGTGTACAAGCATGGAGTCCGATCTCGCAAATCAAGAAAAAAGTTTGAGCCACTCCACATATTTATATGTTATAGTAGATAGAACTGTGACCGGCTGGACAGCTGGCAGAACCCACATACCATAGTGAACATTGATTCCGAGGAGGATCCGGCCCAGAGACAGAGGAGTTAGACAGTGAAATGTGCCAGAAAACAATGGATCTCACTACGGGAAAATCCAGATACCGGACTGGTCCCAGATACCGCTGTGGACAATATGTGGCATGTGAATCATTGGCTCACTGAGAGGCGGGTTAGATTCTGGAAGCCGCTGAAGTAGACGACTATAGGATACATGGTAGTTAAGCTTCTTGTTCACAGACAAAGAGGTAATATTTATTGCGGGCAGTCCAATCCTGGAGACTGATATGTTGCTGGAGTAGTGCAGATCGTGTAACTGTGTGATACAGGTAAAGGATACCTGGAAGTCGGACTTCCTGCATATTTGTAAATCAGCGGATCCCATAAACTAATCCTGTGGGACGTTCTTGATGCGGGCAGGTATAAGCACTAGATAGTGGTGTAGAACCCAAAACCCACTGAGCAGACAGGTATAGGATGCATGGCAGCCGGAGTTCTGCTGACAGATAAAGTGGCTGATGCCATAAACGAAACTTGCCAGCAATTATGTGATGTATTTGTTATGTGCACTGGGTAGCACTCTGCCTCTGGACACTAGAGTCTGGTCAGTCAAGTTCTGTGGCCATAAGTGCAGGCAAAGACATAATATATGATGTCGGAAGACTCTGTACACTGGGTAGCGGCCAGGTTACGTGTTTATAGTTGGATACCGTGGCTGTAATTGCAGGCAAAGACATGATACGTGATGCCTGGAGATGCTGTGCACTGGGTAGTGGACAGGTAGCGTGACCATAATTGTAGGCAAAGACATAATACATGATGTCTGGAGATTCTGTGCACTAGGTAGTGGACGGGTAGAGTGACCATAGTCGCAGGCAAAGACATAATACGTGATGTCTGGAGATACTGAGTGTATAGGGTTAATAGCACTGCTTTGTAGCTGTTTAGCAGGGGGATGGTATGCAAGAAAAAAAAATAGGCTGCTTTCCCGGGCCAAGAATGCTGATTGGCCCAGCCGATAGGGCGTGTCCCAGCCCTGCCGAAGGCCGAGGAGTCTTTGTGGAGTATAAGAGGGCGGGAGAGAGTGCCTGCACAATCCTGGGGGCGATCCATCCTCCTAAGTCCGTGAATGCTGAAAGGTTGGTGCTGTGGAGTCTCTCACATGCACACACACACACACACACGCAGCAGAGTGACTACACAGACTTCTTAACGGTCCTGTGTTGTGGGAGCTCAGGTGCCAGGTACATCCCGTCTGACTTACAGGGTCCTTTCCTTCTGGAGGAGTCCATCTGTCCGGGAGGGTTTGAGACCATCCATTCTCCTGGAGGGGGTTATCTGGTGAGCTCTGTGCCCAGTATGCTGATTGGCTGGTTAGGTAGAAGCGCAGTCAGCCGAGGATTAGCATCCGAGGTGACGCGTCTTTGGCCCCCGCGCTAGTCCTCCCGACCACGCAGAAGAGGGCCCAATCTGGACCCCTGGTTTTTCACCGGGGTACAGCCGTCTTCATCCAAACACTTCTTTTCAATAAGCATGTGGTGGGGTGGGGGTGGGGAATGGGTGACCAGAAAACTTATGTGGTCGACCATTTGGTACAGAGGGCCAACCGACTGGATAAGACACACCAGACTGTTTCCCTCTGCACATACTTGAGAGGGACTACAGGAGGATAAGATCCAACCAGTTTCCTAATGATCCGTGTATGAAACACAAAAGGAAACGATTAAAGAATACAAACCTCTATAGTAGTGGGGCTGGAGAGCCCCAGCACGCCTGCTTCCTGCAGTCACTAAGCTTAAACTGGCTAGTTATCCCTCTGGACTGGGGTGTATAATACTGAGGAGGAGCTAACTTTTTTTATTTAGCTTTAGTGTCTCCACCTAGTGGCAGCAAGCATACACCCATGATCTCCTGTATCCCCCAATGAGGCAGAAGAGAAATCTTTTTTTTTTATATCAAATGTAAGCTGTCCTATATACACATACATGTAGTGTTTTCTACAGGTGTCTTTGGACAGCAGCCAATTCAACTTACTGCTGCAGAAGGAGCCTCCCCGGTAATTTTATCTGCAATTACAAGGGCAAGAATAATAAAGCTTGCACTTATTATCACAGTTTTCAACCAAAGTTTGATTTTTGTTTTTTAATGAATCAATTTTTAGGTTTGCAATGCCTATTAAAGTGAATCTGTCACCAGGTTTTTGCATACCTAATCCTGAGAGCAGCATAACATAGGGAAAGAGATCCTGATTCCAGTGATATATCACTTATTGGGCTGCTTACTTTATTTTTTTATATTATTATTATTACTATTATAATACTAAAATCATTGTTTTATTAGCAGGAGATTATCACTAGAAGACTAGTAAATATACTGCCAGGTGGTCCACCAGGCCCTCACCACTGATCAGCAGTGATCTGCCAATGTACACAGAAAGCTACCAAACAGTGTGTGGGCGGAGTTATACTGAGCTCAAAATTCAGAGAACTGGTAGCTCTGCAGCGAATAAAATGGTGCTTTTATCAAAACTGCAGCAACCATCTCTAGAATCATGCTGCTCTCAGATGGAGTAGCAAAAACCTGGTGACAGATTCCCTTTATATGAACACAATTTCCCTATGAGATTATTAGCACCCTTCACTTGAAAATAAAAAGGCAAAGGGTTATCTGAAATAATAACTCATCCGCCAGTTTTCAGATATGTAATGTGTATATCCCTTCTAAAAAAAGACTCACACTAACTGTCAAGTTCCTAAAATATAGCTGGTTATAAGTGGCCACATCTAGAACTTGACCTGATAATCAGATGTGCATTGGACCATGGAGAGGGTGGTAATAGGCACTTCTGACAGGAGCTCTTGTTCTCGAACATAGAGATTTCCTAACACCTGTTCTGTAAAAGGAACACGGTAATTAATTTTTCCCTTTTCTCTCAGGAAAAAGAAGAGTGGTGTTCAATGCTAATGTGTAACCAGTAATGAGACTTCTCCTCCACTGTTTAGATAGCCAAAGTGTTTTTCAGTTGTAGAGGAAGACAGAAGACATCTGCATGCCAACCTCATGTGGTTTTTAAAACTCATTTAACAGATGATGATAAGGACTTGATATCACAGATGATGGGTATGAGACTGTTGTGTGCCCGGCTCCAAAACCACAGTGCCAGAGAAATCATCTTATCAACATTCATTGTAACATCATCAGACACGTCGGGGATTGGAGTTGGACGATCCTCTTATTTTGCGTCTGAAATATCTGAAAACCACATGACTTGCTGATAAGGTCAAACTATCAAATCCAAGCTTTTGGCAGACAAGAACAAACCACAGCAATGCAGAGATGGCTTTTAGTATAAACTTCCAATGATCCCAAAGTCATCTTTAGAAATATAAAGGGGTGGGGGACAAGAGGCGCAATAGTGCCCTATCACTAGTGACACTGTATGAAGTCAGGGTGGTGCTATGAAACCACTCACCTGGTACAGTTGTGATCCCCACAACTGGTTTAAGGCGTAAAATAATCAAGAGCTGCTGCAGGACCTCCACCAACCACTGAGCAGTGGTGATATCCAGAATGATGATGGGAATAAAGGTGTGTAACGGTCCGCGCTGCTCCAAGCTCAAAAAACTCACCAATGATCAGAATTTCATCAAACAGATTTCCAAGCTTTATTCTCCTACCTCCAACGCGTTTCGGCGCCCTACCTGGCACCTTCCTCAGGGATATCCCTGAGGAAGGTGCCAGGTAGGGCGCCGAAACGCGTTGGAGGAAGGAGAATAGAAGCTTGGAAATCTGTTTGATGAAATTCTGATTCATTGGTGAGTTTTTTGAGCTTGGAGCAGCGCGGACGTGACACACCTTTATTCCCATCATCATCCCAAAGTCATCTTTAGTCCTTTGACAACATACAGACATTTAATGAGTTCAACAATTTGCATAAATTTGGTGTGGAACAATGTGAGTACAACTGGATCTCCACATTTTTCATCTGTGGAACCCACAGTTCATTTTTACTGATTCGTTCATGGGTGGCAACTAGAGCTGTGGAATCGGTAAGCTAAACCTCTAGCTCCAACTCCTCAATTTCCCCTGAGTCCAACTACACCAAAATGGACACAGACTCCAACTTCACAGCCCTGTTGGAAACCCTTGCAAATTGACAGTCAGTGCCAAGATGGAAAACAAACAAACTACCAGGTGGGAAATGATCAATTGTAGCAAACCACAACCTAATGAAGGATGAGTAGGAACAGAAAGGAAAGTATTTTATATTTTTCCAGGACGCTTCCACACGAGTAGTCATGGAAATATTCAGATCTATCAAGTTTAATCAGCATAGTCAGGAAAGGTCAAGAGAAGAAATGGGAGAAAAGATTCATAGGACTTCGGCCTATTGGCCCGGTCAGTAGTCTGTAACAGCTGGCCAGGAGGCCTCCTTACCTCTGGCATTCTTAGCTCTTTTTTGGATTAGGCGGGCTGGCACGTCACACCGCAATTATGACATTGTGAAAGCCTGACTAATCAAAAGGAAAGCCAGGAATGTCAGGTGAAGAGATTTATCCAGTGTCCACAGATTACTAGTTTGGCTGAAAGAAAAGGAGGCCTGCAAATCAAATTGATTCTTTCTTCTCTAGGTCAAGAGTTATAAACCAGGAACGAAGAGCAAATGTAGCTAAACTAGCAGTCAAAATTAGAGAAGTGGAGGACTGATTGGGCTTGTGAATAAACAAGCCTGAAATACAGAGTAGACAACATCAAAAACAAACCCAAATACATTATCTATACCAGGTCTAAGGGGTAAGCTTTTCTTCTTATGGAAAGTGGCACACCAATCCAGCATGCCAGTAATGAAGGAACTTAAAGTATAAATGTGATTTCCTAGAGAAGAAAAATTAAAAACACAATACTGCACTGGTTGTTATTGTGGGTCATATAGCAGGTAAGATGATTTTTTTTTTGTGCCATATGACTTATTTTCCACATTTTTCTGTGTTCTTTTAATAACTGATTTTTTTGGCTGTGTGGGTGTGGATAACAGAGATTGTGACTGAGCTGTGTGGAGCCAGATGACAGATCAGAAACTTGTACCAAGGAAAGAGGAGTACATTGTGATACAATGTAACCTCATCACGATCACAAAGTGGACATTGTATAGGCACCACCCCCTTTACACTTATATGCTTACATGCCCCATATTCAGTGTGATAAGCTTAAAGACGGATCTGACTGAGACTTAACATGTGTCTGCCTGCTTCAGACACAGTCTAGGGAGGACACCTTGTGGAAGGTTAATAAAAGGCTTCCTTCCAGATTTCATTAATAAAGTATATTTGAAATTTTATTATAATCACTTGCTCTCTATTATTACTAAATAAAAATTTAAACGATGGTTAGGCTTTAAAGCCGTAATGCTCCTCCAGGAAATAACATATGCAAATGTCTCTTCAGAGAGGAAGCAGACTTTAACTCTAGTGCCACCTATTAAGTAGTGATCCTAAAAGTCAAAAACAACCTTTAATGAGCCTTGTCGAATGACCTAGGATTTGCTAGTTCATGTATATGAGAAGGCTCATTCTAAGGTCAATATTGACTTTTAGGATTGCTACTTCCACTAGAGTTCAAGTCTGCTTCCTCTCTGAATAGACATTTACATTCTCTATACATGACAGCCAGAAATTTTCTTCAGTGACATATCTGGGTGGGGAAGGAGACAAAAAGATATAGCAAACTAGCAAATGTAGTGTTAATTTGTCCAAGAATCCACAGTAGAATTCCAAGGTTGATACTAGATTTCTGCTGAGAAAGTCCCAGTGGCCCACATGAGGATTATTTCCATTGTCATTCACCATTGATAATCGCAGCTTTTCTCTATGGAATCCTTAGAATCAATGATTTTAAAATCCACAGCATAATCATTATTCAGATTGGATATTTTCCGCTTCATATGAAACACCCCTATTTACTTGTAAAGGATGCTGAATGTCAGGGGATTTGATGATGATTTAGGAGCAGATTTCATCCCTCAACCCACCAAAAACCATGGATAAAGTATAACTAACTACAAAGAAAGTGAAAGATAAATTTTAGTAGGAAACATGATAGTTGAAACAAGTCAGTAAAATATATACAATAAGTATTATAGCATCCACTCTCCAAACTGCACGAAGAAGCCTTAGCCCTTACAGATGACCTGTCATATTGTATCCCCGGCATAACTTCTTACCTGATAGACATGAAAAGCGTGGGTAGATTTACCTCGCAGGAAAACTGAGGGTATCCAAACATTTACAAGGGCACGGTGTGATCTGTAACAGAGACAACGAGGTAAAGCTTACTGACATTTACAGGAATGAAGAGGAATAGAACTGATATTTTGTCTACTGGAACAAATAAAAATGTCACGATAATAAAACTAGAATTATTAGGCGGATCGGAGGCAACAAAGTCACGAGGAGACTACGAGGACTTGACAGCCGCAGACGAGCCGAGACATTCCCAACACTTCCTTAATGAGAGTAGTAAATGAGTGGCCTCTCTAATGTGAAGGGCTCCTTTCTCAGCTAAATTGAGATTTTAAAGCAGAAAACAACTTTATGTAACATAATTAAGTAATAAATGCTTGAAGAGCAATTTGATGGTAAAGGCCAGTCTACTCTATTTCCTGCACTGGTAAATAACGCTCAACTATGTGCAAGTGCCAAGTGGAAGAAAATGAATTTCTCAGCTGACCATTGTAGCACAGCACATTTCCCACAAGACTTTCCTTGTGAACAAGCTCAGAAATGCTGTCCACAGTTATTGGCAGCCTACAGCGCAACATGACCGTATGATGATTGCTCAGATGTGTTTTTTGTCTTTTCTTCTTAAACACTTTTTGTACATTTTGTAGACAGGCACATCATGACATTTGACCAAGGTAAAACGTTGCTACTCCAGATACATGTCACTGTCTAAAAGCAATCCAATCAAACTATTAAGTGAATCTCACCAGGTTTTTCCCCTATAAACTGCGGCCACCATCAGTAAGATCTAATATACAGTATTCTAGAAGGCTGTATATGAGGCCCCAATCCTCTCCATATAACATAAAAAATAGCTTTTATTATACTCACTTGGGGCCAGTCCGGTCTGAGGGATGTCACTGATTTTGGTCCTGTCCCTCCTCTCTGCTTGCGATCTCCATCCTTCTTTCTGCTTCGTGTGGATGACGCGTCCTACGTCATCCATGCAGTGTCTTTCATTGCCCTCCTACACACGTGCACTTCTCTCTGGCCTGCTGATGGCAGAGCAAACTTTGTAGTACACATGAGCGGATGTTCTTTAACCTTTCCCGCACCTGAGCATTAGAGTACTTTCCTCTGCCCTCAGCATTGCAGAGAGAATGTGTGTTCAAGAGCACAATGGTTGCAGGATAATGAATTGGCGGTCTTGTAGAAGCGCTACTAAGGCTCAGGCACGAGGAAGATAATGTTTATAAATCGCAACCTTTATTTTCCCCTCACAGCGCCACAACATGTTTCAACTGCTCAAGGATAATAGGAAGTATCTATATAATGATAGAAACTCTATAGTATGGAAGGATATGGTTCTGACAAAGAACCTGCCCTTCCTGATGACCTCACAACCTAGGGGAGGAACTAACAAGCCCCTGATTCCTCCCACTACCAAGGGTGAACTGGGAGAGAGGCGTGGAACGCATGCATGCGTTCCACACGAGCGGCGGACCGGAAAGTGACGTCGCGGAACGATGCGCGTGTCATTTCCGGGGGCGGGGAATACCACATGACCGGGAAATACGGTCATAAAAGGCTGCAGAAGCGGCCGCGGCGGTGTACCTTCAACATACAGACCACTGAGCTATGCTGGGTAAGTACCCAGGGGGCTATAGCACCCAGGGGGGACTGGTACTATACATATAATGATCGGTGCTTTGCACAAATGACATAGACAGGGATAGTAACATCTGATGTCTTGTTTATAGAAACAAATACCATCACAAGGGGCACCTAGGATTAGGACCCCACTAAGAACGGAGCCACACATCCCCTGATGAGGATACTATATCGAAACGCGTAGGGAGTGGAATATGGTGGTAATTTATGAATAATATGAGAGTTCAGCACCAGGCTGTCACTAGTAAAAGGACCTCCTGGAATGAAGGAACTCAAACTGTCTCCTGTTTGAATAGAAGAAAGCGGTGAGACCTTTCCTGTATAAGGGGGGAAGGGGGCTTTTGCATTTTTCTATATGCAGGTATATGTGCCAGCGGGTACAAGGTGGTGAAAAGCGAAACCAGTGTATCTGAGGCTGACATAAGATTTGAAGGTGGAATATACTGAGGGCAGGATAAGCTCTATAGATAACAACTTCAAAGGAACTATAACTCCTAGTATTGTAACGGGGTTTTTTAAGTTGTGACACTTGGGGCATTGTGGAGTCATTGATGTTTATGGGACATCTAGTTTTTAGTATTTATTTAATGTATTTAATCTAGCTATGTGAACTGAGTTTGTACTTCATCCGTCCAAAACCTGGGTTTTTTCAAAACTGTTCTTGCTCAGCATGTCCTATTTTTGCTCTTTTGCTCGGTTTGTCGGCTGTTTCTGAGCGGGTTAAATGAGTTTTTTGTCATTGATCAGCTGGACGTGAAACGGAGAAGAAGCACTTGTTATATTGAACGTGAAAAACTCAGTTTTATGAAACCGAGAAACGTTTATGAGACGAGTTTTAAAATCCATGACTACATGTAATCAGGAAAAGGATTAACAATTAATAAAACTGAGCGGAACCGACGAAAGTCAAGCACCAATGATGATTACAACTTAAACTAATAGCTGTATTGAATACATTATCCCTTTCGGGAAGTGGGGTAAGTAATTATCACTAGGGAGAATAGATATCCTGCTAATCAGATCAACTGCTCAAGGCAGTCTTCCTCAGGTAGTGACACTGCCTGTAGAAGACTGCCTTGAGCAGTTGAAACATGTTGTGGCGCTGTGAGACGAAAATAAAGGTTGCGATTTATAAAATTATCTTCCTGGTGCCTGAGCCTTAGTAGCGCTTCTACAAGACCGCCAATTCTATTATCCTGCAAGCATTCATTCCCCCTGAGGGATCAGCGGCTGGAGCAGCACAGGACCTGGTAAAGGACCAGGTGAATCCCTAGATTATAAGCAGTGACACACATCCGGGGACCGGCACCACGTGACCGGAAAGGTCCTATACGGATAGCTGGGGACCAGCGAGGACGAATGAGCGGAGCGTGTACATTGCCGGGTGTCCCACATACATCAGAGGCTATTACACCGGGTTGTGCAGGTCGTGCACAACCCAAAAGGTGAGTGGCCACCTGTAATAAGCCATATTAACTTGAGCTATAGGGATCCAACACATGCACCCCTTCTGCCTTTTTGCTTACAAGAGTACAATGGAGGACACTGTGTGGATGACGTAGGGTGCGTCTTTCATATGAAGCAGAGAAGGAGGACGCTGATCACAAGAACAATCAGACAGTACCGGACCGGATCGCCTCATAGGTGAATATAATACAAACTGTTTTTTTGCATTATACAGATCAGCCTGGAGACTTAAATACAGGATTCTATAATGCTGTATATAAGGGATCACTAGTGGTGGCTGCAGCTTATAGGGGAAAAACCCAGGGACAGGTTCACTTTAATATGGAAAATGGCATTTTACATAAATTTTCCCATCATATACAAAAACACTTTAATATACCAGAGTACTTATTAAGCTAGTATAAAAATAAAACCACAAAATAAAGACCACTAGCACTACTAATCCTATAAAATAGCTGCCAGACAAGTGTGTGAGCACCCAGTAAATGAGAGGCTAAAAAATTAACAAGTGATTGCTAATATGAAACAGAGTAATGCCCCCAGAAGAAGCGAAGCAAAACAAACGTCAGAGCTGAGGGACGTTGTGCCTGACATTACTGGGGTTGCTGCACATCTTATTTAGAAGGTAGAACCATGTATCTACCCACACTGTTATTGAAGGCTGCACGTTTATTGTAGGACTGAGATATATGATAGTTGTAAACATCGGACATTGGTGATGAACTATCACTAGCATGCTCGGGTGCTCAGTACTTGTAACAAGCAATTAGATGCTCAGATAGTTGGGATTCAAGTACCCAAGTATAATGGAAGTTAATGGGGAACTCTACCATTTTTCTGGGAAATCTTCTGGAAAAATACTCAAGTTCCCCATTGACCTATTATACACAGGTACTCGAGTAGCGCCCATCCGAGCATCTAACTGCTAATTACGATTTTAATTTACTAAAAGCTGCATCTTTATTATCCAAATTGTTCCCAGTTATAAAGGAAGCAAATTAGGTGGTAAAGGAGGGGAAAGACAACCTACTGCCATTGAGTCAAACACAGCAGTCAAAGTGTTAAACGGGCACAAATGCATCAGACTGTGTGGGGTTCATGAAATGTTTTGCTTGAGGACTAGACTTCTCAATTGATTTCAGGGTATAAGTATATAATGAAATGGCTGATATAAAAGGTGAGCTGTCACTTCATAAACGTCACTTTATAAAGCTGATAATAGATAGGTAAATGTGTGAATATGTGAACACTTGAATTTTAATACTATTAAAGTATGTTAAACCTTGCTTTAAATGGATTTAGGCATGCATTGAATATATGAATCAATTTTCCCTTAGATATAGTTATAGTATTAGAGATCATAGATGCCTAATCCATATAGTAGATGGTAAATGGTAAAGGGGTTCTCCGAGAAATGTAATAAAGTAAACATATGACATAAATAATACACATTAAAAATATATATTTTTTCTAAATACCTTTATTTAGCAAAATGTTATGCATTATGTAGTGGACTCGGTCAGGATGGTAAAGATGGCAACCGCCGCCATCAATCAGAATCAGTCCTAGATTAAGCACACAGTAGGACGGGCTGTGTAAAGAAGTAACATCAGCCCATCACCCTGTCAGGCATTGTGAACTCATTGCTCTATTCAGTCAACCTAACAGGATACTGGACTACCATTGAATAAAGGGAAAGATAGTCACGTTTAGTTGACTGAGAATGAACATTCAGCTCAGTCAGCCTGACAGTTTTAGTGCATATGTCTCGTGCTTCATGCAGCTCATCCTACTGTGTGTCCAGGTAGTTGCAATCTTCAAAATATTGACAGAGTGCACTAAATAAATCAAACCTTTTTGCTAAATAAAGGTACCGTATATACTCGTGTATAAGCCGAGTTTTTTAGCACAAAAATTGTGCTGAAAAGTGCCTCCCTCGGCTTATACACGAGTCACTATACGGCTGAGTGTGGGGGGGCCGGTGTCCGGGGGCTGGAGGAGGCAGGGAGAGGCTGTAATATGAGCGCCCGGTCACGTGGGGCCGCTCATTAGTGCAATGCAATATGCACTGCATCCCCCTGTCCATCAGCGGCAGGGGAGCGGTGCATATTACATTGCGCTCCCCCAGTAGTATATACAGGCCCCCGCTCCCCCCCAGTGGTATATAGAGGCCCCCTGATCCCCCCCCCGTAGTATATACAGGCCCCCCGATCCCCCCCCGTAGTATATACAGGCGCCCCGATCCCCCCCGTAGTAGATACAGGTCCCCCGATCCCCCCCGTAGTATATACAGGCCCCCCGATCCCCCCCCGTAGTATATACAGGCCCCCGATCCCCCCCGTAGTATATACAGGCCCCCCGATCCCCCCCCCGTAGTATATACAGGTCCCCCGATCCCCCCCATAGTATATACAGGCCCCCCGATCCCCCCCCCGTAGTATATACAGGTCCCCCGATCCCCCCCATAGTATATACAGGTCCCCGATCCCCCCCCCCCCGTAGTATATACAGGTCCCCCGATCCACCCCCCCGTAGTATATACAGGCCCTCGCGCTATATACAGGCCCCCAGTTGCAGCCACAGACCTGTAAGAGAATAGCTTTCATACTTACCCTCCTCGCTGTTACCCGAGCTCCTCCAGCCTCCTTCCCGCTTCTACCCGGCGGCCGGCGCATCCACAATGACGTCATTGTGCGCGGTCACATGACGCCGGTAGAAGCGGGAAGGAGACTAGGACGCGCGATGACAGCGAGGAGGGTAAGTATGAAAGCTATTCTCTTACATGTCTGTGGCTGCAACCGGGGGCCTGTATATCACTGCGGGGCGGGGGGGGGGGCTTGTATATACCGCAGGGGCCAGTATATACCGGGGGGCCAGTATATACCACTAAGGGGGCCAGTATATACCATTAAGAGGCCAGTATACCACTAAGGGGCCTTGTATACCACTAGGGGGCCTGTATACCACTAAGGGGGCTTGTATATACCACGGGGGCCAGTATATACCACTAAGGGGGCCAGTATATACCACTAAGTGGCCTTATATACCACTAAGGGGGCCCGTATACCACTAGGGGGCCTGTATACCACTAAGGGGGCCTGTATACCACTAAGGGGGCCTGTATACCACTAGGGGGCCTGTATACCACTAAGGGAGCCTGTACACCACTAGGGGGGCCTGTATACCACTAGGGGGCCTGTATACCACTGGGGGGGCCTGTATACCACTGGAGGGGTAAAGGGGGGGCGTATATACCGCGGGGGGCCTGTATATACCACTGGGGGGGGCTGTAACCTCTGATGGGGGCCTGTATATACCACTAATGCAAGCCTGTATATACCACTGGGGAGGCTGCTGTATACTACCACTGGGGAGGCTGCTGTATACTACCACTGGGGAGGCTGCTGTATACTACCACTGGGGAGGCTGCTGTATACTACCACTGGGGAAGCTGCTGTACACTACCACTGGGGAGGCCTGTATACCACTGGGGGGGGGGGGTCTGTATACCACACTGCTGGGGGCTGTATACCTGTGCTGGGGTCCACCCTCAGCTTATACACGAGTCAATGGTTTTCCCAGGTTTTGGGGCAAGAGTAGGGGGTCGGCTTATACACGAGTAATACGGTATTTAAAGAAAAGTTTTATATTTAAATTCTATAATTTAATTTTATTAAATTTATTGAAGTCCCTTTAAGTAAAGTGTGATAAAATAAGATAGTCCAAAGAACTTACTTAGCTGATTCCACATTTTCCATGTAAAAAAACGAATTATTGAAATTGTTGGGCCAAAAAGAAATGAAGAGGTTCTCCATAAATGACTGATGGATACAGGTCTCACTTCTGAGATATAAACCTCTCTCCAGAATGTGGGACCTTTGACTCCCTCTCTGGGATGTGGGGCAGTAAAGCATACTAACTTGTAGTGCTCAAGTAAATGAAGAGATCCATGCACATGCCAGTGGCATGCTTACCAAGGGGCATTAAAAATAGGTACCCAGCACCCGCATCTATCATGTATTCATAGCATAGCCTGTGAACATGCTATAAATGTGGCTGAGCGCGGTTTTTTTTTTCGCGGCCGCACCTGCAGCAAGTGCCAAAACCGCACTTGCCGCACCTGCCACAAGCCCGCATATACATTGTATGGGGCTTGCCGCAACCGTGCCGCAAGTGCAGCCGGTATGCGGTAATCGCGGCAGATGCGGTTTTCTCATCTGCTGCGATTTAAAAAAAACGCTGATGTGAAAGCAGCCTAAGTAAAAAATGTTTTGAATTTCTTCTCTTTGTTGCGGAGACATTAGCTTTTAAATTTTAGAATATACAGTAATTTGTTATAGATCAACTGAGCATTACCAAATAATTGTCTCTGAGGGTGACCAATCATAAACCCTGTAGGGGTTGTATAAATTACTCTTTTCAAAGCTGAAACCCTCCGAAATTTGGTTTAGGTTAAGAAAATAAATTGGCATTAATGTTTAAATATTGGTAATGAACACAGAATGGTCAGATTTTGGCAAGACAAAAGTTTTGTCGCCTGGTCATATAATGCACCCAATCCTAGTTTACATCCTCACATGTGCTCAGTAAATGATCAGTTAATTAATGTGTGTGTCTAAAAAGAAACCCTGCACCCCAGACCTTCACGTAAACGGCAACTTGAGCTCTGACAACATGCCAAAAATCCACCCTGCGACCAAAGCCTTGATTATCAAGACGCTGAAGACCAGATCCACGGCAGAGGTGGCTGGTACCTTTAATGTGTCTCAGCATCAAGTACAAAGAATTAAAAAAAGATACGAAGAGACTGAAGATGTGTTTGACAAGCCCAGGACCAGCAGACCCCGCAAGACAACTGCTCAGAAAGAACGTTTGTGGGGCGTGGCTTAACGCTACACAGGAATGGCCGCTTGATCCGGGAGCTCCCGCTCACACAGGCACAAACGCGGCACAAACAGCGCTCCAGTACCGGGACCGCCGCCTGAAACGGCACCTACACACGCGGGAGAACCGTGGGCTTCTATGGGCAAAACCAGGAGCGAGAAGCGCGACTCTTTACAGCGCGTTACTGACTATTTCCCGAGCTCCAAGCCTGCAGAAAGCGCTCCTAAGATGGCGCCGACCTCACCACGCGCGGCCCGCTCCTCCTCCAGACGGAGCTCTGTGGCCTCATCAGTATCAGCCGGCGGAGATCAGGAGGAATTACCGGTCACACAGAGCAGCATGAAAGCGATGCTGTCCTCCATGCTTGCATCCCTCCGGACCTCACTGCAGCAGGACATGAAAGGTATGATGGCAGAAACAAAAAGGGAGCTGGCAGAGGTGGGGGGCAGGACTGACAGGCTGGAGAGGAAGATGGTGGAACTTGTGAACTCACATAATGACCTGTTGGACGCGCACGAAATGTTAAAAGCTGACATGCATAAGGTTCAGACAAAACAGTTGGACCTTGAAGACCGCCATAGGCGAAATAATGTGCGCATAAGAGGAATCCCTGAGAGTGTGCAACCTAACGACCTCCGCCCATTGCTGCAGGAGTACATTATGGCGGCCATGCCTGAGGTGCAAAAGAAAGACATTATAATTGATAGAATTCACAGAGTGCCTAAGCCATCTCATATTAACCCCTCCCTGCCTAGAGATACCATTGCACGGATTCATTTTTATGAACTCAAAGAGGACTTCCTATACTGTTTGAGAGGCAAGCCAGCCCTGCCAGAGAGATTCTCCTCACTAATGGTGTTCTCTGACCTATCTCCAGGTACGCTAGCACTACGGAGGGCTTTCCAACCGTACACCTCTGTCCTCAAAAAACAAAACATATCATACATGTGGGGTTTCCCAACTAAACTTCTGGTGCGCAAAAACGACACCACACATGTCTGCCTCCTCCCAGCTCAGGCAGCCAAGATACTAATCCAGTGGGGTCTCGGATCTCCAACAAAGACCGGGGGACACACTCCTCCACCAGAAGCCCACAAGAAACATGTTGACCCAGAATGGTCCACGGTCTGAGAGCATATATTAGAGCCTGTGAATGGCTCATTTTTCTTTTTCTCTGCCTTTTCCTGATATTTTTGGCTCCTCCAATTTCCCCCATTTATTCACTTCCGGATCTGGCCAGAACTTAAACTCTGATACATCCAGGGAATACATCTGAACTCCTGGATATTCCCCACAGAGTGTTTTCTCTTCACTCGCTGGACAATCAACCAAGAACGAGGATGATTTCTCCGTTTTTGCAGTTTTTTTTTACTTTCTGTTATTTTTACAATTTACTTAATTCCACTCACCGGAGGATGAAGAGTTGGTCCTCTATGGTGGTGGAAACGGTTCCTGATTTTTCTCCCCCAGCTTTCCCTTTTTTCTCCTCCAATGCTTTTCCACCACTGTCCACGATAGACAGGGGACTTGTGACTATCCCCACAGTCTACTGGGTCAGGATATGATGTTAAATTATAAGTACATTGTGTTTATTACCTTACCATGAGTATTTCTCTGTTATCCATTAATGTCAATGGGTTAAACTCCCCTGCAAAAAGATCCATAACATGGCGACACCTGCGCAAGTCTAACAGTGATGTCATATTTGTACAGGAAACACACCTACTGGCCGAAGATAATAGCAGAATGCACTCACATATATACCCCCACCAATTTTTCGCCAATAATCCCAAAAAAAAGGCGGGTGTGGGAATTTTCATAAAAAATTCTGTGATATTTAATCTAGAATTGGTTATACCGGACCCAGACGGTCGTTATTTAATCCTATTATGTACATTTAACAACTGTCGTTACACTCTGGTTTCGGTATATGCCCCTAATTCTGGCCAAATTGGGTTTTTACGGTCCCTCCTGGACAAAGTGCAACTCCATAGATGGGGACACAGAGTTTTCTGCGGCGACTTTAACGTCCCAATGTATAAAAGAATGGACTGTTCTGGACCATCTCATACACGCGGTGAAATGGGCCCATTAGCTTCTGAGAATGGTCTACACGACGTGTGGAGATACCAGCACAGCGAAGAACGTGATTATACGTTCTATTCAAACAGATATCACACATACAGTCGTATAGATGTTATATTAATAGACGATGCACTGTTACACAAATGTCAACAAGCAGACATAGGTAACATAACATGGTCTGACCACGCACCAGTTTCACTAAAGATTTCTGACCCCTCGGCCATCAGACCCCCACATATGTGGAGATTGAATACATACCTGCTAACCAACCCAGAGGTGATAACAGACGTAACAAATCAAATCAAAGAGTACTTCTCAATAAATGATAATGGGGAAGTACAAGATGAAGTTTTATGGCCATCTCATAAAGCGGTAATTAGAGGATTACTCATCAAAATAGCTGCTTTCATGAAAAAGAAGTACACGGCGGATATGACGAATACTCTACATACCATTATGTCACTTGAAAAATAACACAAAGAGACTCCATGCCCACAAACCCTAAAGACTTTATTAGAAACCAGGAACCACCTGCGCTCCTTTTGTTACAAAAAGCAGAAAAAGATCTTAAAAAATTAAAAGCAAAATATTACGGGATGGGGGACAGAGCGGGCTCACTTTTGGCCAGACGGGTAAAAAGGAGAGCCGCACGGTTCCGTATACCCTACCTCATATCACCGGCAGGAAAACAAATTCGTAACCCCATCTCTATTGCAAATCAATTCCGAACATATTATGAATCTCTATATAACTTAAAACACGATAAGAACATCTCACAACCTAACGAAACCCTGATTAAAAATTTTTTAGATAAAATTAACCTTCCAAAACTAACAGCAGACCAACTGAACAATCTAAATGCCCCGATCACAGAATTGGAGCTCAAACGAGCAATTAACTCCACTAAAGGGGGAACTGCACCTGGGCCGGACGGTTTCTCCTTCATGTATTATACACAATTTTCCCAGATTCTATCCCCTTACTTATTGAGGTTGTTCGCATACTGGCGATCCAGGGGGGAGATTAAACGTGAGGGTTTGGAGGCTATAATAACTACCCTTCCTAAACCAGGGAAAACACCCACAGAACCAGGTAACTTTCGCCCGATCGCTCTGCTCAACTGTGACACCAAGTTATACGCGAAGGTGTGGGCTACCAGACTGATGGAAGTCTTACCATCCCTGATAAACCCAGACCAGGTCGGATTTGTGCCGGGTCGACAGGCACGAGACGGAACCAGACGCCTTATAAATATTCTTGAACTAATGGAAAGATCCGACTCCCCCGGTGTGCTACTGTCCTTAGATGCAGAAAAAGCTTTTGACAGAGTACACTGGGGGTATGTTGAAGCTGTACTAAACAAATTTGGTATTATCGGCCCGATACAGTTGGCTATAATGGCGTTATACTCTTCCCCTAATGCTTCCGTCTGTGCCTCTGGCTTCGTATCAGATCCCTTGGACATCTCTAATGGCACACGCCAGGGGTGTCCTCTCTCTCCCCTAATATTTGCGCTGGTTATGGAACCCTTGGCGGAGCGAATCAGGCGAAACATCGGGATTGAAGGAATCAGAATTGGCGATACAGTACACAAAATAGGGCTTTACGCCGATGACGTCATTCTGACCTGCTCCAATGTACTGCCGTCTCTGCAAGAAATAATGTCTATCTTGAGGGACTTCTCTGACATATCTTATTACCGTCTAAATATTTCTAAGTCCATCATATACCCAATAAACGTGTCCACGCAGATGGGTGAGGATATAAGACGTCAATTCTCATTCACATGGGCAGGTGAGGGCTTCAAATATTTGGGAATATACATAACCTCTATGAAAAACATTGTAAAAACGAACATGGACTTAATATCAAAAGATATGGGCAATGAATTAGACAAAATGGCCCCCATGTGTCTTTCCTGGATCGCCAGGATCCAACTAATAAAGATGCTCATACTCCCCAAATTGATATATTTATTTCGGTGTTTACCATTATCCTTTCCAAGAACATGTTTAAACAGATTACAACACATCCTCGGCAAGTTCATATGGGCGGGGAAGCCTCACCGCGTGGCTCACAAAACCATGATCCTACCATATAACAGGGGTGGCTTGGGGGTTCCCGACGTCCTCACATATCACAGAGCGGCGCTTATGGAGCCGGCACAGTTTTGGTGGAATGGAAATTCCAACTTGATTGGTTGGCTACAAATAGAAACCCAAATGACTCCCGCCAAATCCCTCAGACTACTCTTAGAAGCAGATCTCTTATATAACCAGGAGAAAAAAGAGAATCTCGCTACCATGAATGCTTTGCTGAGAATATGGCATCATCTGAGCAAAACCCACCTCCAATTTTTATATAGATATATTTCTCTCACTGCAATAGAGACTATGATACCTAACCTCTCTCTTGTACGCTGGAAGGAAGGTGGTGTAACAACTTTGAAGGATCTTATAGACACAGGGGAGGTTAAATCTTTTCAGGACATAGCAAATAAATATACTCTGCCCAACTCCCTATTTTACCAATATTTACAGATTAGACATCTCATACACACTAGTAGAATTCCACTCTTTGACTTTACTCAGGTGGACTTCGCACTACAGAGGTACTTTAAATCTACATCTAACCAGCATGGAATCTCCATCATTTATCAATCCTTAATATCCCCAACTGGAGATACCAAACTCCCATATATGAAAATATGGGAACGTAGACTCTCATTTGAGGCGACTCCTGAGTCTTGGTACAGTGCAGCCACACATGCTTCAAAATATTCGTCATGCCTCAACCATATGGAGCAGGCAAAAAAGCTCCAACTAAATTGGTACCTAACCCCATTGAGACTGAGTAAATTTCAACCTGCACAATCAGGGGAATGTTGGAAAGGCTGCTCACAAGAAGGCAACACAGAGCACATGTGGTGGTACTGTCCGAAGGTGAAAGAATTCTGGAGAGTGACAGAGCAGATGCTGAAACAGATCACGGGCTTGCCAATCACTTTGACCGCCCCCCTAGCCCTTCTGGGTATTGACATTGAAAAGTTCCCACCGCTCCTTAAACCCATTATCACCAACGTACTGATTGCCTCCAGGATGTGCATTGCTAAGCACTGGAAAAGCAGAACAACCCCACATAGGGACGAACTCATATCCCTCATAAACCTACACATGCAATATGAAACAGTCCTCTCTCATGAACATAAAACCAAAACTAAGAAATTGTGCTGGTGGGACCCCTGGGCATCATCACAATATACGAAGATGCATACTTAGAAATAAACCTGACTTGTTCAGGCTCCGTTAAATAACCAACTAAATGACCACAACCATGATTATAGATACAATAAACATACGCTCAAAACTTTACATGATATATCAGATGATAATCTCAGGTATTTCTTTGATAACTGACCAAAAATGCATATTATGGTGGAAACTATCCCTTCCCCCCCCTTCCCTCCCCTCTACATTCCTTTTTCTGTACCTTCTTAAACTTTATAATGTTAATTTTTATAATGTTGTAACGTAAACTACTACTGCATGAAAAATATTGTGGTACACGGTTGTGCCTTTGTTTATATGTGTACATATTTGAACATCCAAATAAAAACCAAATGTTTCAAAAAAAAAAAAAAAAGAAAGAACGTTTGTTGGTTAGAAAATCCATAGCAAGCCCCTCTTCCACTGAAGCAGAGCTCCAACAGGTCTGGTCACCTCGAGTCCCTGTATCAACTAGAAGAGTTTGTAGGATTCTGTCTTGAAATGGCCTCCATGGTTGAATCAATGCCCAGACTCCAGCACTAAACAAAAGGCAAATAAAAAAAAAAAACGTGTGGCATTTGCAAAGTCCCACAGAATGGTAAACAGATGGACACTGAAAAACTGGCAGAAGGTGGATTTCTCTGATGAATCTTTAGTAGAATTACACCACAGCCACTGCAAATCAATGTCTCATTGAGGTCCGTGGAAGGGGTAGGATCCCCGAAACGGAGATCCGTCATCTCTGCTGTCTCTGCACCCCTCCCTCCTGAGTGGGACCCTGGAATGAGGGTACCCAAATAAAGCACCTTTGAAACACGCCCGGTGGGTGCCGCTATCTTTTTTCTTTTTATGCTATTAACTATGACTAATAGCACCACAACTTCATTCACTAATGTTATGCGACATATATTCGTATTTTGAGTTAATTTTTTGTTTGAGAATCACATTACTTCCTTTGGGCAACAAAACATTTGTCTTGCCAAAATCTGACCATTCTGTGTTAATTAAATGATCAATATTTCAGCATTGATGCCAATTTATTTTCTAAACCTAAACCACATTTCGGAGGGTTTCAGCTTTCAAACAAGTAAATTACACAACCAATGGATGAATTTAACATCAGGTTATAAGCTTTTATTTACATAACATGGATAAGCGACATAACTTCTGTCAGGGAGTGTAGCTGCAGTTACGTATCATTACAAACACTTTAAAATCGGTTTGTAATGATACATTCTTAAGCTACTGTGTACAGCTAAGCTGAGTTACTTATTATTACAAAACACTTTGAGATCCCATCTAACAGTGCTGTCGACTTTGATGCTCTCCCACACTGATTAGCATGGGAAGAAATCTGGAAGTGGTTGTAATGGTACATAACTCAGCTCTGCTGTACTTCTACATATTAGGTGCGGAGATCAGTGAAGAGAGAGGGCGTGTTCTTTACTCTCCTGTATTTGTTGCTACCTGCTTATAATTGTGCTCACCGAAAAAAAAGGTTAAAGTTACCCCAACACAACAAATGTTTATCAAAAGAGAGTATAAAATATAACTTTTACTTCAGTAGTTAAAATATCAGACTATATGTCCTGTTACACACAAACACAAACACACTGAAAAGGCGAGAGAGGTAAGACAATAGCCCTGTGCTCTCCCTATTCTTGCCCTGCCTGACAACAGAGTTTTCAATGCCTAAAAAATAAAGAAGGAGTGCTGTCCCCGTACCTCGACGGCTGACCCTAAAGTCCCTAATCAAATTATAACCGGTACCCAGGGATTAGTCAGTAAAAAACATCCATACCACTAGTCTCACAGGAGCCTTATACATGCCACAAAATGATTTCATAGAGTACGCGTCTATCCCTTATACTCAGAACACTGCTCAGGTAGTTCCAAAAGCATAGCTCAGTTCCTTATGATGGTCAAAATTTATTTTATCCCCAAGCACTGTTATCTAAAGGAAGAGGTCCTGTCAGCCCTCATGGCATTCCAGGGCTGATTATGTTTTCCCTGCAGCTTCATCTCTTATTCACTCCTGATGAATCCAATGACAGCAAAAGGGGGAAACATGTCGAGTGGTGGAAAACTGGAAACCAGCTAAGTGAATTGTCTTATTATTGACCTGCCTAGATCTGTCCCATGTCCACAGTGATGGTTTGAGTCACACTGTGAACACAGTTTGGTCCTACCAATGCTTCCACATTATGGATAGATGTTTGACTAAATATCCCTTATACATTTGCATTATTACCTGGTGTATTGAGGAGAACAGTGCAGATCATACCATTTATACACTAGCGGGTCTGGTTAATATATCATGTTCTATAGTATTACTTAATATAAATCATGGATATATCTTTGATCAGAGCTATCTATTGTCCAGGCTTACTCTGTGATAAAAAAAAAAAAGGATATAAAAATTTTTTTTTGACTGTCAAAAGGCACTGATCTATGCATTTGGAATTAGCTGAGCAGTGTTCAGAGTATAAGGGATAGACCCGTACTCTAGGAAACCGTTTTGTGGCATGTATAAGGTTCCTGTGAGACTAGTGGTATGGATGTTTTTTGACAACTGAGCCCTGGGTATCAGTTATCATTTGACTGGAGACTTTAGGGTCAGCTTTCAGGGTACGGGGGCACCACTCATTTTTTTTAGGTGTTGAAAACTCTGTTTGTCAGGCAGGTCAAGAGCTTGGAGAGCACAGGCCTATTGTCATACCCCTCTCCCCTTTTCAGTGTGTTTATGTGTTTGTGTGTAACAGGACATATAGTCTGAGATTTTAACTAATGAAGTAAAAGTTATATTTTAGAGGTATACCCTTTTTTGATAAACAACTACTTATAACTGGTCAACGCTGTGAAGGGGAAGAAGTACACATCCCCAAAGTAGAATATCTGATAACACCCAGTTAAACTAGAACATAAGTTATAACCTAAACTTTACATGCTAATATCTCTGTAATGTAGATTGGAAATTAAAAAATATTTATTTATTTCATGATGTGGAGAGTGTAATATGCTCATACTGGTGATAAGTCCTCTTTAACATATATTCTGACATGCCACTGAAACATTTCAAAATAAAGCAGCAATAACTACACATTACAGGGAGTGGGGAAATTCAGATTATTGATTGTGATGTATCAGAAAAAAAAGCTATATCAGCCATTAATGAACATCCAAAGCCACACATTCTCTGACATGTACTGACATGTATCAATAATGTGTCAATTACATATTACAAAACAACGAAAGAAAGAAATAAAGAGATAGCAGGGACGTTTCATTATGAATGAAGTTGCTTTGTAGAACACACTTAGCAACCGGACAGTCTATTGATGAAGCTAGAGCGGCGCTGTGCCAACACAAGCGAAGTTAGAGACCTACATACATGGAATGTGTCATTTTATTATGGGAGTTGAATGATATGATTTGTATGAAAGATACAGAATGTTTTTAAATGTTCACTTTTTGATGTAGGGTAACACAACTTTGATAAGTTTCAGTCATATATTTTTAAAGGTGAATACGTTGTATAGATGATTTATGAGCTAATTCTCAGAAAAGTTAGAAACTCAAAGGGATTCGATGCCTTGAGATGAGCAAGTTCTTAAACTTACATTTCAAAGTCTGACAAACTCTGGTCTTCAGATGTTTGACTCAAATCTCCAGGGACCTAGAAAGACAAAAGCAGAATACATTATAGAGTGTATCCAATAACAATTAAAGACAACTATCTAGATTAAAATTATGAAAAAATAGGTGAGTCTTGTCTAGTTATTTTTCTTTGTATTTTCTTACATTTGCATTATTTTTTTTTTTTTTTTAAAAAGCTGTATAACTTCTTTGAGAATAGAATAAAAAGGTAAGAAAATATCATTACGATAAAATCCTTAACAACCATTAATAACAAATCACCTCAATCAGTGGCGTAACTTGAAGCTTATGGGCCCTGATGAGAAAGATCCAATGATGCCCCTAATTATTGTTAGGGCCCTTTCACATCAGCGTTTTTTTAAATTTGTGGCAGATGCGGTGAAAAAACAGCATCTGCCGCAATTACCGCATACCGGCTGCACTTGCGGCGCGGTTGCGGTAAATGCCATGCAAAGTATAGACGTACTTGCGGCAGGTGCGGTTTTGCACTTGCAGCAGGTGCGGCCGCGAAAAAAACCGCGGCTGACCGCGGTTTTTTTCGCGCCCGCACCTGCCGCAAGTGAAAAACCGCACTTGCCGCACCTGCCGCAAATACGCCTATACTTTGCATGGCGTTTACTGCAACCGCGCCGCAAGTGCAGCCGGTATGCGGTAATTGCGGCAGATGCGGTTTTTTCACCGCAGCTGCCGCAAATTTCAAAAAACGCTGATGTGAAAGGGCCCTAAGTCTTTAAAAGCATTAGACTTTTTATATAGGTCAAAGAGACCTTTTTGGGGTCCCCAAGGCTACAGGGTCCAAGTGCGGTTGCAACACCCGCCCCTGTTGTGGTTACGTCCCTAACCTCAATCTTCACTGAAAACCCCAGGGGATGAATCAACATCAATAGCAAAGTAATTCTTCTGGTCCAACATCAGCAGTTAAAAAGTCCCAACATTAAATTTATGCCACCATTTTATGATGCGATGTCCAACGGGCTAATTTTGGTGTGATGTCCATGACTGCATACGTTAACGAAAAAGAAAAGAAAAGGAGTATGAAACCAATAGAAGGCTGAGTAGAACAATTTTGCAAAAAAAATCATCTCATTTTATAATTCGGCAGAGAAGTACTTTGGCTTTGAGGAGTCTATAAACTAATTCTTTTATACATTCAAAAGGCACAATTTCTTAAAAATTGCATCCATACCTTGAGTAGGCTTTGCAGTTTTCTCTCCTCATTTTCCTCACCATCACGCAATTGCACATTATAAAAATGTTAAATTGCTATGTGTTTGTCTCTGCGACACACTAAAAACCACGGTCTACCCATGAAGATGACGGATAACGCTCTTACTGAAGGAGTAAGCAAGCAATAACATTGCTCTGCCAGGAAATCGATGTCAGGAATTCCCAAATAACTATCACATGCTTCCAATCTATTTGGATTTATTTCTAATCTACAGAGAACATATGCAACTTTTATGACTCAAATTGCTGAATATTTAAATGTTACATTATACATCAGGGAAGGAAAGTGGGGTTGGAACATAAAAGGCTGGAGGTAGAATATGCAAAGCGTGGTTCAGAAATCACATTTAGCTGGATACACTTTTCACATAAAAGGTTCATATAAGGACATCTTACCTAGAAAGTTGCTGATTTGCTATGTAACCTCTTTCAGAGGTGTTGTGTAATCATTATTTAAATATCAGCATAGGTAGCATTACTATCATCTTTACAGGGAACCTGTCAGTTTCTCTATGTACCCAGATCCATGAGCAGTTCTAGCTGCATATCTCTAATCCCTGGCTGACAGTCCTTTTATATACGGTAGTAAAATACATAAACAGGTCTTTAGAAAAAGTACCGTATTTTTCGCTTTGTAAGACGCAATGGATTATTAAACGCACCCTAAATTTGGTGATGGAGAAGAGAAAAAAAATAATTTTTATTGTTAAATGGGGTCTGTCTTATAATGCCTGTGTCCATTTTACAATCCCTATATACAGTGGTTATGGAAAGTATTTAGACCCCTTTAAATTTTTCATTCTTTGTTTCATTGCAGCCATTTGGTATTCAAAAAAGTTTATTTTTTTCTTATTAATGTGCACTCTGCACCCCATCTTGACTGGAAAAAAAACAGAAATGTAGAAGTTTTTACAAATTTATTAAAAAAGAAAAACTGCAATATCACATGGTCATAGGTATTCAGACCCTTTGCTCAAACTCATATTTGTCACATGCTGTCCATTTCCTTGTGATCCTCCTTGAGATATTTCTACTCACTCATTGGAGTCCAGATGTGTACAATTAAACTGATAGACCTTTCTATATAAGACCTCCAAGCTCATGGTGCAAGTCAGACCAAATGAGAATCATGAGCTTAAGGAGCTCAGAGACAGAACTTTGGCAAAGCACAGATCTGGCCAAGGTTACAAAAGAATTTCTGCAGTACTTAGGGTTCCTAAGAGCACAAATGACCTCCATAATCCTTAATGGAAGATGTTTGGGACCACCAGAAGTCTTCCAAAACCTGGCTGTCCAGCCAAACTGAGCAATCATGGGAGAAGAGGGTGAGAGGGATAAAGAAGAACCCAAAGATCACTGTGGATGAGCTCCAGAGATGCAGTAAGGAGATGGGAGAAAGTTCCACAAAGTCAACTATCACTGCAGCCTCCACCAGTCAGGCCTTTATGGCAGAGTGGCCCGTCGGAAGCCTCTCGTCAGTGCAAGACATATGAAAGTCCGCAAAGAGTTTGCAAAAAAAAAAAAAAAAAACATGTAGTACTCCAAGACTATGAGAAATAAGATTCTCTGGTCTGATGAGATGAAGATAGAACTTTTTGTTGATAATTCTAAGCGGTATGTGTGGAGAAAACCAGGCACTGCTCATCACCTGCCCAATACAATCACAACAGTGAAACATGATGGTGGCAGTATCACGCTATGGGGGTGTTTTTCAGCCCAGACAGAGTGTTTACACCCCAGACTGTCATCTGCATCATCATACAAAACCGTGCATTTATTACATAGCAGCGTCATATGCAGCAACCAGCTTTGTACCCCCTTCACCATTGAGCTTCTCTGATGCTGGGTGTATGTGTCCTGGCTTCAGAGTCGCTTACTGCACACGTTTAGAAGTCCGATAATGGGCACTACTCTGAAGCTGGGTGTACGCGTGCTGGCTTCAGAGAGGCATAGTGCGCATGACCAAAAGTGCAGATGACAACCAATCATGCGCAGTGAGCATCCCTGAAGCTGGGGATGCATACACCTGGCATCAGAGAAGCTCAATGGTAACGAGTACAGAGCCACGCGATGCAGATGACGCTACTGTGTAAAGCATGTTATCACACCCACAAAGGCGTTTATAACATGCCAAGAGGGCCGACTAGTTGGGAAATTAACTCTCTAATTAGCATATAATAAACAGACTGTAGAAGTACTTGTTCTACAGATTTGTATATGGATGCTACTATATGCTGGGACTGTTAGGCAGAGATTATAGATATGGTCAGAGATCATCTCGTGGTACTGGGTGCACAGGGAACCTGACAAGTTCCCTTAAAAGAGAATTTATCAGAAGAACTTTACCAAACTATAATATATATATATACAGTTGCGGCCAAAGCATTGACACCCCTGCAATCCTGTCAGATAATACTCAGTTTCTTCCTGAAAATGATTGCAATTACAAATTCTTTGGTATTATTATCTTCATTTAATTTGTCTTCAATGAAAAAACACAAAAGAGAATGAAGCAAAAAGCAAAACATTGATAATTTCACATAAAAAATGCAAAAATGGGCCAGACAAAAGTATTGGCACCCTCAGACTAATACTTGGTTGCACAACCTTTAGCCAAAATAACTGCGATCAACCGCTTCCAGTAACCATCAATGAGTTTCTTACAATGCTCTGCTGGAATTTTTGACCATTCTTCTTTGGCAAACTGCTCCAGGTCCCTGATATTTGAAGTGTGCCTTCTCCAAACTGCCATTTTTAGATCTCTCCACAGGTGTTCTATGGGATTCAGGTCTGGACTCATTGCTGGCCACCTTAGAAGTCTCCATTGCTTTCTCTCAAACCATTTTCTAGTGCTTTTTGAAGTGTGTTTTGGGTCACTGTCCTGCTGCAAGACCCATGACTTTTGAGGGAGACCCAGCTTTCTCTTACTGGGCCGTACATTATGCTGCAAAATTTGTTGGTAGTCTTCAGACTTCATAATGCCATGCACACGGTCAAGCAGTCCAGTGCCAGAGGCAGCAAAGCAACCCCAAAACATCAGGGAACCTCCGCCATGTTTGACTGTAGGGACCGTGTTCTTTTCATTGAATGCCTCTTTTTTTCTCCTGTAAACTCTATGTTGATGCCTTTGCCCAAAAAGCTCTTACTTTTGGTAAGAAGTGGGGTCTTCCTGGGTATCCTACCATACAGTCCCTTTTCATTCAGACGCCGAGGGATAGTACGGGTTGACACTGTTGTACCCTCGGACTGCAGAGCAGCTTGAACTTGTTTGGATGTTAGTCAAGGTTCTTTATCCACCATCCACACAATCTTGTGTTGAAATCTCTCGTCAATTTTTCTTTTCCGTCCACATCTAGGGAGGTTAGCTACAGTGCCATGGGCTTTAAACTTCTTGAGGACACTGCGCACGGTAGACACAGGAACATTCAGGTCTTTGGAGATGGACTTGTAGCCTTGAGATTGCTCATGCTTCCTCACAATTTGGTTTCTCATGTCCTCAGACAGTTCTTTGGTCTTCTTTCTTTTCTCTATGCTCAATGTGGTACACACAAGGACACAGGACAGAGGTTGAGTCAAGTTTAATCCATGTCAACTGGCTGCAAGTGTGATTTAGTTATTGCCAACACCTGTTAGGTGCCACAGGTAAGTTACAGGTGCTGTTAATTACACAAATTAGAGAAGCATCACATGATTTTTCTAACAGTGCCAATACTTTTGTCCACCCTCTTTTTCATGTTTGGTGTGGAATTATATCCATTTTGGCTTTAGGACAATTTATTTTGTGTTTTTTCATTGAAGACAAATTAAATGAAGATAATAATACCAAAGAATTTGTGATTGCAATCATTTTCAGGAAGAAACTGAGTATTATCTGACAGAATTGCAGGGGTGTCAATACTTTTGGCCACAACTGTATATTATATATATACCCTGTTTAACCCGAAAATAAGGCGCCCGGGGATTTGGCCAGGGTGCTTAATATAAGGCACCCCCCCCTGAAAATAGGACGTGGCAGGCAGGCAAAAAAATAAATAAATCATACTCACCTACTCAGCTGCCTCTGCCGCCGCCATTGTTCCTCCGGAGCTTGCCGCCGCCACCGCCACTGCCGCTGCTTGATGTCACCCGATGTGTGTATATAGCCGGGCGCTGCAGATGTACGATGGTAAGCCATCAGCCTATCAGGCGGTTGCTGGCGTCTGATTAGTCGCGGCATTACTGTGCATCTCCTGTACAGAGGTCATCTGCGCCGCTCAGCATAGATGTACGGTAATGCCGTGGCCAATCAACCGCCAGCAGCCGCCTGATTGGCTGATGGCATACCACTGTACATCTACGGCGCCCGACTATGTACACACCGGGTGACATCAAGTGGCGGCGGTAAGCTCCGGAAGGCTCCAGTGATGTGTCTGACTGTGTGTATGTGGCTGTGTGTGTGTTTGACTGTGTGTGGGTGTGTGGCTAGAGGGATGTTGGAGGAGGATGGGGAGCTACAAAGGGACAGTGACGGATGATGGGGTCTACAGAGGGATAGTGGAGGATGATGGGGGCTACAGAGGGATAGTGGAGGATGATGGGGGCTACAGAGGGATAGTGGAGGATGATGGGGGGGCTACAGAGGGATAGTGGAGGGTGATGGGGGGGCTATAGAGGGATAGTGGAAGAAGATGGGGGGCTACAGAGGGATAGTGGAGGATGATGGGGGCTACAGAGGGATAGTGGAGTATGATGGGGGGCTACAGAACGATAGTGGAGGATTAGGGGGCTACAGAGGGATAATGGAGGATGATGGGGGCTACAGAGGGATAGTGGAGGATGATGGGGAGGTACAGAGGGATAGTGGAGGATGATGGGGAGCTACAGAGGGATAGTGGATGATGCTTAATATAAGGCACCCCCGAAAATAAGACATGGTGCAACTTTTGGACGGTGTCTTATTTTCGGGGAAACACGGTATATATATATATATATATATATATATATATACTAGAAAGAAACCTTGCAGCACTCAGCTACTACCAATGATGTACATATGCTGACAAGCTATATATATATGAGAAAAAATTTAAAAACTTACGTTTTTTTCAAAAAACTCAAAATTCTTATTATTTTTTTTTAAATCTGAAGTTCTTAGTACACACATTGGCCAATGTCTGCTTGCTCGTCGACTGCGACAAAGTGACTTCAGGTCCGACGAGTCCTATCGCTGACACCCAAGTCCTCCTTGTCCACCCTACCCTACTTTTTTTTCTCTTATGTATCGTGTGGAGTGGCTGGCTCCATTACTGCAATGTGCACCCTCGTTGCAAACAGGTGATCTAGGGTCTAGATGGTGTCCGCCCACTTAGTAGTGGGGTAGGGTGGACAAGGAGGACTTGGGTGTCAGCGATAGGACTCGTCGGACCTGAAGTCACTTTGTCGCAGTCGACGAGCAAGCAGACATTGGCCAATGTGTGTACTAAGAACTTCAGATTTAAAAAAAAATAATAAGAATTTTGAGTTTTTTTAAAAAAACGTAGGTTTTTAAATTTTTCTCATATATATATATATATATATAGCTTGTCAGCATATGTACATCATTGGTAGTAGCTGAGTGCTGCAAGGTTTCTTTCTAGTATATTGACTCAGCATCCCTGCTGGCACCAGTTCACATTGTCTGTGAGTGCTGTGCAGTTTTTTTCCTCTCTTATATATATATATATATATATATACACACACACACACAAATATATACACAAATGAGATATATATGTATTGTATGTTACATCTTTGTCACTCCGGTTAAGCACTGCATACTTCTCCTTGAATGGCAGCTCAAAGTCACACAACATAACAGATATCAATCATGCAGTTTGTGGTCGGCTCCTGTGCAACCGAACTCGCTTTTGTGGTCAACTCAACTGATCAAGATATCATCCACTCTTCTGGGACTGATGCAGTTTGCAAAAGAAATGTGGTCTATTTGCATGAAACAGTTCGGTTTGGCTTTCCCTAGATCTCCAATCATCTCCTACATTTACCAACCTGTAATACCAAAAAGCTTGGAACCAACAATGATTCACCCGTGGACCTCAGCCAGCCTTTTAGTTATGAAGATGTAGTTGATGGAGATTCATTGAAGATTCACTTACTTCACTCTATGAAAGCCAACTTTTCAATAGCCAGCTGAGAATTCTTCCAATTTATGCAGATAAAACTTAGTACTATCGCTCTCCGATTCAATGGGAGTCTCTAAGTCAACTGACTTTGATTGTATAGGAGAGATCCATCAACTAGAGGGTTGATATATTTCATATATAAAATAGATAATGCCCCATAAACAGACTCCATAGGAAACTGGTTAAGTGGGAGTTCTTGCTGAGAAGAGAGTAAACCCCCCAGAGTTGGCAATGTGTTTAGGACAAGGTGGCCAAAACCGCCATATGCACCTTGTATAAAAAGAATCAAAATTACATCTTGATGTTTTGGTAACACACCACAGAATTCCTGTTTAAACCTATTCCCCAGCTCCTAAGAATCTGCTGCCGTTGGTTGGATCTCATTATCACAATTTTTGGACCTGCTCTAAGTTAACTGGATTGTGGGATTTAGTAAAAATTTTAATACAAAGGTACTTTTTGCAGATGTGACACTAGAATCTGTAATCTATCTTCTTAATGTTACTCCCAGAGGGATGGGTAATAACTCTTCAAAATTACTACTGCATATATTAACAGCTGCTAAATGCAGGGTTGCTCTCCATTAGAAACAGTCTAATCCACCCTCCTATCAGGATTTGTGACATTCGTAGAATGAAATAGTTGATGGCTTTGTTAAATTCAGGGGTGGACCATTTTGATACTATTTGGGCTCCTTGAGACTATTTCTGGGCTCAATTTAATAATTAAGAATCTAATATTTATTGATCCCTCCCTTCTTTCCCCTTACTGTGTGTTTATCAATTATTAGGATGGAAATTCTGTATAGGTTAATTGGATAAGAATTGGTTACTTTAAACTGAATGTACAACTTCTTTAATAAGGGTGTATTAGCCCAACATTATTATGATTGTTGCATTACCATACATTTTTATTAGGAGCCACTAGAGGGCCTAAAGTCTTTTAATTACCATATTTTTCATGCCATAAGACGCTACCAGATTTTAGAAATGGAAAATAGGGGGAAAAAATTGAACCATAAAATGTGGCCATGAGGCAATGTTATAGGAAGGGGGATCTGCTGCTGACCCTGTTATGGCTGTAAGGTCCCCATATCCTGTACTATTGTCCCCCATCCTAGTATAATATCATCCTGATTTAGTCATCATCCTAGTATATGGCCCATCCTGGTATATGCTCCATCCTGCTAAATGCCCTCATCCTGGTATATGGCTCTCATCCTGCTAATGCCCCATTCTGCTATATGCCCCCATTCAGGTATATGTCCTCATTCTATATGCCCCATTCAGGTATATGCCCTCATCATATATGTCCCAGCCTGGAATATGCCCTCATTCTATATGTCCCATCCTGGAATATGCCCTCATACTATATGCCCCACCCAGGTATATGCCCCATCTTGGCATAAGCCCAATAATGGTATATAGCCCACATCCTGGTATATTGCCCACATCCAGGTATATGCCCCCATCCACAGTGCACGCTTAAAAATAATAATACTCACCCTCCCATCACTCCCCCGCTGAACAGCGACATCCTGTTCTCTTGCCGGCAACTCAGCACTGGCAGCTTGTAAGTGCACAGAGTATGACAACACAGTCATGCGTAGAGCGCCACAGCCTGACAGCTGCCGGGATAATAGCAGGACGTGGCGAGAGACTGTGAATATGATCATCTGTGTACTGCCACCTGCTGAGATATTCACTGCTCCCACGCAGTGTGCGTGGGAAGCAATGAATATCCACTGTGTTTAACTGTGGCCACATGTGTTTGGTTGATCATGTGGGCCCGCTGTTTAAGCTACTTTCAGTTGAATCGCTGCCCCTTCTCAGTGCCAGGAGGTGTTAGGCGGGGGACAGCACTGAACATTAAATGAGCTTAATCAAAGGGTCCACGTGGTCACCAGCAGGAACTCCTACAGTCTGCTCCTGCACGCTGATGACCAGCCCCTGCCTTCAGTGACCTGCTCCTCCACCGCTTCCCTCCCCATAGCCACAGCCCCAACTGTATATCTGGACTATAAGACGCACCATCACACAAAAGTGCGTCTTATAGTCTGAAAAATATGGTATTATTGTAATTTATTTATGCAATTCTATTATTCCATCATATGTGAATGTAATATGCTTACCATGACTGTTAAACTTTACAAAATTCAATAAAAATTTACAGTTCTAAAAAAAACCAGAAGCAGGTAAAGTATATTTAAAAAAAAAAAGCATTAGATTAGTACATTAACTAGACACTTAGGATTAAAATCAATTTTAGTTTTTGACCAACCTTTTAACATAGAAGTGTTCATCTGTTTACTGATTATTTAGGAATGTGTTTACCGTACTTTTTCATGTTGTATCTTTCTTTTAAAAGCATTTATCATTTATAACATTCTATATATAACATATTTCAAGAATGTATATCATCTTTATTGCTGCTCATCCAATTAATCTTCAACCGCAAGTGGAAAATCAGTACACAATAAAGAATGCTTACCGGCCCTCTGAGATCAATAAGTTCTTGCCTCATTTGTGACACCAGCGCTTCTTTTGCAATGAGAGTACGGTGAAGCCTTTCATTGAATTCAATTAGCTCTCCGTGCATTTCAGCAACCTGGAAAGTGTGGGGGACAGTGTTAGACCCATAAATCTACACACAAATCTGAAAATGTATCATTATAACGACTCTAGAAATTGAAGTATATAATACACATAAAAGAGTTACTATCCCGCTTGGCTTTGTGCAGACGACCCATCATTATAATCGCTGCAAGTCAGACCAATTTCTGCAAGCATATTGACTTCACCAGGATTGTGAGAAATATGTTTGCTTGCTTTCAATGAGCTTTTAAGTGACAACCGTTTCTTGAAATGAACATCAGTTCCAAAAGTGGAGATCAATTACCGGAAGCAATACTGCAGTCTTTGAAACATTAGTGTGTTTATATCAAAGATCGCTGTGCCGACAGGTTTCAGCATAAATCACTTTTAATGAATTTGTCTTTCTTGTGGCTTGTGAGGAAATCCAGTTCTATAATTTACTTGTTGAGATACTTTTCAAGCATTAAAACTCAAGAGTGCAGATAACCATGATAGGAATAAAAGTGTCAGCATGATTTTACGTATAACCAAGCGTACAAACACATAGGGGTGCAGACAAGGGACACATCTGCTGCAGAATTTAATAACTCCAAAGCAGCTTTTGAGCTGTGGATTTTGTTGCATACATGCTTTTGCACTGTAAAGGATGAAATCTGCAGCATTAAAAGGGTACTCCGGGAAGATAAAAATATTGTACTCTCCCTGTACTTATGCACTATAAAATGGAGATGCCTTGTACATATTTACTATCTTTGGAACTCTTGTAATTAGATTATACAGTAGCTGCTGCTCACCCTTCACGTCATGGACGTTACATCACTCACCAATGTGCAGCTTCGTGCTGTATCAGTCTCCTGATAACAGCTGTGAGAACAAGGGGTATGAAGTCCCAAAAGCTTCCTGCTGTGATTATGAGTCTCCTGGTTTCTGCTTCCTCCCCCACAGACAGTCCAAGAAGAGGTGGCGTGGCCTTGTCCCCTCTTCTATGCATAAAAGCAGATCCAGGTGGGCGGCATGTTGGGTCAGTCGTTAGCATTGCAGCCTTGCAGCGCTCGGGCACTAGGTTCAAATCCCACCAAGGACAACATCTGCAAGGAGTTTGTATGTTCTCACCCTGTTTGCGTAGGTTTCCTCCGGGCACTCCGGTTTCCTCCCACACACCAAAGACATACTTATAGGATGTTTAGCCTCAATGGGGACAGTGTTGCAACTGCATATAAAGTGCTATAGAATTAATAGCGATATATAAATGAATACATTTTTATAAATAACAGGAGACTGACTGTTACAGGTTCTGGGACCTCAACGCTGCCATATTTGAACTGCAAAAGCTAATATTATAGGAGACTGACTCTATACAGCATGCAGCTACACAATGATGTGTGACAATGTCCCAGATAGGAAGTGTGAAGAGCATCTACTGTATAACTGATTTACAAGAGTTCTAAATATAATAGAAGTGTTATAGGCATGTCAGCTTTATAGTGTATGGGAGCAGGGAAAGACCTTTTTTTACCTCCATGAAGTAGGCCTTTAATGGCACACAAATGTGCAGCAATGGTCAAATGGAATTTCTCCTAACGTGTAGCATGAGCTTTTATAGGATTTCAACTGCAATTCTGCTTCTGCAACACACCTCAGATTTTATAATCTGACCTGTGAGCAAATACCTATTGGGGTTTTCCAGGGTGAAAAAAACAAAAACAAAACCTTGTCAATATGTTGCATCTGGTATTGAAACTTTGCTCAAATTCAATTAAAGGGAACAGGGCAGCATGATTTAAACTGGCTTTGATATTGCAGCTGTGTAAGTTCTACTCTGAATCACTGTGGCATGCTCTGAAATGCCGTGCGGGGACCCTGCATTTTCAATGACTAGTCTGTAGCTGGTCCCCAGCAGCTTCTCACAACCCGCTCCCCTAGACTAACAGGTCTATCCATATGTCGAATTATGGGAAGAGATCTGTCAGTCAATAGGAGTGTGCTAAGACAAACTGCTGGGGTTCGGCCTCTTTCACTAGTCATCAGGGACACAAAGACTCCAATTCATCAAGACAGGCCTGTAGTCAGACGCCCCTGATTCATTATGAAGTGTCAGCTTCTTAATAAATCAGGCACGTCTGACAAGTGGTGTCACCTCCATGTGCACCTCACCACAAAATTGACCCCAATCAGGGACTGTAATGAGATTTCTGGCATAAGGAACTCCAAAGCTCATCAGGAACTAAACGAGCTGTGGTGTCACACCCACTTTGCCCATTTTGGAGGAGCTACCGGCAGTGTTTCTTTGCAACTTTGTGATGCGTAAAAAAATCCCAACATATCAAAACATTTTATGCCAAACTTCTAGCGTAATCACTTTGATGAATCCTAGCCATAGTTCCCAGGCGGCCTTTCAATATATGTTTTCTCTGAATTACTGAAGCATTTGCCCGGACGGCTGCAAAAATGCAACAAGTGTCTAATTCAGGGCGTCAATGGCTCGGACAGTATAAAACTACTGTCGGGTTCCTAAAAATCTGGTTACTGAAAAAAAAACCAAAAGGCAAGGTATAAAATGAAGATGCCAAATAAACACACATGATAAGCGTCGAACATTTTTTTTTAAATAGTTGAAAATACCCTAGCCCCTGCTCACCCTCCAAATGCATCTAAAAAAGAGGCAAACACTATAGAATAGGCAATATATAATTTCCTTTTAACTTTTTTTTTCCTGTAAATGTTTTACAATACAGAATGGCAGAAAAGAATATATTTCTTTTTTTTATTTTGGAACAATCAATAAAACACTAAAAAAAATGTGAAAATAAATAAAACTAATGAACTTTATAATATGAGAAGATATTTTGTAAGCCTTCTCACCTGGTAATGATTGTCAACATGATTTAAAAAAGACAGAAAAAAACAAAACACTTAAAAAACAAAAAGCAAAAACAAACACTTTTTCTGCAATTTTGTTTCTGACAATAGGAATTGACAGCAATTGTAATGATGACATGCTTTTCTATGGTATGGTAATTACAGATATTTGTGCATTTACCTCTGTGTAAAATAAACGGTCATAGGAATTTCAACAAACTTCGCATAAATCATAGCACTGACTGAAACTTTGTAATATATCTTATCAGATAAATCTGCTTTTTATCTCATTCAAGGCTAGTTCATCTATTCCCCCCCCTCCCCTCTTACCCCCACGTCGCCAAACTCCTTATCCACTATGAAAAAGAAAACTCAAGACTGTAATGGTCAAAGCAAATGATGGCCGGGACAGAGAAGTATCAGGCTGAACATCATATTGTAGTCTATGGAAAGGTGAGGGAGAAAGAGTAGCACTAAGCACAGTGTGGCAGGCAGGCCCAGTCAGAATGAGCTGCTGATCCTTGCACATTTATTTTACTTCAGTGCTGGATTCACAGCCACACTGCTCAATACTACCTCTTTTCTTCATGCTATATGCTGCTTCTGTCTGTGTGCTACTAAGGCTGGAAACACACTATCCTATTTACATGCGAGTCTCTCGGACGAGACTCGAAACAGCCTCTCCCTCTCTGGAAGGGAGTGTCAGCTGCTTGTGTTTTTGCGCAGCATCACACTCCGGTCCAGATAGGGAGAGGCCGTTCAGGGTCACTGATCAGAGTCTCGCCCAAGAGACTCGCATGTACGTAGGATAGTGTGTTTCCACGCTAAGAAAGAAAAACAGGAGTCCATCTCACTGTGTGCTTGGCATATAGGAGACATCATTGCAGCTTGTTTCCACCCACCAGCTTAGAGAGAACAGAAAATTAGAGATGGAATTTGAAGAGGAGAAAACAGGTGAGAAATAAATTATAAAAGTCACATAATGGCCAAACATGTGCACACAAAAAAGCTTATGCTGAAAGATACCTTAAAGAGTTTGTCCACTACTAGGACAATCGCTTCTGATTCAACTTGTTCCCACCAAAAGAGCCTGTACTCATCTCCCATGCTGGCGCCATTTCCGCGTTGTTGTTAATCACATTGTGATGTTACGTGAGCTGCACATCCAATCACTGCTGACTTCTTTCGCAACACCTTCGAATCAAATGAACAATCAACAGGAAATGAGCGGCAGGTGCAGTGTCACTTCCTGTTGGTTTATACATTTGGTCCAAAGGTGGGAAGACAGAAGCTGGCGGTGATTGGAAATGAGGCTCGCGTGATGTCACAATGTCACATGAGCCACGATTACTGACACAGCTGATAAGGTGCCAGCATACTTAGAAGGGGTAGACAAGGGCACAATGGGTCCAAAATGCTTGTGGTAAAATGTACATGCAGTGTAAAGAACCATCCACCTTTGTCAGTTGTGCGACCCACAACTGGTTTTAACACATTACAGCTGCAGCAGGATCCCCCAACTCATGGATGGTCCTTGGTGTCTCCAGAACAGACAGAAAGATTTTTTGATCTACGCTGCTGTCAATGATAACAGACTTCCTCTGTGTTTAAAACAGTGTACTTTATTCCTACCCGTTTCGAGATTGTCCTGACCTCTTCATCAGGGTTGCAAACAACAGAGTACTGTTGTTTGCATGCCTGATGAAGAGGTCAGGACAATCTTGAAACGTGTTGGAATAAATAACACTGTTTTAAACACAGTGGAAGTCTTATCATTGACAGCAGCGTGGATCAAAAAATCTTTCCATCAGTTATGGTGCCAGCATGGCAGGTGAGTATAGATTCAAATTTTACTGTGGGAGTGCAATTACTGGTAAGAGAACCCCTTTAAATTACACATATGCTTTAAATTGAATTCAATATTTTAACATTTTCAATGTAAACATACTTTTAACGGTAACTTAAAAAACTCACGGGGCAGTAACAAAACAGTACAAAAGTAATGAGCGGAAAATTCTGTATAGAAAAATGTTGACCTTTCCTGAAAATTAATTATAGAGACGAGAGTCGATTTGGACCAGACCTGGGATTTTTATTGGCTGGTACAGTTTCTAGGCAAGCAGCCCAACATCTCTAATGAGATATAAATGTTGATCAACAATAGGAACAAAATGTGTTTATGTTACAGGGGAATGCATAAAGCTGAGGTCACCATTGTTCCCAGCGCCCTGTGCTGTCGTCTAGCAAACAAGATGAATGAATAGAAAACTGTACAAAACAAAAAAGAATCAATATATTAACTGCCTTAATCCTTCCTAACAATGAAAGTAGAGTGCCTAGTGTAATGGTCAAAATGTCCATCATTTATATTTAACTACAATGCTCGTGGACTTTTACAATGTGTAAACAGCTTCAAGCTGAATGTTGCTTCTAGTTCCTAGGTCCCACTCCAAATTCAGTAATAGCCCCCTACCATAATGTATAATTTATAACACTATAGACTTCCTACGTGGCAGAGGGGCCTTTGTTCTCATTCAAGCACCAACATATGGTCGACTACCATTGCTCCGCTTAGTGCTATGCTCATGTAAATGTCTCAATTAATTTACTAATTCATATAATTCAATATTTCAGTAAAGCATCCCTCTGAATGATTAGATAGGTGACATCGATCATGTCTCCATGTCCACCAAACGTCAAGAACCAAACGTCAAGAAAGAAGACAGTAGGATAGAGCATGCTCTTCACACTTGCATCCCTTTAGTCACATCCCCACCAGAGCCTGCTCCTGCTGCTCTGTCACCAGGCACTGCCATATTCACACTGTAAGTAGTGCTGGTGATAGAGAAGTCAGAACCAGAATCTCTGAAAAGTGTAGGCTCAGCCCACCCACTAAGGTTGGAGTAACTGTGACCTGCAGTACTTTAGTCTGACAGAGTGGATATGTATGTCTGTGCGGCCCAGGTGAAGTCATTAATGCCTAAGCTTCAGGCTATGGAAACCACCACACCCAACTAATACATTCAGACTCTTGCTGGAAGCTGCCAGAAATAGCTTTTCGTTCCTCTGGATAGTCTCCTGTCTTGTATAGAGTTTTCCTGTATCCTGGTTTTTGGACACTTCTCCTGCCTCATGATTTTGTACCTTGCTACCATCTTGGTTTTGGCCCAGCTCCATGACTTCGCTATCGGCTCCTTGCTTCATCCTTTTCCTGACCTCTCGGCTTTGACCCTGCTTGGCAACTTTTCTGTCTAAGGACTTCTTCCATTCCATAAGGCAGCACTCTCCTGGATTCTGTTGTAAACCCAGATCTTTGCATAGTGGTTTAAGAGTGTCAGGCTTTCCCTTGGTTCTGCTTAATGGAGCAGCTTGCTTGTAGTCTGTCTGATATAGCCTTTTTGCTTGTAGCCTTGGACAGACATCAAACCTAGTAGGGGGGAAGGGTGGGTTGGGGGAAAAATTATGAATTCTGTTTTGTCCATGTTCAGTTTCAGAAAGCGAGCAGAAAAGAAAGATGAGGAATTGCGGAATTTCGGATAGCTAGGAGGTGATGTCGGGTTCGGAGAGATAGATGTGAGTGTCGTCAGCGTAGAGGTAATACTGAAGACTGAGGGACTTGATCAGTTGTCGCAACCCAAGGGTGTAGATGGAGAAAAGAAGGGGTCCAAAAACCGAGCCTTGGGAGACACAGACAGAAAGGTGGTAGGGTGAAGAGGTGGTGTGGGAGAGAGGAGACACTGAATGTCCAGTCAGATAGATAAGAGGAGATGCAGGAAAGGGCCACACCAGTGATACCAAGAGATTCCAGGATCTGTAGTAGGAGGGAAAGGTCAACAGTGTCAAAGGCGGAAGATAAGTCAAGGAGGAGGACAGAGTAGTGTTGTTTGCTCTTGACAGTCAATAGGTCGTTGGTAACTTTGGCTAAGGCTGTTTTGGTGGAGTGTTGTGGTCAGAAGCCAGATTGCAAGCAGTCAAGGAGGGAGGAGGAGGAGAGGTGGGAGGACAGTTCGAGGTGGACGTGGTGTTCCAGTAGTGAGCGATAGTGAGAGACAGATGATGGGTAGACCAAGAGCATTTTGAGGATGGGTGTGATCAAGGCGTGTTTGAAGGATGAGGGGAAGTCACCAGTAGAAAGTGATAAGTTGAAAAGATGGGTTAGGGCTGGGATGAAGATGCAGGTGAGGCTGGGAATGAAATGGAATGGGAGCGGCTCAAAGGCGCTGAGGGTGAGGTGTGAATAAGAGGGAAGAGAGCTGATCTTCTGACAAAGTGGGCAAGCAGTCTTTGGAAGGAGAGGGCAGTCTAGGTGAGAGGAGTGACTGCGGGGATAGTGGGTCAAAGCTGCCTCTGATGTTGTCGATCTTCTGTTTGAAGAAGGAGGCAAAGTCTTTGGCCGAGATAAGATGAGGGGGAGGAGGTACAGGGGGTGGAGTAGAGATTTGAAAGTTTTAAATAACTGTTTGGGATTGTGAGACAGGGCGGATATGAAAGAGAAGTAGTCTTGTTTAGCGGCAGTGAGTGCGCACTTGAAGTTAGTGAGGGACTGCTTGAACAAAGTGAAGTGTTCAGTGGAATGAGATTTCTTCCATCTCCACTCAGCGACCCTGGAAACCCATTTCAGGTCTTTAGTGAGGGTGGTGTGCCAGGGTTGCCTGTTTGTTCGCGGACTGCTGTGTGTGAGAGGGGCAGCTAAGTCGAGGGCAGTAGTTATACTGGTGTTATATAGGGTGGTAGCAGCATCTGTGTTGTGCACGGAAGCTATTTCAGTGAGGGGGAGAAGGGATTCTGAGAATGAGTAAAGTCGGTATCGTTCAAGAAAAACATGATTTTCATGCAGGACAATGCTCCATCACATGCATTCAACTACTCCACAGCATGGCCAGTAAAGGTCTAAAAGAAGAATAAATAATGACATGGCCCCCTTGTTCACCTGATCTGAACCCCATAGAGAACCTGTGGTCCCTCATAAAATGTGAGAAAACAGTACACCTCTTGGAACAGTGTCTGGGAGGCTGTGGTGGTTGCTGCACACAATGTTGGTCGTAAACAGATCAAGCAACTGACAGAATCTATGGATGGAAGGCTGTTGAGTGTCATCATAAAGAAAGGTGGCTATATTGGTCACTTATTTTTTGGGGTTTTGTTTTTGCACATCAGAAATGTTTATTTCTAAATTTTGTGCAGTTATATTGGTTTACCTGGTGAAAAGAAACTAGTGAGATTGGAATATATTTGGTTTTTATTAAGTTGCCTAATAATTCTGTAGAGTAATAGTTACCTGCACAAACAGATATCCTCCAAAATAGTCAAATCTATAAAAAAAAAAACAAAAACACTACAACTTCCAAAAATATTAAGCTTTGATATTTATGAGTCTTTTGGGTTGATTAAGAACATAGTTGTTGATCAATAATAAAAATAATGCTCTACAATACAACTTGCCTAATAATTCTGCACACCAGTGTATATTCTTTAGGTTTTGTCAAGAATGGGTGAGATTGCGGGGTGGGGGAAGTGAAGAGGGGAGGAAAAAGATGAGAAAGTCAAAAGATTGTGGTCAGACAGGGGGAGGGGCGAGTTTGAGAGGTTAGTGAGAGAACATAGGCGGGTGAAGATGGCATCCAGGGTGTGGCCATCTTTGTGAGTGGCAGAGGACTATTGAGAGAGCCCAAAAAAGGAAGTCAATGAAAAGTTTAGAGGCAGCTGGGTGGGAAGTGTCGATGGGGATATTGAAGTCGCCCATGATGATAGTGGGGATGTCCGCAGAGAGGAAGTGGAGTAGCCAGGTGGTGAAATGGTCGAGGAAAGAGGTGATTGCTCCAGGTGGGCGTTTGATGACAGCAAGCTGAACATTACAGGGAAAGAAGATATGAACAGAATGGACCTTGAAAGAGGGGAGAGGTAGCAGAGGGTGGCAGTGGAATAGGGGCAAAGGAGCAATTGTTGGCCAGGAGGAAGCCAACTCGTCCACCATGCTTGCTACAGGGGCAGGGGTGTGTGAAAAAGACTGAGTCTGCCATAGGAAAGTGTTGTAGGAGAGGTTGTGTCAGGTTTCGGTGATTGCAAGGAATGAGAGTTTGTAGGTGATAAAGAAGTAATGGATGAATGAGTGCTTGTTGCAGACGGAGCGAGCGTTCCAGAGAGCACCAGGTAGAGGGACTGCGGGGGCAGGGGCTGGATGAATGGGTCGAAAGTTGTTGAGGTTACGAAGGTTAGTGGTGGATTGTGGGCATGGGGTAGACGTGACTGTGGGGATGTGACGGGGGGTCCAGGATTAGGGGATATGTCACCAGCAAGAAGGAGGAGAGGGAGAGGGTTAGAAGGTAGGAGTGTGGCAGGCGTGGTAAATGAGCAATAATCCTAGTTCTGGCTATTACATGAATTATATATCCTTTATTTTCACACTTTCACATTGCATGCTCATGCAAAGGAAATCCATTAGGAGCGGGGAGGGGGGAGTTGGGCAGGATTAGTTTTCTGCCATTTCTCATACACAGCACTGCACATGACTGAATTCCACTTCATTTATGTTTAAAAGCAGTGACAATCTGCAGCAGAAAGGAAGAAATTACCGTATACAACAACACTGAGTGTCTGGATCCGAGTCAAATTCTGATGTGAGGAAAAACACTCAGACAGCTGTACACAATATTTTTGTCTCCCTCTTCCTGTTGCCTCTCCCTGCTCCATACGTCTCCTCCACATCCCCTTTCTATAGATCATAATGTGTAGGCAATAGGTCACCTGCAGTCCGTCTTGTCTGAGTAATATGAATTTGAGCTGATTTTTGAGTTTAGGAGGCAGGTGGAAGAAGATAAATGAAGAAGGAACACAATATCTTTCCTAAGATAGTGCCTGTCCTAATGATTTATGCAAAGCATGGGGAAAGTACAGTCCTATGTTAAGTTCATATGCCAGTTAAAGGTTTTTACAAGAGTAGACAAACAAATTAGCGTGGGAACAGATTAAACAGGTTTGATATATCTTCCAATCCATATCAATGAGCATGGTGTTCATGACCCTGCCACTATTTCATCAGTTTTCCTACTCTGGATACTAGCTTGGTACTAACCACTAAATAATCGGGAACACTAGAAAAGATCTTCCGTTTGAGAGATGATCTAAGCCAATCATGACAATTTAGCCACTGACAAGGTGCTCAGACCCACTGGCTAGCCCAACTACTGTTCATTTGCTACCCGATATACAGAACATGCCAACTTTTGACACCTGCCATTGTACTGAGGTACTCAAGGTTACGGACTCCACCTGTCCCTGGATTTAGGGTATGGCCACATGTAGCTGGCTGCATGTGACCAAAACGCCATCAATTTTGATGGTCTAGTGGTACACAATTTTGCTTCAAAACCATGCAGCCATTGGCCCACCGCAGCTTGTTCAAGCTTCGGATCCTCAGCTTGCCGCGTCGTGTGGCCAAACCTACAAGGTCAGGGTACTTAGTAAGATATTGTTCAGGTTTCTGATACAGGTGTTGTAGATAAAATAGTATTGAATTAAAAAAAGGAGAAGTAATACTTTCTTTTGCTTAAAGATACGTTCAAGCAATTTGGGATTATTTAGATTTTGAAGTGGTCTCACATAGTGATTCATGTAAAAAAAAAAAACCTCAATGTGAACATACCTTATTGATCCACACTCGGTTGTGGCTTCAAAATTACCTAAAAAACCCTGAATAAACTCCTTAATGTTATGATTACTCAGGATAATGATTTACTTTTTTCAACCGGTAACAATGGGTCTTGCTGCCATACATTTGTGTGGGTCTAAATATCAATACAAGGCTTCTATATTATTCCATACTGTGCTTATCTGAACAGTCAGCTACTCAACTCTAAGTACGGTCAATGAAGAATGATGTCAGCTGTGTATGTGAAGACCCTGTTGGTCCCTGATTATGTGATCATTTTAGATGTATACATGATGATAGCTTGAGATACAAGGGCCACACGGTTCTAAGAATATAACACTTTAGCACAGTCAAATTGCTCTGCTGCAATTAAGTGACATTAAAATCATTTCAGACAATGGGGGGCAAGGTACTAAAATTTCCTGCTGACAGCACACAAAGCATATGTTACAAAGATGACCCGGTATCTGATGAAAAATCACTTGGAAATAGATTTTGAATGGCAAAAGACCTCAAAGAGAAAGAAATTTATTATGAAAATAATAAGATACGGAAAAACTGGTTATGGGGTAACTAAAGTCATTATAGCCATCGTATTCATGATTACTTTTGAAAAGTAAAACCTACTGAATAATACAGACAGAAAGACAACTGTTAAACTATAATATATATATATATATATATACCGTACATACACACACATTAAAATATGACATTTTATTGGGAACGTCTTTCACAATACATATCTATATATATCACATTAGTCAGTGGGATATCAGAGCACCATAATTATATGTTTAAATATCGTATACACTTTCAACAAATTGCATAGAACCCTGTGAAAAGAAGGAAGGAGCAGAGACAAGAAAGATGGTTGGGCAAAGTACCATACATAGTACGCCTTACAATGAACCTGTCAGTTTTTTGCATATAAGCTACGGCCACCATCAGTAAGCACTTATATACACAATTCTGGAATACTGTATAAAAGTACTCAAAAAAGGAAAATTTCCAGCTCACCTGTACCAGTCCGCCCCGTCTGCCTTCCAAGGAGATCGGTGCTCGGATTTCAAAAGCTCCCCATCCAGGAGCGGTGTAGCATGAAGTAAAGTGGGTTTCCGGCATCAGCTATGAGTATGAGTAAGAGTCATGAGAAGGACTCGAAACATGTAAGCCTGACTTGCTTTTATGTTCAATGGAAATTGATTTTAAAGAATTTTGAATAAAGGCTTGTTTTAATGAAAGTATATCGTTATGCTGGAAACCCACTTTACTGTATAAATGTACTGTATACAGATTGGTCTGGGACCAATCTGTATAATGCACAAGAAGAGCTTTTATTACACTCACCTAGGGGGGCGGTCTGGCCGATGAGTGTCACAGGTCTTGGTCCTACGCTTCCTTGCTTTTTATCAATGCCCCCTCTTCTCTGCTTAGTGCAGGTGACACGTCCTATGTCACCTACAGTCTTCTTCATCAAGCTCCTGCTCATAAGTACTTCACTCAGCCATCAGCAGAGCCAAGAATTGTAATGGCAAAAAAAGGTCAAAGAGCGTCTGCGCTTGCGCACTATGCAGGTGTTGTTTCGACCTTTCTGCGCGAAGAAGAGGACGGCATTCACAGAAAAAAGGGAGGCACCGTACTGAGACCTTCGACACCCATTGGACCGGACCGCCCTCCGGTGAGTATAATAGAAGCTTGAGGAAGAGGAAAAAAGCAGTCCTTAGTCATAGAAAGTTCAATGTCTTGTCATTAAACTCCCTATGACTATTGTGTCGTACTTGGCACCAGAGTACATCAGCTTTCTGTTCAACATGATTCTATGCTTTTTAACATCATCCAATAAAGCTTTTTTAATTTTATCATTCTGGACTTGCAGTGCAATTAGTTGTTTTTTTCTCTTCCTCATGTCTTTTTGAATTGTCCTCCCAGTGTTACCTGCATTCGTCTGGATAATCCTGGCATATGGAATTACCTTCAACGAAGTGGTGAAACTCTAATATTCTTTTTTTTGAAATAATAAAAGCTGGGATTTTTTTTACATTATACAGAATGGTCTGGGGACTTATATACAACATTAAAGAGTTCTGTACATAAGGTCTTACTGGTGGTGGCTGCAGCTTATAGGGTAAAAACTGATGACAGATTCACTTTAAATCACTCCAAAAAAAGCCTGCCTACTCAGCAGCCCTAGAGAGAAAAGGTATTACAGAATACATACTAAAGTTAAAAAAATAACCCAAAATATCCAGGTTTTCTACAAGGTTTTGACTTCCTAACAGGAAGCTTTTGTGAGTAGCTCTGGTGAGCTCCGACAAGGTATTTTTTATCTATAATGTTTGCCACAATGTGGTGTTTAAGGGTTGTCCGGGCTTTTTGTAGAATCTCTATGCTATCTAGGCTGCAAAATGTTGACCGTTTGTTATTTACACCCTGTCAACATTTTGTATTGTCACCCAGATATCACCTATTTACGTCTGCCAGAGAATGACCAGGGGACGTGTTTGTGTTGGAGCCTGCATGTAAATGCAAACTGGATGTTTTTGCCCAAAGTCCTCCACACACACCCATTCCCCAGCTTACAGTATGCCTGGCCAACCCCAGACTGCTGCAAGCCCGCCCCAACCCATGTGACCACCCACCCCCATTGCACACAGCGGTCCCCTCCTCCACTGACACAATATGCCGAATCCGCAGCTGTGTAAAGTAGATTGTGTCAGTGGAGGACTGCTGAATGTAAAGCAATATAATGTGTATGCTCACCTAGTCCTCTTTGGGCACGCTGTGCAGTGGAAGCCGAGGACCTCAGCTCCAGCTCCCATTGCATTGACAGGACGGCCCCACTGCACAGAGAGCCAGTCCTGTCTATACTGAAGCTGCCGCATCTCTATGCCCCGTTCTGTGCTGCAAGAGATACAGAGAGGAAGAGCATCGATCCACTGCAAGCGGGACATAGAGAGACGAGCGCAGCTAGACAGGACAGGCTCTCTGTGTAGTGGAGCAGGTCCTGTCTTTGCACAGAGAGCCGGCGGCTGATTCCTCGGCTCCACTGACAGCGCAGCTAAAGAGGACTAGGTGAGCTCACACACTATACTGCTTTACATTTAGTGGTCCCCTCCTCCACTACCACAAATCCGCAGCTGTGTGAAGTAGATTGTGTCAGTACAGGAGGGGACCGCTGATTGTAAAGAATATAGTGTGCGTGCTCACCTAGTCCTCTTTGGCCGTGCCGTCAGTGGAGCGAGGATAGCAGCTGCTGCCTCTCTGTGCAAAGACAGGACTGGCTCCACTGCACAGAGAGCTGCTCCTGTCTATACTGCAGTTGCCGGCTCTCTATGCCCGCTCTTGCAGTGAAGCCGATGCTCCCCCTCTCTCTATCTCCTGCAGCACAGAAAGCGGGCATAGAGATACAGGCAGCTGTGGTATAGACAGGACCGGTGTCTGTGCAGTTGAGCCGGTCCTGTCTATGGACTGGGAGCCGGCACCTGCGGTCTTCGGCTCCACCGCACAGCGAGCCAAAGAGGACTAGGTGAGCTCACACACTATATGCTTTACATTCAGTGGTCCCCTCCTCACTACACAAATCTGCACTGTGTGAAGTAGATGTGTCAGTGAAGGGGGACCGCTGTTGTAAAGCAATATAGGTGTGGTGCTCACCTAGTCTCTATTTGGCCGTGCCGTCAGTGGAGCCGGGATGCAGCTGCTGCCTCTCTGTGCAAAGACAGGACCTGGCTCACTGCACAGAAGCTGCTTCTGTCGATATGCAGTTGCCGGCTCTCTATGCCCCGCTCTTGCAGTGAAGCCGATGCTCCCCCTCTCTCTATCTCCTGCAGCACAGAAAGCGGGCATAGAGATACGGCAGCTGCGGTATAGACAGGACCGGTGTCTGTGCAGTTGAGCCGGTCCTGTCTATGGACTGGGAGTCGGCACCTGCGGTCTTCGGCTCCACCGCACAGCGCAGCCAAAGAGGACTAGATGAGTGCACACACTATATTGCTTTACATTCAGTGGTCCCCTCCTGCACTGACACAATCTACTTCACAGAGCTGCAGATTCAGTACACTGTGTTAGTGGAGAAGGGGACAGCTGTTTGCAATGGGGGTGGGTGGTCACATTAGGGGTTGGGGTGGGCCTGTAGGATCCTGGGAGTGGCTGGGCATATTGAGACTGCGAGAAGGGGCGTGTTTGGAGGAGTCTGGGCGTGATGTCCAGTTCTCCATTTACATGCAGGCTCTAACACAAACATGTTCCCTGGTCGTTCTCTGGCAGACGCAAATAGGCGATATCTGGGTGATATTTCAAAATGTTGACAGGATGTATATTACCAACTTTCAACATTTTGCAGCCTAGGTACACATAGATATTCTACAAAAAGCCAGAACCACCCCTTTAATTAATAGAGAACATTACCTGACTCTGGTGTCAGTCATTAAGGCCACCATGATTCTTAATAAATACCGTATGAACCATCTTACTCCAGCAGACACTGGATTAATTCCTCCCATAGGTCCAGATCAATTCTCGATTAAATTATTCTCAAAGAGTTAATCAATAAACTTCTGAAACACTAGAGGAGAGGATATAAGCGCATGCTATACTTTTCCTACATTTAAAGAGGTTGATCTAGCATCATACAGTGATGACCTAGTTAATATGAGAATGAAGGGTGTCTGTCACCTGCACCCCCACTGATTAGCTGTAATTACTGCCTGCAGTTGCTGCATCTAACCACTTTGACTGCAGCTGCTGAGTGTAGGTCCATCAATGTGTAGTAACTACTGCCTGGTGCTGAAGATCAGCGCCTACTCTTGATAGGAGCTACTCTACAATACCCAGGAGTGGCTACTAGAAATTAAATGTGGCTGCATTTTATGGCTCAGTTCAAAGTGTTTTCATCTGGCAAATATTGAAATTAATTGTGGCAGTTTGATGGGGATGCCAGGTATCAAACACCATATTGATCTGATACGGATGACCTATTGTCACATCTCCACCAGAACCTGCTCCGGCGACATCTGCTTCTATCACCAGGCCGTATTTGTTGGTTCTGGTGATAGAGGAGAAGTCTGTGCCAGAAGCTCTGAAGCGTGAAGGCTCCATCCATTCACAAAGGTTAGAGGGGCTGGGACCTGCAGTAATTCACAGTCCGACAGAGTGGATGTCTGTGTGTGCGGGTTGGCTGAAGTCATTAACTCCTTAACTTCAGTCTATTGAAAATCATCACACCCTACTAATACCTTCAGCCTGTTGCTGGAAGCTGCAAGAAATAGCATTTGGTTCTCCTGGATAGTCTCCGGCTTTGTATAATGTTTTCTTGTGTTACCTCGGCCTGTTTTTTTTGACACTTCTCATGTCTTGATTTCATACTTCACTGCCGCATCGGTTTTGACCCGGCTCCCTGACTACGCTATGGGATCCTGATTTTTCCTTTATTCGGACCTCCTGGCTTTGATGCGGCTTGGTGACTTTCCTAACTCTATATGCTGCCTATGAAAGGCTGCAAATCTCCAGGACCCTGTTGAAAATCCAGATCCCTGTATAGGTGGTTAAAGGGTGTCAGGGTTTCTCAGGGTTCTGCCTAATGAAGCGGATTGTGCCTAGTCTGTCTGAGATACCCCTTGTATGCCTGTAGCCTTGGATGGAAGTCACTCCTATCCATTGCAAGGGTCCTCAATATGTTATGCCTGGACAACCCCTCTAACTCCTTGATAAGCTCCTCAGCTTACCCAGTGTAGTCTGCATGCAGCTTTAATTGTATTTATAATTCTATATTTATGCAGCATATTTGGAGATTTGTTATCAAGTGCTGTAAAAAATATTAAGACATCATTTGGAAATCATCAATGATCAAATGATAAAAAAATAAAATATGGGGCTAGGTGGCAGAAAAATGTGCAAATGCTACCTAGTAGTCTATTTTTGACAGATTTTGCTCTCAGTTTTTTTTTTTTATTTTAGCTCACAGATATACAGGTGACGTATCGATCAAACAATATGTGATGTGCACAGCAACACGACTTCTGATATATGACAAACCCTGAAACAGAAAACTTTGTAGACGATAAATTTTACTTTGATGAAAAGTTTTCTCGGAGGTCCTTAAGTCATTCTTCTTTATTTGGAAAGGTAAACGACCAATCTTGACCAGTGAAGCCTGATCTTTCTGAGATGACAGGCATAAATGTTCCATATCTAGTATTTAATCATGGCTGACAAGGCGACGTTTTATTTAGAACGCAGTGTACCCCAGACAGTTTGTACATTGTAAAAAAAGAACATCAGACACACAGACTTTATTAATTTTCCGAGATACAAATCTTTAGGTTTAGAATAGAAACGCCGCGTGCCGAAGAATATTACTTGACAGAACTTGTTATTGGTCCACAAGTTTTGGCTCAGGATATGTAACACCTCATAAATACCATTTATTTCAACATTAGAAGAATGAAAAATGGTTATCAGATTCAGGCAAGTATTGAAAACTCCTCCTGTACATAAAACAAGATAGATATATTGTATTCAATATCTTGGTAAAGGGTTTTAGGATCTGCCAAATGTGGTGAAACCTTTATAGCCATATCTTACACACTTTCCTGCTTAGAGGGGATCTGTCAGCAGGTGTTTGCTATGTGATCTGAAATCAGAGATCCTGATTCCAGGGATGTGTAACAATTTAACCAGGGAGTGATTCATCAGATTTCTTGCGAAAAAAACTTTGAAAAGTTTAGATTTTTTTACACTACGCAAGGTTGCACCTCTATTCTCACCCCAGCTCGCTCAGACAAAGCAGTTGGAGCTGGGGCAGGACGGGTGTGTGGAGACCCTCGTCTGTCAACTTTACAACGCGCAGCTGTGCTTGTTATTCCAGCGTGGAGAATGTAGAGGTGTATACCACCTAATTCATTTCATTTAGGCTGCCTTCACACTTGCGGACCCCTCCTCAGAGTCCTGCGGAGGGGATCCGCAAGCTGACCGCAGCCACCGCCAGCCCCTATGTTTATAATGGGAACGCAGAGTGCTGCGCAGGTCTACGTATGACCATGCGCTCCCATTCACTGCAATATGTGATTTGTATGCAGGCGGATGCCCGCGCACAAATCACACACTCTCGTCCGCACCCAGACCTGCGCAGCACCGTGCACTCCCATTACAAACATAGGGGCTGCGGTCAGCTTGCGGATCCCCTCCGCAGGACGCTGCGGAAGGGTCCGCAAGTGTGAAGCCAGCCTTAGATGTGCATGGCGCTGAATTACAGTGTCTACTCCAACATGCCTTTCCATCAACATCAACCAAAGAAGCAATGGTCTTGATGAATCGGAGCCTCAGTGTTACACACGTGGTCAAAATTGTTGGTGCCCCTTGTTTAATGAAAGAAAAAAACACAATGGTCACAGAAATAACTTGAATCTGACAAAAGTAATAATAAACTAAAAATCTATTAAAATGAACAAATGAAAGAAAGACATTGCTTTTCTACCCTGCTTCCACAGATTTTTTTTTAACATAGACCTGGACAGAAATGATGGTAACCCTTAAAATAACGTGACAAAAGGGACATGTTAAATCAAGGTGGATCTACAAATTCACATCACAGGTGTCTAACATCTTGTAATCACTCAGTGGGCCTGTGTATATAGGGTGTGAGGTAGCAACCGGGGAACCCGCTTGCATAACGACAACAAACACGTGTTTATAAGTTTAACCAATGTTTACCCGTTTATTTTCACATATTAATAGCATAACCCGGGTAACATGTTTGACACATATCACATTGATTAAAAACACCATACATAAATACACCATACATTTACATATAACATTACATAATACATATATTGCACATAACGCTCATAGTAACCCGGGACCTGTAACCACCTCTCTGTCCCCATTGGAGCTCTACTAACAGCTCCCGTGGTGGCTACGGCCTCTGGCCTATATACATTTCACATACATTTAACATCAAGTACCATATCAACGGGCCCTATGGGTCCCAATGGCGGAACCAGCCGCCTGGCTCTATTTCCCCAGCTTCATACTACCCCGGACTCAGGACTCCAGCCTGACCGGGTTCTTACATACAATATGTGATCCATCCTATAAGCCACCATGGACCACACACGTCCTTTCACTCGCTCACAGCCCATCATACACATCCATGGACTGTGGCTCCTCTGGGCTCAGAACAGGGATTGGCAAACCCTAGTAACCTGTGGGGTGAACCACACGTTACCCAGTACGGGAGCCCTTCTAACCCCTGCTTCTGACCTCTCGTACACACATTCCGGTTCATCAGGTCCTTTAACTGAGTACTCCGACTCGGACCCAAAGGCGGTCTATGCCCGCCTGGCACACTACATACAACGCCTCCCGAAGGGCTACATTCAATCGCCTCCCGAAGGGCTACATACATCGGCCCTATAGGGCTACATTCACTCGCTGGGTCTTTTAAAAAGCCATACAGTACTTATAAGGTTCAACAGGTCCTTCACTGGACCTAATGGCGGCTACACTCGCCTAGCATGATTTACACACAAGGTGCACAGTTCACACAATCATTCAGGAACTGCTTTTCTTACCGGGCACGGATCCGGGTCTCGCTACCTGTGTCACAGGTTCCACCAGGCATCCCCACGGGCCCCTTCCCGGACGTGAGGTGAACCACGCCCGGACCAGCGTCCACGGGTCATCCACGGCTTCCCCCTCCAGGTGCGGACACGACCCCGGACCTCGGCACCGGCATAGAGCTAGCATGCTCCCTTCACCATCGCAACATGGCGGCATGGACTCGCACTCCCAGTCCCTCACACAGTCTGGCTCTGCTCGGCTCTCAGGCTGATGTCTGGCTGAGAATGAATCTTTCAGCATGACTTCTGGTCTCAGAATGAATCTCTCAATCACTCAGCTGGCTGACTCTTATCGTGCCGGCCACACCCACACTGAGTCACCCAGCTGGGCTGCTCTTCCTCCGGACACACCCACCTGACACACCCACCTGGGCTGTCAGCAATCACTCCTTACATCCCATTCCTCATGGACTCCTCGATTTCATGAGCCACTCATTAGTCACATTAAACCTTGTGTTCAAAGTTGGTTCACACAGCATTATCACAGTCAAACCGGCCAGTGTGAACAGGATCATACCCTGATCCTGCATGTGATGCGCCCCGGCCATGAGGATCATGCCGGCGGTGCCTCACAAGGGCTACAGATATTCACTGTGCTGTTTGGTAACATGGTGTGTACCACACTCAACATGGACCAAAGGAAGCGAAGAGTTGTCTCAGGAGATTAGAAAGAAAATTATAGACAAGCATGTTAAAGGTAAAGGTTATAAGACCATCTCCAAACAGCTTGATGTTCTTGTGACTACAGGTGCACATATTATTCAGAAATTTAAGATCCATGGGACTGTAGCCAACCTCCCTGGATGTGGCCACAGGAGTAAAATTGATGACAAATCAAGGAGATGGATAATACGAATGGTAACAAAAGTGCCAAGTAAAACTTCTAAAGAGATTGAAGGTGAACTTCAAGCTCAAGGAACCTCAGCGTCAGATCTCAGCATCCTGTCATTGTCTGAGCCAAAGAGAACTTAATGGGAGATGATCAAGGAAGACACCAATGTTGAAAAAAATCATAAAAAAGCCAGACTGGAATTTGCCAAACTACATGTTGACAAGCCACAAAGCTTCTAGCAGAATGTCCTATGGACAGATGAGACAAAAATGGAACTTTTTGGCAAGACACATCAGTTCTATGTTCACAGACGGAAAAATGAAGCATATCAAGAAAAGAACACTGTCCCTACTGTGAAACATGGAGGAGGCTCTGTTATGTTCTGGGGCTGCCTTGCTACATCTGGCACAGGGAGTCTTTAATCTGTGCAGGATACAATGAAATCTCAAGACTCAAGGGATTCCAGAGAAATGTGCTGCCCTGTGTCAGAAAGCTCAGTCTCAGTCGCAGGTCTTGCAACAGGATAATATCCCAAAACACACAGCTAACAACACCCAAGAATGGCTATTAGGAGAACATCAGACTATTCTGAAGTGGCTTCTATGAGCCCTGACCTAAATCCTATTGAGCATCTTTGGAAAGAGCTGAAAATGTTGTCTGGAAAAGGCAACCTTCAAACACAAGACAACTGGAGCAGTTTGATCATGAGGAGTAGCCAAAATACCTGTCGAGAGGTGCAGAAGTCTCATTGACAGTTACAGGAATCATTTGATTGCAGTGATTTCCTCAAAAAGTTGAGCAACAAAATATTAAACTAAGGGACCATCATTTCTGTCCAGGCCTATTTCATGAGTTTTATTTTTTTTTTTTATTTTGCGGAAGCATAGTTGAAAAGCAATGTCTGACTTTCATTTGTTCATTTTCATAGATTATTTATTTATTATTACTTTTGTCAGATTCAAGTTATTTCTGTAACCATTGTGCGTTTTTCTATCATTAAACGAGGGGTACCAACAATTATGACTATGTGTGTATATCATAAGGAGATTATCACTGCTTGACTAGGTGTTGCCTTCAAGCTAGATCAGTTAATCTGTATAACCCCATTTTAGCAGCTTGTTGACAATGTACAGTGTACACAGAAAGCTGTCAATCAGAGGTGTGGGTGGGGTTATAATGGGAGCAGTATTTTGATCACTGCTATATCTACAGTGCAGAAAACAAGGATTCTAAGAAAACTGCACCAAGCAGTGCAGTAAGTGATAAATCGCTGGAATCAGGCTCTCTGCCCCTACATATTGCTGTGCTAAGATTCAGTAGCAAAAAACTGCTGACAGATTCCCTTGAACTGCAGCATAAGCCATTTGAGTCTTTTTTCTAGACCACTAAAAATAAGGCTTTAACGATGCATCAACTAGCAATTTTTTTTTTTTTTACTCCTGAACAACAATGAATGGAGCTTCCTTTCAAGAATGCTAATTACCTCTATGGGTACCTTTATATGCCGCAATATCTGCTGGTGATATGAGGCGATCTAACGTGCGCGTGCACGTTTATCATGGTCGCCTCAGATCGCCGATGGTGGTATTACACGCGGCAATTTCGCCCTCAACCTAAGGCGATGTGTCGCCCTGGAAATCGCCTCCCCCACAGCGGAACCAATCCGGTCGTCTTCCCTCGCTGCTTCACACGCCGCTATCCCAAAAGCAATGTGGGCATACATGTTCAGCGCAGCGAGGGCATAGGCGTGCCACAGTGGTTTACACCGCTCCCCATACACGCTCATTGGACAACGCAACAGCATTACGATTGGGCAGCCTGCTCTGAAGGCTGGCTAATACATGACGCTATTGTCTATCGGAGTTTGGCCCCAATACACGCTCAAATATGGCGCGGTGTCAAACGACAGCCAATGGGAACCCAGTAGCCACCACCAATCATCGCAGACGGGGCGCGGACTCTAGCACGCTAAGGCGCGCATACGGGAAATCAATAGGCGACGCAGATTCCATCACTAACGCCCTATCACACGCCAAAACCCGGAAATCTCACCTTCATGATTGCCTCTGATTTTGGAGCAGCGCTCTGAAATCAGGAACCAGGCGACAGGCGATTTATCGCCGCCAAATTCCCCGATTACATGCCGCAACTGGGAGGCAATTTGACGGCGATAATTTCAGGGTGACATATCGCCGTCAGGATTCCCCGCAGATATTGCGGCGTGTAAAGGTACCCTATGAGAGAGAAAAAGAACCAGAACTCTAGTAGGTCACACTACACAGGCAGCCATTATATGGCTAGCATCAGATTTGTGAAGCTAAAGGATCAAAGGCTTCATTCTGGTCATGTAGAGAAACAAATAGTCAAAGAACCACCAAGTCTTTACCATGTGAACATTTGCAGCGCCAAACCAGGCAGAACTGACACAAGGTGACCCAAATTGTACACTTTTCATAAGAAATGTACACAATTCTTCATCCTGAAATGGACAGATATAACCCCAGCTCATGTGACATGAAATGGCAGCCATCCAGGCTTCCGTCAGACCTTTTATCTCTCTTACCAATGACTCACCATGGACCCGAATACCAGAGATTTTACACATTACTCCCACATATATTCTAGCCATTTGAGAATTGACTTCTTTCTCATCTCTTTTCATCTTGAGTCTCTGCTGAAATCACCAACATCATTATCTCTGACCGTGCACCAGTTACATTACATTCACTATGGGAACTCCTACACAGAAATCCAAGCCGGAGATTTCCCTCGCATCTTTTAACTTCAGATGGCTTACTAATTAGTAATCCACACAATAGTCCCATTACATAACATTATTTTGGTCTGTATCTAAAGCAGACATGTTATCTCTTTTAAATAACTGAAAAAAAAGAAATTTTGCATGTCCACAATACTGATATTATACATTGATCTTTATGGACACTAGAACATATGGGACTAGTGATTAATACCAGATGTTACCTCTGTCTGGTACAAACATAAGGGGGCAAGTTCAAGGAAGAGTAGATACATAATGCAAATAATATTTTACATAGGGTAACTAAACTAGAACCCTCATTTTACTCTAGTGAGTTTCTTACACCAAAGATGATATTTTAGTTCAGAGGTCCTCAAACTTTCTGACCTTTAGAGCCACAGCAATCTCTGAAAGATGGTCCCAAGCCACATCCAGCTCTGAGAGAGGGTCACGAGCCACATCCAGCTCTGAAAGATGGTCCCAAGCCACATCCAGCTCTGAGAGAGGGTCACGAGCCAAATCAAGCTCTGAGAGAGGGTCATGAGCCACATCCAGCTCTGAAAGATGTTATGAGCCATATCCAGCTCTGACAGAAAGTCACGAGCCACATCTAGCTCTAAGGAAGGGTCACAAACCACATTCAGCTCTGAAAGAGGGTCATGAGCAACATCCAGCTCTGAGAGAGGATCACTAGCCAACATCCAGTTCTGAAGGAGGGTCGCAATGCACATTCAGCTCAGGGAGGGTCACGAGCCAAATCAAGCTCTGAGAGAGGGTCACGAGCGACATCCAGCTCTGAGAGAAAGTCATGAGCCACACCTAGCTCAAAGGGATGGTCACAAACCACATTTAGCTCTGAGAGAGGGTCATGAGCAACATCCAGCTCTGAGAGAGGATCACTAGCCACATCCAGCTCTGAAGGAAGGTCGCGAGGCACATTCAGCTCTGAAGGAGGGTCGCGAGGCACATTCAGTTCTGAGAGAGGGTCGCAAGGCACATTCAGCTCAGGGAGGGTCACGAGCAACTCCCAGCTCCTGTCCTCTCAAAGTAGTGGCACCAAGAACCCCATTACCTGTATAATAACAGCCAAAGCTATTCCGCAGAAATCACAGGCAGTATCCCAAGATCCAGGGGTTCCTATCTTGCCCCCATTCAGATATTCTTTTTAAGGTGGATCTACTCACAAAAAAGAGAATTTTGTTTACTTACCGTAAATTCTTTTTTCTTTAATCATCAATGGGAGACCCAGACAATGGGGTTAAGGGCACTGCCCTCCGGAGGCCACACTAGGTACTACAAGTTTGTAGACACCGCCCCCTCCGCTTATAAACCCCTACCGCAGGGAATATCCTCAGTTTGGTCCATAAGCTGCGAGGAGACACAAAAGAACCACACCCGAAACCTCGGGAGAAAAAACCGTGAACAAACGGTCCAACAACCCGGAATAAATTGTTCCAACTGGGAACAAGTCAAATGTGACAACAACCAACGGAACACTGGGTGGGTGCTGGGTCTCCCATTGATGATTAAAGAAAAAAGAATTTACGGTAAGTAAACAAAATTCTCTTTTTTCTGGTCATCATAATGGGAGACCCAGACAATGGGGATGTCCTAAAGCAATACCCCAGGGCGGGAAGAGTTCCTCAAAAGACGGATAACACATGGTCCCCCTCTTCAAAGGTGGGCAACCGCCGCCTGGAGGACCCGCCTGCCCAGACTTGCATCCGCAGAGGCATGGGCATGCACCATATAGTGCTTAGAAAAAGTATGCAGGCTTGACCATGTGGCTGCCTGACACACCTGAAGAGCAGAAGCTCGATGTCGCAAAGCCCAGGAGGCACCGACAGCTCTAGTCGAGTGTGCCTTCAATCCCACCGGGAGAGGCAGACCGGAAGAACGGTAGGCCTCCTGAATGGGCACCTTGATCCATCTGGCCAAGGTAGATTTTGATGCCGTGGACCCCTTACAGCGACCCGCCGTAAGGACAAACAAAGAGTCAGAACTCCGGAAGGAGGCAGTTCTGGAAACATAAATGCGTACAGCCCTCACGAGATCCAGAGTGTGAAGGTCGCGCTCAACCTGGTGAACGGGAGCGGGACAAAATGATGGAAGCACAATCTCTTGGTTCAGGTGAAAAGTGGACACCACCTTAGGCAAGAATTCTGGCCGTGGGCGTAAGACCACCTTGTCTTGGTGAACCACCAGGAAGGGTGACTTGCACGACAGTGCAGCCAATTCTGAGACCCTTCTCAGAGACGTAATCGCCACCAAAAAGACCACTTTCTGGGATAGACGAGAGAGAGGAACTTCTCTCAGCGGTTCAAACGGCGGCTTCTGAAGTGCCGCCAGGACTATGTTGAGGTCCCAAGGGTCCAGTGGCCGTCTATATGGCGGAACCACTCGAGACACCCCCTGTAGGAATTGACGGACCTTCGGTAGAAGCGCCAAACGTCTGTCAAACAGCACAGACAGCGCCGACACCTGACCCTTCAGAGAGCTAAGGGATAAGCCCAGCTCCAAACCCGACTGAAGGAAAGCCAACAGCGTCGGAACCGACAAGGGCCAAGGTGACCGTCTACCAGAAGTACACCAGGCGAAAAAGATTTTCCACGTCCTGTGGTATATCTTCCGCGAAACAGGTTTCCTAGCCCGATTCATAGTGTCAACCACTGTAGAGGAGAAACCCCTGGATGTCAGCAGCCAGGCCTCAAGAGCCATGCAGTCAACCTGAGGGCCCTGGAATTGAGGTGGAAAAATGGGCCTTGCGCGAGAAGATCTGCGCGTTCTGGAAGAGCCCACCTGTGTCCGCCTGACAGCTGCCACAGGTCTGGATACCAGGACCTCCTGGGCCAATCCGGAGCCACTAGAATGGCCACCTTGCACTCCGTCCTGATCTTCCACAAAACCTTGGGAATCAGAGCTAGAGGCGGGAACACATATGGCAGAAGAAATCTGGACCAACTCATGATCAGAGCGTCCGCTCCCAGAGACTGAGGATCCCACGACCTCGCCATGTATTGCGGCACCTGATGATTCAGCCGTGAGGCCATCAGGTCCACATCCGGAGTGCCCCATCTGCTGCAGACGTCTCGGAAGACGTCCGGATGAAGAGACCACTCTCCGGCGTCCATCCCCTGCCGGCTCAGATAGTCGGCCTCCCAGTTTTCGACTCCTGGGATGTGAACTGCGGAAATCAGGCAGTTGTTGTCCTCCGTCCAGGATAGGATGCGGTGGACTTAGGCGAGGGCCTGAGCACTCCTGGTTCCTCCCTGATGATTTATATATGCGACGGCAGTCGCATTGTCGGACTGAACCCGAATGGGTTGTCCTGAGAGGAATTTCTGAAACGCCAGGAGCGCCAGATAGATCGCCCTGATCTCCAGCACGTTGATCTGCAACGCCGACTCCGACTGAGTCCAGAGGCCTTGGGCCCTGTGGTGTAAGAACACTGCCCCCCAGCCCGTCAGACTGGCGTCGGTGGTCACCACTACCCAAGATGGTTTGATGAAAGACCGGCCCCGAGACAAGTGATGTGGCAGTAGCCACCACTGCAGGGAATCTCTGGTCGGTTGAGAAAGAGTCACCAGCCGATTCAGAGAAATCGTCCTCTTGTCCCATCTGCGGAGAATCTCCAGCTGGAGAGGACGGAGGCGAAATTGTGCGAAAGGCACCGCCTCTATTGATGCCACCATACGTCCCACCAACTTCATCAACACCCGTATGGATGACTGTGGTGCCAGGAGGACCTGCTGTACTCCGGAATGGATGGCCAACTGTTTGGCTCGTGGCAGAGACACCAGAGCTGAGTCTGTGTGGAAGTCCATGCCCAGATATGTCAGTGACTGGGTCGGAACCAGGGTCGACTTCTGAACATTGAGAAGCCACCCAAAATGTTCCAGAGACTTCATGGTCGCCTCCAGGCTCACCCGACACAGGTGTTCCGATGGCGCCCGGACCAGAAGGTCGTCTAGATATGGGATGACGGCATGTCCCTGCACATGCAGGAGAGCCATCATAGAGGCCATCACTTTTGTGAACACCCGCGGAGCCGAGGCCAGACCGAAAGGGAGAGCCACGAACTGGTAGTGTTCGTCCCCCACTGCGAATCTTAACCAGCGTTGATGAGCTGGTGCAATGGGCACGTGAAGGTAAGCGTCCCGGATATCTATGGACGCTAGGAAGTCCCCCTGTGACACAGCCGCGATCACGGAGCGCAGGGATTCCATGCGGAACTTCCGAACCAACACGTGACGGTTGAACAACTTGAGGTCCAGAACCGGGCGAAAAGAGCCGTCCTTCTTTGGGACGATAAAGAGGTTGGAGTAAAAACCCCGGAACCTCTCCCCGGAAGGCACTGGGACCACTACTCCGTCTCTGCGGAGACCCTCCAACACCAGATGAAAAGCCGGAGCTTTTTCTGGAGACGGGACCGATCGATGGAATCGGTGTGTCGGCTGAGACGTCAGCTCTATCCTGTAGCCTCTGGAGACTATATCTCGTACCCACTGATCTTGGACCTGGAGTAGCCATCTGTCCCGAAAAAGAGACAGGCGGCCCCCCACCTGTGGGGAGGCAGGAGGAGAGCGCGAGTCATGCGGAAGTGGGTTTGGGGGTGGCAGCCGCTGCCCCCGCCGGCTTCTTCTGGCGACCCTTGGGACGCCACTGAGTAGAGGACTTGTTCCCTCTGTCCGCACGGGCAGACGGTGCTGATGGCTGTGAACTGGATCGAAAGGACCACTGTTTTGGGTTCCTTTTCACGGTATACCGTGGCTTAGGTTTATTCTGTGGAATCTTTGACTCAGCAGAATCCTTAATCAGCTTGTCCAGTTCGGTACCAAAAAGCCTGTCGCCAGAGAACGGAAGATTCTGTAAAATCTTCTTAGACGTGGCATCTGAGTCCCAAAGACGCAGCCACAATAACCTGCGGATCGCTATAGCGTTGGCTGAAGCCACAGCAGAGCGATTCGCAGTTTCCAGTACCGCCGTCCTGGCGTAATCCGCATAGGCCCTTGCTCTATCAGTAAGCGCCAGGACTTCCGAACTGGACCCTGCCAGATCCGCGATACCATCCAGACAGGAGGTGATCGCCTGCAGAGTCCAGACCGTGGCAAAATTAGGGGCAAATGAAGACCCCACAGCCTCATAAGAAGACTTTGCGAGTTGCTCGACCTGTCTATCTGTCGCATCCTTTAATGAGGAGCTATCAGAGGCAGAGAACAGAGAGCGTGCAGCAATCCTGGTCATGGAAGCGTCCACCTTAGGGGACTGCGACCACTCCTGAAGCACCTCCTCAGGAAAGGGGAAGCGATTGTCCTTGGACTTACGGACATAACGCCGTCCAGGATGAATCCTGGGCGCTCTAACCACCCTTCCAAAGTTAGTGTGGTCCATAAAGGAACCACTTGGTCTAGCCTCCGGCCGCAGCCATTGGTAGACCTCCTTCGGGTGAACGTTCACCTCCTCCGGGGGTGTCACGAGACGCAGAGTCTCGTTGATGGAGGACACCAGATCCTCCACCCCCTCTGGTGGTTCTGACACGGACCCGAGTAATGAACCCCCATCATCCTCATCCCCCTCAGAGAGACCCTCCTCTTCAGAGAGTGTCTGGAGCTCGGGTGAATCCTCACGTCGAGTCCGCTTAAGGGGTCTCATAGTTGAGGCAGGGGACACTCTGGAGTAATGTGAAGGAGCCGCTGGATTGTCCAGTCTCCTGGTCAGTACCTCCAGGGATTGCGACATGGAGGACAGCTGGGAAAACATAGATTCATTTATCTTGTTCTGTGTCTCCCATGGCCCTGGGCCCACATGGACCACAGGGTACAGCACCGAGGCTGTTGTCTCAACAGTATCAGCCCAGGCCTCTGGGCGTCCGCAGTTATTGCAGGACCCCTCCACCAGTGTCCCTTTGCATGTAGCACAGGTAGTGGTGTTACTGGCCGCCTTAGCAGCGTTCTTCCCAGCTGAGGACATTCCCACAGCAGGGGGATAAGCCAATCTTTAAAGAGACAAACCGGTACAACCGGCGGCTTACCGACCGCAGTAATGCGGCGGAGGAAGCGGGGTGTGCGTGTGTGGCCTCCGCGAGTCTTCCGGTCTCCCCTGTAATGAGTGCAGCTGTGCACTTCAAGCAGATCCCAGCCGGGAAGCGAGGGGAAGATGGCCGCCGACAATTCAATTGTGGGCGGAGCCGAAGACACGCGGGAAGCCACACGCACGCCCCTTAATGACGTCACCGCCGGGGCTGCTTCCATCTCCTCAGGCAGCCCCAGTAATGAAGGCGCCGAGGCCCGCAGCGCGGGAAAGTATCGTGACACACACAAAACACAATACCAAGGCTGCAGACAAAGTCTGGAGCCGACAGCCGCAGCCCCTGTGAGACACAGGGCGGTCAGCCAGAGTGGCCCCAGCACGGGGTCCACCGCCAGAACCGCGGACCCGAGGGTTGCGCGCGGTCTGAGTGTCCCAACACATATAGTGCCGACACTACCCCCAGGCACACAGGAGACACACAAGGTGCCTCAGTGCCGGTCCGGTCTGTAAGCACCTTTAGGGAGGCCTCGTACGGGGGTGCAGCACCAGTCCGGTCTGTAAGCACCATTTAGGGAGGCCTCGGACTGGGCTGGCTCCAGTCCGGTCTGTAAGCACCATTTAGGGAGGCCTCGGACGGAGCGGAGCTGTGCAAGGCTCCAGTCTCCCACTTTCCAGAGCCCCCAAACAGGGATGGGAAGGAGTGCGACAGCGTACCGGGAGACACAAAGTGTCCAGGCTCTAGGCCCTCCGGTACCTCGACCTGCGTGTTCCCAAGGGTGAGCAGGGAGACTGCCGAAGGTCCCCGACCGGGACCATATTACCTTGTCTTCAGACGCCATCACGTAAGTAGTGAGAATGCAGTGAAGTGCAAGCAAAGCGTGTGATACCTCCGAGCACACTAAGTTAAAAACTGAGGATATTCCCTGCGGTAGGGGTTTATAAGCGGAGGGGGCGGTGTCTACAAACTTGTAGTACCTAGTGTGGCCTCCGGAGGGCAGTGCCCTTAACCCCATTGTCTGGGTCTCCCATTATGATGACCAGAAAAATCACCATCTGCAGACATGATTTTCATAGCTGTTGGCTAGACCTGGTAATAATGCGCCAAGCTGGAAGACAGCAGAGAGCCACACATCACAGGCCCAAGAGCAACATGAGGCTCTCAAGTTATAGATTGAGGATCCCTGTTTTACGTGATGTAGTCAAGAATCTCCTTTTAGTTATGTACTGTGATAACATTTAATACAACACACAACAATTACGTACCTGCACATCGGGAAATGCTCATGGAAAATTCAGAGAAACACAACTATACAAAATGTAACACACCTCATTCGCACATTTTTCACTGCCCAAGGTCATTTTCACATATACAGTTTTTTGGCTATGAATAATAAAAAACTGTTTTAGACTCTATTAGGCCGCAGTCCCACTAGTGAGAGACATGTGAGAGACTCGGATAGTCTCGCATCCCATCACCGGGCACCCAGAGAGGAGCATGTAGCTACAAATATTTCTATGCGGCTGCATGCTCTTGTCCAGAAAGCTGTGTGGATGTGATGCAAGATTCACTTGAGTCTCTTGCATGTGTCTTGCCCAATGTGACTCCAGCCTTACCCTGTTCCCAGACACTAAGGCGTGGGGAATGAGTGGTATATTACGGTCAGGTACATCAAACCAATGTAGATGTACCAAAACTATTTTTTTTAAGTCTGCAGTTCCTTCTTTCCCTAGTCTAAATATCTTCTAGGATACATATTCCTTTTTGGTTTAAATTAACTTTTTTTTTTCACTATATAATGCTAAATCTGTTTTTCTGCCCAAAGACTATCCTTATGTCCTGCGCATACACATTGCTATGTTCATGTTGTATGTACACAGTGTCTTCAATAAAATGGTGATGGAGTGAGTGCATGTGCACTCCTCCATCTCCTACAACATTTTATTGAAGACACTGTGAACATACATCGTGAACATAGCACTGTTCACGCGACGACCCTCCAAGACTTCAATCCCAGCTTCAGACAGAAGGATGCCACGATTTCAAAGTATTCACTGATCTCAGGGAGACCAGTCCAAGAAAACACTGCGGAAAGCTGGCTAAAGCGCTCAAACACAGTGAATTCCTAGGCACATTGCCCCCTTCGAAATATGAATATGCAATTAGAGTCTATGGCAATCTTGGTCTACTAGGCCTTGCTCCCACCTAGCCAGAATCCTACTCCACACTGATGAGGGGCAACACCTCAAAACAGCTGTATGTGGATGGATACCTGGCCTTGGTATTCCCTTGTCATATCTGTAAACTTGTAAAAGAGTTGGATATTGACTTAAAGGGCCACTTCATTTGGTGGTTATGGTGTTCTCCGCAAGGAGCCACCCCTTGGCTGGGTCCTTCCCTGGAGGGACATATGGCTAGTCCTGTGTTTGAGACTCCTAACCGAGGCTCCACAGACTCTATTTGCAGAAGGATGCCACGGCTGTTTTCCTCCCCTTTATGCAAACTATGCCGCGGCAGCTGCCTTTACACCTTTAGCTGGCGCGTGCACGGTGCCATGTTCACATTGTAGTTCATGTTTTAAATAAAATAGAGCCATAGTCAGCACATGCGCTTACCGCAAACTCTGATGCCATTTTCTTAAAGACACTGTCTCTGCAAATATAAACAGACACCAGTTTTTTTCACATAATATTCGCAGAGACAATGGCTTCAAGAAAATGGCACCGGAGATCAATGTATACACCATGTTCCAAATTATTATGCAAATGTTGCTCTTCTCTGATTTTCCTAAATGGTCGGTGCAAATGACAGTCAGTGTAATAAAAGTCATCACCCGTTAGAGTAAACATCAAATTTTATTGAAGAAACCTCCCAATGATAACAGTATAATCTTCAAAATTAAAAAAAAACTCTAAATACACTGTTCCAAATTATTAGGCACAGTTGAGTTTCTAAACATCTGATATGTTTGAAAGAACTGAAAATGCTCATTTGTTGAATTTGCAGCATTAGGAGGTCACATTCACTGAAATAAAAAGCTATTTAACTCCAAAACATCCTAACAGGCCAAGTTAAATGTTAACATAGGAACCCTTCTTTGATATCACCTTCACAATTCTTGCATCCATTGAATTTGTGAGTTTCTGCTTGTATTTCTTTGCATGATGTCAGAATAGCCTCCCAGAGCTGCTGTTTTGATTACGTTTTTGCGTAATATCTAATGTTTTCCTCCCTTGTATTAGGCATTGCACTATTTGTTGCTTTTCAGCAGCAAAGATCCTTTTTCTTTCCCATGTTACTTGTTTTCCTCCCTTGTATTAGGCAGTGCACTATTTGTTGCTTTTCAGCAGCAAAGATCCTTTTTCTTTCCCATGTTACTTGAAAACTGTGGCCTGTTTAATATTGTGGAACATCCAGTTTTGCTTTTATTGGGCTCACTTGCCAAACTAATCATCACAGGTATTTGAGATTGATTTCAGTGATCCAAAGAACCCTGAGACACAATACCATCAATGGGTTTCATTGAAAAAAAAAAGACCCTATGACACTTAAAAACAATTTGCATAATAATTTGGAACATGGTGTACACACGAGTGTACTCCATTTTAGTGAAGAATTCAACTACAATGTGAACACAGGCAGTGCCAGCAAGAAAGCAACTTTAAGAAAGCCACAGAGTTTACACCAAAAATGTGGTATACAGAGAAGTTTTTGTGCAATAAATACACTTCATTTTCAACTAATGCTTCAATAAAATAAAATAAAATATGTGGCAATAAAAATTCATTCATTCATTGTAGAATGAGTTCAAGATAGATAGATAGATAGATAGATAGATAGATAGATAGATAGATAGATAGAAAAACCAGGCAGCACTCCCAATTCAAAGTAATCAAGTGGACTCTTTACTGATCCATAGTGGCGACGTTTCAAATGTTGAATGTCAAATATATATATGAACACACACACACACACACGCAGTTTTGAAAGGACTCCGCGGCACTCCAATTCAATATTTCCCACAGGTTTATTCCAGCATAGGCACCAGTTGTGGCGACGTTTCGAGCATCAAATGCTCTTTATCCAGCATATATATATTTCACTATACAACGGGTTCTAATGTAACGATTCCAAACATGCATTTTATAGTAAAGATTCCAAACATGCATTTTATTACACTTTGTATTCCACAATTTTAACCAATTTTGCACACAGGGAGTAGAGATTGAGGGGCATTCATTGTGACAATTGTCCAATAAAAATGAGTGCTAGCATGGGGTAAGTATTTCTCATCTAACAGTATATAAGGCTCCAGTGGATAGCCGCGGCTTCTATATGCATTGTAAGGGGTTTGGAGAATGTTTTGTACTATATAATGCAGGGGGTCACTGCTGTACCTTCGGATGAAGTTTCAGAGCCAGTAGCGATGTTACCATACGTCTTAATGCACTTCTCACTTCACCTTCAGAAAGTTTCTATCAAAGACTCAGGACCTTCCTTTTATTTGGGGCATTTAGACAGTACTGAAATCTGCCTGGCTACGTTTTTTTTCTGATTCATCCTGGTAACTTTCTAAGCACACAGACTTGAAACTAAGACATGCAAGTAGGGCACATTACTGTTAACAGATAAACTATTTTACAAGATTTTCACAAAGTCTGAACATTGGACAGAATCTACCAGATTTGTCTCTAACGTCAACAACCCCAAAAAACAAGAAACTACTCGCAGTCAGGCGGATATAGGCACATTATTACTGCAGTTTTTTTTTTTTTCTCCTGAACACAATATCACATTAAAGGAAATCTGTCACCAGGTTTTTGCCACCTAATTTGCAGAGTGTAAAGACTCTGATTGCAGCGATGTGTCTCTGCCTGTGCTGCACAGTGTAGTTTTGATACAATCACTGTTCTACCAGCAGGGGGTTATCAATAGAGGAATAGTAAACCTGCTACCAGGAAGTCAACGCCCACCACTTATTGACAGCTTTCTGACTACACATGGTGTGCAGCTGCCAACCAGTGGTGGGACAGGGTTATACAGAGTTCACAATGCAGAGAACTTCTACATCTATAGCAGACAGAACAGTGATTTTATCACAACTGAAGCACCCACTAAACCAAGTGATACATTGCTGCAATCAGGGTCTCTGTCTCTACATTATGCTGCTGTCAAGCAATAGTTTGCTGACAGATTCTCTTTAAAATACATACAAAATGAGTAGATTATATCGCAAAACTAGTGGTGCCTCCGCTCTGCGCCTCACCAACAACTAGCAGGAGCCTCACAGTTAAAGAATCATTGCTTTACAGGGATAGTCCAAAGCTAAGCATTGTTCTCCTAACTTTTTTACTAATTCATCCCTATAACCCAAGGTATTTTCTAATCTACTTGCTTTAAAAATTCCTCACTGTTCCCTCCCAACACTAGCAGCTACTCTGTATTTCTATTTACTTCCTGCTCTCATGACCTCGTGTATGGGTGCCCCAGTGCAGTACATTAGAGATAAATATATTAACTGCTTTAACATTAGTGATGCTGGCTTCAGGGACCTGGGCAACACTGTTGTGCCCCCGAGAGTTTTGTAGCAGGGTCTTCAGCCCCCCTTTCCTCCTCCCCACAGTGTGTGGTCTCAGCTCCCCCCCCCCCCCCCAAAAAAAAAAACATTCTCCCCATGTTGCATCTCACGCCCTGTGCCACAACCGTTCAGTGCTGGTCTGATGTTGGCTTATGAAGAGTGAGAAGCAACAACAGAGAAGTGTCTATTCCAGCGGTGCATAAGATTGGCCGTGCAGGACATCAGCGCCGCCCCACAAGTGATGTTACTACACACTGCTAGGGCGGCACATGCATAGTGATAAGTTGAGAGCTTCCACTGACATCACTTAAGGGGCGGCACTGATGTCCTGCATGACCAATCTCCTGCATCACTGGAATAGACACTTCTCTGATGTCACTTATCACTCTTCATAAACCAAAATCAGACTGGGAAAAGCGTGCCCATCACACGGTGGCAAGACACTGCATTAAGGGGGGCTGAGAGTGCACTGGGAGGAAGGGGGAAGGAGGGACTGGAGACCCTGCTCTAACACACTCGGTACAAAACAGCGACAGCCCTGCCCCTGAAACCAGCCACATTGATGTGACATTTTGTTTCAGGGAGGGGCTGATGAAGTGACTGTGGCCTCTCCCCCTGCTCTGACAACGTTCTGTGTATCCCAGCATGCACTGGGGCACTCACATTAAAGGTCATAGGAGCAGGAAGTAGAAAAAAATTCAGAAGCTGTTAGATAGTGAGGAGAAGGAACTGTAGGGAATTAGTAAAGCAAGTGTATTAGAAAATAGCTTAGATTATAGGGATAAAATGCTTGGCCTTGGACTAAAACTTTAAGCCTGTCATTGTGTGGAGATACTAAAAGCCATGCACAGATATTCCCTCTTCCACTGTTGCAAGGTAATTATGACAAAAACACACAAAAACCGTATCTAAACAATAGCTTATTTTTTGCCATCACATTCCATTTAAAGGATTGGGGACATGACGCTAGGTTTATTTTTTACTAAGATTGCCATTCTATTCCAAAAATATAATATTCCTGTAAGGAGCTTAAAACAAGACTTCAATTAATTAGAGCATTTTCAATGCTTATGTCATACATCTCGTTAGAGGTCAAATACTCAGGACAGCCTACAAGTGTGTACTAAAAGACAACCATTCGGCATAGAGCATCCAAGAATAACTAAGAAAATGCCACCTGATTGATCAGAAATCTGGGGAAAGAGAAACCTAACAAATAACAGAAGCATACAGTCTAGATCATGTGAAATCATTATCCCCCTCTACTCCTCTAGGTCAGACCTCCTCTGGAACACTGACCAGTTCTAGGCACCACATTTTAAGAAAGACAACCAAATGAAGCAAGTTCAGAGCAGAGCGACCAGAATGGTGACCGGTCTGCAAACAGAGTCCGATGGGAAACTGTTACAGGTTTTGGGAATCTTTAGCTTGACAAAATGAAGACTGAAAGGAGACTTAATAGCTGTCTGCAAGTATCTCACCAGCTGACATACTCTAGAGGGATCAGCTTTATTCTCATTTACACAACAAAAGACTAGAAGCAATGGGATGAAATTGAATGGGAGGAGACAGATTAGATAATAGAAAAAACTTTTTGACAGTCAGGCTGATCAAAAAGTGGAAAGTGGAACAGGGGGCGTGGCCTGACCGATCAACATGTTGGCCGCATAGCACAAGAGCTTCGGCACCCTTTCTTCTAACCCGCCTCACACAGAGGTCCCACAGGCTTGTACCCTCTGCTTTCCGGCCTCTATATCTCCCTCCATCCCCTGGACCGATTTGGATGCCGGTGAGTGCAAGGTTTATCTGTCCAGACCAACAGGAGAAGCCACCACTTACAGCCTTCCCTGGCTTTGCAGCCACATGCACGTGAGGACGTATTTGTGCTCCGGCTCCCCCGCTGATTACTGAGAGTAACTTTCTCCCCACCACCTCACGATACCAACAATGCGGTGGTGGGAGGGAGCAGGTTTATAAGCCCCTAGACCACCGTTCCCGCCTGGGGGGTCTCTCTACATCTTCTGCTGCACGGCTCCCCTTCCCGGTCTCCCCTGGTCCTATCTTCGCAGGCACAGAGGACGCACGTGCGTTGCGGATTCCATTGCCACCTACCGTGCAGGAATTACTTACAGACACCCGTTGGCACTGACACTTCAGCAGGACGCCGACTGAGAGGAGCGGGTCTCACGGGGCCCAGATTCACTGTGCCCGCCTAAGTCACAGCCATTAAGGAGCCCTGCTTCATCCTTAACTGTGCAGCATTGCACATTAACCCCTTGCTCCCCTGCTGGGACCCAAGTGTCTTCTCCATACATTGTACACAAAAAAACACCAAAAGTGCAGGACTGTAATCCTTATATTTTAAATACGTTAGTCTAGGACCGTTCTGATAGGGGTCACCGTGGAGTGGTAGAACGGCTTCCGTACTTTTTTGCAAAAACGTACTAACTAAGAACCCTGCTGTTGATACTATTTTGCACTTGCTTTTTTACTCTTGAAGCAGTGATACATTTTTTGGACGTTTTTTGCACTCTTTTTGTGATCTGTAATCCTTATATGTGGAGCATAAAAACACAGCCCTCTCTTACTGGTGTCACCATCTACCACTTGCATATGCTTTTTGCTGAATTTTAAACAACCATAGACTGTTCTCTCTACATCTGCTGCCCCCTCTCTTTTTACTGTGCAGCTTTAAAATTTAACTCTTTACTCCCCTGTTGGGGCCCTCATATATGCCCTGCATATCCTAGCAAGGAAAATAGCATTAGTGTGAGACTGTGTTCCTTTTCTTGCCCTACAAAATCTGAGCTCGTAACCAAAATCAATACTCATTTCCAGCATGAGCTGATTCTGGCACATGACATTTCCAGGAAAAACAAAATTATGACATTGTGGGATCTTGGATAACTTCTGGATTGAACTCTGTTGACCTTCCCCAATGGTATCCAAGATAAAAAGAAGGAATGGGATTTTTTTGTGTGCTGCCTCCAAACAATAAGCGATCCAATTATTATCCAAACTGTTCTTTATTAACTCGACGCGTTTCGTGAATACTTTCACTTCTTCAGGAGTTATACAGAATTGTTGGGCACAACTGAAAAAGGTGAGCACAATACACACCTATACGACTATTCACCCCACAGTTAAGACCCTATTTTGCGCTATTTCTCCCCCCTCCTTTTAGTATAATAGAATAGTCCTTCCCCAATGACACCTTGCTCAATGTTGTTTCTTTGATGTATTTCAGCTTTGCTATACTGATATTATTCTAATGTTGCATCTGAAGGATCTGGATTCTGCAGTTAACGTTCGGTACTGTATATGCTACTGATTCATGTTTTTTTCCTTCCCTCCTACCCTGTTACTGTACATCTCCTTTTAACCCCAAAATCCCCCTGTATTAAGTTGTACCTGTTTTTGCAATGTACTGATACAGCTTGTTGCTCTATCGGTAAACTCGTTTTATTTTGTTTGTATGTATAACCAAAAAAATTTTTTTTTTTGGAACTGGCTGCCACGAGAGGTGGCAAATTACCTTTCAATGGAAGTCTTCAAACAGAGGCTGGACAGACATCTGTCTGAGATAATTTAGTGAATCCTGCCTTAAGCAGGGGTTGGAACAAATGACCCAGGAGGTCTCTTCCAACTCTACCATTTTATAATTCTATGAAATAGTAGATCTAGGGATCTAAAGTCTTAACATTCCCCCAGGAAGGGAAGTATTGGGCATGCTAAAATTCCTATGTACTCTTGTTCTTATAGGGTATGCGCATCCTTGCTCAGTACACGTGCATTGAACGAGTCCACATACACTTAGGTGGATTCTGGCTGGGAGTATGTATATCGCATACTCGCGACCACAAGTTCGCTATTCTAAACTCTGACACCCACATACCTTCACAGTGCATTTTACATGTCATGTGAGAATCCATAAGTCTGCAGTGATATAGGGTAAACAGAAAAAAAGATGAGCCCATCACACCATAGGGATGATGGCTTCACAGAGTTCACCTGGGAGGGCACCGAAATTCAGCTGGTGATACACAGCTCAAAAATAGCCCAGGACAGAAGATGAAACATCAGCACATCCATCCCAATAAGAACAAATCTTTATTAGGAGTCCATAAAAAAGTACGGTAAGTCCATACAACGTCATGAAACCTAAAATCAAGAAACCAATGGATTCCTTTATTTTTCCTTCTTAATGGATTCCTATTAAAGCCTTGTTTTATTGGGATGGAAGTGCCAGTGATTTGTCTTCTTTCCTGGTCTATAACATAGAGTAATTTATGGATTTAGACCAAACAACCTCTTTAAGGAGATAAATAATGAGCAGAGGTGTCTGTCACCCGCATGCTTGGCCTAACTGGGGTCAATAAAGGCATTTGCCTACAGTGGATGGTCATCTCTCGACCGTTGCTCCTTCTATGTTACTGTACAGATGCACTTCAAACTAATACACATCTTTTTAAAAAGAAAACAAACCTCAACTAGATCAACCTAATTTCTCAAAATGAGAAACTGTGCAAGCATTTACTAGAGTAACATACTCTGCACAAGTCAACAACAACAAAAAAATAATTTCGCTATGGGAATCCTAGCAAAGTAGGTCACTGTAGAAATTTCATTACATTACTAGTAGAGGACTTTTCCTATTCTCTTGGGCGAAATAAAGCAGAATTCGGCACAGATTACTTTTGGGACGTCTGCCAAATTTGCATGGGATATAAAGTACACAGCGTAGAAGAAAGAAGAGCAAGTCTCTGTGAACGGACAACATATTTATGGTGCTACTAATGTATGGCTTATTGTATACATAGGAAAAGATTGGTTTGTACATAATTATCTACTGCTTTATGTGACAATTGTTTTTTTATAATTACGGTAATATATTTTAAATAGGTTGCATCCATTACACTCTGGACCCTCTAGTAAATTACAGCCTTAGTTATAAACTGTACTACCACTATAGCTACTGGAAAGTGCTATGAAGGGAAGCAAATGATAATGCCCTTTATTAACAAACTACGTACAATTATAATGACTATTTGCCCAACATCCCAGCCAGCATGAAAGTACCATACATCCTGTACTTAATAAACGTCCCATAATGCATAAGGTGCATGAAATGACTGCCAAGTTGAGTCATTACTCCATTTTTATTTACATCTTTTGTGCAGTTTTACAAAATAAAGCCCATAAATAATTGGACGTTATGGCACTTATTGCCATTTTTCTCTAAAATAGCTTTGGCACGCGAGGTCCCATGCTTCACAATAAAGCACTGTTTGTAGTCTGGCACAGATGGCCACAGAAACCCTGTGTCCTCTAGATCAATAGGTGGCAGATGTTCAACAGGCACCTATGAAATTAATAAAATTGTAATCCACCACACAGCAGGAAACAGAATTAAAATACAAGGTAAAGGTGAACTGTAATGAAAACTCAGACTTCATAATAATAACATAAAGCAACATCTAATTATACAAGGGTTTTGCAACCAAGTATTAAGTCTCATTTGCCAGAGGGATCAAATACTTATTTCTCTCTTCAAAATGCAAATACAATTATATAATTTAGACAATGTGATTTTCCGGATATTATTTTTGATATTCTGTCTCTCACTGTTGAAATTAAACTACCCTTAAAGGGGTTGTCCGGGCTTATGTTTTATTTCATATTTATATCTAGGCTGCAAAATGTTGACAATCTGCAATATACATGTTGTCAACATTTTGCAGGGTTTCCTAGATATAAACACATTTGCGGCTGGCAGAGAATGTCTAGGGGGCGTGATTGTGCATGCTGGTCGTCTACACCTACTCTAGCACAATCACGCCCCCTCCCCTATTCCTAGTATGGCCAGCCACCCCCAGGCCATACATGCCCGCCCCCTGCCCACTAAACACTATGGAATGCCACCACCCCCAAGGCTGCTACTGGCCGCCCCAGCCCCTAACATCACCACCCACCCTCTGCAAAACAGCGGTCCCCAGTGCACTGATACAAGGTGCCGAAACCGCTGCTGTGAAAGCGATTCCGGCACACTGTGTCAGTGCAGCAGGGGACCCGCTGCATATGTGTGCCGCTCACCCTCCATGTCCTGTGCAGCTGGTGGTCCTCCGCTCTGGTCCCGGTCATGTGCAGCCGGGGTCCACACTGCAGCCGTATCTGTGCTGTGTGGAGCGGTGCCCGTCGCCAGCTTTCTCCAGACCTCTATACCGCTCCACCAGCTCTATGGTACTGGAGGTCTGGAGAAAGCTGGCGACGGGCACCGCTCCACACAGCACAGATACGGCTGCAGAGTGTGGACCCCGGCTGCACATGACCGGGACCAGGGCGGAGGACCACCGGCTGCACAGGACATGGAGGTGTGAGCGGCACACATATGCAGCGGGTCCCTGCTGCACTGACACAGTGTGCCGGAATCGCTTTCACAGCAGCGGTTTCGGCACCTTGTATCAGTGCACTGGGGACCGCTGTTTTGCAGAGGGTGGGTGGTGATGTTAGGGGCTGGGGCGGCCAGTAGGAGTCCTGGGGGTGGTGGCATTCCATAGTGTTTAGTGGGCAGGGGGCGGGCATGTATGGCCTGGGGGTGGCTGGCCATACTAGGAATAGGGGAGGGGGCGTGATTGTGCTAGAGTAGGTGTAGACGACCAGCATGCACAATCACGCCCCCTAGACATTCTCTGCCAGCCGCAAATGTGTTTATATCTAGGAAACCCTGCAAAATGTTGACAACATGTATATTGCAGATTGTCAACATTTTGCAGCCTAGATATAAATATGAAATAAAACATAAGCCCGGACAACCCCTTTAAAACTATAGACTGTTCATGTCTTTGTCAGTGGGCAAACTTACAAAATCAGCAAGGGATCAAATAATTATGACCTTCACTAGATTATATATATATATATACACTATATATGTAAATACATATTTCTTTTTTAATTACGGTAAGAGAGGGGAAATTCATCAGAGTAGACAACAGCTGCAAACACCAACTCACTAGGAGGACCCACCATACGAATATGCATTGTATCAATTGGGACCATGCATTGTACGATTTCAATTAGATCTGAGGGTCAAAGTTATAACGTTTCTTGACTTTTAGGATTGCTACTTCCAGCAGGTGGCAATAGAGTTCAAGTCCTCTTTGAAGAGGCAATTTGCATATACAATTTCAGAGCTGTGTATGGCTATGCGCTCACACAAAAAAAGTGATCTGTATGTGCTCAGGTAAATTCTGCATGAAAACCTTTTCAGGATTTCAACAACAAAAAAAACAAGCAGTACAAACCTTTGCAGCTGTGTACACATACAAACGCAGCACAAATACGAGGACACAGACAGACATACAGACAGACACATGCAGCCATTTTCTCACCCTCCCCGGGGAACCCCTGGTGACTGGTGATTTATTACTTCCGGGTTAGGTATTTCCAGATCCTGGGCACCATGTGACAGCTTGAATCACAAGGGGTGCAGGTCCTGTAGACACTTTGCGCTGCTCTTACCGATGCCCGGGAGAAAGAAATCACCGAAGATTGGCGAGGGTGAATCTTGCTATGTTTTTGATGCAAATCTGGATCAATTAATTGACATGGTACTTCTTTTCCTGATCCAGTTTTTGCAGCAAAACCTGAACAGGAAAAAATGTAGCGTCGGCACAGCATTTCAGAAGTCTCCTAGACGTTGCAGGTATGACAAAAATTAATTTTTTTTTTTTTTGTGTAAAAACACAAATAATGGATGACAAACACCCAGTGGCACATAGCCTTGTGATTTTTATTCCCGTGATGAAGCTGCAGGGAGACTGAACACTAGATCAAAGTTCTTCAACAGATAACAGGTGACTGGGAGTCTCAGCTGTGAAAGTCTGTGATTACCTTATTATACTGTAGATAATTGTGATTGGCTTTATATATTCCCAAAAAATAAGGTCATCAACATAAACAAACACTTTGTAGTTGTATTTTTTGACAATGTTTCAGTTCATGACATCTTCGGTCAATAACAAGAGCCATTTCAGATGCTAAAGAGTTGAATAACTTTTATCCTCTTTTGCTTTTCTTGGATTATTGGCACACCTGTTGACTATTCGGCAAGATGTTAACAGACCTAAAAAGGCTACTTAATGCAACACTCCAGCATTTTTATCTCACCTCTGGAGTGGTACTTTAATCTAAATCCCTGATTTATACTCACCCTCCGGCTTTTCGCCTTTTTACGGCATTACTCCAGTTCAGTGGTGCCATCTTGTGACTGTCCATAAGTCAGAATTTATGTCACAAATTCCCAAGCATCTCTATGAGAGCCAGAAGGAGGCTCCCGTAGAGATGTATTAAGTTGTGACCTCCAGGACGTTCCACGATACAGTGGAGCTGCCAAAAGGTCACAAACTGCTTAAGAGCAAAAGGAGCCAATAATAGAAGAAGATGCCAGTGGGTGGGTATAACACTAGCGGCAGGGGACTTCGATTTAAAGAACCGCTTCAATGATAAAATTAAAAAAAAAATGTTGGAGTGGTGCTTTAAAGGGGTTTTCCAGGCTGACCATACTGATGACCTATCCTTTGACTCCATTAACTGTTTCCATATAAATAAATAATAATAATAAGGCCACCCCCAGAGCTGAAATCAGCTGGTCGGTGGGGAAGTGCTGATTCTTGGGCTCGGAGCATAGATCATCAGGACCACAAGCCTGGAAAGATCCCTGTAAGAAGATTGCTCTCAGTTTTTGTTCCTCAATACAAACTCATTTATATGAATGGTAAAAAGATCTCAAGAAACTTCTTTTTTGTGTTAAAGATTCTACTAAATCAACATTTCACTTGGCTGTCCTTATAATACATTCATCAGTTCAAAGTAGGTGCAAGAAAGTGTTATTCTGAACCATTTAATGAGCTAAAAATAGCCCCCTCCACAAATAAGAACTGGCAGCATTAAATCATAATTAGGCAATTTCCTGCAAATTAAGAAGCCAAATTGATTCTCAAATTATCACCAGAGCAGTTTGCCCCAGATGCTATTTTCTAGCTTTCTTTTATTAAAAATTCATAAAGTAATCAAACATTCTGAAACTCAAGTGTTAGGCATACATCTTTCTGGTTTGTTCTACTATATCAAATTAATACTAAAGCTATTATAGGGGCTGTCCAAACATAAAATTACTTTTTTGTTCAGGCATGGATTGATTAAAAATGATAAATGGAAGCGTACTCACTTTCTCACACCCATGCAGACTATATGAGCCCACTTCGAAGGTCTGTGTCTGTCCTGTATGGAAGTCTCAATGGTCAGGTGACTAGAAAAGTGTCTTATTGGCTGTTTCTGCAATGACCATGCACCGCCCTCAGGGCCGTGGGTTACTCGGGACCGCTCCCTGCTGTCTGTTCACTTAGACGATGTCACGGTAGTAGCCGCGGACCGGTTCCGTGGCCCTGGAGGGACCGCAAATAAAAAGGGGAAAAATAAATAAAAATGAATGTCACTGTGACGCCACCTGTGGGATGCGGCCAGATGTGACCGCCGCTGCTTGCTTCAGCTCCAGGGGATGATTATGGGATGCAGCAAGGTGATAAGCCCTCCACAGGTAGGGCTAGGTTCATCCCTGGGCCGGTGGTAGTAGTTGTTACTGGTGAAGTTGTTGTGAGGTGAAGATGGGGATGCACTTTATACTGACCGGTGTCCTTTAGATCTCCCAGGCTCGACCTCTCCTCAGATGCTGGTCTCCACAGCCATGGACCTTCAAAAAAATACTTTCACACTTGTTTCAGGCTTAACCAAGTACTTTATGCACTGCTCTTTGTTCACACAGTCATGGTTTCTTTTACAGTGAGCGTACCGATAGCCAGTTAGCAGCTGGTCTGGTTCACCAAAGCACCCACTTTCTTTAGCCTTTCCGGGTCTCTCTCCTTAGGACCACTCACTTACTCAGGGCCAGCAGTTGCGGACTTCTCAAGGGGGTCCTCTCTCTAAACCCCAAGTCCTATGTGAGGCTTTTCCTAGGTGTGACGGTCTGTTCGGTTCCAGGCATAGAGACCCTTCACCTCACGGTCAATCTGTGGCCAGGGCTTGAAGCTGCCAACCACTTTTACAGGGTCGGTACCCTGTCCGTCGACCCAGTCCCTCGGTGACTCCATAAAGCGGGTCTTCCACCTTGGACTCCTTCTCCACTACACCTGGTCAGCCATAAGATGACGCTGGGTCCCGGTGTTTTTCCTCTCTTGTTTACAGTCTCTTTTCTGCTGTCACTCTGCTCAGTCCCGAGCCCTCTTTCAACTCCAACCTACGTCTGACTAACTGTCGCTCTCACTCTGAGGTAAGCCACTGTAACTCCTCCCCTTCTCACAGGTGCCATTTAAGCTCCACGCACCACTCTGCTTTCCTCACGTCTCTCTTCTTCCCCATTTCTCCCTTGCCTGGCATAAAGTCCTAGGTATAGGAATTCGGGACGTGTTGGGTGCTTATGGGTTGGAGCGGATGGCTTACCATTCCAGCTACTGCACTTCTGTGGCTACCAGTCCGCAGGGTTGCGACATACTGCTTTACTAGCAACCTGACCACTACAGTCTGTCGTGATTCTGGAACCTCCATCCTAGACACCATTACTGCATCTGGTGCCAGGGCTGTGGAGTCGGTAAGCCAGACCTCCAACCTCAACTCCTCAAATTCCCTGAATTTGACTCAAACTCCTTAACTCAGACTCCACAAACCTGGCTGTGAAGTCTGGATGCTAAACCTCCTCAATTTTCCTGAATCCAACTCAGACGCCACCAAAATGGTCACTGAATCAGACTTCACAACCCTGTCCAGTGTGGACCCCTGGAACTAGCTGTCCTGGGTCCATGGGGTGCTGTAAGGTGAGTATGCCTCCATTTATTATTTTACATCAATTATACATAATTATTTTATTTTTCATTTACTGTCAGATAACCTGTTGCCCAGTTGACTTATTAAAAGTGTGGCACAGGGAGAAAATTAACTGATCTCCACCCAGTCATGGGGGGGCGCACATGGAGCAGCCACAGTCACTGCTCACAGTTCTGTTTCTTATACTGTGAGCGTTGAATGTAAACTGATCCCGAGACATTGACAGGTAGTTCTGTAGCACATTGTGAATTATGAGCTGCCAATCAAAGTGTCAAGTCATACTTACAGTCGCCACTCACAGTACAGTGAGCGGTGACTGTAGCCGCTTTGTTCACGCCTCCATGACCAAGTTGGTGGCTCCTGCGAGAAGGTAAATTTACATTGTCCCAGTCCCTGCACTTTCAGTAACGTGGCCGAGTAGCATTGTAGTACTATGTAATTGCCGTTTAACTCCTTAACTACAGATAATAGTGTTTTCTGAGTTGACATGTTCAATTTAAATGTTTTTTGGATCTACATGTTAACAGTATATTAATAAAGTGCTTAATTATCACCTAGAACTAGAATAACTTGAAAAGTCCTATTTGGATTCATAGCAGCAATCTGCAAAGTGCATCTAAGGAGATAATAATGTCCCACAATTACTATGACCCGCACGCTTTGAAGTTTCCTTTTGATCCCCAGGGTCATTTCTTCTTCCTGTAAATATCTTCCTGCTCTTACATCCTAATAATTTGCAATTCAAAGTCAGTGTTATTTTGGGAGATCCATCGCTTGCTTGAAATTTACTTATTATACTTATCAGAAGTTTACTTATGAATTTTTATGTACTTTTTCCTACATTTATCATCTTGTACTTGTTCATAGCAATGGACATTCAAGTATCTGCCCTTCAGTGATTTCTTCTCATTTTGTTAATTTTTGTTTTTAAACCGCCCTCAATGTTATTTGGATCATGTGCACCACAAACCTGGTTTTAAAAAGAATCTATGTATTAATAATAAAACAAGCACTTTAGATGATTAGCTGTTTGCATTAGGTACCTGCACAAACAGTCATGGGGCGGATAATTCAGCTAAAATCAGTCACGTCAATCTAATTTTGTCATGCATTATTTTAAATGTAGTAAAGCTTTCCTGCAGTGTAATATATTGATACTGATCACTGACATTCCTCAGGAGGTGAAGGACCTGTGGTGATGTCACGAACATGTGATTGTAATGGGAAGGGCTCAGCAGACCTTAAGTAACAGATCCTTTGGGCTTAGCTCTGCCTAATATGGTCACATGATCGTAACATCACCACAGGTCCTGCAGTGATGACAATCAATTACAATGCAGAGGGCAAGATGAAGTTCAAAACATATTATAGATGAACTTGAGTAAGCAAAAGTGCCTCCTCCTCTATGAGTGAATTTTTGTTTTATTTCTTTTTTTAAAATAAATACATGAAAAATGAATTCTTGTTTTTAGAAAACAATGTTAGTGATGCACATTGCATTATTCAGGTTTCCTTTAAATGTTTTTGACCATCCAACTAATTTTAATATACAATAAAAACACAGGAAAACACAACCTGCTGCTTTTTAATGATCATTTCATTCATTAAGGACAAACATGTATTCAAAACCTATTTCAGCATGTAAAAAAGTAATTGCCCCCCACCCTCCAAACCTAATAACTGGTTGTGCCTTCCTTGTAGTAACCACTGTGATGAAACATCTGCGATTATTTTGATTGCCCTTTTTCACTGCTGTTAAAGAAACACTCCCAATAATTGTTTTCTCTCTAAACGTGTATTTTAGTGTTGTCACAATTTCTACGCTCTGCATTCAGGGTGTGCTGGGCTGAGTGATTGACAGCTTAGTCATCCTATCTAAAGTTGGTATATGCTGGGCTGTCGGTATTGTTATTGACAGCTCAATCGTCTAAGGCTGGTTTCACACCGCGTTTTTTTCCCTGATCAGGTTCGATCAGGTTTGTGTGTCAGAACCAGGAGTGTCTCCAAAACTCAGAACAGGTGTCAATCTTTCAATTATAGTTTTTCTCGGCAAGTTTCTCCTGTTCCTCTCTGGTTTTGGCTCACAAACGTGATCGAATCTCATCAGGGAACAAACTGCACTGTGAAACCAGCCTAATTTCTTCCTAGCTTGTGCTGAGATTCTGCAGCTGCTCCTTATCTCGTTTGAGTGCTCAGCCATTTAGCTCTGCAGTTTCTCCCAGAGCACTACCAGTCTTAAGACCAGGTTACACATAACGATGTCCCACCCGACCAACTATCGGGTCGCTGGGACATAGTTATCTGATTGCTGGTGAGCTGTCACACAGGCAGACTCACCAGCGATCAGCGACCAGTGAGAGCGCTGGTAACCAGGGTAAACATATGGTAACTAAGCACAGCGCTTAGTTACCCGATGTTTACCCTGGTTACCAGCCTCCCAGCGTGTACTGTGTGGCGCCGGGAGGTTGTTGATCGTTGGTCTCCTGCTGTCACACATGCCGATGCTGGAAGCCAACGATCAAAAAATGGTCCTGGCCATTTACTAACGATCAGAGATCAGCGAGCCGATCACTGGTCGTTGGTACATGTCATACGCAGTGACATCGCTACGAGGTTGCTGCAGCGTCACAAAACCGGTGACGTTGCAATGATATTGTTAGCGATATCACTGCGTGTAATGGGGCCTTTAATTTCAGCTTTGTAGTCATAAGTTGGTCTCTTCAATCTGTGCTCTAGGATTTGATCTCTTGCTGCCTGACCTTGCCTTTGTTTGACCATCTTTTTGTCTTGTCCCTCTGCTCTGATCTCCTGGATTCTGTTAACTTGGTGAACAGGTGGCGAATGTTTCGTAGTGCCCTGCTATTTCTTCAGGGCAAAATCATCATTGATGTTGCCCTGTAGAAGTAGCAAGGCACTATGAAACATGTTGGTTAATAAACCTACCGTATATACTCGGTATAAGCAGACCCGTGTATAAGCCGACCCCCCTACTTTTGCCCCCAAAACCTGGGAAAACCTATTGACCTCGTTTATAAGCCGAGGGTGGACCCCAGCACAGGTATACAGCCCCCAGCAGTGTGGTATACAGCAGCCCCAGTGGTAGTATACAGCAGCAGCCCCAGTGGTATATACAGCAGCAGCCCCAGTGGTTAGTATACAGCAACCCCAGAGGTGTATACAGCAGCCCCAGTGGTAGTATACAGCAGCCCCAGAGGTATATACAGCAGCCCCAGTGGTAGTATACAGCAGCCCCAGTGGTAGTATACAGCAGCCCCAGTGGTAGTATACAGCAGCCCCAGTGGTAGTATACAGCAGCCCCAGTGGTAGTATACAGCAGCCCCAGAGGTATATACAGCCCCAGTGGTACTATACAGCAGCCCCAGCGGTAGTATACAGCAGCCCCAGAGGTATATACAGCCCCAGTGGTAGTATACAGCAGCCCCAGTGGTAGTATACAGCAGCCCCAGTGGTAGTATACAGCAGCCCCAGAGGTATATACAGCCTTAGTGGTACTATACAGCAGCCCCAGTGGTAGTATACAGCAGCCCCAGTGGTAGTATACAGCAGCCCCAGAGGTATATAGAGCCCCAGTGGTACTATACAGCAGCCCCAGTGGTAGTATACAGCAGCCCCAAAGGTAGTATACAGCAGCCTCAGAGGTATATACAGCCCCAGAGGTATATACAGCAGCCCTAGTGGTGTATACAGCAGCAGCAGCCCCAGGGGTGTATACAGCACCAGCCCCAAAGCTGTATACAGCAGCAACCCCAGGGCTGTATACAGCAGCAGCCCCAGGGCTGTATACAGCAGCAGCCCCAAAGCTGTATACAGCAGCAGCCCCAGGGCTGTATACAGCAGCAGCCCCAGGGCTGTATACAGCAGCAGCCCCAGGGCTGTATACAGAAGCAGCCCCAGGGCTGTATACAGCAGCAGCCCCGGAGGTATACAGGCCCCCCCCATCAAGCTCCAGGGCCCCCCCCCTTGCGCGGCACACCTGTAAAGGAAAATCATATTTATCACTGTCCCGCCGCTTGCCGACACACGATCCCGGGCTTCAATCCGCGGCTTCCGGCTTCCTGTGGTTGCGGGCAATGACGTCATTGCCTGCGACCACAGAAGACGCGGATTGAAGCCCGGGATCGTGTGTGGGCAAGCGGCGGGACAGCGCGGGACAGTGATAAGTATGATTTTCCTTTACAGGTGTGCCGTGCAAGGGGGGGGGCCCTGGAGCTTGATGGGGGGGCCTGTATACCTCCGGGGCTGCTGCTGTATATATATGGATTACCGTATATACTCGCGTATAAGCCGAGGGGGGACTTTTCAGCCCAAATTTTGGGCTGAAAAACTCGGCTTATACGCGAGTATATACGGTAGAAGTAGCAAGGCACTATGAAACATGTTGGCTAATAAACCTACGTATATACTCGTGTATAAGCCGACCCGTGTATAAGCCGACCCGTGTATAAGCCGACCCCTACTTTGCCCCCAAAACCTGGGAAAACTATTGCTCGTGTATAAGCCGAGGGTGGACCCCAGCACAGGTATACAGCCCCCAGCAGTGTGGTATACAGCAGTCCCAGTGGTAGTATACAGCAGCAGCCCCAGTGGTATATACAGCAGCAGCCCCAGTGGTTAGTAAACAGCAGCCCCAGAGGTGTATACAGCAGCCCCAGTGGTAGTATACAGCAGCCCCAGAGGTATATACAGCCCCAGTGGTAGTATACAGCAGCCCCAGTGGTAGTATACAGCAGCCCCAGTGGTAGTATACAGCAGCCCCAGTGGTAGTATACAGCAGCCCCAGTGGTAGTATACAGCAGCCCCAGTGGTAGTATACAGCAGCCCCAGTGGTAGTATACAGCAGCCCCAGTGGTAGTATACAGCAGCCCCAGAGGTATATACAGCCCCAGTGGTACTATACAGCAGCCCCAGTGGTAGTATACAGCAGCCCCAGTGGTAGTATACAGCAGCCCCAGAGGTATATACAGCCCCAGTGGTACTATACAGCAGCCCCAGTGGTAGTATACAGCAGCCCCAGAGGTATATACAGCCCCAGTGGTAGTATACAGCAGCCCCAGTGGTAGTATACAGCAGCCCCAGTGGTAGTATACAGCAGCCCCAGTGTAGTATACAGCAGCCACAGAGGTATATACAGCCCCAGTGGTACTATACAGCAGCCCCAGTGGTAGTATACAGCAGCCCCAGTGGTAGTATACAGCAGCCCCAGTGGGAGTATACAGCAGCCCAGAGGTATATAGAGCCCAGTGTACTATACAGCAGCCCCAGTGGTAGTATACAGCAGCCCCAAAGGTATATACAGCCCCAGAGGTATATACAGCAGCCCTAGTGGTGTATACAGCAGCCCCATAGGTATATACAGCAGCCCCAGTGTGTATACAGCAGCAGCAGCCCCAGGGTGTATACAGCACCAGCCCCAAAGCTGTATACAGCAGCAGCCCCAGGGCTGTATACAGCAGCAGCCCCAGGGCTGTATACAGCAGCAGCCCCAGGGCTGTATACAGCAGCAGCCCCAAAGCTGTATACAGCAGCAGCCCCAGGGCTGTATACAGCAGCAGCCCCAGGGCTGTATACAGCAGCAGCCCAGGGCTGTATACAGCAGCAGCCCCAGAGGTATACAGGCCCCCCCCATCAAGCTCCAGGGCCCCCCCCCTTGCGCGGCACACCTGTAAAGGAAAATCATACTTATCACTGTCCCGCGCTGTCCCGCCGCTTGCCGACACACGATCCCGGGCTTCAATCCGCGTCTTCCGGCTTCCTGTGGTCGCGGGCAATGACGTCATTGCCCGCGACCACAGAGGACGCGGATTGAAGCCCGGGATCGTGTGTCGGCAAGCGGCGGGACAGCGCGGGACAGTGATAAGTATGATTTTCCTTTACAGGTGTGCCTCGCAAGGGGGGGGCCCTGGAGCTTGATGGGGGGCCTGTATACCTCCGGGCTGCTGCTGTATATATATGGATTACCGTATATACTCGCGTATAAGCCGAGGGGGGACTTTTCAGCCCAAATTTTGGGCTGAAAAACTCGGCTTATACGCGAGTATATACGGTATTTGAAATACCTATCTGGGAATCATACTTCAACAGCAGTGCAGAACTTTAATCCCCTTTTCCTAAAGCTACATTTACTGTTAGCTCGTGGGGCCATCTGTAGCAGCCATTTTGTGTTTTTATGGTGGTTGTGACCTTTCACAGCTTGCGGAAAGCACGTCTGTATAATCTATCGAATCCCAAATAGACTACCATGAAAGAATATGTAAATAAAAGTTTACGAAAGGGTCATCCGTCCTTCTTCCTCACCTGTAGCTGTTATTTTTTTCTTTGTTTAAAAGAAGGACAGGGGCTCCGCCTCTGCCTTGATTTCCGAGAATTTAATAAAATAATGGTTAAAAATGCTTACCCGCTTTCATTTATCCCTGATCTATATTATCAACTTACTGGGGCCAAATGATTTTCCAAACTTCATCTTAGGCCCACGTCACACACACAGATAATTGTGCAGATATTGTTCGTAGATCTCTGGTTGCAGTGAAATTATGGACACATTGTTCCATTTTGTGGCCATATACAAAATGAACAATGTGTCCATGATTTCACTTCAACCAGAGATCTGCGAACAATATCTGCACAATTATCTGTGTGTGTGACGTGGCCCTTAGAGGGGCGTATAATTTGATATGTATTCGTGAGGGTGAGGAGTTGAAGATGGTGTTTTTAACATCTGAAGGTCTTTTCAAAAATCTTGTCATGCCTTTTGGTTTAACTAATGCACCCGCAGTCTTTCAGAATTTTATGAACAATATTTTTTGATTATATTGGGAGGTTTATTGTGGTCTATATAGATAGTATTCTAATTTTTTCACTTGACTTGGATTAACATTATAAACATGTCTGTTGGGTTCTGCAAAAGATGAGAGAAAATTGTTAATTTGCTAAATTATAGAAATGTACCTCTAATATCGTTCCTGGGGTTCATTGTGCCGTCTCCAGGATTAAGATGGACCCTGGGAAAGGTCAGGCCAGTAATAGATTGGGCTCAACCTAGTGACCTCAAGGCTCTGTAACGCTTTTTGGGGTGCACAAACTATTACGAAAAATTGATTAAAGGTTTTTCAGGTTCATCAAACCTCTTACTGACCTTACTCCTAAGAGTGTGGTTCTGAACGTTTGGTCACCAGAGGCTATTGGGCACGAAAGATGCTTTATGTCTGCTCCTGTTCTCAATCAGGTACCATAGTATCCTCTAATTTGGAAGCAGAGATCTGCGATACTCAGTCATTGGTTTCTTCTATTTATTTGTCCCTCTGTACCGAAGATTACATTTTTTGTAAGAATTTTATGACTATGTTTTGAGTGGTCACCCGGGGGTCACAGCTACCCAAAAAGCTATTGCTAGACTATCTTAATGGTCATCTATGCATAATGATATTAAAAAATTTGTATCTGCTTGTTAAACTTGCGAACACGCTAAAGTCTGAGGTAACTGGCCGGCCGGCGAATTGGCTCCATTACCTATTCCAGAGAGACCATGCACTCATTTGTCCATGGATTTCATTACGGATTTGCCCATGTCTGGTGTGGAAACTGTGATTTGGGTGGTAGTCAACAGTTTCCACAAACTAGCCCACTTTGCTCCATTATCAGGGTTACCTAAAGCTGAAATGCTTTCCAGGTTATCAAATCATGTGATAAAATTGCATGGAATCCCTCTCAAAATTGTATCTGATAGGGAGTGCAATTTGTTTCCAAATTTTGGAGTGTTTTGTAAAAAATTAGGGATCGATTTGTCATTCTCCTCTGCTTACCACCCTGAAACCAACAGTCAGTCTGAGAGGACTAAGCAGTCATTGGAGCAAATTTCTAAGGTGCTATGTTCTGGTTCAGAAGGAGGACTGGTCCATATATTTACCTCTTGCAGACTTCGCCTTTAGTAGTGGTGTCTACCAGTCTTCAGGAACCTCACCCTTTTTTGCAAATAAGGTATACATCCTCATTTTGGTGAATTTTCTAGAATGAGCTCTGGGTGTCCTGGAGCTGAGTCACTATACAAAAACGTGGAAGTGTGTGGAGGTAGGTTCAGAAGAATATCAGGGAGTCTCAATTTCGTCAAAAAGGAAGGCTTTATCTTCAAAGGTCTTATCTTCAAAGTTGGACATAGTATTTAGGTATCTTCCAAAATATTAAAACAGAAATGCCATTGATAAAGTTGGATTCGAAATGTATTGGTTCGTATGACATTCTGGAGGTGGTCAATCCGGTTGCTTTTGGATTGAAGCTTACTCAGTCTTTTCAGATCCCTTATGTTTTCCATATTACTGTTAATATGAATTTGTCCCTCCAGTGTTGTCACCTGCATCTCTGCCTTGTCTTGTTTCTATCGATGGAGGTCTGAAATACGAGGTTCAGAGGATTGTAGATTCTTAGAAAGTCCAGAATTTGCTCTACTGGAGTAGATATGGACCGGAGGATAAATCTTGGGTTCCAGCTCCTGCTGTTAAGGCTCATCATTTGATCAGGGACTTCCATAGGAGATTTCATGGGAAACCTGAGTGTCCAGTGGCCCACTTCCTTAGAGGAGGGGGTACTATCATGAAACCTCCGCTCTACATTCAGGGTGTGCTAGGCTGGGTGATTCATAGCTCAGTTATCCTATGTGGAACTGGGATGTGCTGGACTGTTGTTTTTCTTATTGACAGCTTAGTCGCCCAATCTCTTTCTAGCTTGTGCTGAGATTCTACAGCTGCTCCTTGTCTCATTTAATTGCTTCAGCCTTTTAGCTCTGCAGTTTCTCCCAGAGCACTGCCAGTCTTTGCACCAGCTCTGAGGTGTTAAGTTGGTCTCTTCAATCTTGCCTGTGTTTTACTATCTTTTTGTCTTGTCTCTCTGTTCTGATCCACTCCTCTCCAGGTAACTGACCTCGGACCATTCCTTAACTACACCTCTGTTTTATCCCCTCAGACTTGACTGTTCTACTTTTTCTTGTCCATGTGGTGACTAGCGTCACACGTTTGCTGTCAGTGGGTTAATACATTCACCCCCAAGGTGTTTTCACTTTCATGACCAGGTAAATTTTAGCATTCTGACCAATGCCTTTTTATGATGTAATAACTCAAATGTTTCAACACAGATGTAGTTTTTGTGAAAAATTGTACTTCGTGTTAGTGGTAAGTTTAGGATAATATAAGATTTAGGCCCTTGGCATTTAAGCTTCCTACAGTGCTTCTTATGATCAGAGTGTGGGACAAACAAACAGATCAGAGGAATCACTGGTTTCACGAAATACTCCAGTCTGGGATAATCCATATTTGCCTCAAATGAGATCACTTAAAGGTTTTGCACACTGGAGGCGAATAGGCATATGGTGGTTGTCACAACTGGTGGAGTGCAGGGTTTTTAACTCAATTTATAAACTACGGCAGGAATTTCCGCTTCACAATTCCATGTTTTACCAATATTTGCAGATACGGCACACCTATGCACTGCAAAATCAAAAATCCACTATACTCATACAACAAGATACTATTATTAGCAGGCTTGGTATGCAGGTGACCACTAGAGGGCTGATCTATTTCATCTATAGAAGGCTTCTTGCAATGGTCCTGTTGAAACATCCAATTGGAGCAATGGCAAAGTGGGAGCAGCAATTGGGCACAATGTCAGGGGAACAATGGGACTCAATTTTGCAGATGGTTCCTAAATTGTCCCTTAGTGAACCCGGTCGATTGTCCCAATTATATATTTTCTATAGGGTTTATAGAACCCCTAAGTGGCTATTTGACCTGGGGCTGAAGACTGACTCGAGATGTCGTAAGTGCTCACTTGAGGACGCTGATATCTTGCATATGCTGTGGACGTGCCATTGCCTGCAAATATTCTGGGTTATGGTTCTTCATCTAGTTCACTTGACCACAGGACAAGATATCCTAAGGGACCCTATTGTATGTGTTTTGGGCTATCTACAGGACGTGGGAGGAGATGAATATCTTAAAATCACGGTTGCCAGAATGCTATATATCGCCAGGAAACTGATAGTTTTTCATTGGATATCAGATAAAACACGCTCACGGAAAGAATACATCAATAAATTGAATTTTATACTGTATAGAGAAAAGACCATACACTTCAAGAGGGAAAGATCGAGTGCATTTGAAAAAATGTGGGCAGGCTGGTTGAATCTCCCGGGCCTACTGTCTGTCAATCATCTTGAGTGATGGCTCAAATAAAGAATTTATAAGATAAGCATTATATCCATTGTGAATAAACTTTGTTTTTATATATACCGTATATACTCGTGTATAAGCCGACCCGTGTATAAGCCGACCCCCCTACTTTTGCCCCAAAAACTGGGAAAACTTATTGACTCGCGTATAAGCCGAGGGTGGACTCCAGCACAGGTATACAACCCCCAGCAGTGAGGTATACAGCCCCCAGTAGTGTGGTATACAGGCCCTCCCAGTGGTATACAGGCCCCAGTAGTATCGTATACAGCAGGCCCCCAGTGGTATACAGCAGGCCCCCAGGGGTATATACAGCAGGCCCCCGGGGTATATACAGCAGGCCCCCGGGGTACATACAGCAGGCCCCCGGGGTACATACAGCAGGCCCCCGGGGGTACATACAGCAGGCCCCCGGGGGTACATACAGCAGGCCCCCGGGGGTACATACAGCAGGCCCCCGGGGGTACATACAGCAGGCCCCCGGGGGTGCAAACAGCAGGCCCCCGGGGGTGCAAACAGCAGGCCCCCGGGGTGCAAACAGCAGGCCCCCGGGGGTACATACAGCAGGCCCCCAGGGGGTACCCAGCAGCCCCCTGGGGGTACCCAGCAGCCCCCTGGGGGTACCCAGCAGCCCCCTGGGGCTACCCAGCAGCCCCCAAATGCTGGCACTCGCCCCCCTTGTAAGGGCCCCCCCCCGCTGCTTCTCTTACCATCCCGGTCTTCTGCTCAGCGCCGCTGCTCGTGTGCTCCGTTCTTCATGCTCTGTCCTCGCTGCATCCGGGATCCCCGGTCGTCGCGCGATGACGTCATATGCCTGCGACGGCCGGAGATCCCTGATGTAGCAGGGAGCATGAAGAACGGAGCACCGAGGAGCGGCACTGAGCAGAAGACCGGGATGGTAATATAAGCAGCGGGGGGGGGGGGCCCTTACAAAGGGGGAGAGTGCCAGCATTTGGGGGCATATATGCACTGCTTCCCCCTGCCGCTGATTGACAGGGGAAGCAGTGCATATATAATGAGCGGCCCCACGTGACGGGGCCGCTCATACAGCAACCTCCCCCCGCCTCCTCCAGCCTCCACAGCCCCCACCAACCATAGTGACTCGTGTATAAGCCGAGGGGGAGACTTTTCAGCCCAAATTTTGGGCTGAAAAACTCGGCTTATACACGAGTATATACACTATATATATATTCTTGTATCTCACAATAGTGGACCTGGTTGGGTGTTTAGGAGGGGATAGGGAGGGGGATGGGATGTTTAGTTAATTGTAACTATTTTTTTTTACTTGTTGCGATGAAAAAGTTTTAATAAAAACTATCTGATTTAAAAAACAGTTATGGCCACTTTACACGCGGCAACAGGAAGATAGAAAACGGCAGGTGACGGAGACAATTGTACCCTTTACCTTCAAAACACCTTGCAGATACCTGAATTACACGCAGCCACTTCAAGGTGTTTTGAAGGTAAAAGGTACAATTGTCTCCGACACCTGCCGTTTTGTATCTTCCTGTTGCCGCGTGTAAAGTGGCCATTAAGGATAACATTTTTTGCATTAACTTGTGATAAAGGAAATTTGTAAAAAAAATTAGATATGCAAATTGTCACTTCAGTGACGAAGTAGGCAAACTCTGCCACCTAAAAAGGTAGCAATCCTAAAAGTCATAACGGACTCTTTAACAATCCTTTAAATATGACTTAGGATTTGTGCCAGGTCAGAACCCCAAACTGTAAACAATGCATTTTGGGGTGATTGTCCCTCATCAGTGCATTGTGTGGGAATTCTAATCTGGCTGTATGAGAGGCTTAAGGTACATAAGTAAATGTGATCAGAACAGCAGGGTTAAGGGACACGTCACACACATATACCTGTGCAGATAATGTTCGCAGATCTCTGGTTGCAATGAAATCATGGACACATTGTTCCATTTGTATACGGCCACAAAATGGAACAATGTGTCCATGATTTCACTGCAACCAGAGCTCTGCAAACAATATCTGCACAGATATCTATGTGTGTGACGTGGCCCTAAAGCCCCTGTTAAAAGGGCGATATCGCCGCCCATTACAGAGGCGACGTGGGGGCGTGGCCTATTGCCGGCGTCATCGCCCCTACGTCGCCTCATGTAAAGGGGCGATGTCGGCGGTGCCGGGCAGTCGGCTGGTTTCAGAGCACTGCATACATCGCCCCATGTAACCGGGCGCTGACGACCTGTCAGGCGATGGGAGCCATAGGGTCCCATTGTCCTGCATCACCACTGGGGTTTCCAGACACCCCGGTGGCGATGCCGCCTGACAGATCGCCGGTGCGGGGCTGGAGGTGTCGCCCCGTCTAAACAGGGGACGGTGACGCTGGCGGGGTGCCAAAAACGTGCGCGCACCTGCCAGTCGCCGCCGACATCCCTAGCCTCGTCGCCTGGTGTCACGGGGCCTTAAGGGTCAGAGGAAAAGTCTCAGCTTTGCAGTTTCAATGGTGTGATGATAGCCTCAAAATCATGTTGATGGTCATTGTCATGGAGCACTTGGCCAAAGCCATAAGGGACAATGGCGCCATTCACGGGATTTCGGTGGGGGACACTCATCATAAGACAGCGTTGTTCGCTGATGATGTCCTTTTGTACATCACTCGCCCGAGTGAGACATTCCCCACCTTGCTGAGCGAGTTTAAAAGGTTTGGAGACCTTAGTAATTTTAAAGTAAATTACTCCAAGTCCGAGGTGATGAATGTCTCCTTGCCTTCCGCTGAGGAGTTCTCTCTGTCCAGGGAGTTCCCCTTCCGCTGGAGACTGGGCCACATATCGTATCTGGGAATAAACCTGCCCGCTGATTTGAGAGATGCCTTCCACTTGAATCATAAAGCCATCTTGGATAGGGTGGGAGCTATGCTGGAGTCTTATAGACCCCTGAGGATATCCTGGCTGGGGAGTATCCACTAGGTCACGATGGATATCTTGCCGCGATTTTTGTACGTGTTTCAGGCCGTGCTCATATGGCCAAGCGGTCCGTTCTTTCACACCCTACGTAAATTGATTTCTAGGTTTGTCTGGAACGGGATGAAGCCGCGTGTGGGCTTCAAGGTCTTGACTGCACTGAAGGAAAGGGGAGGCATGGGGTTGCCGGATCTCAGGCGCTATAGTCTGGCCGCTGTACTGGTTCGGCTGCTTGATTGGCATTTTAAGGCCGCGGACAAGCAGTGAGTGCTGATTGAATAGTCAGGTGTCCCGATTCCTCTTTGCTACTTGCAATGGATCCCCAGTGAGGCTATGACCTCTCCTAGTCAACTCGCTTCCCTAACTACTGAAGCACTGAAGGCGTGGCGTGTGGCGTGGGGAGAGACGGTAGGGACAAATTTGTCAGCTCTTTAACCCCTTTGTTTCATAATCCGGCTTTCCCCCCGGGTGTGACCCAGTGAGGTCTTTTGCTATGGTGGGTGGGGGACGATACTCGCGTTATTCAGTTACTGGATGCTGGAGAGCTGCCTTCTTTTGCTGCCCTGAAGGCTTATTCGCCGGAGGTGAGGTTGAGATGGTGGGAATACTTGCAACTATAGAGCGGGAGAGCGAGAAAGAGCGGGAGAGCGAGAAAGAGCGGGAGAGCGAGAAAGAGCGGGGAGAGCGAGAAGAGCGGGAGAGCGAGAAAGAGCGGGAGAGCGAGAAAGAGCGGAGAGCGAGAAAGAGCGGGAGAGCGAGAAAGAGCGGGAGAGCGAGAAAGAGCGGGAGAGCGAGAAGAGCGGGAGAGCGAGAAAGAGCGGGAGAGCGAGAAAGAGCGGGAGAGCGAGAAGAGCGGGAGAGCGAGAAAAGCGGGAGAGCGAGAAAGAGCGGGAGAAAACAGAGAAAGAGCGGGAGAGCAGAAGAGCGGGAGAGCGAGAAAGAGCGGAGAGCGAGAAGAGCGGGAGAGCGAGAAAGAGGGAGAGGAGAAGAGAGCGGGAGAGGAGAAGAGCGGGAGAGCAGAGAGGAAGAAAGAGGAAAGGTGGGAGAGCGAGAAAAGAGAGCGAGAAGAGAGGAGAGCAGAAAGAGGAAAGTGAAAGGGGAGGAGACGAGAAAGAGAAGGAGAGCGAGAAAGAGAGAGAAAAAGAATGAAAGAGAAAGGGAGAATGAGGAAGAAGAGGGAGAGAGAGAAGAAAGAGAGGGAGAGGGAGTGAGGAAAAAGAGAGGGAGTGAGGACAGACAGGTAATGCTGTTTATGGTGAAAAGAAAGAAAAAAAATATCAGACTTGTTTTCTATTTAGGTTGCAATGACCCAAACAGCCCTTTGACTGTGGTATTTGTAACACTGTCACCATGGAAATGCAAAAACAGATAACAATTTATTTGTATTCTCTCTTTCACCATTGTGCGTCCTTTGCTGTCAAATTAGAAGACAAAAAAAACTGTCACATAGATGAAATCAAAATTAGTGGCTCAATCCCTGTTGGCCAGAATGCTTCACTTACCATTATGTCATTATCAGCAGAAGAATATCAAAGAGTCCACAGCATTAGACTGCAAAAAAATATCTTTAATTTTAACCTCAGGGCATTTATGCATACAAGAAAGTGATATGAATTCGACGACTTTCTGCTTTAGCAGTGACTCAGGTCATAAAGATTTCTAAGACGGTATTTAGAATTCATCATTTTCCCCTTGCATACTGAATTATTTAGGGCTGCATATTTTAACTGCTCTTTCTTATTATGCTAGAGAAAATAAACCTTTAAAGCAGATTTATTTTTCTTTGCAGACTAGTGAAAAAGTTATAGATCCAGAGTTCGCAAATAATTCCTCAAATGGCTTTATGACAATTACTCTGTGGTTGGATCTTGCAGGATGACGAATGTGGCTAAATGGGGTCCACGGCACTTGGAGCTATATGGCTGCACCAAGCTGTCTTTTAATCAATATAATTAATTACAAGTATGTAATACACAGGCATTTGTCTACAAATCCATAAAAAGATCTACATGACCAAAACCAGTTTCAATTCAAGTGAGTGGTTATGTTTAGCACTGCAGCAATCTGAGCCACAGGTCTAGTCAGGGCCGGCTCCAGGTTTTTGTGGGCCCTGGGCGAAACAGTCTCAGTGGGCCTTTTTAACACATTCTATGATACATGAATAGAATATAGAACAGAGGTCCCCAAATCCAGGCCTCAAGGGCTGCCAACAGTGCAGGTTTTCAGGATTTCCTTAGTATTGCAAAGGGCTTGGAATCATTACCTGTGCAGATGATCACATTAGCACCTGTGCAATACTAAGGAAATCCTGAAATCCTGCACTGTTGGTGGCCTTGAGGCCTGGAGTTGGGGACCTCTGATATAGAAGCTGCAGGCTGTGTATATGTAATATAGAGGCTCTTGGGTGGGCTGTATATATAATATAGAGGCTCTTCAGGGTTGTATATATAATATGGAGACTGCCGGGCTGTATATATAATATGGAGGCTTCGGGCTGTATATATTATTTGGAGGCTGTGCTGGGCTATATATATATATATATATATACACTATTTGGAAGCTGTGCTGGCTGTATATATAATATGGAAGCTGTGCTGGACTATGTATATTATTTGGAGGCTGTGCTGGGCAGTATATATTATTTGTAAGCTGTGGCAGCCCAACAGCAGCCTCCAAATAATATATCCAGCCCAGCACAGCTGTCATATTATACAGTTAGGGCCAGAAATATTTGGACAGTGACACAAGTTTTGTTATTTTAGCTGTTTACAAAAACATGTTCAGAAATACAATTATATATATAATATGGGCTGAAAGTGCACACTCCCAGCTGCAATATGAGAGTTTCCACATCCAAATCGGAGAAAGGGTTTAGGAATCATAGCTCTGTAATGCATAGCCTCCTCTTTTTCAAGGGACCAAAAGTAATTGGACAATGGACTCTAAGGGCTGCAATTAACTCTGAAGGCGTCTCCCTCGTTAACCTGTAATCAATGAAGTAGTTAAAAGGTCAGGGGTGGATTCCAGGTGTGTGGTTTTGCATTTGGAAGCTGTTGCTGTGACCAGACAACATGCGGTCAAAGGAACTCTCAATTGAGGTGAAGCAGAACATCCTGAGGCTGAAAAAAAAAGAAAAATCCATCAGAGAGATAGCAGACATGCTTGGAGTAGCAAAATCAACAGTTGGGTACATTCTGAGAAAAAAGGAATTGACTGGTGAGCTTGGGAACTCTAAAAGGCCTGGGCGTCCACGGATGACAACAGTGGTGGATGATCGCCGCATACTTTATTTGGTGAAGAAGAACCCGTTCACAACATCAACTGAAGTCTAGAACACTCTCAGTGAAGTAGGTCTCTAAGTCAACAGTAAAGAGAAGACTCCATGACAGTAAATACAAAGGGTTCACATCTAGATGCAAACCATTCATCAATTCCAAAAATAGACAGGCCAGAGTTAAATTTGCTGAAAAACACCTCAAGAAGCCAGCTCAGTTCTGGAAAAGTATTCTATGGACAGATGAGACAAAGATCAACCTGTACCAGAATGATGGGAAGAAAAAAGTTTGGAGAAGAAAGGGAACGGCACATGATCCAAGGCACACCACATTCTCTGTAAAACATGGTGGAGGCAACGTGATGGCATGGGCATGCATGGCTTTCAATGGCACTGGGTCACTTGTGTTTATTGATGACATAACAGCAGACAAGAGTAGCCGGATGAATTCTGAAGTGTACCGGGATATACTTTCAGCCCAGATGCAGCCAAATGCTGCAAAGTTGATTGGACGGCGCTTCATAGTACAGATGGACAATGACCCCAAGCATACAGCCAAAGCTACCCAGGAGTTCATGAGTGCAAAAAAGTGGAACATTCTGCAATGGCCAAGTCAATCACCAGATCTTAACCCAATTGAGCATGCATTTCACTTGCTCAAATCCAGACTTAAGACGGAAAGACCCACAAACAAGCAAGACCTGAAGGCTGCGGCTGTAAAGGCCTGGCAAAGCATTAAGAAGGAGGAAACCCAGCGTTTGGTTATGTCCATGGGTTCCAGACTTAAGGCAGTGATTGCCTCCAAAGGATTCGCAACAAAATATTGAAAATAAAAATATTTTGATTGGGTTATGTTTATTTGTCCAATTACTTTTGACCTCCTAAAATGTGGAGTGTTTGTAAAGAAATGTGTACAATTCCTACATTTTCTATCAGATATTTTTGTTCAACCCTTCAAATTAAACGTTACAATCTGCACTTGAATTCTGTTGTAGAGGTTTCATTTCAAATCCAATGTGGTGGCATGCAGAGCCCAACTCGCTAAAATTGTGTCACTGTCCAAATATTTCTGGCCCTAACTGTATATACAGCACAACAGCAGTCTCCATATACCTCAGCAGCAGCCTCCGAATACAGCCAGCACAGCCTCAATATATACAGTCAGCACAGCCTCAATATATACAGTCAGCACAGCCTCAATATATACAGTCAGCACAGCTTCAATATATACAGTCAGCACAGCCTGTATATACAGTCTGCACAGCCTCTATATACAGTCAGCACAGCCTCTATATACAGTCAGCACAGCCTCTATATACAGTCAGCACAGCCTCTATATACAGTCAGCACAGCCTCCATGGTACATATAATCCCTCATCCTGCAGCACACAGTAAAAAAACAAACAAACTGATCATACTCACCTTGCATTCGCTCCCCCGGGGCTGTGTCCTCCTCAGATTCTTCCCCACCACATCCTTATAGCAGCAGCTCTCGGGACAGTGGAGCTTCCTCCTTCCTTCTTCTTGCAGCAATGTGATGAGGTGGCAGGGTGATGACTCATCACTCTGCTACAGTAGACAAAGGAGGAAGCTCCACTGCTCCCTGGAGCCAGCACATAGCTAATCTGCATCTCATGTCAGCGCAGTGGAGCACTCAGCTCCTTGCTGAGTCTGCCCGATGTGCCCCTTGTTCACAGGGCTGTCTGTCCCTAATGGGCCCCTGGCTGTCAGGGCTGCCTGTCCCTGATAGCCAGTGGGTCCCCTCAGCTGTTCAGGGCCTCGGCACTTGCCCGGGTATGCCAGGTGCTGACGCCGGCCCTGGGTCTAGTGATGAGCTGCAATCAACACTGAAGGTCCATGGTGCTCACTGTGGTGCAAGTGGTAGAAAGAAATCTCAGCACCAGAATGCAGAAAAAAATAAAATTCCCACTAAAACAGAGTGCCGAAACCCCTGCAGTTTGGCTCATGTTTTGGGATATAGTCAGTGTCATTTATGCACACAATTTTTTTTTTTATCGTTCACTGGCTTTCTAAACGCAAAGTTAAGCAACGTTCTAAACAACATTCATTACAAACTTTCTACCATTTTGCTGCTGATGAGGTCTGCATTTCATTGATCTAAATCTGTACTTCTGCAAATTATGATAGAAATAATAATAATAATAATCATCTTTATATAGCGCCAACATATTCCGCAGTGCTTCACAATTCAGAGATTCATGTTCAAACAATCATAAGAAACAGTTATCAAAAAATACAATACAAAGCATAATACAACAATTAAAGCAAAATAATGACAGCCCTGCTCATAAGAGCTTACAATCTAACAATGAGGTGGGGGTGACAAAAAGTACAGATGTTTACTTACAATGATGGTATAGTCAACTTGAGGAGATTGGGAACAGATAGAAGCAGCATAAGTGGCCACCAACCATTATTTGTGATGCATTTGAGACTGGTGGAGCGCATAGGCCATGTCTAAAGATACCGTTACACGCTTCAATGTTGAAACGATCTCATGGGTGCGCGGTCATTAGGACATCTTTTCGATGTGTCGAGCAGCTATCGTTCGCACAACCCAGCGAACGATACCTGTTCACTGATGTGAAATGGCGAAGTCATAGAACGACATCGTTATCGCGGTGTCACACTGAACGATGCAGGTTGGCTAATTGTAGGTCGTCTGATTTGAGAACATGTTCTCAAAACTGCGATCAACGATCAAACAATTTATCGTATCTCGGTGTTACACGCAACAATGTTGTTTTTTAAACGACTTCAAACGTGTGACGTTTCAGCGATATCGTTAACAATCTCATACCTTGTAACTGAGCCTTAAGTGACTTTGACTAGGGATCATGATAGCCCGGCCGAAAAAGATGTGTTTTTAGGGATCACCTGAAACTATGTAAGTTGTGCATACACCTGATTTCTTGGGGTAGAGCATTCCAGAGAATTGGTGCAGCTCAGGAGAAGTCTTGGAGTCGGGAGTGGGAGGTTCAGATTAATGCAGAAGTTAGTCTAAAGTCACTTCCAGAGTGAAGAGAACGGGTGGGGTGGTAGACAGAGATGAGGGTAGAGAGGTAGGCAGGTGCTGCACTGTGAAGAGCTTTGTGGGTGAGAATGAGGAGTTTGAATTGGATCCTATAGTGTACAGTACAGTGTACAGTGCAATGACTGGCATAGAGCAGAAGGGTCTGAGTAATGGTTAGCTAGATAGGTGATCCTGGCTGCTGCATTAAGGATGGGAGAGTCAAGTGCGGGGGAGACCAATTAAAAGAGAATTACAAAGTCAATGCGGGAGTGAATCAGGGCCACAGTGAAGGATTTTCTGGTTTCCAAGGTGAGAAAGGGGCAAATTCTAGAGATGTTCTTCAGGTGCAAGCGGCAAGAGTGGGCGAGAGATTGTATATATGGGGTGAAGGAAACATAACACCAAGACAGCGAGCCTGCAGCCTAGGCATTATTGTGGTGCCACACACAGAGTGAGATATCATACTTAGGGAGGTTAGTAGAGGGCGGGAGCAGAAGTAGTTCAGTTTTGGAAAGGTTAAGTTTCAAATAGAGAGCGGACATGATATTGGAAACTGCGGTTAGACAGTCATTGGTGTTCTTTATTAGAGCGGGAGTAAGTTCAGGGGAGGAGGTGTATAGTTGTGTTTCATGAGCATAAACATGGTACTGAAAGCCAAATCTGCTGATGGTCTGTCCAATCGGGGCTGTGTAGAGAGAGAGGAGAAGAGGTCCAAGGACTGAACTCTAAGGGACTCCAATAGTGAGAGGAAGAGGGGAGGAAGTGGAGCCAGCAAATGATATACTGAATGAGTGGTCAGAACGATAGGAAGAGAACCAGGAGAGAGCCCTGTCCTTGATGCCAATTTAGTACAGCAAGGAGAGTAGGTGGTGGTCAACAGTGTCAAAGGCTACAAAAAGATCAAGAAGAACAAGCAGAGAGTAGTCACGTTTTGCTGTCAGAAGGTCATTGGTCACTTTGGTGAGGGCAGTTTCAGCAGGATGTAAGGGGCAGAAACCAGACTGTAATGGGTCTAGAAGAGAGTGAGTGAAGAGGTAACGGGTGAGGTGGGAGTAGACCAGGAGCTCCAGGATTTTAGAGATGAAAGAGAGATTGGAGACTAGTCTGTAGTTATTTGTGCAGGATGGGTCGAGAGACGTTTTCTTTAATAATGGAGTAATGATCGAGTGTTTGAAGGAGGAGGGGAAGATGCCAGAAAAGAGGGAGAGATTGAAGATTTTGGTTAGGTGAGTGGTGACCACTGGAGAGAGAGACTGGAGTAGGTGTGAGGGGATAGGGCCAGCGGTGCATGTGGTGGGACGAGAGGAAGAGAGGAGCCTGGAGACGACTTCTTCTGTGACTGTGTCAAATGTGGAGAGAGAGCCGGAGGAAATGTGGGGAGAAGTAGGGGTAACAGCGATTTGAGGTTGGGAGTTGATTTCCTGACGGATGTTTTCTATTTTCTTAGTTAAGTAAGAAGCCAGATCAGCACAGAGGTCAGTGATAGGGGCCTGCCTTTAGGCCTGAGGAGAGAGTGAAAGGTGTCAAAGAGTTTCTTTGTGTTGTTGGATAGTGTAGAGACCAGGGTGGTGAAGTAGGTCTGTTTGGCAAAGTGAAGGGCAGAGTTGTAAGTGCTCAGCATAAATTCATAGTGAATGAAGTTTTCTGGTGTGTGGGTTTTCCTCCATAGACGTTCAGCACTCCTAGAGCATCGCTGGCAAAATCGAGTTTCTGATATGAGCCAGGGCTGCTAAACTCTGTGTTTGGAGGTTCTGAGGGTGAGGGGAGCTACTCTGTCCATAGTGCTTCTGAGAGTGTCATTGTAGTGATTCACCGCCAGATCCGGACAGGAGAAGGAGGAGATTGGGGACAGGGATGAGATGAGGGAGTCTGTGAGTGTATGAGGATTAATGGCTTGTAGATTTCTGAATGTGTGATAGGTCAGAGTGTGCTGGGGTGGGCGAGGATTTGTGAGCATGAAGGAGAGAATGTTGTGATCAGAGAGAAGAAGAGGCGAGTTGTCTAAGGAGGAGGTTAAACAGAGCTGGACAAAGATCAGGGTCAAGGGTGTTTGTGTGTCTCAGAAGTTGAGAGCTGTGAGAGGCCAAGAGAAGTGGTTAGAGACGGGAGCTGGGAAGCAACTGGGGAGATGGGGCTGTTTATGAGGATGCTAAAGTCTCCCAGAATAAGGGTTGGCAATTCTGAGAACATTAAGTGCAGCAGTCACGCAGAGAAATGGTCGAGGAACTGGGTGGGTGACCCTGGGGGGGCGATATACCACTGCTACTCTGAGGGGAGGCGGTGGAAGAGCCTAATGGTGTGGACCTCAAAAGAAGGGAATGAGAGTGATGGAGCTCGGAGGATGACCTGGGAAGTACATTATGGGGACAGGAATAAGCAAACTCCACCACCATGTCTGTTCCCAGGTCTCAGGGAATGGGAAAAATGTAGGCCGCCGTGAGAAATAGCAGCAAGGAAAACCATGTCTGAGTCCTGGATCCAGGTTTCAGTGAGGGCCACCAAATTAAGAGGGTTAGTAAGAAAGTAGTTGTAGATGAAGGGAAGCTTGTTGCATACCGACCGCAATTAAAAGAGGGAGATGAAGGTGTGCAGATAATGTCGATAAGGTTAGCATGGTTTCTATATATGGTGGGGGAGGGGTTGAAGTTGGTGGAGGATGGACCAGGATTTGGAGAAATATCACCTGACAGGAGCAGCAGTAAAAAGAGAAAAAGCAAATAGTTATTTTAATTGTGACATTGTTTAAGATGCAATACCCTGGAATATCGAGTTCTGAAATTATTCAGTATGTTGAAGAGAGTATGGGATCTCAATAAAGTAGAGGGAAGGAGAGAGGTGCTTATATGGATGAGGGGTGATTGAGGGGTAATGGGGTGGTAAAGGTGAATGGCAAATGCACATAGGAAGATAGGCATTGAAATAATGGACATGGTTAAAAATATATATAAAATATATATATATTAGAGAGTGGGTCACCTAACTCCTGCCATGAAGTAACTGCATCCACTTACTATCAGTACCACTTTGCATAAGGTACCACCCGTGCTGCACCCCACACAAGTGCACCCCTTAGAATAACTCTAAATTTATAGGGCACACTATGGTATTAGGTGAGGGGGATTGTGGGAAGTCAGATCATCTAGGTAATTAACAGCTGCACCTCACAGCAGGGGATAAATGGCAAATGATCAAAGGCCTCCACTCTGGTCTAACATTATGCAAAGGCAGCTTCACACATTCACACCAATCACATCAGATAAGCTAGAAATCCGCCATACCGTCAGTTACGTTCTGACGGCTCACTCTTTCTTTCACTTCTTTTACACATTAACCCCTTTCATGACATATGGCCGCCTCCCACCCTTTCATGCGAGCTCATGCTCTGAGATCGCATTCTCCCTCCTATAGCTCAGCTGATGTCATTAGCTTAGATGTGTGCCTAACACCACCGATCGGATCAGTGATCTAGTCGGCGGTGTTAACTCTTTGGATGGCGCTGTCAGTGACTGACAGTGCGATTCAAAGCCCCGCAGCGGGGATCGCTCCATTCCCTGCCTTGATTAGAGGTCCTGTGATGCGATCATGAAACCCCCGTCTGTTACCTGAACAGCCCAGGGTCCTGTGATAACCCCGTAAGATGTCCCGATTCAATTCCTGCTGGTGATGACCTAGTGACATCACCAGCAGGAAGTGATCACTTTCTCTGTGTACTAAAGCGCTGCACTCCATCAGTACATAGAACAAGTAATCGCAGTATGCAACACTGAGACCCTCTAGTGGTCAGTGTAAAATAAAGAATAAATTTAAAATATACATTTTTACAAATATGAAAAAAAAGTTCAAATTACCCCTCTTTCTCCACATTGAAAATAAAACTTAAAAAAATGAAAAAGAAAAATACACATATTTGGCATCGCCACGTTCAGAAATGCCCGATCTATCAAATTATAAAATCAATTAGATCTGTAAACTGTGTAATGGAAAAAAAAAGTACAAATGCCAAAATTACGTTTTTGTGGTCGCCGTAACATTACAAGGGCCGAGAAAACAACATATAGACAAGGCATATGAAGAACAGGATACAAAATAGCTGATATATGAGCTACTGAAGGCACCAGCACCCTGGATGCACAAAGGTGACATCCATCATTTATTACAGGGAGAGACGCTCCAACAAGTGAAATAATTTGGAACATGGAACAAAAATTGCATATCAGTGTGGTCTACAAATGAATGAAGTAGTGACAGATACATTGAAACTTAGTGCAATATCATTAAAGGGAACCTGTGAGGATCCCTGTGCCTTGCAACCAAGCAGCATTCACATGTGTATGACTAAATTCCTTAGAATTCAGCCCTGTCTAAAGTTATTGACATAGAAGTATTTATAATCTGCGCTTTTCCTTTGCTAATCAGGACTTTGATTAGTCAGTGGAGCGTTAGTTTCCCCAGACCAGTCAGCCTCTTTCCATGTTATCACATCCCTGTGGCATGATAAGATGATCTCCATGAGCCAGGATTATCACCAGCTCCTGGAAAACTTGCGCATGTGAGCGGTTCATTTTGGCAGTGTTCGTGCACCTCTGGATGTACACGTCCCAGCTTCAGGGATGTGCCCTGCGTATGACCGGAACAACAGCTTCTGCACTTCTGATCATGTGCAGTGCACCTCTCTAATGGTACTTTTACACGCCGATACAGGATGGTAGAAACAACCGGGTGCTTCACGTGCACGAGCACGCACAAACGGTTGAAAACGGTACCCGCACCACCTTTACACGCCGCTACAAGGTGCGCTACAGAAGGTTACATCTATGTCTGGATACACCGCCGGGTGCCACAAGTTACCTTCTGTAGCTCAACTTACCTCATTTACACGCCGTGACAGAAGGTAATATGGGAGGACCTGGTGCAGCAGGGACAGCACATAGGCGTGCCAGAATTGTGGATTACGAGACGATCGTACGCTGATAGGACAAAGCAATAGCATCATGATTGGGCAGCCAGCGCGGGAGGCTGGCTAATACATGATGCTCGAGCAATTGTGTAGTGTGACTGGTCAGCTCCTTAAATATACCGCCCTATGCAGCGACCACCAATCGTAACGCAGGAGCTTCCTCCAATGATCGCTGAAGGGGGGTGGTTTCACGGAGGCTGTGTCACGCCCCAGGTAGATAACTTAGGTGTCGAAACAAGCCTCCTGTTCCTTATTTACACGCCGATACAGGCCGCTGCAATCGGATTGAAATCAACCTGTTTTAGAGCACTGCTCTGAAACAGGTGCCGCAAGTGACGGGTGGAAACAACCCTCTTTACACGCCGCTACCTCGGGTTGATTTGGCGGTGCAAGATACATTTCTCTCATCTACCCGGTTGTTTCCACCATCCTGTATCGGCGTGTAAAGGTACCATAACGGGTTCACCCAGCTTCAGGGGTGCACTAATGCTGCCAAAATGAGCCAATCCCATCCGGGAGATTTCCTGGATCTGGCGATGACAGCTCAATAAAAATATGATGGAAGTTGCTTTTTTTTTTTTTCCACTAGCACATCGCAAATGTAACCATTTATGATGTTGAGAAAACCCTTCAAAGTCTTTTATTTTGCTGCAATATCATCCTGGAATTTCTTTTCTACTGCCTTTTCCTATTGGGATATGGTCTACAACTCACTGGAGAGATCTCATTTAACGTGAAAGGTAACCTCAATAAAGAGGGATGTATACTATGCCACGCGAATGTATCCGCTATTGAAAACAGACTGGAGGTCATAATATGTTTTGGTGAAGCTGTGTGGGTGGGTACCGGTGATTGTAATGGAATGTGTATCATTTCTGTTCTGTGCGGTTTATGTGGATGTTAATAAACTGGACTGTTGAAATGGAAAATTGTTCCTGTGTGCATCAATCTAGCAGAAAACGAGTGTCCCTCAACACATTCAGTGATTTGTGCCTCACAATACACCTACTTACATAACTGCCTTAAAGGTCCCTGATAAATGCCATCTCATTGGCCAGCTGACCGGCACCCGAGCTGTCAGTTATAAAAACTCCGGAGCCGCTGCCCCATACACTTACAGTCCCTAGCTGTGAAATAACACTGTCACTCACTGTCACTGATAGACACGCTGCAGCTACTGCCAACCTCTTAAATTACACTGGCAGTCATAAACAGGCCGGAGCTGCTGCAGAGGCTCTCACATAAGACTGTTACCTATATACACACTGGAGCTGCTGCCCAATTGTATATAGGCCAGAACAGCTGAAGAACCTCTTCGTTAAAGCTCTCAGTCAGATACTGCCCAGAGCTGCTAGGACGGAGTTGCTGCAGACACTCTCACATAAGACTGTTATAGTTATATATACGCTGGAGCTGCTGCCCAACTATATACAGGCCAGAGCTGCTGCAGAACCTTGTAGTTAATGCTTTCAGTCAGATACTGCCCAGAGCTGCTGCTGAACATCTACTTAAATTGCATTGGTGTCTGGAAGTCCTCGAAAAAAACGGCACTTGATTGGCCAGCTGACTGCCATCTGAATTGGTAAAAAACCTTGTGGCCACTATTTTTGCACACCCAAGTGATGGCTGTGCCAAAACGCGGCCACTGGCAGTGCTGCGCAGTATCAGCAGTGGCGCCACATGCTGCTACTGTCCTCTGGGTCCTCCTCCGCCACCGCCAGTGTTGCTGCGCCACCACCTCAAAGCCCATCCCTGTCAGATCCCTTCTAAATGTGCATGTGCCCACCATGTTTATACAACCGGTCCGCTACTACGCATGACAGGGTGAACTAACATGGCGGCGGCATCAGTCTCATGCCCAACCCCATCCTCACCTTATAAATTATGCCACCGCTGCACAAGCCCACCCCCAGTGCCACAAAGCTCACCCCTATCATGTCATCACCATCTTCACAGGCAGCTACCCCACCACTTCATAAGCCCAGCGCCAGAGAGCTCGCCCCCAACGTGTCATCACCACCCTCATACACAACACTGCTTCATGAACCCAGTGTAACAGAGCCCGCTCACATCGCTTTGTCACCGCTCTCCCAATGTGATTGCATCAGGCACCCATCTAGTATATTTTTATTCATTTTTATTATGTCTAGTTTATATGCCATTGACTCCTACCTGAAGACTAGCATTTACTTATGACCTTTTATGTTTCAACTGTAAAGATGTAACTAGGCAGAAAAGCACTACAGGATAAACTTCTATGTAAGAAGGTTCTTTATTCTCCAAAAAGTGGTAGAAGCTCCTGAATAAAGGGCTGATAATAATGATTTTGAACTTCATTACAATACTTCTGTTTATTTTCTATACAGACTTCTTATAACGTTATCAGCACGTCCTTCACCTTTCATCACACACCTAGACTTCAGAAGACGCTGAGAAAAGGGCTACTGTTTATTTTGAGCTCTACCTGGAATGAGCCGGTGAAGGTAGCAAAGTGGGTCAGCGTCACAACACTATAGTCACAGCAACAACATTTATAAGAGGTGCTATAAATCAGGCCAAAAAAACATTAGAGCGGAGGCATTACAGCCAAATTCCAATTAGTAAATCTACTTTATTCATTTGCAAGTTCAATTATGTTTAATTTTCTACAACCAATTAAAATGTAATCTTGAGAAATCTTTTCCTTTCAAACTCAAAGATAAAAGAGGGGCATTGTACCTGACATTCAAGGAAGAATGAAGACTTCATCTAAGGAGAACAGTTTTCATTTTTATCTAAGCATAATATTTGATCAAAGATAAGTATTGAGGAGCTGAAGCGATGATAGTTAGAAGTGTATACAGTATATGGAAAATGGGACAATGGTTTCAAAATATCTTATCACTATGATGAAATGTTGTTTTTCCAGTTATAAACCCAAAGTCTTAGCTAAACGACCAATAAACTGTTATGTTATGACTTGTTGTTATTGACACTTTATGTGGATTCTAAGTAATCAAATGCCTTAATGCTGGCTATTAGAGCCTATTCACAAATTTCTGTGCTTTTTATGGATAGAACTTGTAGCAAGACCATAGGTCTATCACTTCTCAGCACGTGATGTGGGGTGCTCCTGCTCCGGGTAATTTATCTCCTCTCACTCAATCTTGAACTTAACCTTTGTTATAGGCTATAAATTGAGCATAAATCAAATGCATTCACAATAAAATGCATCAAATCGTATTTGAACATCCTGATGTCATCGACAGCAGAGCAGAGATAGCCACATTTTATACTTCCAACCTGAATCACACTCTGACAGTCCACACACTCAGATTCACAAGATGCGGCCACCACTCATCAAACACACATGGGTAAGGAGTCTTGAAATTATATACTGCTCTCCCAATAGTTTAAAGGACACCCACTGTTGGCAAGGCTATGGATTCTTTACAGCATAAAACTTTAAGTTTGGACCTTTTAAGATTTAATTTAAAAATACAACACAAGGGGTCTTTCACACTGGATCTGGAAGATCAGGAAAAAACCTGATTCTTACAGGATTCATTTTTTTGCCCATTCACTTTAATGATTTCAGGAAAAAACCTGAAGCAACAACATTCTACCTGAAATTATTAAAGTGAATGGGGGAAAAAAATGAATCCTGTAAGAATCAGGGGTTTTCCTGTTCTTCCAGATCAGGAAAAAAACGCAAGTGTGAAAGGCCCCTTAGAGGAAATGGCATAAAAAGAGAAAAGTAAAGCAACACACAAATAGGCAAAACATAAAAATGTAGAAACAATAGAGGTATCTAACCATTTTTGATTAAAGTTAATCTTCTGTTTCTGTGATGAAAGGAGAAATGGTTTATGGATCACATCAAACTCAAACTATCATTATGTCATGGATTCCTGATGGAAGCTGGTGGTCACATGACGTCATGTATTCAATTTACATATTTGCGGTCACGTAACAACTAGACATGGTTGGCTTCTCTTAATAGAAGTGAATTGAGAGAATAAAGACGACTACCGGCTCATACCGGGTGTACTAGAGAATCGTGACAACGTGTGTAACACATGTTGCCAGGATTTGGCAATCTGTTATCCCACAGAGTGAATTAAGACTTTTGTTCCAAGTCCAGACAGTCCCTTTACAATAGATCCTAGAACTAAACTACATAAGGGTCCACTGGTTATTAAAAGATCTCTACAGATTCCATTAGAAGACTCTCCTGCATAGCTTAAGGGTGATAACATTTTAAATCAAACTACTATTTGTACTTGCTTACTGTATTTTTACTTATTCATATACTAAGTGCTCAGTCATACAGTCATTTTGAAGATGTTTCCCATTCGAGAGTACTTGGCAGTGGTCCACTCAGTACGTTGATTATATCTGTTTCCAGAGCAGGTATCAGCTGATCAGTGGGCATGGCAGGTGAGGATGTCACATTGATACAAAGACATAGCCAGCCACACCCTACAACACTAGATAGCATAACTTCTATAAGAATACTAGAAAAAAATTACCGTATATACTCGAGTATAAGCCAACCCGAATATAAGCTGAGGCCTCTAATTTTACCCCCTAAAACTGTGGAAACTTATTGACTCAAGTATAAGCCTAGGGTGGCAAATGCAACAGACCCCCATCCTGGTATATAGCCCCTTATCATGGTAAATGGCCCCTCATCCTGGTATATAGACCCCCCATCACTGTACAAAGCACCCCCATCACTGGTATATAGCCCACAACCTGGTATATAGACCCCTTCACTGGTATACAGACCCTATCACTGGTATATAAGCCCCCTTTACTGGTATATAGATTGCCATCCTGTATATAAGCTCCCATCACTGGTATATAACCCCCCCAACCTGGTAATCCTGGTATATAGCCCTTATCACTGGTATATAAGCCACCATCACTGGTAATCCTGGTATATAGCCCTCATCACTGGTATATGAGCCCCCCATGATCACAGTATATGCCCTCATGCTGCCGCACAAAATAAAATAATAAACCATCTCACCCTCCTTCATTCTCCTGCGGGTGCCGCGGCTTCCTCCGGTCTTCCTGCTTGTGCCGGTGTCATGTGACCGGCGCAGCAGTAATAATGTCATCGATGTTGTGCCGGTCACATGACACCGGCACAAGCAGGAAGACCGGAGCAAGCCGCGGTACCCACAGGAGAACGACAGAGGGTGAGACCATGGTTTATTTTATTTTGTGCGGCAGCATGGGGGCATATACTGTGATTATGGGGGAACGAGTATACATAGTGTATTGTAAAATGCGCCGATGATGGACAGGGGGATGCAGTGCATGTTACAATACACTGACACTGATCACGGACTCGAGTATAAGCCTAGGAGGGCTCTTTTCAGCACAAAAAATGTGCTGAAAAACTCGGCTCATACTCGAGTATATACAGTAAATACACTTAGCTAATGTAAAATTGAATAAAGAAAATTTGGCATAGCATAACTGCTTTAGAAATATTTGAAAAATAGAGTCACTTAGTTAATGTATTGGTCAACTCATACAAGCTCCATAACCGTGACAAAGTGATCTCCTCTATTGTGAACAGTACCTGAATTACCTCTATGTTCAATTAAAAATCTACATGTCTGGCCAAATAGGAACCTGGCTAAATAACATGGTGTACATACCATGGTATGGTGCGGAAATAAGTCGAGGGGGCAGCATAAAAAAAAATGACTGTGAATTTATCAGAAACCTGACCGGCGACACCAATAAATGTGAACAGGTGCCAGCTGTTTTTCAGCTGACACCTGTTCATATTTATTGGTGTTGCTGGTCAGTTTTCTGATACATTTGGTGTCACATTGATGACCTAGGCAAGAAGAAGGCTAGTCCCAACAACCTCTTTAAATACAAACAATATCAGGATAAATAAAGTTAAAAAATCTTCACCTCCTGCCAACATTTACAATTCTACCCTAAATTACAGTCCACAGACCCAGTTAGCTTTTCATAGGAAATAAAGTCCATTACCAGCACAGGACCATCTGGATTCAGAGCAGAATGGTTGATTTACTATGCTGCCCATTACTACTTTTCACCACAACGGGCAATAAATATGCTTCAAATGTTTCAGCGAAATTAAATGCTAAGAAGCCAAGCAGAAACAACTCCAGACAAACTTCTTTATGAGTATTTCTTCACTGCAAAACACCTGTACAAGCACTCGCCTGAAGGAATTAAAGTAATGGTTTGTGAAAGAAATAAAAAATAATAAGCAAAAAATAGCAATGAGAAAAAGAAAATCACTAATTGCTACGGAGCTTATTCCAACACAACAGAAACCCTCAACTACAACTACACACAACTTAATATTAACTTCTTTAATCATTTATTATTATAACACAATAAAAAAAAAGGGTAAACTCTGAGGAAAATTAAATAAAGCCCTCACTGGCTGACGTGGAGCTCGGGGCAATGTAATGATTTCATTTATTTTATTAGTATTACTTTTTCTTTTAGACGTTGGACTGATCTGACCACTGCAGCTGATTGACAGCTCTGTCCTGATGTACACACAGGAGAAAGCTGTCAATTACCTGGACCAAGGTGGGGAGAAGCCAGCTGGTGCCGCTCCGGACTATCATCACCAGCTGGATTATTAAGCTATAGTGCTGATTCATTAAGGTATTTACACCTAAATTCTGCTGTAAAACATCTTAAGTTGCAAGATTTTCAAGCAACGTGGAGTTGTGCAAAAATGTTGTGAAATTTGGCATTTACTTGCCATTCTTGTCTAGCTATGCCAATATCGGCATAGCATTAGCGGGATGTGGCTACACCAGCCTGTTAGAGTCACTAAAAGTTATGCTATTTTCATGGTATATCATATTGCAGAAATATACTCCAGTCAATGAATCGAGTACACTTAAGGAGGCATCGCACACCAGTTAAGAGATGTGCCTAATCCAGTAAGTGGCATGCACCTTTAATGAATAAGGCGCATGATACCCAGCGAGTCTTTCATTAAAACTGGTGCGCACAATGCCAGTGTTAATGAATCGGCCCTTACATATACCATGAAATGCTTAAGCATTTCAGAGTAAAAAATACTTGTCTGCAATCGAGCAGCCCCAATTAGGCTGCCTATGGTTTGCCCCATGTCGGTGATTCATGTTGCTCATGGTTTGTTCTATGTTGGTGATACATGCTGCCATGGTTTCCCCCATGCCTGTGAGGCATATTGCCAATGGCTTGCTCTATGCTGGCAATTCATATTGCCCGATGTTTGATCTATGCTGGTGATACATACTGCCCATGGTAGCCCCATGCCAGTAAGGCATGCTGCCCATGGATTTCCCCATGCCAGTAAGGCATGCTGCCCATGGTTTGCCCCATGCTGGTGATTCAGGTTGCCCATGGTTTACTTTCTGCTAGTGATTCATGTTGCCCATGGTTTGTTCCATGCTGGTGATTCATGCTGCCCATGGTTTACACCATGCTGATGATTCATGCTGCCATAGTTTGCCCCATGCTGATGAATCATGATGCTCATGGTTTGCCCCATGCTGATGATTCATGCTGCCCATGATTTACACAAATTTGATGATTCATGCTGCTCGTGCCCCATTTTAGAACATGGAAATAGCCTTTTAAATTAAGTCTGTCAATTAATATGTGCGGTACGCAGTTTTGGGCAGAATCGCCCAACAGGTTAACATTAAAGGACTATTCCCATGCTCTAAAATATATATTGACAGTTAGTGTAAATATAGGCAAGTTTGCAATGATTCATCTTTTTTAACCTTTTCTTAGGTCTTTTAGAGTATTCTTTGCTTATCTATCATTGCCAAGAGCACCACCACTGCTGCTGTCTTGAGTGGTGTGGCTGAACATATGCAGTTACTACATTAATTACATATTAACCCTGAGGCTGCCTGTGATTCTGGAACCATATTCTAGACTACAGAATAGCTCCTGCTCATATGCAATAACGCACCCATTCCCCACCTTAGAAATCGAGAGCTGCTCATCTATTGCCCTTCCTAGTGGTCTGCTGCAGTATAACAGAGTTCACCACCCATCTCCAATTACTAGATTATTAGAAGCGTTCTCATACCCTCTCCGCTAGCAGGGCACAGTTCCTCACCAATGCCCACCTTGGTTTCCCCATACCTATCAGCTGAATAAGCAGAAAAGTGTTTGTAATGTTCCATCACCTCCCCATTGGACGCTGAACCCTTTATCTCTCGGCCTTTACTGTGCACTGGCCTGAATAGTCAAAGAGGAGCATTCAGCAAAAAGAAAGTAAGTGGGCGGCAGGGCGGTGCGCTCCTAAAGATATATATACAGGGCCGGCCTTAGGCTGAATGGCGCCCTGTGCAAATTTGTCCTTTGGTGCCCCCACCCCTCTGTATCCTCAGGAAACATGAGCGTGCTGCCATCTATCTCAACATCAGGGTCTCATGATATGCTGCTGTCAGTCAGGTGACCGGAATTCCCATAGAAAATGTTAAAATTAAACCATCAGTATTTTCTCACATGTAAAAAAAAATGGACTTCTAAATGAGGCTGTAGATATCTAATATGTATTTGGGGTTTTCTGAAAAGTTGGGTCCCCAGGTGCATTTGTTGTAAAGAAGAAAAAAAACAGTCTTGTGCCCACTTCCCAGATCCAACACTGAGTCTTTGCCCCTACTCCAGTGTCTGTTGTTCTCTGTAGCACCATCATCACATGGACAAAGCACCCAATCATTGACCTCATTAGCGCTGCCCGTGTAAATGGCATGAGACGTTGAGCTCACTGATTGGCTGCAATGCTGATGAAGTGACGTCAGCACTGCTGACAATGAACACTGGAGCAGAAACAAAGACCCATCTGAAAGTGGTTCAATGTGATGTGTTTTTTTTAACAAGTTTTTTTTTTTTTTTACAACATACTGTAATTGGAAACACAGCTTTTCTGAAAACAGAAAACCCCTTTAAAGAGGACCTGTCACCCCTAGTGCTTTGCTCTCTCACTCTCCTCGCTGCATGGAGGGTCCTCCACACCTCTGGCCGCTCTGTGCCACCTCCTGGCTCTCTGATCCGCCTCCTGCCTGTTTGTGGCCCCTCCTCACCTGCACCTGCGTGAGTAAAGACGCTGATGCACAGGCGCAGGTGAGGAGGGCCACACACAGGCAGGAGGCGGATCAGAGAGCCAGGAGGTGGCACAGAGTGGCCAGATACCACCCTAATAGACATTATGCGGTATGCATACAGGAGTTAACTAAAGAGCCTTTAATGTACATATACGAGGATGGAACGATGCAACAAAGCACCCTCATTTGCATATTAAATAAAGTAGATGTTTCTGCAAATATTAAAAAAGCCTCCCTAAATCTGTGTAAATGTTAGTGTAGTGTACGGTCTCTGTCATAATATACTCATCAATCACTGTTTTGTCATGTGCCCGACTCCATAAGGACTTCACATCCACAGCTCGTCTCTGCAGGTTTTCCTCTTCTCTGATCTTCTGCAGCACATCCTGAGACGATGCCTTCAAAAAATTAACATTGTCATTATAAAGCTCCTGAATAAAAAATAACCACCCATGCTGTGTCTTAAATAAGCCCTATGCTGTGTCCCTGCAAAAAAAGAATTACTCCTCACCTCACTGTCACTTTTTACGGTACATTGCCTACATGGTATCCTCTGCTACAAAATTACTCCACCACACCATCCGCTCTTTATACTATGACCACCACACCATCCGCCCTTGTGTAGTATGACCCTCACACTGACCCCTAATAAACAAACTCCACACTGTCCTCCCTTATAAATTTACCTACCACACCTTCCTCAATTTTGAACTGTGATCTCCACAGTCCCCACATCATGGTGCTCCTTCACAAAGTCCCACTCATGTTGTCCCAACTTCATACTGTGCCCTCACTATACTGTACACCCAATGCTGCTTCTTTACCATAATGAAACTCTTTCACACTGCCTCCCTCCATACAGAGACCGCCATGCTGCCCTATGCCTAATTCAGAGACCCCCACACTGTTCCTCTATTTATACTGAGTCCCTTACATTGCTCCACTTCACACTGAGATATCAACATTGTCCCCCATCTGTTTTGTCCCTTGCATTATCCCTCACTCTTTAAAGTGAACCTGTCACCTCCCCCCCAGGCATGTAAACCTAAAATATCCACCTTGTGCTGCACTAAGACTGCATTCTGACAATGTGGCTATAGTATATATGCTCCCTTTATTGTATGAAATAAACACTTAGATCAAATCTGTCACAAACCTGAAGACCGGGAGGTGGGCTTTTCCAGCGTCTCACTCCAGCCCCTCTGTTGTCAGTCATCCCTCCTTGCTGCATTCTGCACCGCCTTCTCTTCAAATCCTGCGCCTGCATAGTGCCTCCAGTTGACAGGCATGCGCCATGCACGCTGTCTGTCAACCTCCTGTATCGCGCCTAACGTTTTCGAGCCTGCGTGGTTTGCCTGCCCTGCATTGTGTTATTCAGTATTCACACTGCGGGGCTGCCAATCTAGCGCGAGCGCAATTGTCATGGCTTGTCCTGTCCCCACCTCCCACTGCCTCTGTCCTCCCCACCGCAAAACGCAGGGTCCTAGAATCAGAAGTGAAAGTGAGGAACCAACACCCGGCAGAGATGCGGTGCTTTCTGCCTCTCTCCTGGGTGCTGGGTCCTCACTTTCAATTTGGATTTGAGGACCCTGCGTTTTGTGGTGGGGAGGACAGAGGCAGTGGGAGGTGGGGACAGGACAAGCCATGACAATTGCGCTCGCGCTAGATTGGCAGCCCCGCAGTGTGAATACTGAATAACACAATGCAGAGCAGGCAAACCACGCAGGCTCGAAAACGTTAGGCGCGATACAGGAGGTTGACAGACAGCGTGCATGGCGCATGCCTGTCAACTGGAGGCACTATGCAGGCGCAGGATTTGAAGAGAAAAAGAAGAGGCAGCGCAGAATTCAGCAGTGAGGTATGACTGACAACAGAGGGGCTGGAGGGAGACAGTGGAAAAGCCCACCTCCCGGTCTTAGATCAAATCTGTGACAAACCTGAAGTAAGTGTTTATTTCATACAATATAGGGAGCAATATATACTATAGCCACATTGTCAGAATGCAGTCTTAGTGCAGCTCAAGGTGGATATTTTAGGTTTACATGCCTGGGAGGGAGGTGACAGGTTCACTTTAAGCCACTCTAACCCCCTGTCCACTGTAAAAGCCCCTTTCAGCCCTAATATACAGTAATACCCGCCTCATAAACCCCAGCATACTGTAATAACTCCTCCTTTGTATACTGAGTAATACCCCTATTCCCATCTCTCACTCTAAAGTATCACACAGCCCGTTCCCTCACATCACACAGCCCGTTCCCCACCTCACACAGCCCGTACCCCACATCACACAGCCCATACCCCACCTCACACAGCCCGTACCCCAAAACACACACCCTGTACCCATCACACAGCCCGTACCCCACCTCACACTGCCGGTACCCCACATCACACAGCCCGTACCCCACATCACACAGCCCATACCCCACCTCACACAGCCCGTACCCCAAAACACACACCCTGTACCCATCACACAGCCCGTACCCCACCTCACACTGCCGGTACCCCACATCACACAGCCCGTACCCCACCTCACACAGCCGGTACCCCACATCACACAGCCCATACCCCACCTCACACAGCCCATACCCCAAAACACACACCCTGTACCCATCACACATCCCTCACTTTCCTCATTACCTGTTATACCAGCTTCCATCTCCTCCAGCTTTTCCTTTACATCCTCTTGCTTCCAGACAGCAACTGTGAGGCCCCTCCCACAAGGGGTCACATGGTTATGACATCATCACAGGTCCTGCAGCCATATCTTCAACGTCCAGACTCTGCAGGAGCTAATTGTTTGTTCCTCTCCCACCTTCCCCCTGCAGCACACAGGCAGCTCCACCATTGAAGGTAGATGATTTCCCACCCCCTCACTCCTCTTCCGAGCCTGCACAGTACAGAGTCAGGGCACAGCAGAAAGTGAAACTGACTTGCTCTCTGCAGCGCCCTCTGGCGGCCGGCGCCCTGTGCGACCGCACAACTCGCCCATAGGAAGGGCCGGCCCTGTATATATAGGGACAACCCCCGATGGATCTTTTGATGTTACCAAAGTGTCTAGAAATAGTATGAATGTAGGGTGGGTAGCTTCAGAGAACCATGCTTCATGAGAGACAAGCCAGCACAGTTCATCTTTGACTTAGCCAGTGGTAACAGTGCTGTTTTAGGGGCCATCATCTCATTCATTTTCATTGTGGTATTAATTACTTTTATATTAAAAAGAGAAACAAAAAAAGGTTTCTAGAATCATTTCCCATTGGAAACTGAATTGCAGTCAATGTAGCAAGAAAGGGAAAAAAAAATCACCCAAGCTAGAGCCCACAGTAGTTGAAAGAAGTCAGTAGAGAGTAAGCCCACGAACCCCAGAGAATGAAAATAAGCCAACACTAAACCATCCATCATAAAGTTACTGATCACAAACAATCACCGGACAAATAATTGAAAGGGAATATATTTGTAATGAATCCTCACTATTATTACATTGGTAGATTATGCATCGCAGGTATGGGGATCTAGAAAAAAAAACCATGGTATGTTCTGAAATAACATTTATTAGATGTTCGTAGAATTAATAAAACACATAGAATTTAACGCACAAACTTGACTTACCTCTATGAGCTTGCGCTCGTATGAACTGGCCAATTCATCGTGGTCCACCACTGGTTTTACTTCTGGAAGAATTTCTCCATCAATATTTCGAAGGTTTGGGAATGCTACAAAGAAGTGATAAAACCATTAGAAGAATTTGTAACCATTTTAAGTTGATATCACCATTCATTCCCATTTTATTTAGGTTTATCCATAAAAATCTGCCTGGGCAATTGTCTATGCTGTAAAGATATGAGATGTGCATCCTGGAACTGGAAGCCTGTGCTAGCATTTCTCCTGTGGTGTTGCTATCAGTGTGTCAAGAGTGGGAGAAGAGGGTTGCATTGACCATCAACACAATGGGCAGCACTTTGAACACATTTTATAAGGGATCATAAACTTGTAAATGAAAGAATAAAGTTACGTTAAAACCAAGCACACCATTGTTTTTCTTATAAAATTCTCAATACGTTTAATGTCTCACATAACCCTCTTCCCATTAAAAGAATTAAGTTGGATCTTAAATGGCCGACTTCAAAATAGCCACCATGGTCACCACCCATCTGGAAAAGTTTTCCCCCTCCACATACTAATGTGCCACAAACAGGGAGCTGATATCACCAACCATTCCCATTTTATTTAGGTGTATCCATATAGATGGCCCACCTTGTACATCTGTATTGTCCTAAATACTGCTGCTTCTGAGCATGCTGTACATACAGAAAAGAGAGCAGTCATTCCTCATGTCTCTGTGTACTGTGTATAGGAGACATTGGTTAGACTAAAGCCACTAGCTCATAGACAACTGAAAATTAGAAATAGAGCCTGCAAAGGGGAAATATGGTGATAAATACTGGCTAGAAGTCATGAAATTGGTAGAATAGTGCTACTGTTTATGTACAAGTATGACAGCTTATTCTCAAGTCACCTGCAACAAGAGGTACACTTTGACCCATGGAAGTATGGAGATCCTGTACAGGTACATTATGTTTTTAGGTCAGAATGTTTTCAATATTGTACAATGTCATTATATTTTCTTTTTGTTGAACTTAATACTGTTGAAAATTCTTTAATGCAGCTCTAAGATGATTAATAGTTGGGATGGGGGTGAATTAGGTTTTGAAGCAATAACACAGATATAATAAAGCGGTCATAATATGACCATATGAGAACACATAAATGGCTGTTTGCAGTGATTTCCCAACAATGCTTCAAAAGATGCACAGACAGCAACACCAATGAGTTGGAACAGAGTTATAAAGGAAAAAGCCATCTACATCCATACACTCCCTGACAGAAGTTATATCGCTTATCCATGTTATGTAAATAAAAGCTTATAACCTGATGTTAAATTTATCCATTTGTTTGTATAAATTACTCTTTTAAAAGCTGAAACCGTCCGAAATGTGGTTTAGGTTAAGAAAATAAATTGGCATCAATGCTGAAATATTGATCATTTAATGAACACAGAATGGTCAGATTTTGGCAAGACAAAAGTTTTGTCGCCCACAGAAAGAATATGATTTTCAAGCAAATAATTAACTTAAAATACAAATATATGTTGCATAACATTGGTGAATGAAGTTGTGGTGCTATTAGAGTCATACTTAATATTTTGTGTGACTTCCATGAGCTTGAAGGACTGCATCTATGCGGTTTTACAATGACTCATACAATTTATTAATGAAGTCATCAGAATAGCAAAGAATTCAGTCTTACATGCCTCCCAGAGTTCATCTAGATTCTTTGTTTTTGTCTCCCAAGCTTCCTCTTTCATCCTACCCCAAACATGCTCAATGATGTTTATGTTCGGTGACTGGGCTGGCGAGTCCTTGAGCACCTTGATCTGTTTTGCCTGGAGGAACTTTTTTGTAGAGATGGGTGTATGAGATGGAGTACCATCCTGCTGCAGAATTTGACCCCTTTTATAATTTGGAATATAAGAGGTAGCTAAGACTTCTTGATATTTTAGGCTATTTATATTGCCCTCCACCTTGCAAATGTTTTGCACACCCCCATATGAATGTAACCCCAGACCATGAGCTTTCCACCACCAAATGTAACTGTTTTCTGGGTGTATTTTGGATTCATACGGGCTCCAGTAGGTCTCCTGCAGTATTTGCGGCAGCTGTGGTGTAATTCTACTGAAGATTCATCAGAGAAATGCACCTTTTGCCACTTTTCCAGCGTCCATCTATTTAGCAGACTGTGGGACTCTGCAAATGTCAGACATTTTTTTATTTGCCTTTTGTTTAGTGCTGGATTCTGGGCACCGATTCGCTCCACTGATGACACTCACAGTCTTTTCAATTTTTTTTTTAATTGTTTGTACTTGACGCTGAGACACATTAAAGGTGCCAGCCACCTCTGCAGTGGATCAGGTCTTCAGCCTCTTGATAATCAAGGCTTTGGTCACAGGGTGGATTTTTGGCATGTTGTCAGAGCTCAAGTTGCAGTTCAAGTGAAGGTCTGGGGTGCTGGGTTTCTTTTTATATACACCAACTAATTAACCGATCATTTACTGAGCAAAGTTGAGGATGTATGGGTGCATTATATGAATAGGCAACAAAACTTTTGTCTTGCCAAAATCTGACCATTCTGTTTCATTAAATGATCAATATTTCAGCATTGATCAATTTTTTCTTAACCTAAAACAATTTCGAATGTGTTGTCAGCTTTCCAAAGAGTAAATTTAACAGGATGAATTTAACACCAGGTTATAAGCTTTTATTTACATAACATGGATAAGTGACATAACTTCTGTCAGGGAGTGTATATCTCTTTTCATTGACTTATCTGCTGTGAAACAAGTTAATCCATTGCTGTACTGTACTTGCGCAAAGGAGAAAATAGAGCAAGCAACCGGGGATTTCTGATTCACCCATACTGGCGTCTCATACACCAGTGAGATGGAGTAAGATGCAACACATTTTTCAAGAAGCACATGTCCAAGAATTCACTTGGTGCATCTTTCTTGGCTGCAGTGCACCAGAGCTGGATTTGAGATTTCTTGAATAATTTACACCACTTTTTTAACTTTTTATAATTCCAGTCTATGATAATACTTATTTTTTTAAGATTGTAGTGCAGACCGTTTTAAATTACTTCTCCAATACTTGCAGGCAGCTAAAACATCTTTCAGACCATGCCTGGGAGATACACTTTCTTGCTGATTAAAAGCATAATTAAAAACAAAAACATAGAAGACTATCCCTCTTTGTTGTTTCAAGATCTGATCTGCTTTAACCCCGTCATGATATATGACATACATAGACTTCATATGTCGTGTCCCTGAGTTTGATGCTGACTAGCATGCTAAGCCCGCATCTTTCCTGGCGGACAATGGCAGAATTATTCAGCTATCACCAGCTGCGAGTGAAATGTAGCTGTTAACCTGGCAAGTGCCACTGTCAATCTATATAGGCTATCAGGGAAAAAGTGGTACCAGCACCGCGATGCTGCCAAATAATCAATCTTTGACAGTGTCATTTAATGCGCGCTGTCGAAGGGGGGTTGTCATGTCATTCTACACACCCATCAGCGTGCCAGTGATGTGATCACAGGGCAACGATGGGCTACAAGACAGTTGGGCATCTGTTGATGACCCCATGCTTGTCATGATAGTTATCCTGTGAAAGCCAGCATTTAGCTTGCACTTATAGGGAACTGTGATAATCGCTATACATAGAAGAGCCAATGCCCTGATATGTATAGTACAAGTGATCAGATGATTGCAAGTTCAAGTCCTCTGAAAAGACTAACAAGTACAGTAAAACGTTTAAAAATAAATGTAAAATATGAAAAAGTTTAAATCACCCACTTCTGTCCCATTAAAATTAAAGCAATAAATTAAGGATACAAATAAACGTCTAATTTATCAAAACAAAGAATATTAATTAGATCAGAACTTTTTCCACATTTAATGTCACCTATAACTTGTACAATTCAACTGAAAAATAAAGTGAAATCTTTTCGAGTGGAAAAAGAAAAAATAACTTAAATAATGTGGTTGCATCAATATGCACAACCTTACACTAATACTTTGTTGAAGTACTCTTTGGATTTATGACAGCATTTTTGGGTAGGAATCTACCAGCATCGCACATGTAGAATTAGTAACCTTTGCTCACTCTTTCTTGCATTAATGTTCCAAATCTGCCAGATTGTGAGGACATCTCATGTACACAGCGCCTTCTTCAAGTCACCCATAGATTTTCAATAGGATTCAATTCTGGACTCTTGCAGGGCCATTCCAAAACTTTGACCTTCTTCTGGCTAAGACATTGTTTTCATTTTGAATTATGGTTAGAGTTGTTTTCGACCTAATTCCTCTTTATCTTCAGCTTTTAGCAGAGTCCTGAAGATTTTGTTGCAAAACTGACCTATATTTGGAAATACTTTCTCTAAAGTCCCAATTCCAGGTGCTTAAAACCATCCCCAAAGCATAACATTGCTTCCACAATGCTTCACTATGGGCATGATGTTCTTTGGGTGATGTGCACTGTTGGCTTAGCACTAAACATGCCTTTTGGAATTTAGGCCAAGGTTGAACATTTAGCCTTATCAGACACAAACACATATTTCCACATGGTTTTAGCAGACATGATGTAGATTTAGGAACAACATAGCCAGGCTTGAATGGTTTTGTTTGTAAGAAAAGCCTATCTTTCCACAATACCCCACAAGCCCGACATATGAATAATATGGAAGATTGCTGTCAAATGCAGTAAACATCCAATTTTCAGATATTCCTGCAGCTCCTTTACTGTTGCTGTAGGGCTCTTGGTAGCTTTCAAACACATTATATTGTTGTCTTTTCATCAAATGGGGGGTGCATTATATAGTCCGAATCTACTGCTGTATTGGCTGTGGGGCTTTACTGGGGGGAGCAGCGGCTCTGGAACAGGCTGGAGCAGGCTGGAGCAGGCTGAATCAGGCAGCAGAAGCAGCCATTAGTCATGTGGGTCTGTTCATTAGGCTCATGTAATATGCACTACATCCCTCTGTCCATCACCTCTAAGCACTGAGAGGTGGGCAGGAGGAAGGGCACATTGTCACGGGTGGCACGGATGACAGGGTAGAGGCCACGCGCAGACGGTCCCAGCGTTTGGCCAATCAGCCATAAGGTTTGAGGACGGTCCGTCTTTCAGGGGCATTTACCTTCTGTGTAGATAAAGAGAAGGTATGATAAGATCTCCCTATCATGGGGAGACGGCTGGGAAGGTCTTGTGCTCGGTCTGGTTTCTACACCAGTATTCTGGGTCTCTAGGACCCAGCAGGTTCTTCCCACCTTTATAAGGAGTTTCATTGCCCTCCTCGGTGCAGGTGATATTTCCTTGTGCACTCATTATCCTTGCTCCAGCAGAAGCAGAGGTTGTGGAGGTTGCTGTGCTCTGCTGCAAGATAAGTGTTTTCTTTCCCCATTGTCTGTTTTTTCCTTGTGTTTGTCTTTAGTTGTTAGTGGAGGGGTCTAGTGAACCTCTCCATCTGATCCTTAGATAAGGTAGTGCTAGGATCAGAGACGGACGAGGTTCGTGGTCGGCGACAGTTGAGGAAACTGTATAGGGACGTTAGGGCAGACAGGGTCAGCCCCAGTAAGACTAGGGGTCACCCTCTCCCTCTTGTGCCCATAGCTTTAGGGACTCCTTATTCCCCCTCCCTCCCGTCGTGGTCCTACGCTGAGTGCCTCTCCCGCTCCCAGCGTGACATTATCACCTGCCAATACTGTAACTGAAGGACAGGGGAGGAACCGATTTTTCTTCCTTTCCTTATGGATCCTGTGTCTGCTTTGGCCCAGCAGCTGCAGTCCCTGTCTTTGGAGGTTGCGGACCTTCGGTCGGCTTTACAGGGCCCGCAACCGCAAAATGGTGTCTTGGGGAATCAAGCATTGGGTCAGGCCAGACCTGAACCTAAGGTTGCCCTCCCTGACAGGTTTTCAGGAGGTAGAGATAAGTTTACTGTGTTCAAAGAGGCCTGTAAATTATATTTTAGGCTTAGGCCTTATTCCACTGGTGATGAGCAGCAGCGTGTAGGAATTATTATGTCGCTACTGCAGGGAGATCCCCAGTCCTGGGCTTTCTCTCTGCCACAGGACTCTACTTGTCTCCGCTCTGTGGATGAATTTTTTGACGCCCTGGGCCTCATATATGATGACCCTGACCGTGTCTCTTTGGCTGAATCCCGGTTGCGCCATCTCCGCCAGGGGACTCGGTCGGCGGAATCATATTGTTCTGAGTTCCGCAGGTGGGCTACGGACACGAAGTGGAACGATCCGGCGCTCCGGAGTCACTTTTGTCAGGGTCTTTCGGAGAGGCTGAAGGATGCTCTGGCGGTTTATGAGACCCCCCGTCCCTGGAGGCGGCTATGTCGTTAGCTATTCGTATGGATAGACGCCTCCAGGAGCGGAGGGGTAGACCTCCTGTTACTGGGAGCCATTCTCGTGGTGGTTCCTGGTTACCGGGAGGTCACGCGGAGGGTGAGTCGTTCCTCCCGAGTGCGGAGGAACCTATGCAGCTAGGAGGAGCGGCGGCCTCGAGGTTCTCCTCCGGTACCTCCCGGGGCAAGGGGAAGGGGGTCTGTTTTTTCTGTGGGAAAGGGGACCATTTTATTGGGGCCTGTCCCTACACCCCTAAACGGACTGGAGGGCCTGGACCTTCTGTGACTATGGGGGGTGTGGAGGTGGTCGAGCGGGAGGTGTGTGTATCCTCCATTTGTACTTCCCGTTTCCTCCTAAGTGCGGAGGTGGCGCTGGAGGGCACAACGGAGGGTATTTCTGTGTTTCTGGATAGTGGTGCGGGGTCAGCATGGTGGATGCTCATTTTGTAGACGCTCATGGGCTTAACTGCTGTTTATTGTCTCGCCCCATCCGTATCTATGCCATCGACTCAGCACCTCTTGCTCAAGGTAGTCTCACACATATCGTACATGACATTAAGTTGACGGTTGGATCCCACCATCAAGAGACGATATCTTGCTATGTTCTAGACGGTCTCCCCGCTCCCATTGTCCTGGGCTTGCCATGGTTGATTAAACATAATCCCGTAGTGGATTGGCAGTCCCGGGACATTGTGGAATGGAGTGATTTTTGTTCTGAGAATTGTTTGGTTACCTCGTTTTCGGTGGTGTCTGCTGTATCTCTGCCCCCGTTCCTATCGGAGTATGAGGATGTGTTCTCAGAGAAGGGGTGCCAAGACCTGCCCCCCCATCGGGCATATGATTGCCCAATCAACCTCGTTCCCGGAGTTAAACTGCCCAAAGCTAGGATGTTTGCGATATCGGGTCCGGAAAGACAGGCGATGAAGGATTTCATTTCCGAGAGTCTGCAGACGGGTCACATCAGGCCCTCAACCTCGCCGGTTGCGGCTGGTTTCTTTTTTGTTAAGAAAAAAGATGGGGGCCTCCGTCCTTGCTTGGATTTCCGGGAGTTGAATCGGATTACTGTCCGTGATCCGTACCCCCTCCCTCTGATTCCTGATTTATTCAGTCAGGTAGTGGGTGCTAAATGGTTCTCCAAGTTGGATTTGAGGGGGGCCTACAACCTGATTAGGGTCAGAGAGGGGGATGAATGGAAGACGGCATTTAATACCCCGGACGGCCATTTTGAAAGTCTCGTAATGCCGTTCGGGCTCACTAATGCCCCTGCGGTTTTCCAACACTTTGTCAATGACATATTCCATCATTTGGTGGGTAGATTTGTGATTGTTTACTTAGATGATATCTTGATCTATTCCCCCGATTTGGAGACGCATCAGTCCCATGTCAAGCAGGTGTTACAGGTCTTACGGGACAATAAGCTGTATGCTAAACTCGAGAAATGTGTCTTCGCCGTTCAGGAGGTACGGTTTTTGGGGTACCTCCTGTCGCCGTTGGGTTTTCGGATGGATCCGGAAAAAGTCCGGGCGGTGCTGGACTGGGAACAACCGGACAATCTACGGGCATTGCAACGTTTTTTGGGGTTTACCAACTTTTACCGTAAATTTATTAGGAACTATTCGGTGCTGGTGACGCCTCTTACGGACATGACTAGGAAGGGGACGGATTTTTCCGAGTGGTCGGAGTCTGCCTGCCGGGCTTTCTCCTCCCTAAAGCGTTGTTTTGTTTCCGCGCCTATTCTCCGTCAGCCCGATCTTTCTCAGCCCTTCGTGGTGGAGGTGGATGCGTCTGAGGTGGGGGTGGGGGCTGTATTGTCGCAAGGCCCTTCGCCTGGGAGATGGGTGCCCTGCGCGTTCTTCTCCAAGAAGTTGTCGTCGGCCGAGAGGAATTATGATGTTGGTAATAGGGAGCTGTTGGCTATTAAATTGGCTTTTGAGGAATGGCGTCACTGGCTGGAGGGGGCTGTCCATCCCATCACGGTTATTACCGACCACAAGAACCTGTCTTACCTTGAGTCCGCCAAGCGTCTCAATCCCCGGCAGGCTCGGTGGTCCTTGTTTTTCACGAGATTTAATTTTACCGTCACTTACCGTCCGGGGGTTGAGAACGTGAAGGCTGATGCGTTGTCGCGTAGTTTCCCGGTGGTAGTGCTCATGAAAGTCCCGTTCCCATCTTACAGGAGGGGGTGGTTGTTTCTGCTCTTTGCCCTGATCTGGAGGGGGAGGTGTTGAAGGTCCAGGGGGGCGCCCCTGCCTCCTGTCCTTCTGGGAGACTTTTTGTGCCATCATCTTTGCGTCTCAGGGTGCTGTCAGAACATCACGACTCCGTATTGGCAGGGCATCCCGGCAGTAGGGCCACCTTCGATCTTTTATCTCGCCGCTTTTGGTGGCCGGGGTTGAGGAAGGACGTAGCGGAATTCGTATCTGCCTGTAGTGTGTGTGCACGGGCTAAGGTTCCGCATACCCGTCCGGCTGGTTCTCTCTTGCCATTGTCTATTCCTGAGAGGCCATGGACGCATGTGTCAATGGATTTTATCACCGATCTCCCGGCGTCGGCGGGCAAGACGGTAGTGCTGGTAGTGGTTGATAGATTCAGTAAGATGGTTCGCTTTGTGGCACTACCCGCACTTCCTAATGCTCGGACACTGGCACAGGTGTTTGTAAGTGAGATTGTGAAGCTTCATGGAGTTCCCTCCGAGGTGGTTTCTGATCGTGGTACTCAGTTTGTCTCCAAGTTTTGGAAGGCTTTTTGTGCACGTTTAGGAATTGCTTTGTCCTTCTCTTCTGCTTTTCATCCTCAGTCTAATGGGCAGACCGAACGTATGAATCAGAATTTGGAGACTTATCTGAGGTGTTTTGTCTCTGACAATCAGGAGACTTGGGCGAGTTATCTGCCCTTGGCCGAATTTGCCCTTAATAATCGTCTTCAGGAGTCCACTGGCAAGTCACCGTTCTTCGGTGCATATGGGTTTCATCCTCAGTTTGGTACTTTTAGTGGTACTAGTCCTTCCGGAGTTCCTGAGGAGGACCGATTTACCTCATCCCTCTCCTCGGTTTGGCGGGGGGTACAGAGTAGCTTGAAGCTCTTAGGCGACAGGTACAAACGTATGGCTGACAAGAAGCGTGCGCCAGGTCCGGACCTGTGTGTGAATGACTACGTGTGGTTGTCTACCAAGAATGTGAGGTTGAAGGTGCCCTCTTGGAAGTTGGGGCCCAGGTTTATTGGCCCTTATCAGATAACCGCCGTTATCAATCCCGTGGCGTTTCGTCTTGCGTTACCTCCCGCTCTTAAAATCCACAATGTATTTCATAGGTCGCTCCTCAAACCGTATGTGCCGTCGTCTAACCCGTCTCCTTTGCCCCCGGAGCCCATCTGCGTGGCGGGGAATTTGGAATTTGAGATCTCAAAGGTGGTTGATTCTCGCAGGTTGCGCCGTTCTCTTCAGTATTTGGTGCACTGGAGGGGATACGGTCCTGAGGAGCGGATGTGGGTACCGGCGTCGGAAGTCTCCGCCGCTAGGCTGGTCCGCGCTTTTCACCGTTCCCATCCGGATAAGCCTGGTCCTGAGTGTCCGGGGGCCACTCGTGGACGGGGGGGTACTGTCACGGTGGCACGGATGACAGGGTAGAGGCCACGCGCAGACGGTCCCAGCGTTTGGCCAATCAGCCATAAGGTTTGAGGACGGTCCGTCTTTCAGGGGCATTTACCTTCTGTGTAGATAAAGAGAAGGTATGATAAGATCTCCCTATCATGGGGAGACGGCTGGGAAGGTCTTGTGCTCGGTCTGGTTTCTACACCAGTATTCTGGGTCTCTAGGACCCAGCAGGTTCTTCCCACCTTTATAAGGAGTTTCATTGCCCTCCCTCGGTGCAGGTGATATTTCCTTGTGCACTCATTATCCTTGCTCCAGCAGAAGCAGAGGTTGTGGAGGTTGCTGTGCTCTGCTGCAAGATAAGTGTTTTCTTTCCCCATTGTCTGTTTTTTCCTTGTGTTTGTCTTTAGTTGTTAGTGGAGGGGTCTAGTGAACCTCTCCATCTGATCCTTAGATAAGGTAGTGCTAGGATCAGAGAGGGACGAGGTTCGTGGTCGGCGACAGTTGAGGAAACTGTATAGGGACGTTAGGGCAGACAGGGTCAGCCCCAGTAAGACTAGGGGTCACCCTCTCCCTCTTGTGCCCATAGCTTTAGGGACTCCTTATTCCCCCTCCCTCCCGTCGTGGTCCTACGCTGAGTGCCTCTCCCGCTCCCAGCGTGACACACATATTACATGGGCCTAAGGCTAGAAACACGATGTCTGAGTGACATGCGAGTTACTCGCACAAATCTTGGATCATTCACCGGGCACGACCCCTGCCTCTTTTGACGGGATACTGTTAGTGGTGGTATGTTTTTCTATGTAGCTCTACTGCTCCTGTCCAGAGAGGGGGAGGCCATCCCGGGTGAATAATCCAAGACTTGTGCGAGTAACTGGCATGTCATTCGGACAGTGTATTTCCAGCCTAAGTGTACTCACCCACCCCCATCCTGGATATGGTCTCCCATCCTAGCGCACACACGAAAAAAAAAATGATATAACGCACCTCTCCGTCTCTCCCTGATTGCAGCACCATGATGTCATCCTGTGTGTCCCTTGCATCAGATTGTGTGAGCGGGGCATGCAGTGATGACATCACTGTGCTGCAACGCTCACAAGCAGGAAGTGACAGAGAGGTGCATTACATCATTTATTTTTTTGTGTGTGTGCCAGGATGAGGGTCATATCTAGGATGGGGGCCATGTACCAAGATTGGGAGGTCATATCCAGCATGGGGGGCTATGTAATAGGATGGGGGGCCATAAACCTGGATGGCGGTTATATCCAGGGTGGGGGCCATGTACCAGGATCGGGGGGGGGACATATCCAGGATGGGGGTTTATGTACCAGGGTGAAAGGCTATATCCAGGATTAGTGGGCCCATATACCAGGAATGGGGGCGCTATATACCAGGATGGGGGGCCATATCCAGGATGGGGAGCTATATCCAGGATGGGGAGCTATATACCAGGATGGGGGGCTATATACCAGGATGGGCGGCCATATCCAGGATAGGGGACATATATTACCTGAAATGGGCCCAGGATGGGGACATTATCGCCTTAAAGAGGACCTGTCACCAAACCATGCATGGTGATCTAATTACAGCACAGGATGTAGCATGTCTGCAGCATCCAGACAAGGGGTCCCCCAGCACTTGAGCAGCCCTGTACCCCAAGATAATACCCTTAGAAAACTTACATGCTACAGCCACTAAGGAGGTGGCTAGGGGCTGCAGCCAAGGGCAGATTCAAACCCCCTGCATGTGTAATCTGCCCACTGCTGCCAATCATTCTCTCCCTGTCTGCAGCATTTAAACAGTTTTTTTTTCTCTCTCCCAGAAAGTCCGTTAGCCCCGCCCCTGAGGGGCGGGGCTAAAAGGGAGAGAAAAAAAAAAACTCTGTTTAAACGCTGCAGACAGGGAGAGAATGATTGGCAGCGTGGGCAGATTACACATGCAGGGGTGTGAATCTGCCCTTGGCTGCAGCCCCTAGCCACCTCCTTAGTGGCTGTAGCATGTACGTTTTTTAAGTGTATTATCTCAGGGTACAGGGCTGCTCAAGTGCTGGGGGACCCCTTGCCTGGATGCTGCAGACATGCTGCATCCAGTGCTGTAATTAGATCACCATGCCTGGTTTGGTGACAGGTCCTTGAAGTGTCAGCAGCAGATCACCCTCCCCCCATAACAGTGCATTATAACCATATTTTTGCTTTTTTCACCCCTCTAAAATCTGGGTGCGTCTTATGGTCCGATGCGTTTTATATAGCCCAAAAAAAATACAGAAAGTGTAAATGTGATTAGCTAATTCTAAACACAACCATATCCCCCATTGTAAGAGGGTGTTCGCTCTCATGTAATCACATTATTTTATTTTTAAAACTTTTTAACTGTTTAATTTTTCATTTCCCCATAAAAAGTATTTCAGTTTGTTTCTCAATAGATTTGTACAGAATATAGGTGATGTTAAAGATGGAAAAAGTTCTGTCTGTTTATGCTTGGCATGATTTCACATGAAAAAAACTGGCATTTTAACAAGGGCATGTAGACAATTCATATCCTCTGTACATGATGCCCCTAACATCTGTACTACTATAATGATCTACAGAAATATTTTCTATATGATAATTTTGCCAATTTGTCAGTTCAAAAAACAATTACATGAAATCTTATTTGGTCTGACAAAATCTAGTCTTTCATAAATATGTAAATAGTGCTGTTTATTGCAGTTAATATATATATATTTATTCTTTCATGTGTTTCTTTGTAATTAGATATAACTGTGCATTCAGGAAGGTTAAAACACAAGGGTTTATTTTCTAGTTCAGTAAAATACTGATGGTCTATCCCTGGGATAGTCTTCAATATTTAATCAGTGAGGGTCTTACTCCCATGATAATAATAATAATCATGATCCTCATTTATGATAACTCAGTAGGGTGCAGGGTCAGAAGCACTTCAGATGAGCCACAGAGTCTAGATCAGTGGTTGTCAACCTTTCTGACCTGGAGAGCCACATTCAGCCTTGAAAGAGATCCGAGAAAGGTTCATGAGCCACATCCAGTTTCCACGCTCCTCACAGTAGTGACGCTCAGAGACCCCATTATGGTGTAATCACGGCCAAATCTTTTCCACAGAAATCACATTGAGGCTACATACCAAAATCCAAGGGTTCCTTGCCCCCATTCAGATCTGCTCTTCTCTGTTGGTCTACTCTCAAAAGCCACCATCTTGAGATCTGCTCTTCATCGCTGTTTGCTATCCTTGGTGCTTATTTATTAAAATGGAAGACAGTCGCAAGGCACACAACACGGGCCTGAGAGCCGCACAGGTTGGGGACTCCTGGCCTAGATGAGCAATAGAGTAGCCAGTGACCAGCCCCAAGAGGTAAAAATCCCAGTGAAATCGTGATGGTCTATTCTTAGGGTAGGCCAAAAATAATTTACTTCTGAAGAACCTTTAACATACAGATACAATTCCCAACAGAGCTATTAAAGTTTGAAGATAGCTTCCCATAAAAATCCATTCAATTAGAACTGTGGAGTCGGTAAGCCAAAAAACCCACTCTGATGCCTCAATTTCCCCAAATCCGACTCAGACTCTACGACTCCAACTCCACAGCCTTGCTTTCAATAGCTGAAAATTCTACACAGTCTTACTGAAATCCTACCATGTTCCTCTATTACTGCAGATGACTCATTATAATACATATTTTCTCTTCTCATACTGATCAGTCTTACCTTCACACATCATTCGACCCTAGTAGAAAATTCCAAGGAAATGTTCCAGTAAAAAGTTAACAATCAAGGGAACTCATGGGGCAGCTGAACAACATTCTTGTAGGTGGCTTGAGGCTACATTATATTTTTGCTCTACAGCTGTTTCAATTAATGTGCTGCTTAAGGGTAGAAAACTCATGGAATTTTCTGTGTCATCAATTAAAATACCCATCCGTAAGACACATTTAAGACATGTGACTGGAAATATGATAATACTGTAATTTCTCCTTGGGATTTGACATCTTGTTGAAAACAATGGAGCACCGAAAAAGTAAAAGTGAATATTTATATGTTCATCTGTCTTACAAACTGACAGTTTCCTTGATGTATAATGGCACACATCATTTAGGTTCCTTCCCAGTGATCCTCTATGCTGGAATGATTCCGTTAAGAAGGAGAATCTACAGCTCTCTATAGGCTTCCATAGCTCAAAGTCAACTGGAAAAAGTGGAGCGCTGCTCATGGCTGTCATGTTTTATACTGTATATCTATGCTCAGCCAGGAGAAATAACACACAACGCAATATACACAGGAGTGGAAGGGGAGTGAGGAGACCTATTGTTCATTTATTACCGGATGTTTTTCATACCTGGCAGCAAACAAGCTCCAATACAACAGTAAACCTTTTCCAATATAGTTTAGTGCTTCCTACTTTGATTTATATGGTAACAAAGTACCGTATATACTCGTGTATAAGCCGACCCGTGTATAAGCCGACCCCCCCCTACTTTTGCCCCCAAAACCTGGGAAAATCTATTGACTCGCGTATAAGCCGAGGGTGGACCCCAGCACAGGTATACAGCCCCCAGCAGTGGTATACAGGCCCCAGCAGTATGATATACAGCAGGCCCCAGTGGTATATACAGCAGCCCCAGTGGTATTGCAGCCCCTATATACAGCAGCCCCAGTGGTATTGCAGCCCCAGTGGTGTATACAGCAGCCCCTATATACAGCAGCCCCAGTGGTATTGCAGCCCCAGTGGTATTGCAGCCCCTATATACAGCAGCCCCAGTGGTATTGCAGCCCCAGTGGTATTTCAGCCCCTATATACAGCAGCCCCAGTGGTATTGCAGCCCCAGTAATGCAGGGCCCCTATATACAGCAGCCCCAGTGGTATTGCAGCCCCAGTGGTATTGCAGCCCCTATATACAGCAGCCCCAGTGGTATTGCAGCCCCAGTAATGCAGGGCCCCTATATACAGCAGCCCCAGTGGTATTGCAGCCCCTATATACAGCAGCCCCAGTGGTATTGCAGCCCCAGTGGTGTATACAGCAGCCCCTATATACAGCAGCCCCCAGTGGTATTGCAGCCCCTATATACAGCAGCCCCAGTGGTATTGCAGCCCCAGTGGTGTATACAGCAGCCCCTATATACAGCAGCCCCAGTGGTATTGCAGCCCCAGTGGTATTGCAGCCCCTATATACAGCAGCCCCAGTGGTATTGCAGCCCCAGTAATGCAGGGCCCCTATATACAGCATCCCAGTGGTAGTATACAGGCAGCCCCAGTAATGCAGGGCCCCCCCCTCATGCTCCGGTCACCTGTAAAGCAAATTATACTTATCAGTGCCCGCTGCCGTCCTCGCCCGCATCTGCCGACATCCCGATCCTCCGTCTTCATGCGACTTCTTCCTGTTTCCTGTGCGCGTCGCCGGTAATGACGTCATTGCCTGCGACGCGCACAGAAGCAGGAAGAAGATGCATGAAGATGGAGGATCGCGATGTCGGCAGATGCGGGCGCGGACGGCAGCGGGACACTGATAAGTATAACTTGCTTTACAGGTGACCGGAGCATGAGGGGGGGGGGCCCTGCATTACTGGGGATGCGGGGGCTGCTTTATACCGCTGTATACAGCAGCCCCCACACTGACTCGCGTATAAGCCGAGGGGGGTACTTTTCAGCCCAATTTTTGGGCTGAAAAACTCGGCTTATACGCGAGTATATACGGTATATATTATTGTTTTGCATTTACCTGTATGAAAGTTTGTGAGTTGTGTATGAATTTTTATTTACACTAGTCATAAACATTGTGAAATAGTATAGAAGATAGGAAAGGCAGTACAGCCGTCCAAATAAAATACTACGGTACGTTTATTCCTAAATATTAAAAGACGTGATGAACATAAAGCAAAAAACAGGAGATTAGAAATACATGATGATTACGTGTTTTGGACCACCCTGGTTCTTAGTCACATGACATGATATATGACTAAGGACCAGGGCGATCCGAAACACAATCACCATGTATTTTTAATTTCATGTTTTTCTTCTTTTGTCATGTTGATCGTGGCTTTTAATATTTAGGAATAGACTTATAGTATTTGATTGGGACGGCTAGATTGCCTTTCCTAACTTCATTGTTCCACCCAGTAACTAGCTGGATTCTTAGTACTAGCAGCCCTGTATTTACTGTACCTGGACTCTGAGAAAACTCAGATTGTGGATGAGCTGATAAGTATTTTTTTGCTTGTTTTTTAACTGTAAAATAGCATGGCTGCTTTGTCCTTTAAAAACTGTTTAAAGAAGCAACACCAATAAGTTTGTATTCATTAAATGTGTGTATATGGGGTGTAGTGTGAGTCAAATAATATACCCAGCTATTGCTGCTCTCTCTGGGATATAGCGTCGTTCTGCTCCTCTTCTCAGGGACTCTTGTCATGCTGTACTCTGTGTGACCCGGAAGGGAGTATGGAGCATTAATACGAGGCTCCATAGACTTGCATTGTAAAAGAGACTTCCGGCTCACGTATAGGGCAAGCTGGCTAGTCAGAATTGTGGTGATGCCACTGTGAAGAGGATCAAATTAGTGCTGGACACTATGCAAAGTTAGGGGAGAATTATAATACACACATTATATTACATGCACATATACACACATTTAATAAAAGACTTAATGGGAATGCGTCTTAATGTAGGTCAATGACCAAACCTCTCTGTCCAAAGCTCAAAAAGAACTTAAAGGGAATCTGTCAGAACAATGCAGCCCCCCAAACTGTTCATTTGGACATATTGCTCTCTGAAAGACAACGTCATATAAACCATTAGTGATCCAAACTTTTGATCTCTGACAAAATTATAGCCATTTTAATTCATATGAATGCAAATCAGGTTTAAGTGCTCTGGGAGTGTCAAAGCACTTCCCAAGCCCTTCATCCCTAACCCCATTCTCCTACTAGACCATATAGATTGGCACCCTTAAGGTACCATTACACGCAGCAACGTTGCTGCGTGTTGCTGGCAACTTCATGGAATGCGCATGTTTTTGGCACTTTTCCAAGATTGCCTTGTAGATGTCACACGCAGAGATATCGTAGGCAACGCAACTAAGATGTTGAAAGCAACTTTCGTTCGCTGGGTATGAGCAACCCAGCGAGCGATCATTATAATGAATAGGGGAAGTTGCTTTCAACATCTCTATTGTGGTGTCACACAGAGCGATGCTAGCAGATCCCTTAAGCAACATCGCCAGGTTTCAGAACATGTTCATAAACCTGGCAACTCGGCTCAAGCAACTTATTGCAGTTGAATCGCCCTGTCACATGTTGCAACGCACTAGCGATTTCAACGGCAACAGCGATGACTATATCAACTTTTGGGCGATGTTGCCAGCAACATTGCCTCGTGTAACGGTACCTTACAAAGCACGAAGGTGGTGTCCCTTCTGAATGAAAAACTGAGCTTTAAGTGCTTACAACTAGAGGAGCAACTGTGTATGAATCAGAACAGCAGTCTTTCTGTCAGGGAGCAACCAGATTACATCACTCAAGGTATAGCAGAGAACTAAAGCAGAAAAAAAGCACAATAGGGCTTTAACTGGTTAAATGGGGTAAAAAGGATAGGGGGTTGTGTGTGACACAATAACTGATGTGCATGAAACAGGCTGCTGCAGATCTACATGATATGTGGTTCCTCTGGCTGCCGTGAATAACCAGAGAAAAGGAGTTCAAATGTCTTGGAATAAATATTTGCTTTACTTCTATCATTTGAAACCACACTATGGTTTTTATCCTGATGAAGAGGCTGGAGTGCCTTGAAACGTGTAGAAATAAGCCACATATTTATCCCAAGATGTTTGAACTTTTTTATCTGATTATTCACGGCAGCGAGAGAAACCATATCTCTCTCCTATCATAATTCAAAGTATGGATGACAATATCTTTCAGAGAGCAACACAACCAATGATTTGGAGTTGGGATATGGGAATAAGTGAATTGCTCTAACAGATTCCCTTTAATATATAGTCACACTGGTGCTTGCTGCACTGCATTGATTTCTCAGCCAACACTATGAATATTTTATTTCTTAGAGTGAAAAAGAAATTGAAGGAAACATTATTGAATTTTTTTTATCTTGTGTGAGTATTAAGATTTTGGGGGCTAGGAATGAAAAATCACAACTCTCAATGGACAGTAATTCACTATTTTTTTCAACGCTGGCGTGGTGCTTTAAATCTAAGTCATCTGCCCAGTGTTATACTCACCCTTCGCCATTTTCATCCTTTTTCAGTGTCGCTACACTCCTGCACCCCTTTTGTGCCCTTAACATCTGACTGTCTGGAAGTCAGACGTTACGTCACAAGCACTCAATGTAAGCCTATAGGGCCAGAATGAGCCATCATAGACTTGAATTGAGTTGTGATCTCCAGCATGCTCCATGAAACACTGAATCTGGCGTCAAATCATAGACTGCCCGAGACTGACCAGAGCGAAGCTGAAAACACAAAGACACCAAGACGTGAGTATAACAAGGGGGCAGGCACCTAGATTTAAAGCACCACTCCAGCTGTAAAATAAGATAAAATAAAACTGTTGGAGTGGTGCTTAAATAGTAACATGCAAGCTCTATGCTGTACAGACCCAAGATATGGCACCAATAGGCTTCTACTGTGTCTCTACTGTACCTATTTAATCTAAAGACTTTCAGAAGCTATTCTTCATAGATTTCAGATGTATTCGACAGGAAAAAACTATGGTTCCCTGAGACACATTATTACGGAGCATATTTGTGTAATAAAGTACCATATGGAGCCCCAAACACTCTCACAGTTTACAGGCATTTTGTTGTGCTTGAGGTCTTATACTATAACGCAATTTTTTTAAATGCAATTTTTCGAAGGATAAGCATATGCACATTTAATAACTGTGGCGAGAACTCATTTGCCTCATAGCTATTCTTTTTGAACCTTCCATAAAGATGCACCTTGTGTCTGGGCAAGCAAGTGTTCTGACAGGAGCAAGGTGGATAAACCAATGGTGCAACCTGTAGAATGGGTGCAATCCTTGAGAACAAAGGATGCGGCATTCTGAAATTAAAAATGACCAATCTTCCCATTACTTGGACAACAGCAATTACACAGCTAGTCTTAAAGGGGTTATCCACTACTTGAACAACCTCTTCCCAATGCCCTATGTTTTCCCACAGTAAAATAATAACACCTATACTCACCTCCGGCGTCTGTGCTATTACAGTAGTGACAATGCCATTCTGTTCCAGAGATGTCGACACTTTACCTACTGGGGATCGTGTGACAGTATTATGTCTTGTGATCCCTGCACCTAGCGCTGGTTTCATTGCCCCCTCCATTGTGTAATTCCAGACGTACAAAGGAAGTGAGATCTGTGGCTGCTCTCTCACTGCCTCTAGGTGTCAAGTACATCTGTAGTAAAAGAGAGAAGCTAGCGCTGATTGGTCCCAGGGATCATGTGACATCTGTAGAAAGATGAATATAAGACTAGATTCACATTTGCCTTGTGTTACATGTCTGAACGCATGCAGTTTCACAGCTGCATTAACACTATGAAACACTAGCGTTAATGCAGCTGAACACACTCATAGACTTCAATTGTCAAACGCAATGCAAACGCAATGTTCAAAGTGACTGTTTGAAAGTTTGCGTTTTACAAGTGCACAGCTGAATGCATGCGGCCGTATAATGGATGTGTCTGACCATACAGAGACATGGTCTGATCATACTACATCTCCTGGGCAGGGAAGGTAGCAAAAGATGATACAGACAGGACAACATGAGATTGCAGATGATTCACTCTGTGAAGTAAAATGTGACAAATGCTCAAGTGAGAAATCAGACAGGGAAATGTTATATATGTATATATATTTATATAACAATCAGCTATAATTCCATGCTGTAATATCTATATACTCTTTTGCATCCTCCCCGGCACAGGAGATGTGGTATGATCAGACCATTTCCCTGTACGATCAGGCACATCCATTATACAGTACATAGCAGGGACACATATGTAAGATTATTACAGCACATTCAATTATGGAAATATTATTCCAAGATCTATTGATTAAAAAGAACTTTGTAGTACATGGGAAAGTCCCTTTAATAAAATGGCTAAAACAAAAGTAAAGATGTTTTAACCCTTTTAGTGTTAAAGTGTGTCATTGTATACTGCTGTCCCTTACCACAGTATGGAAAGGTATACCAGAAAGATGACAGTGCCACTATACTCGACCAGGTAATTGTTGTACATTTCACACTCGCCTTTCATAAGAAGGTGATCACTCAGGTCTGTAAAAATGACTGTAGAAAAAAAATGTAAAGGTCACAAAGAAAGTAATGAAACTGTTCTATGTAATCATTCATTCTAAAGGCACCTTTCACATTTATCTTTAGGTAAGAATTTGCATGTGAACCAGAGAAAAGTCCTGTGCAACTGGATAAAGTGAAGAAACATAACATTTTATGTGTGGGTTAATGTACTCATTATTACAAATATTTCTACAATATGGTCCGCAGTCTGATGATGGCCGGTAACACCTTGCAGTATCTCTTTACCATTGTTAAGGTCATATTGGGAGTTGTAGGTTTATGTGAGACAAGTGTATATGGGGCTGACCAGGATCTGCAACTGATCCGTGTACTAAGCTTGACGATGTATTCTGGTTGTGAAGAATCGCACCTTGCAGTCCCGCCGGATGCCCCCAATATGGCGGGGTAATGTGGTACAATCTCACCACCTTCACCAAAACGTAAAGTTGATACCCACTATGGTAGAGTGGTCGGCTGGAGCTCGAGAATTTGTAACTGGTGATCACACCTATGCTGATGTTATGTAGCTTCCTTGCGAAGTGCTACTATTAGGGTCTCGAAGATGACCTGTTCCCCATCCTGGAGACTGGCCAGCGCAGCTTTCAGGAGGGCATACAAGCTTGTCTGGCTGGAAAGATGAGCAGGTGGTGAGCGGTCCACTAGGGGACTGACCACTGGTGACTGGCTCTTGGAGAGCCTTAGTTGGACTCCCTCTTGCTTTGAACAATATCATCTTCCACCTTCTCTCCACCGTCCATAGAATTGGTGCCACTCGCCATCCTTTCAGCCTTTGATCACTGACACAGAATTCCAACCTGCACCAACACACGTTACCATATTTGCACTCGGACTGTCTAGGGCTGAGCTGATCTTAAGACTCCAGTGGCAAAAAGCTACTACTGGGAGTCCTTAGTATTTGGGAGTATGGGTCCCACACTCTCACACACTATTATCTCAACTCCATCACTGCCAAACAGGATGGATACGTGAAGACCTGCACCTTACAGCCCTGCTTGACGTCACTAATACATCGGGGTCATGCAGTATGGTCTCTGCATTTTCACCAAAATGTCATTTTCCTCACCCTCTGGGGTAACATTGTTAGCTTGGCACAGTTTTATACAGACACCCCCTGTTCACATGGGCAGCATAAAGTATGGGTGGATCATGTGACCACCGGCGTGGTACAACAGTCGCTCACAACTGATAGGCTGAGAGACCCATTTTACTGGCACTAATGAAACACCCCGGTAGGGCTGCCACCAGTTCCTCATTAGATATTATCCCAGTCCATTTATGAGATTACGTTGTGCCAGAAACCAGCCCCGTTAGCATGTAACATTAACATGGACAAGTGCATTTGTCAACTGAGATAAAACCCAACCCAAGGTTAATTTGGATATTTAATCACCTTAAGGGTACACCAGACAAAACACTATAGACACAGTGGATATGTAGATATGATGTTCACCTATGCAAATACTGGTGGTGGCCCAACAAGTATAAGCAGATGATAGAAAAGTCAGTTACCAGTTGGATGTTAAACTTTGGTGCCACTGTCACGATGGTCTCTCTTACTTTGGAGACAGGTGGCAGTTTTGGAACCTGTGTCTCACTCCTGTATTGAGACTTCATATTAAACGTGTTTCTTTCCTTTGGCAGTTTAGGAGTTACGGCCACTTTTCACGCGGCTACATTTCTAGCTTATCCACAGGTAACTTACTGGCTGCAGTGAAATCATGGAGACATGGTTCTATCTTGTTGCTGTGTACAAATGGAATAATGTCTCCATGATTTCACTGCAGCCAGTAAGTTACCTGTGGATAAGCTAGAAATGTAGCCGCGTGTAAAGTGGCCATTAATGTTAGTTTCTCCTGCTAGCAAGATAGCTAGCTTTTTGTCCAGGTGTGTGGCTACTATCTGATTACCCCCATCCCCTTTATATGATCACATGGTTCTAGCATCCTTAGCTGGTGATTGAACCCCATTCCTGGCCTGGCTTTCCTGAGGAGAAGTAAGTTCTCTGGAGAACCTGACAGTTGCCAAGCCATCTGCTGCCTAGGAGAGTGGCAGCAGGCATTACGTTGTTTTTGTCGTCCTCTTGTCAGTCTCCCCTTTCCTCCTCTTGTTGTTATTGCAGTGGTTTGGACTAGTGCTCCCATCAACCATTTTCCTATTGAGGGTTAACATCAGGGCAAGTGAAGGACTGGGTATCCTGTTTAGTGACAGGTTGAAAGAACCCGTTTAGGGCTGATAGGGAGATCATGGCACAGCCGCAGGTGAGTGCAGGAAGTCAACTCTTCCTCGTTCCCTATGAGCAGGGCCCCCCTGTTGTATTTGTCCCCCTCCCCCCCAATGTTTCCTCACTTTTCTGTGCGCCACGGTCACGTACGGTAGTTGGACACCCCCTTAGTCCAGTGTGACAGCCGCGCAGACACATGGGAGGTTGTGGGCCGCTAATGCTTTCCAGTTACTTCCAACACAGTATGATGACGTGACCTCCCTTGGAAGAGAACACTGAGCCACAGCCTCGCATGAGCTATTAACCCCTTGGTCGGTCACTTTTTCCCACTCCCAGGGTGGTCCTAATTTCCCACTCTGGTAGCTGAAACTTCCAAAATCTATGACGGATCATAACTTCTCAAGGTAAAAGGGGAGGCAGCTTTTTTGCCATTGGATCTGGAAGAACCCCCATTATGCTTAAAGATCAAACAAGGCTTTGTTTCTTGGCTTTGCTACCTCTCAACAGTGCTGATACGGGCCGATACCAAGGTGGGCATCATAATTCCGAGGTCTTTAAAATATAACCAGTATATGGCTAAAACATCCAGTAACTCCATAATTTAGAAAATTAATGCTTCTGTCCATCTGCGGGGGATTTCCTTGAAGCAGTTATGCAGCTGGAGCTCTCAGTAGGGGTTAGTCCTGCCACAAAGTCCTTGGTCCCAGCCAGGCTGCAAGGGATTTTTCCCATTAGATCTTTTGAAGCTTGACCACCTTACTGAGCCAAGAGTCCTGTCTCAGCTGCACATTTCAAAGGAGGTCTATAATCGTAGATGGATATGATACAGTCGATTGGCAAAAAGTTATATCCTCTACATTCTTCACAACTGGAATGACTATGGTTCTGAACATGTACCAAACCATACCATGCTACCTATTAACACTTAAAAATACTCACAATTTAGTTTTCAGATTATGAGGAGGATATCATTGAGTTTCTGGTCCAAAAACTCATTTAAGCTTGCGTTTGTTCACATTGATGCTTTGAAGCAAAAAAGCTCAAAATTTTTCTCAAATAATCAAAACTTGGTTCTGCAGATGTAATCATGTAAATATTGCTTTACAGAGGACCTGTCACCAAGCCAGGCATGGTGATCTAATGACAGCACTGAATGCAGCATGTCTGCTGCATCCAGGCAAGAGGTCCCCCAGCCCTTGAGCCCCTCTGTACCCCAAGATAATACACTTAGAAAACTTACATTGAGGAGCCAAATAGGAGGTGGCTTGTGGCTGGAGCCAATGGGCAGATTCCCACCCCCTGCAGGTTTAATCTGCCCACCGCTGCCTCCATGATGCCAATCATTGTCTCCCTCGTCTGCAGCATAACACAGAGCTTATTTTAGTAATGGCTGCTTTGCCCCGCCCCCTGCGGTGACATCACCGCTTATACCCGCCCTACTCTATGTTAACCATAGAGCAGGGCGGGTGTAAGCGGTGATGTCACTGCAGGAGGTGGGGCGGCCAGCCTCCTGCTCTGACATCACCACCTTTCCCGCCCTGCTCTAGGTTAACCATAGAGCAGGGCGGGTATAAACGGTGATATCACCGCAGGGGGCGGGACTAAGCGGCCATTACTAAAATAAGCTCTGCGTTATGCTGCAGATGAGAGAGACAATGATAGGCATCAGGGAGGCAGCGGTGGGCAGATTAAACATTCAAGGGGTGTGAATCTGCCCTTTGGCTCCAGCCACAAGCCACCTCCTATTTGGCTCCTCAATGTAAGTATTCTAAGTGTATTATCTCGGGGTACAGAGGGGCTCAAGGGCTGGGGGACCCCTTGCCTGGATGCAACAGACATGCTGCATCCAGTGCTGTAATTAGGTCACCATGCCTGGTTTGGTGACAGGTCCTCTTTAAATTGTTTTGCAGCTTTTCGGATTTGTTCAGTATGACAATGCGGCTCTTGGACCAAAAAACATTGTGCACCCCTGTTCTTTACAAATGTGAAATATAAAGAGTCTAATTTGCAATGATCTTACTTAGCCAATTGACTGGCAAAAGATATCCCAAGAGTACAATACAGAAATACCAGCAGCTGTTCAATACTAGCTGTTGACTGTCTAATAAAATAGTCCTGGAATGGATAGCAAATTTGTAGATAAGTAATTCAAGAAAAGGCAGTGAAGCTGTCAAACAGCCGAAATTTAAGATAGAATCCCCATTCTCTTATTAAACTAATTACCAGCTCTGCACACAACTCTGTTCAGCATACTCTACACAACACAGATTGAGCATTTGCATTAATTTTACCAGGAACGGACTCCTTTGTGTATTTTGGACAAATATTTTTTGCACTACACTGTAATATCACATTTTAAATTGTAAACCAACATTTTCATAGTTTAGATTTTCTACGGACAAATAAGAAACATCAGTTACAAAATAACATGATGTTCTATAGGGGAGCATTGTGGGCATGCTCAATTACTTATGTATTAGTCTCTGTGGAGAGAGAGGATTAAGAGAGCGGAGCTGAGCTGTCCCCGTCACCTACTGTCTATGATATGATCCGTGTTATCTGCCTCCACCATTATGTTGAGTATACACAGCAGGTTTTAGCTATGACACAAGTCGTACAGCCAAATATCACACTATGCCACTGCTAAACTGCAACATAATCTAAGAAAATGGGGTCAAGATGCAACATGTTGCTGCGAACATGTCAGAAAAATCATGATGATCAGGCTTATATGGTGCCATTTCATAAACCTTTCAGTATATAAGTCTTGGTAATGATGTAGTTTAAGTCATGTAATCATGCAGGGACAGAAGCTGTCCATTATTGACAGCCGGGCTCACGCTGCAAAGTTCAGATAGCTCTGATGCCGGCCATTTGTTCTTTGAAGATGCAGTGGTCAGCAGCAACCAGGGCATGTAAAAAGTATGATGTCACTGGTGTGGGAGGGGTTGCCTCTATGTGAGTGACATGCCCAGATCACACTTCAATCTCCTCTAAGGACGTGCCCTGCTAAGCCCCCACCAGTGATGTGCCCTGCTCAGCCCCCACCAGGGACGTGCCCTGCTAAGCCCCCACCAGGGACGTGCCCTGCTAAGCCCCCACCAGTGATGTGTCCTGCTCCGAATCTGGTCTCTAACCTTGAATGATCAAAGCTAAAACAACAATAAATAAAAAGTATTTATGAGCCTCCAAGAGATCAGCTTATAGAGGCAGAGTAGGCAGCAGAAGTATATTGGGAAAGTGTTAGCTAGGACATAATAAAGGGGATCCCATTCGTAGTGGAAAACCTCTAAGGCTGCTTTCACATCAGCGGTAATCGCTGATCGCGGCAGTTGCGGTGAAAAAATCGCAACTGCCGCGATTACCGAATAACAGCCGCACTTCCGGTTTACCTGTGGCAAGCCCCATGCAATGTCTATGGGGCTTGCGGTAAGTGTGCGGCAGGTGCGGCCAGTGCGGTTTCAACACTTGCAGCAGTTGCGGCCGTGAGAAAACCGCGGCTGACCGCGTTTTTTTCGCGGCCGCATCTGCCGCAAGTGCCAAAACCGCAACTGTAACACACTTGCCGCAAGCCCCATAGACATTGCATGGGGCTTGCCGCATGTGAACCGCAAGTTCAGCCGTTATGCGGTAATCACGGCAGTTGCCGTTTTTTCACCGCAACTGCCGTGATCAGTGATTACCGCTGATGTGAAAGGGGCCTAAGTAATTGCTACCAGCTTTTCAGATAACAGCTGCGTACTAGTGGTGTCAATTACCAAAGATCACTCAATTATCCGGTCAAAAATATCAACTTTTGGCTCTTATTTTATTCCTGCTAGTCCCTGAGTATTGGATGCTGTTTGGTGTATTTTTTTTTCTTCAAAAATATGGATCTTTATTTATTGCTATTTGTTATTGTCTTGACCATTTAATCGGTGTTCACAGGGATAGAATGCAAAGCAGCCTTAAGCCAAGCTGCCAGTGAATCCTGTGAGGTCCTATCATGCTTAGGAGGTGAGGGAATCAGGTAACTGGATGGTGTGATGGGCGAAAGGATTCAGGGGGAGTTAAACTGACCCTTACACTGGGGGTCCCTGGCTCAACCTGCTCTTAGAGGTATGTCTGAAGGTGAGGAGGTCCGAGTCGCCACCCTGTTTTCCTAAGGTCCTGATTAGCCCTAGGCTGAGGGCCCCTACCTCCACCCATGGATCAGAAATCACAGATACTCCCACAGCAAAGACTTCAGCCGAGCAGCAAGCATCTGCACAGCACAATGACCAAGTGTAAACCTAACTCTTTCAGCGGCGTCTGAAAGAGGAGGGGGAAAGCTATTTAAAGCCAGGGGGAGGTGATTCCATGTGATTCACACCCAAGCTTCACATCAACCCTTCAACCAGCAGCTGAGCACAAGACCTTCTTATCTGTACCTCATGCAGCTCCTGAAGAAATGCAAACACAACACACAGCCGCATTCAGCAAAGTCAGCGCAATCTAAGCAAGTGACAGGTCCCCCTTCGGTAAGGACAGTAAAAAAAAATCCTACATCTATGATACCATATGAAGGATTTATAGAAAAACAAAAAAAACAGATTACTCATAGGTGCAGTGGGAATAAAACAGAAGGAAAAACTGGACACTTCTGTTCTGATGACAGGTCCTCCTTTACAAATAAAGCTAAAGGGAATCTGTCAGGTCAAAAATCCATAAATAGCCGATATCATTTTCTAATTATATTATTTATACTTCCCTCCTATCCTGTGTAAACTTAAAAAAAAAATTGATTCAATTTGCTGCATATTTCCTAAGGAATGAATATTCATATATTATTACAATGTCCTGCCCTCCTGAGATCTGATATGCTGTGTGAGAAAGGAGGAGGTAGGAGGTGTGTGATCTTCACTTCAGCTCTGACCTCGTCATGTCATTGTGTTTATTTGAGGCATGTGTAGTCTGAGATATTTCTATGTGATTATAAAAACACTAGATAGGAGCCCGGTGCTATTGCATCGAGTGGGTAGTAAGATCACAATGCGTGGGTAGTGGGATGTGACCAGGGGCACTGGGGGTGAGTGGAGCATTGGGGGGGTGAGCAGGAGCAGTTGGGGTGAACAGTGGGATGGAGTGGCTCCAGTCCCCTGCTGCCCCCCCCTTTCATCCAGGCTCCAGTCCCCCTCCTGCCCCTGCTCCCCCCCTCTCCTTCCCCCTGCTTCCCCCTCTCTCCTCCAGGCTACAGTCCCCCTCCTGCCCCCCCTCTCTCCTCCAGGCTCCAGTTCCCCTCTTGCCCCCCTGCTCCCCCCTCTCCTCCAGGCTCCAGTCCCCCTCCTGCTGCCCCTCTCTTCTCCAGGCTCCAGTCCCCCTCTTGCCCCCCCTGCTTCCCCCCTCTCCTTCAGGCTCCAGTCCCCCTCTTGCCCCCCTGCTCCCCCCTCACTTCAGCTCACCACTGCATTCTTTTTGAAATTGATGTCGTAAATTGCCACGGGGGGTGGAGTTAACAAAGGGGGTGTCACAATGGGCGCGGCAGAGGACACGCCCACCACATCAGGGTAGCATGCTCGGCCACGGCCGTTGCAACCCCCCTCTGTTAACTCGCCCCTGCGGTCATTCACTTTACAACGTCAATTCCAAGAGGAATAATGCTGGGGTGAGCGAGAGTGTGGAGTGGGGAGCGGGAGATCAGGAATCTGGAGGGGTGAGTGGAGGGCGGGGAGCAGGAGGGCAGGAGCTGGACTGAAGCATGGAGTGTGGAGGGGAGAGCGGGCGGTGTGTGCAGCAGGTTTCTGCCTGGCCAGCCTGCACCGTCATCTAATTCTGTCTGATTCTCTTCCCGTGTCGCTGATTGGTCGCGCCCGGCTGGCCGCTACCAATCAGCGACGCGGGGTTTCCGTTACAGAGAGACAGACATGATAAGACGATTATATTATAGGATTTGATCATTTGCTCAGCAGATACACATATTACATGTCTGCAGGAAAACCAACTTTCATATAATAGAAATCTTTGACAGATAGCACACAGTGGAAGACAAAACACCTCTCCCTTCCAGAGCAGAGAGGGGAGGGACAGCACACGAGCTTGGATAGACGTGGATATTTAAAGGGATCCTGTCACCCCCAAAACACCTCTAAACCTATTAAAAGCTGTCCCTAGAGCATATTAACACTTTCCCTACACTCCTTTTAGCTCCTAAATGCCCTTAGTCAAAGTGAAGAAAAACGTTATAATAGTACCTGATTAGTGATGATAATGAGTGACTATCTATTCATAGTCACTCATCAAGGCAGCCCCTCTTCTTCATATCACGCCTATTCAGGCGTGATCGTCATCCTAGATTCAAAATCGCGCCTCCCTGCGCGCCTCCCCACTCTCCCATAGCGTCCGTGCTTCATTGTGGGGCTGTATGACGCGATCCGCGTCATTCCCGGCGCCGGGTGACGTATTTGCAGCCGCGCCGCGCTGTCAGCTTCAAGTCCCGCCACTGCGCATGCCCATGCGGATCGCGTCATACAGCCCCACAATGAAGCACGGACGCTATGGGAGAGTGGGGAGGCGCGCAGGGAGGCGCGATTTTGAATCTAGGATGACGATCACGCCTGAATAGGCGTGATATGAAGAAGAGGGGCTGCCTTGATGAGTGACTATGAATAGCATAGTCACTCATTATCATCACTAATCAGGTACTATTATAACGTTTTTCTTCACTTTGACTAAGGGCATTTAGGAGCTAAAAGGAGTGTAGGGAAAGTGTTAATATGCTATAGGGACAGCTTTTAATAGGTTTAGAGGTGTTTTGGGGGTGACAGGATCCCTTTAAATAACACTTATACAGCCAGACTATTTGGCAGTGAAAGTAATGGAGAGGACTAAAGGCACCATCTGTCTGAAGGGTGTGAGAATGCTTATAGCAATGAAACTACAAATGGAACAATAATGATTTTACATGTTTTTAAAAGGGCTGCCCAGGCACTATTCAAGGGTAATATCAGTTTCATACTGAAAAATGTCCCTTTAACTCAAAATAAAAATTCTCTTTATGTTAGAGGGAACCCAGCACATGAAAAATAAAGGGTTAATCTGCAGGTTAATAGCATTCGGAACCTGCCTAGTGCCTGCACATTAAACCCCGTCACCAGGAGGAAATTAACTTTAATCCTATCAGAAGTATTTAGGTTTCAGTCATGGGGGCAGCACTGGTGTAGGTACACACAGAGAGTGGCAGCTGTAGCCGCCTCACGCACTAGAGCATTAGAACCAACTGTCAGTCAGTGCAGGGGATGCTGTTACAGCCAGCACTCTCCATACACAGTGAATGAGAAGCGCCAGCGCTGCCTCCATGTCTGACACCCGAACACTGCTGGGGGAATAAAGTTCATTTTCTGCTAGAAGCGGGGTTCAATGAAAGGACCATTTCAAGACAAACACTTGATACCTGCTGGAACACTAAGAGTTACACCCTGCTCATCATCTTAAAATAACAACATATTTTTGGACATATTTATTTGCCTTAGTCAAATGATTGCACTTGTTTAAATGTTTGACAAAAATGACAGTAAATGAATGCAGCAATCTTCAGATGTGAGTTGATTAGCAGTCCGGACTACGTGCTTTCCATCTACAACTCGTACAGGCACCGCCTTAGCACCAGGCTTCAGCTTGTGCTCTTGCTGGAGAAGCAAACCCTTGAGCGCTGTTTTGGACTGAACGGTTTATGTGTAACACAGTGTGATGGCGTTCTCTAGAGAACAAGGCTTCTCTATAGGAAAACATTCCCGGCAGAGCTTAAATCTTTCTGCATTTCTCATTTCTTTGGTAAATTCTTGTAAACAACGTATTTAGCGTGCACAAGCACGAAATCGGACGAGGGTCAGATCTTTATACAGAGAAAACATTATAAAGGATGCTGCCTAAAGGGGTATTCTCTTCCTAAACATTTCTGGAATACCCTGTGGAGAATAGTCCTCTAAGGCGGCTTTATACAGATACACAAAAGGGCCCAAGTGGACATAGTAAAGCCTTATGCAACATTGACATTTTTTTTTTCTTAGAACAATTGCTACCCATGAGACCCACTGGACTATTCACACTGTATTTTTAGAATAAATTAGAGGTATAAATTGGGTATCCATAGTGGCACACTGGAATAAACTGTGCATAGGTGAAAAATGTACCGTATACACTCGCGTATAAGCCGCGTTTTTCAGCCAAAAATTGGGCTGAAAAGTCCCCCCTCGGCTTATATGCGAGTCATATACAGCCCCAGTGGTAGTATACAGCCGCCCGCCCGCCACCCCCATCAGTATACAGGCCCCCCCATCAGTATCCAGGGCCCCCCCCCTTGCTCTGCAAAACCTGCAAAGTAAAATCATTATACTTATCACTGTCCTGTCGCCGCTGTCCCCGCCGCTGCCATCGCGCTCCCCGGCTTCATCCGTCTTCTTCCGGCTTCCTGTGGTCGGCGCAGGCAATGACGTCATTGCCTGCGCAGACCACAGGAAGCCGGAAGACGCTGGATGAAGACGGAGGAGCGCGATGGCAGCGGCGGGGACAGCGGCGACAGGACAGTGATAAGTATAATGATTTTACTTTGCAGGTTTTGCGGAGCAAGGGAGGGGACCCTGGATACTGATGGGGGGGCCTGTATACTGATGGGGGTGGCGGGCGGGCGGCTGTATACTACCACGGGGGCTATATATACCTCTGGGGTTGCTGTATACTACCACTGGGGCTGTTTATACCTCTGGGGCTGCTGTATACTACCACTGGGGCTGTATATACCTCTGGGGCTGCTGTTATACTACCACTGGGGCTGTATATACCTCTGGGGCTGCTGTATACTACCACTGGGGCTGCTGTATACTACCACTGGGCCTGCTGTATATACCTCTGGGGCTGCTGTATGCTACCACTGGGGCTGCTGTATACTACCACTGGGGCTGCTGTATACTACCACTGGGGCTGCTATACACTACCACTGGGGCTGTATATACCTCTGGGGCTGCTGTATACTACCACTGGGGCTGCTGTATACTACCACTGGGGCTGCTGTATACTACCACTGGGGCTGCTGTATACTACCACTGGGGCTGCTGCTGTATATACCACTGGGGAGGCTGCTGTAACACTGCGGGGGCCTGTATATACCACTGGGGAGGCCTGTATACCACACTGCTGGGGGCTGTATACCTGTGCTGGGGTCCACCCTCGGCTTATACATGAGTCAATAGGTTTTCCCAGATTTTGGGGGAAAAAGTAGGGGGGTCGGCTTATACACGGGTCGCTTATACACGAGTATATACGGTATGTTGTGCAGTAAAACAAGGCTTTTTCTGTAAAGTCAAATTTTTCTTTCTATTCAAATTAAAAACGTATAATAACTTATGCCTTGTTTACCTTTGCCTAGGAACCAGGGCTGTGGAGTCGGAGTCCATTTTGGTGGAGTCCGAGCCGGATTCAGGGAAATTGAGGAGTCTGAGTTGGATGTTTGGCTTACACACTTCACAGCCGTAGTTGAGGATTCAGAGTCGTGGAGACTGTGTCCATCCTGGTGATGTTAGCGTTGGAGTCGGATTCAAAGAAATTGAAGAGTAGGAGTCGGATGTTTGGTTTACCGACTCCACAGTCCTGATAGGTGCAAGCTTTTGGCATATGTAGGGTCAATGGCATCCTACTGATGTCCTACTAGGAAAGGAGCACGCGTCCGGACCCCTCACAATACACAATACGTGCTGGACGTACACTCCAGTTGTGGAGAATGGACACTACGAAAATTATTATTCTTGCTGAATTACAATCCAGATGACCCTTATGGGGTACACATGGGCCCTAAAGCCGTATGACAGCTCTCCTAGGTAGTGAACTGAATACCCAAACTGGAGACTGGTGACTGATTCCATTGAATGCAATGGAGCATTCAATGAAGCATGTACTATGAAAAAAAATGACCCCAAAACTCCACTGCTATTTTCTTTTCTAGCAAAGGAGTTCAGTCACATCGCTTTATAAAAAAAAAGAAGTTTAAAGGGTTATTTCCACCATTCAAAAATTGCCATGACTAGCTAGATAGGGGAAAACAAGAAACTCAACCATTAGAAGCACTTGCACAAAGTCATATTGGAGACTGGGGGAGGGCGTGCTTGTAGTAGACTGTGGGGCATGCTTATAGGAAGCTGGGGACGGGTGTGAGGAGACTGGGAGGCGGGCATGAGGAGACTGGGGGGAAGGCGTGAGGACACTAAGGGCGGGTGTACGAAGACTGGGGGCGGGCATAAGGAGACTGGGGGGCAGGTATAAGGAGACTGGGGTGTGGGCGTGAGGAGACTAGAGGGTGTGAGGAGAATGGTGTGCATTAGGAATGGGGGGCATGAGGAGATTGGGGGGACATGCCTGTAGGAGACTGGGGGCATACCTGTGGGAGAATGGGGGTTTGTGCTTGCAGGAGTCTGGCGGGGGCATGCTTGAAGGAGACTTTGGGGGCGTGCGTGTAAGAGACTGGGGGTTTGTGCTTGCAGGAGACTGGGAGGGGTGGGCTTGTAGGAGACTGGTAGTAGTGGGCTTGTAGGAGACTGGGAGCGTGCTTGTAGGAGTCTAGAGGGGTGTGCTTGCAGGAGACTGGGGGCATGCTTGTAAGAGACTGGGGGGCATGCCTGTAGGACCCCGGGGGGTTGGTGTGTGTTGCCTGTAGGACACTTGGGGGGGGGGGGGAGGGGGAGTCCCTGTAGCACATTGGGGGGGGCTGTGGCGGGGGCTGCTGTAGGAGACTGTGGGGGCATGCCTGTAGTAGACTGGGGGGGGCATGCCTGTTGGAGACTGGATGGAATCGATAAGTTGTGATGTTACATCCAGGCTGCAAAACAAACCTGCCTCTGGCTGGGGGCTGAGCTGCTCATCCACACACTGAATGCTGATATCTAGATAAGGCTGCAGGCACACTTATGGCCGCTCCCGGATCCAATTTTTGTCAGATCCAGCGCCATAGACCCCCATGTTAGCTGGCGCTGGATCGTCCCAGATCCGGAAGGATCAGGCACGATCCAGTGCCCTTTAACATGGGAGTCTAAGGCGCCAGATTCGACAAAAAAATCAGATCCGAGAGCCAGACGCCAGTTTCTGGAGTTTAGCAGCAAGCGCTGCTAAACTTCAGCACCTGGAGCTGTCCCCTGCTGCAATTTCAGGACCGTGCGCCAGCAGGGACAGCTCTTGACTTTCATTAGCACAGCAACTGGTATTGCACGCAATTTGCGTACAGTACCTCGGACAGCTCCTGACTTCAGGACTCTGCCAAGCATGTACTGTACGCAATTTGCGTACAGTACCGCTGACAGGTCCTGAACCTCGGAGCCATCGGCATTTAATGTTAATTTCTCTGCACTGACAATTAGCGGCTTTGAGTTAAAACATATATTAACCCATTCACAACCAGTGTGAATTCACTGCTAAATGCTGTCCACTGACCTGAAATTTGCTTCAGGACCTTGGACAGCATCACACTCACACACACACCCCATACGCACTCACACAGCACACTCGCATACATACAGCCATGCACACTCACCCACACTTGCACCACACTCACAACAATCACACATTACACTGTCATGCATCACTGTCGTGCATCAAACATACTTTGTGTTTAATGCATGACAGTGTGCCTCCAGCCTAACAATGCAAAATGCTAACAGAGTGAACATTACAAACTGTCAGCATTTTGCAGCCTAGATACACACAGAGATTTTATAAAAAGCCCGGACAACCCCATTAAAGAACAACAACCTGTTGACAGATTACCTTCATATACCAATACTGCAGACTCTATGGAAGCTCTGTTATTGACCTAGCAAAAATGGATTATGTATCTAAATGCATAGTCTGCAAAATGCCTTAATTGCTTAAAAAGTATGGGCCCGATTCACAGTTTTTACACGAATATTCTGGAAGAAAAAGCGGTGAAAAGTTACATACTTTTTTGAAACTGGTGCCTGTGCTACAATATGTGAATTTTGGCATTCTCCCACCAGTTTTGGCCAACTCCAAAAGTAGGGGGCAAGATGAACTGGAGCATGAAAAGTGAAAAGTGTCCTCATGAAAATCAGCATGAGCAGTGGTGTTTACAAATTAAAAAATTTTACTCCAACAGATATTGAAGGACAACTTTTGTGAGGCGTATACAGGGATGTATTCTAATCATCCGGTGCTCCTGATTCATGAGGCAGCCTTTTCATAAATTAAGGGCATCTGACTGCCACCCATGTGCTCACAAAGACTGGCATGAACAATGGCTGTATCAGTGTATTGGACCCGATATTATTCTGATCACTCTTACACAAATCCATCCCTTACATTATTTCTGATATTGACTGACCTTACTCCTCATTTTTCCCCCTTTCTATGGCTTGTTACAGACTTGGATTACGGTGGCGATCCGGCGGAAATAGCATTAGACCAGATCCTGAAACCAGATGCACTTGCAGTGGTATTATGCCGGACCTGATGTTCAAATCCAGCATAATACCACTGCGGTTGGATCCGTTTTTTTTGCCGGATCCAAAGAGTTGCAATATTTCATAGGACAAGCCTAATGGGCGCGTGTTGGGCTGAAAATGCTCTCTGGGCATGCTCACTGTGAAAATCAGATCCGTCCTTTTCCAGATACAACACCTATTGAAGAATCATTCTATTTAGTGCTGCAGTGTGCTAGATCCAAATTTTTAACGGGCTACAAAACCGCAACATTGTCTGTCAACATAGAAAGTAAAAAAACAGCACCGCAGAATCTGGATGCAACCGCATGTGCTGTAGTCCACATTTAAAGTCAATGGGTACAAACCAGATCCAGTAAAGTCCGGCTTCTGCTGAATTCTGACACAGGATAGAAAAACACTAGTGTGAAACCACCCTAAGGAGTAATATACACAAAGGATGTGCCTAGTATGCCTGCCTGACACTGTAAGAGTACTCTGTGTAAATTATACTGCAGTAAAGCAATTATGTGCATAAGCAAATGTGCATTATGTTTTGTTATTTTTGCTTAATTATCCAATAAAATACTTTGAAAAATAGTAGTGAGTGGCTTACACCTTAATCACCCAAAGAGTACATTGCTTACCGAAAGTGAAAAATTTGATTTTCAGTGTTCCACTCATGGGAGCAGTTCATATTCCATGCTCATAAGCTGCATAGGAGAAATCAAGCGTAGGCACCATGCAGTCCCCCTGACTGTGCAGAACCCCTGACTGTGCCCGCCTAACCATACTGCCCTATCTAACCATGCTGCTCCGCCTAACCATACTGCCCTATCTAACCATGCTGCTCCGCCTAACCATACTGCCCTATCTAACCATGCTGCTCCGCCTAACCATACTGCCCTATCTAACCATGCTGCTCCGCCTAACCATACTGCCCTATCTAACCATGCTGCTCCGCCTAACCATACTGCCCTAACCATGCTGCTCTGCCTAACCATACTGCCCTGCCTAACCATGCAGCTCCGCCTAACCATACTGCTCTCCCTAACCATGCAGCTCCGCCTAACCATACTGCTCTCCCTAACTATGCAGCCTTGCCTGATGCTTATCTCCTCCTATGTAGGGTCTGAGAACATCAACTTAACTCTAAAGGACACGCGGCAATATTGCTTGCAATTTCACTGGCAATTTGCTGGTTGCAGTGAAATCATGGACACATTGTTCCATTTGTACACGGCAACAAAATAGAACAATGTGTCCATGATTCTACTGCAACCAGCAAATTGCCAGTGAAATTGCTTAGGAAAATTGCCGCATGTGAGGGTACTCATGCCAACTCTAGCGAGATGCTTCATGGACACATAAATCGAGCTTGGTTGCATATTATTTATTAGACTTGATTAAGGTCTATCCAGTGAAAGAGTGCACTCAATTTGAAGTAGACTCCCCCTAGTGGGGGGATAGAAGTAGCTAGATTTTCACAGCTGTGTTGGGGAAACAGATGAATTAAATCATAAATTTATCAGCGCAATACATTGGGGCTATTTCGATGATAAAAAAAAAATGTGACTAAAGTTGCATTTTCACAATTTGGGATGAATTTAAACTCTTCTGCTTTTAATAAAGGACCACTAATAAGAACCTGGTAAAAGCTGAAGTGAGTCTGTGGCTTTCTTCCTGTCAAATTTGATGTGCCGGTACATGACATGATGCCCACACTAATCTAATCAAGTGAGAATTTCACTACGAAAATGGATCTTGGGGGTGAAGGTGTTAAGTGGAAGCAGTATCCAAGCAGACCAGACAGTCCCTGCAAACTGCACAGAGCCGGGAGCTCTTCCAAAGTTGCCAACGCAACTGCCTGTGCTGCCAAGGTACCAGATGCTCTTCTAAGAAAAATCTTGTTTCACAGTTCCTGAGCTGAAAACCAAGGGCTAGTTTTTATCTACTTTGCAGTAACTCCAGTACAAAAGCTAGATTGGGATAGGTCTATACACAGGTATATTTATAACCAGGCAAAATAGAGGCACATGATGAACGCCTTCCTAAAACATTGTTAAATTTACTCATTTTAAAATGGATTTTCTGTTGAAAAAAAAAAACAAAAACAATTTCACCTATCTATGGGATACCAAACTCCCAAAACCCCTTGTGAGAGTTTAATGGAAGTAAGTGTGACCATTACTCCTGTAGGTACTGAATGAACCTGACGCTTGTCTTGACACCTTCTGGCGTCCCATTGAGAAGGTCATAAATATACTACTCATCAACCTGATAGATGATAAATGTTGTAAATGGGACAACTCCCTAATAAATATCAAGCTCTAATGGTGGGTTTACACGTTGCGATATCGGGCCGATATCGTAGCCAAAGACGCGGGAGCGCGCTTTTTGAGCGCGCTTTTCCCTGCATCGCCGGTTTAGACAGCCCAATATCGGGATACAACGTCCTGACGATGTGTACGCCCACCAACCCAGGAACAACCATTTAACATGGGAGTGAATGGGTGACGTGGCAGTACACATCGGAGTTGGGCTGTCAGACGGGACGATGCGGCTCCAACCGGCATCCGATATCGGGCGGTTGAATAGCATAATGGTGGGTTTACACGTTGCGATATCGGCGTCCAATTTCAATGAAAAGTCACGTGGTTCGATCGTTGGAGCCAATATCGTTCCTGCGTTGTATAGTGTGAACATCCGATACGATGCAGGAACGATGTCAATGCGATATCGGGGATTGAATGAGCGTGCTATTCAACCGCCCGATATCGGATGCCGGTTGGAGCCGCATCGTCCCGTCTGACAGCCCAACTCCGATGTGTACTGCCACGTCACCCCATTCACTCCCATGTTAAATGGTCGTTCCTGGGTTGGTGGGCGTACACATCGTCGGGACGTTGTATCCCGATATCAGGCTGTCTAAAACGGCGATGCGATGCAGGGAAAAGCGCGCTCAAAAAGCGCGCTCCCGCGTCGTTGGCTACGATATCGGCCCGATATCGCGACGTGTAAACCCACCATAAGACATTATTTCAAGGTGATGAGGTAGATGGCTATCAAAGAGATTGCATAATAACAGAAAATATGACTGTTTTGTTCCAGAAATAACAGTACATGGGTTGTGTCTGAAAGGCTGCTTTTACACTAGCATTTGTGTCTGCAGGGTAAGTGCAAGTTGGCTCGGTAGCAGCACACACGGGCTTAACTGCTGCTGCTGAAAGCTGAGGTTTGTGTGAAGGAGTGATTACAAAACTCATTGGATTGCACCTGTGAGGAGAGCCAGTCTTCCACAAGCCTGCAAAGGTGCAGGACTATGAGATGGGTCTGAGAGCCTGGATGAGACACTGCAGAGCCGCAGTGTGAGAGGTACTGTTTGAACCTCTCTGTGTGAGGTTGCTGGGAGCAGCAGAGGAGTTCTATGTGAACACAGCTCACATCACAGTGAGTAATGAGACATGTGTGAATACTGCCCTGGGACACTTTAGGGAGAAGTGTACCTCAACCTGTACAGGAATCTATTCATTGTTATATACGGTCTATGGAAGATATATGGACATTTATGTTGAAGCTGAAGGAAAGCCTCATGTTTGTGTTATGGAGCACGGTTTAAGAAGTTTAGAATAAACCGGATAAACTTTTGTAAAGAATCCATTGCCGTGTGCGTCAATTCTGCTGCTAAGCGTGTCCCCCAGGGTGCGCTACCTCACATATGGTGGAGAATGCGGGCAAATGCCGGCCCGGTGAGGTGTAGCATTAATTCCTGGTGAAGCCCGCGCTACTGTCGCCCTTCCTTCCGGAACCGCTGGTGAAAGTGACTGTTTCATGAGGCTAATGAGCGGCGGCTAAGTGAGAGGAGCAGCAGTCATTGTAAGCCGCCAGTCTCTTGCGGGGTGCCCGGCAGCGCATATCCAGGATCCAAGCGGCTAAATTCCAGTACGAGCCCACCACCAGCATGGAGGAGGTACTCAAACACCTGGTTCAGGCTCAGCAGCAGCAGTTCCAAGCACTGCAGCAGCAGGAACACCGACACCAGGAGCAGATGGCCCTGTTGACCGAGGCTGTTCGTGCCAGACCATGGGAACCGCCCCAAGGCCCAGGTGATGACGGCAGCGTCCGGAAAAGGGTAAGACAAGCGCTGCAAAAGATGACGCCGGGGGATGATGTGGAGGCATTCCTGGCAGTGTTTGAGCGGGTGGCCGAACGGGAGAGACTGCCGGTCGCCCAGTGGGCCGAGGTGCTGGCGCCCTATTTGACTGGTGATCCCCAAAAGGCATACATAGACCTGTGTACCGAGGATGCCCTGGACTATGGAGCCCTGAAGGGGGAGATATTGGCCCGTACCGGGGTTAATACTTACATGAGGGCACAACGGGTGAGTCAATGGGCCTACGAGGAAGGCAAACCTGTGCGCTCTCAGGCCTATGACTTGCTACATCTGGTTAAGAAATGGCTGCAACCTGAAGCCCTGAGTCCGGCCCAGATGGTAGAGCGGGTGGTGGTGGATCGCTTCGTGCGTACGCTGCCCATCCCCATACAACGGTGGGTGGGACACAGTGACCCGGGTACCCTAGACCAGGTGGTGAATGTGGTGGAGCGCCATGTGGCCACACAGGACTTGATCAGGGACACAGGGACACTGCGAACCAACCGCAAGGCTGCGCCCACCACACCAAAAAGCAGGGACCCCCAATCCGGACCCCGGGTCAGCGAGCACCCGGCTCAGGCCAAGAACGGCCATCCCCCTGCAGCAAAGCGGCGTTCCGGACCGCCGCCGTTCAGCCCCTGGTATAATGGAGGTCAACCCCGATGTAGGAGGTGTCAGGAGGTTGGACATATGATGGCACAGTGTCCCCTCAACGGGGAACCCATGGACTGTGACTACTCCCGGAGGCGGTCCATGTTCACCCACCTCGTCGGAAAAGGGCGCTCGGACCCCAGGGACACTGGGAATGTACTGTGCCGCGTTCGGCTTAATGGTCATGAAGTGACGGCTCTCCTGGACTCAGGGAGCAACGTGACCCTCGTGTGTGCCTCCTTGGTCTCCAGGACCAAACCCACCGACCGGAAGGTCAGGGTGATGAGTGTCCATGGGGATCATCGCAGGTATCCGACGAAGCGTGTCACGTTCGCTACCCCAGCCAGGAGGGTTCAACATGTCGTGGGGGTAGTAAAGGATCTCCCTTATGATGTTGTGCTGGGGAGGGATATGCCCTTGTTCCGGGTGTTGTGGAACGAGTATATGGCCCCCCGGATGAAGGACAGACAGGGCCCAGAGCCCGAGAATCCCGCCGCCGGGATACCCGGAGGACTTAATGTGACTGATTCCCGGGTGCAGAGCCCAGTGCGCTGACTCGCCGTCCGGAGCGGTGCAGCAGTGCCGCGGGCAAACCCCGTGTTGCTCGTGGGGCCCCAGGCCTCTGTTGTTGGTACCCGTCCGGGGTTTGTGGGTGCCGGGGGTCCGAACGGGTTGCTTGCTCGTGGGGTCTGGCACCGCTGGTACCCCCGGGTGCCACTGCTTGGCTCCGCCGGTTCTCCACACCGTGACGCGGTCTGCACGCAGGGCCCGGGGTTATGGCCTTGTGTTCACCCCCTACAGGATTGAACTAGGAGGGGGGTATGTGAGACATGCCAGCGCTATAGCACGTGGCTGGCATGACTCACGTGACCGGCGGTAATGTGGGATTGCTAAACCCTGCAGCATGCACAGGGTAAGTGCAGGTTGGCTCGGTAGCAGCACACACGGGGTTAACTGCTGCTGCTGAAAGCTGAGGTTTGTGTGAAGGAGTGATTACAAAACTCACTGGATTGCACCTGTGAGGAGAGCCAGTCTTCCACAAGCCTGCAAAGGTGCAGGACCATGAGATGGGTCTGAGAGCCTGGATGAGACACTGCAGAGCCGCAGTGTGAGAGGTACTGTTTGAACCTCTCTGTGTGAGGTTGCTGGGAGCAGCAGAGGAGTTCTATGTGAACACAGCTCACATCACAGTGAGTAATGAGACATGTGTGAATACTGCCCTGGGACACTTTAGGGAGAAGTGTACCTCAACCTGTACAGGAATCTATTCATTGTTATATACGGTCTATGGAAGATATATGGACATTTATGTTGAAGCTGAAGGAAAGCCTCATGTTTGTGTTATGGAGCACGGTTTAAGAAGTTTAGAATAAACTGGATACACTTTTGTAAAGAATCCATTGCCGTGTGCGTCAATTCTGCTGCCAAGCGTGTCCCCCAGGGTGCGCTACCTCACAATATATACACAAACAATGAAAATAACCTTAAATACAAAGCAGCACAAAGTGTATATATTCACTCTGTTGGTTAAAGTGGCAGCGTTCACCTATTCATAAAAAAAGCATGATGTAGAAATACCAAATAGAAGAACAAAAAAATTGCTCCTAATCTCATTCACCAAGTGACAGTGGTCACTGCAACCATGCACATAGTATACGATAAACAAATATAAAGCAATTATAATGAAACATGGAGTGATCTCACCAATCACAGGACAGGCGCATGGTAGGTGAAATATTATTCAGGGATTCATGGTCATGGTCCAGGCACCAAAGGACTGACCCTATGGTAACTCTGATTAAAATAAACAATCATTAGCCCTAAACCCAGAAAGCTCCTGCCCTTACAATGATAGTCCACATCTGCTCCTGCAACTTTTTGCCCTAAAACTATCCCTCCTGTACATCCCAAGAGCCCAGTGACCACTCAGTGCCAAGCTTCCTCCTCCCCGTCTTCAGACACTAAAGTAAAAAGTAATTAACAGGAAGGGAGTGCTGCAGCTCCCGCTCTCTTCCTGTTGAGAACTCCTGTGTTCGAAGCCAGGGGGAAAGAAGCTGGCACCGAGTCATTGCGGAGATCATGTATCATAACAATGTCAATGCGACTTCTGACATCACTGGAACTGCGCCAGCACCTGAGGGGAGTATTGGCTTTTTGTAATTTTAAAGGGGAAAACATGGGGAAGGAGAAGTTGTTGTCCAAGTAGTGGACAACCCCTTTAAGGTGCCCAATATTTTGTAGATAAGCAATCACTAAAGTATTTGGCAGTGGCTTATTATGCTCTCCCATCTGAGAACACATGGTGCTACAAGTGTGCATATTTTTAAGGGGGAGGTGGCAAAAAAAGAAAAGCTGGCATCAGAAAGCTATCCATCATGTATGGCCACCTTAAGACAGTCTGACAGCGATGGAAAAGATAAAGGAAAATAGGAGGAACAGTGAAAATCCAATGGTAGACTGGGGACAAAAATGTCTAAAGAGATGAATGGCTAGCAGTCAAAGTGGAGATGTTTTTAGTGAAAGTGCATCCTGTGACAAATAGTTCCAATAATCACTGCACACGTATTCTGAGAGTTTATATAAGTAATGGTGAAGCACGCAAAATGACGTTTCGGCCAACTTGTGGCCTTAATCACAAATTGTCTGTAGTAAGATGCACCTTTGGTGATGTGGTTACATCCCTGTGATGTGTCTTTGTTGGCTACGATATAACAGAAATGACCAGTCTGTGCCATGAGATTATTGTTGTAATATGGTTTCAGGTGATTGAATCAAGTCCCCTAAGTACAGAGGGTCTTGTTCTGAATAATGTAGCCCGTCTTGTGAGTCCCTCCTTGGGCTTCTCTGGTACTCACAATGTAGTGGTGATGTCAGGGAATGTGGTACCCAAGTGTGCAAGGTAACGGTGACTCAAGTAGTATGGTTGACCATGTGATTTGGACCTTGCGCTAGGTGGCAGTGGGATTTCAGGCACATTACTGCCTTAGCAGCTTGTGGCCACAAGCTTTATTCACCATTGCTTATATAAATAAACTCTCACTTGAAGCAAAAAACTACAGAATACGTATGAGGTGATTATGGGAACTAATGGGGACAAAAATGAACCAAGATATGGAGAGAACAGAGGAAGTCAAGGACACAGGGTATTGGTAAGCGATACAATATTACTTGCCAAATATATTTTATAGGAACATTAAAGCATGAAAATCAGAGGATGTCATCAGCAACCTCGACCTCGCTTCATCCATTTATATAAAGAATATTGAAATGTTGAGTATAGACTTTCCTACCCTGGAGTATATACAGCTGAAGTCAATGCGTCCGTGTAATTATTGGGTAATAGACACATATATAGGACTTTTCTAAATACAATTCTCAATGCATAAATTGTAAAAGAGCAGCTGTACATAATACGGCAGTATTTTCTTCTATTAATTTTTATTACGTGTTGTTTTTTTTTTCCCTTTTCATGGCAACATGTCAGCTCTCTGGAGATCAAACTGTTTAAAGATTCAATCTTGTTTTGTAAGACTTAATTGTGACTCTACAGAATTACTCTCGAGTCCCACAAGTTCATGGCAAACCTAATGGTAGCAACTCAGTATTCATCCCTTGATCTCCTACTCACACAACACGCAATTCTTTTTAACAACGATGGCAATTGTTTGAGCCAGTTGGAAACCACGAGATATTTTGTGCCATGTGGATTGAGGTTTGCTTAAAAAGCACAGGTGCAATGGGTATTGTCTAATTCTAAGTCAATAAAACTCAGTCCATCTGTCAAGAATATATCGACTTTTATGTGGTTATCTTCTTTGTGCATTATTTAATCTACCTGGAGGAGCAGCCACGGAGTGTGCATTAGGAAACAAATCATTTTTAAAGAGACAAGACAATACAGAATGATAGATCATTTATAATTAAATTTCACTAAGCAGGTGTCATAGTGTGGAGCCGTTTACAACGAAACTAGACAATTTAATTTGATGCGTGATATTTAGAGTCAAATTATGGACCTGCAAAAAAATTGAGGCACACAAATATAGGCTTTTCTCAATAATATCACCTAAAAGAACATTTACACATTTACTTTAATTTTGAAATATTTCGATAATGACCGAATAATGGTGATTTGGGCTCTGCATGCAACAATTCTTATTTAGATAGAACTGTGCCACCGTCCAAACTGCTCACATAAATAATTGGCAACAATTTCATCTCTGTGTGCCTTATTTCTTGACACGATATGGGGTCTGTATGCCCCTTCATCAGGAGGTCACAAGATATAGGGCCATAATATATATATATATATATATTATGTACACACAAAAACACACACGTGTCTGTCCACTGAATGCCTCAAAATTACAGTACAGTACAGTATATTAACCAAGCCAAGTACAAAGCCCTAAATCCGAGGAAAATGTCATAGAGCAATAAAGCCATATTCTAAAGCTACAACAAATAAAAATGAAGGATTTGGGCTCTAACCAGACTTAAGGTGTCATTCAAAAACGAATGATACTTCACCCACACAATCCTATCCTGAAGTGATGACAATCAACAACCTATTTCTTTGTCAGATTAAATTCACAACCAGTGATGTAGATATGGCCATAGCAGGCACTACTGATATTCTAATGTAACCTCTGGTTCGGGAGCAGTGAAATTATAGGCTACTTACAACATGGAGAACCCAATACTGATGGACACAATTCTGTAGACCAGGTTCTACTTCATGAGGCTGTTACCAGCTGAGAAATAAAGGGGTATTAAAGGATTATGTACATGGGAGTAAAGTAGTAAAAAATAGCTACTGTTCCAATGTAGACATAAAAATTATCATTACAACATTTGAGTGAAGACTAGGTGCATCATGCACTTTTATCATCCAAATACTGTATATACTCGTGTATAAGCCGAGTTTTTCAGCACAAAGAATGTGCTGAAAAGTCCCCCCTCGGCTTATACACGAGTCATACGTGTATACAGTAGCCCTAGTGGTATACAGGTTCCCCGTGGTATACAGGGCCCCCCCTTGCTGCCACACACCTGTAAAGTAAGACATCATTATACTTATCTCTGTCGCTGTCGCCGCTCGGTCACCGCGCTCCTCTGGGTCTTCATGCTTCCTCCTCCGGCGCACAGGAAATGACGTCATTGTCTGTGCGCCGGAGGAGGAAGCATGAAGACCCAGAGGAGCGCGGTGACAGGGATAAGTATAATGATGTCTTACTTTACAGGTGTGCGGCAGCAAGGGGGGGCTGTATACCGCTGGGGCTACTGTATAAACTGCTGGGGCCTGTATATACCATGGGGGGGGCTATATACTGCTGGGGCTGCTGTATATACCACTGAGGCTGCTGTATATACCACTGGGGCTGCTGTATATACTGCTGGGGCCTGTATACCACTGGGGCTGCTGTATATACTGCTGGGGCCTGTATATACTGCTGGGGCTGCTGTATAAACCACTGGGGCTGCTGTATATACTGCAGGGGCTGCTGTATACCACTGGGGCTGCTGTATACCACTAGGGCTGCTGTATATACCACTGGGGCTGAATAAATAAATTAGAGGTATAAATTGGGTATCCATAATGGCACACTGGAATAAACTGTGCATAGGTGTCATTAGAAAAATGTACCGTATATACTCGCGTATAAGCCGAGTTTTTCAGCCCAAAAATTGGGCTGAAAAGTCCCCCCTCGGCTTATACGCGAGTCATATACAGCCCCAGTGGTAGTATACAGCCGCCCGCCCACCACCCCCATCAGTATACAGGCCCCCCCATCAGTATCCAGGGCCCCCCCCTTGCTCCGCAAAACCTGCAAAGTAAAATCATTATACTTATCACTGTCCTGTCGCCGCCGTCCCCGCCGCTGCCATCGCGCTCCCCGGCTTCATCTGTCTTCTTCCGGTCATTGCCTGCGCCGACCACAGGAAGCCTGAAGACGCTGGATGAAGACAGAGGAGCGCGATGGCAGCGGCGGGGACAGCGGCGACAGGACAGTCTTAAGTATAATGATTTTACTTTGCAGGTTTTTGCGGAGCAAGGGGGGGGGGCCCTGGATACTGATGGGGGGGCCTGTATACTGATGGGGGTGGCGGGCGGGCGGCTGTATACTACCACTGGGGCTGTATATACCTCTGGGGCTGCTGTATACTACCACTGGGGCTGTTTATACCTCTGGGGCTGCTGTATACTACCACTGGGGCTGTATATACCTCTGGGGCTGCTGTATACTACCACTGGGGCTGTATATACCTCTGGGGCTGTTGTATACTACCACTGGGGCTGCTGTATATACTGCTGGGGCCTGTATACCACTGGGGCTGCTGTATATACTGCTGGGGCCTGTATATACTGCTGGGGCTGCTGTATACCACTGGGGCTGCTGTATAAACCACTGGGGCGGCTGTATATACTGCAGGGGCTGCTGTATATACCACTGGGGCTGCTGTATATACCACTGGGGCTGCTGTATATACCACTGGGGCTGCTGTATATACTGCTGGGGCCTGTATACCACTGGGCTGCTGTATATACTGCTGGGGCTGCTGTATACCACTGGGGCTGCTGTATATACCACTGGGGCTGCTGTATATACCACTGGGGCTGCTGTATATAATGCTGGGGCTGCTGTATACCACTGGGGCTGTTGTATATACCACTGGGGCTGCTGTATATACTGCTGGAGCCTGTATACCACTGGGGCTGCTGTATATACTGCTGGGGCCTGTATATACCACTGGGGAGGCTGCTGTAATATTGCTGGGGCCTGTATATACTGCTGGGACCTGTATATACCACTGGGGAGGCTGCTGTATACTACCACTGGGGAGGCCTGTATACCACTGGGGGGGGCTGTATACCACACTGCGTGGGGCTGTATACCTGTGCTGGGGTCCACCCTCGGCTTATACACGAGTCAATAGGTTTTCCCAGGTTTTGGGGGCAAAAGTAGGGGGGTCGGCTTATACACGAGTATATACGGTATATGATATATTAAACTGCATTAAATACTGTCTACTTTGGTATCGACAGCGCCAAATGGTAACAGACTACAAGCTAACTTGGTGTAGTTGGATCCTGCAGTCAACATTCCACCAACTCCATACCTCTTGGCTAATATACATTAGTGCATTGACTTTACTGACAGGAGTAAGGTTTTTCTATCTCTGTTTGAGGTTTCCATTAGCTTTATAACAACATGTTTATCTTAGAGCAACAGTCCTCCAAGATCAGGATGCTCTTACAAAGCCAGTTGAAGACCTTAAAGGGATCCTGTCACCCCCAAAACACCTCAAAAGCTATTAAAAGCTGTCCCTAGAGCATAGTAACACTTACCCTACACTCCTTTTAGCTCCTAAATGCAGCTAGTGAAAATTTAGGAGCTAAAAGGAGTGTAGGGTAAGTGTTACTATGCTCTAGGGACAGCTTTTAATAGCTTTTGAGGTGTTTTGGGGGTGACAGGATCCCTTTAAGCTGAGATAAAAACATGTTGCTTGTCATTAAAGTCCATCACTAATTTATACTTCTCATCTGGTGACTTGAGGTTCCTATACCATTCAGTTCATCTTAAAGAGGATGTCCAGGGTTAGGGGTGCAAGTCTGGAGTCACTATTTGTGACTGCAGACTGGTGAATCCTTAATGCACACAGAGTGCGCTGACAGGATCCTACAGTGTTACCGTCGGGAGCGTGCATTAATGTGACAACAAATATGTGATTTTCATATTTCCTTCCATGTTTCGATCAGATGTGTCCAGCCTTACTCAGTTCACTTGTATTTAGTAAAGCAACGTACATTTAGTTGGCATGTGCCTATGTATGCAAATTGCGGTCACACACTGTCCTGCTCCCTTGACCAGAGAATCCAGACAGTGTGCACAACTTATAAAAAGTGCAGTTGATTACTTTTTTCTACCACATATGGAGAAATCTGACCTGCCCACAGGCACTTGGTAATCGGCTGTAGCTGGGTGTTATAGGCGATTAAGCTTAACAGCAAATTAACGGTCCACGCACTAAAATGCACTAAGGGTGCAAAGCCTAGAGCTTCAGCGAAATAGCTTGAATGAAAGCTACTGGACATAAGCTGCATCTGCTCTTTCCTGCATGGCCTTTTAAAATCTGAATAAAAGTTGAAGATACTTTGCATCAGTGAGTGCTGCCTTATTATCTACATTATTTCATTCAGATTACTTTTTTCATACAGTCAAAAAAGGTATATCAGCATATATAGGCTGATTGGAGGGAAGGTGAAATGGTGGCCCATCGGATAAATAAGGGGCGGAAGTTAGTAAAAGCATAAGTCCATGCAGTTTTTTCAATGAAAACCCAAGTCTACCAAACACCATCAAGACATAACCAGACAAAGATGATGTTGGTGACTGAAATCAAAGCGTAATCCTATTAAAGGGAAGAGCCAAAGAATTAACGAGAAATAGAAGCCAAGGAACATAAGGTCCAGGGTGCAACCAAAAAAAAAAGCCATACTGCATCATCTACAATGCTTCTTTAGGAAGCCACAATATCAATAGGATACAACTATACTATGAGGAAATAGAAGGCAGGAAAGAAAGAGAAACTGTTGGTTTCAATTTGAAAGGAGCAAAACAAATATTTTTCCTTCCTGTATTACTAGTGAAAACAAGAACATTTGTGTGTCAACCAAGACTACTTTTGGCTTTTTTAGGGGTTGACAATGTCTGTACATCTCCTAATGGGAAAACGATCTTGAGGTGTTCCTCGTGGAGCACAGTGAGATATTACCACTGATACAGTAATAGTATTGAGACAATTGAATACAATGGCATAACCCCAAACAGATTACTATACCAGAGTCACAAGGTCACAATACTGTATCCGATAATGCATAAGATATATATTTAGATACAGGAACCCACTCCCCTGCATTCGTAAGAAAGTTGAGCCACTGCAAAAATTATTTTCCAGTCTAAAGGCTCCATACAATTATGGGTGGCATGGTGGCTCAGTGGTTAGCACTGCAGTCTTGCAGTATTGGGGTTCTGGATTCAAATCTCACCAAGGAACACATCTGCAAGGTGTTCTCCCTGTGTTTAGTGGGCTTCCTCCGGGCACTCTGGTTTCCTCCACACTCCAAAGATATACTGATAGGATGTTTAGATTGTGAGCCCCAATGAGGACAGAATTGCCGATGTATGTAAAGCACTGTGGAAGTCATAGTGCTAGATAAGTGAATAAATATTATTATAAATATTATGTTTCTTGCCAGTCTGTCACTTGCACTGACTCTTTCAAGGCAAATATGTGGCTTAAAATAAGGTTATCCCACAGTAAAATATTTCTTTTAGGGATATATTGATTAAAAATAATAAAAAAGGCAATACTCACCTTCCAGCGTTCCAGCAGAACTATCACATGCTGTCCAAGAGGTCTCGCCAAGGTTCACCAGCTGTGCAATGATGCAGCCTATGATTAGCTGCAGCAGTTGAATGACTAGAAGAGCTCTTCACCAGAGAGATATCCAATGAAGCACACTTTTAGTCACCCTGATTGCTGCAGCCAATCAGGCTCAAACAGTGCTGTGACTAATGGACATGGCAGACACAGCTTCCGGAAACAGTGCAGTCCCCCTGATGGCCTGCTTTGAATCCGTAGGGGTGCTAGATATTGATTATGCCTCATTTTGTTATTTTGAATCAATCCATGATTAGAAAACAAAAAGATTTTACTGTCAGACAACTCCTTTATTCTTTTGTTTTTTTTTAACAAAGGTTAGACATTTGATAAGTATAAAAAAAGCCACTTTATTGAAGGTGATTAAAACCCAAAACTACATTAAAAGTGGTATGTTTCGGACAACACATGCCCTTCTACCTATGCTGGAAAACACTTAACTTTTTTAATCTATATTGCAGAGTTCACCAGCAAGTATTGGCACCCACCAGCAGCAGTTATCCCTTCTGCTACTCATCAGAGATACATGGTGTGCTTATTTCTTTTTCATGAGTCGCTAGACATTTGAGTGGCTCTAATGCCTGCTGTGAGTAGGTGGCCCCTCCTTTAATTATTTACATTATATTTGAAGAATATGTCGGATTGGATATGTTGACAGTAGGCTTCTATGATAAATACCCTTGCATAGTATATTGCAGTCCTCTAGGCATTTTTTATGAAGCAAATTAACCTACCTATAACGACCCAATGGGCGAATGGACATGTATGGATACATTGCAAGTCGGGGTGCTTACATTAACTGAAATTTCATTGTGAACTCTCTCTAAAGCACAGTCAACTCCACCATTTTTTTCTTCTATAACTAAAGGCAAGATCCATTTTTGGAGAATAATACAAAAATGTGACACTGGAAGAACTGTTGCTGAATTAGCATGTAACATTTCAAGATCTACCTTCAGCCCCTCATCGCTCCGAATGTGGATTATTCATAGATTTAACATTAATCATCTTGAAGCCTTATTCAAGCCGCAGAACAAGTTTCACTCCATGGAACAATCCTCATTACAAGCACAAGGGCCCATCTTAAGGCTGTGGGCAGATAGACTGGTAAGGTTTTAGACAGTTTTTATTAACTTGGAGTGACATTTTTACGTGCTTGACATTTTTTTCCCTCTAAATTTGAGGGAGACTTCAGAACCTGACATGTTTCAGCCTACATTTCCCCAAGTTATAATCTACAGATCACTGACTCAGAGAAAGCAGGAGATGGATTAGGAACAATGCGTAAGATTAGGAAAATATGAATGGTATTCCGGAACACTCAAACAAGTCGACATTGTAACATCTTTTTCTCAATCTCTAGAAGAAAATACATGCAGTGAGTTGGCACCCGGTAAACGTGCTGAATTACTTTAATCTAATAGCTAGGGACACAATTTCAATGCAGCAGAAAAAACAAGTGCGGAAATAATTTCACACTCTTACGTCAAGAATAATTGGAAGTTTTAATACTTGACATGATCCATCTGCAAAGTTATTTATCACCTTTTCTAAGACTGCAAACCACGACACGTTATGGAAAGTTTACAAATTCGCACCTTGATGTAAAAAAAAAAAAGTCAGAAAAATATAAATTACATAAAACACATTTACAAGGTAAAAAGTTAAAAACTATCGTAGAGATACTGTGGTCATGTTGTATTTCTCTTACTGCATCAAGACCACAATATTCTAATGTTTTCTGTAGAGGTGATCAAACATACATTCTTTTAATACTTTCTCTCTCTATAGCACCAACATATTCCGCAGCACTTTACAGTTCAGAGGGGACATGTACAGACAATATCAGACATTACTGAGTAACACAATTCAACAGATACCAAGAGGAGTGAGGGTCTGCAAGATTACAGTCCATGATATTCCTAGAATTTCCTTACAAGTTTTACTATATTAAACTGGCCAAACGATTGAATAGCTGTCAGCTCTGGTCTAGCACGTTCCCACCACATTGACAGTGCTATGAGATGAGAGCTGCAGATGTACAGGTGTTTGTTATGATACACAGCACTGCTCTAGTCCTTTCACTTGTAATCACAATAGGTGCTGGAAAGATCAGTAAGGAGGGCAAAGCTATGTCATTAAATCTCTCTCTATATCATACACAGAAAGCCATATCTGATATTCTAAGAAGGGGGGTATTTATTTTTTTCCCCTGCATAAAATCTCCTTGCTTATAATTGGTCAACATCATGCAAGGGTAAAAGTAACCACCCCCCATAAAGAAATCTTTGTAAAAGCCCCCCTTGGTTGTTGGAGATAATAGCATATTAACAATACTAGCTAATATTCACTGCAATGGAGATAAATTAAAAAAATGTGATGCAAGTTAAATATGTCAAAACTGGTGACAGGTATACTTTATGCCATATGATGCACACCAGGTCCATAAGTTACAAAAGAGGCAACTGCACATCACCTTCATTTTGTGTGTTCATAGATTTTGGCTTGGGCTCCAGCCTAAGAAACCTCTGACAAAAGATTCTTGAGAAAGCCCTTGAGTACACAGTAGTGACGCTGCACACAGACCATGGCTAATGAGGAGTGTGCACAATTATAAGTAGAAGAAAAAGGTTTGGTACCGCGTTAGCTAGTTGAGAAAATGTTGATTGCTCTCAGTGTGAGAAACAAGATAAAAAGCTTGTGGTTGTGATACCTTTTAATGGCTAACAAAAATTAAATAAATGATGTTATAAGGCGAGCTTTCGAGACGACTCAGGTCTCTTCATCAGGCATGGTATGACAGGATATTGACTGAAACTCAAAATATATGCGTGCACAACTAAAATGATTGGACATATGACTGAATAAACATTACAAGGACTGGACATTTAGCAAAATAAACAAAGCAGCCTTGGAGAGGATCTTCAATCAGGCAGGCCTAGTGGTCAAAGTCTTTAGGACACTAATTTATAAGAAAACCTGGTGTCTAAGATTTTCATGTCTTTGAACAACATTGTTTAGACGAGGTAATGAGCCATAAAACCATCAGGATGTTCAGTCCGTTCTGTATACAATTGAAATTTCTAATTAGCTTGGATTCACAGACTCTTCGATGCTTTTGGGAATTGAAATTACCTCTCAAAATTAAAACCTTCATCAATGTTATGTCCCTGGCCAGAAAAATGCTCCGCTACTGGAAAATGGATTTTTTCGTGTGTAATTGTGTGACGATGAGACCTCATCCTTGCTCTTAGACGTTGCCCAGTCTCACCAACATAAAAAGACCCCACTGGGCATATGGTCACATAATTAATATACCACATTGGAAGAGGAGCATGTGAAAGTCCCAGGAATCTTATAATCCTGCTGTGTGTTGGGGATCTGTATCATGTCTCTGGTCTCTTTGTGAGCACAGGTCTTGCAGCTCTTCACAATGCATGGATAAGTTCCTTTTGGTGTATCCGAGGGCATCAAACTTCGGACCATGATGTTTCTTAAATTGGGAGGCTGCCTGTAGCACAGCAAGGGAGGGTCTTTGAATATTATTTTTAGTCGGTCATCCTTGTGTAGGATGTGATGAAGTTTCCTGCAGTTTTCCTTAGTACCTCAAGCTGTGGGTTGTAGGTCACCACCAGAGGTACACGATGGTTCTCTTCTTTTTCTCTGTATTGGAGTGCTTGACTCTAGAAGTTGCCCAAAAGAAGTCAAGCACTCCAATACATAGAAAAAGAAGAGAACCATCGTGTTCCTCTGGTGGTGCCCTACAACCCACAGCTTGAGGTACTAAGGAAAACTGTCAGGAAACTTCATCACATCCTACACAAGGATGACCGACTAAAAATAATATTAAAGACCCTCCCTTGCTGTGCTACAGGCAGCCTCCCAATTTAAGAAACACTCATGGTCCGAAGTTTGATGTCAAAGTTACAATCAACAATTATAAATATGCATTGCTGCACTCAGACCTAGTCAAGGGTCAGGAATTGTAAGATGCATAAGTAGCAGACGAAAGCGTTTATTTTTAACGGTACATCTATGCTATTTGTTATTCCTTCAATGGATCTAAACTAAAAAAAAATTTTCATTTAAAAATCTATCAAGTTATGTTTACAGCTCTAATAAAGGCCTATGTGTTTACATGGCGAGAGACTTCAACCAAACCATGTGTACATTCGCTAGGTGACAGATGGAAGAAAGTACAACTACAGATTAAGACAACAAAAGCTTTATTTTTCGTTTTGGATTCTTTAAAACCAAAAACATAAGTGCAAAAAAATAATAAGTTAATGAATGTAGACATGTACATAAATAAAATTACGAAAAAACACATGCAAAACTTAAACTACAGCTAAAACTATCCATGACACTCAAATATCTTTCACAATTCTCTTATTCCCAGCGTGTGATGTTTACGCTCAAATTGGTGATCTCAAGGAACTAATATAATATACTGGCACTTCCGATCTCTGCTAATCAATTTTTCCCAAAGGCCATAAATTGAATAAAAGATTATATATATATATATATATATATATATATATATATATATATATATATATATATATATGTAAATAATAAAAATGTGTAATATTATTTATATTTAATATAGAAATATTTTACACATTTTTATTATTTTACATAACGACCTTATCTTCTGTAAACTAGACACTTTTTTCTGCCCAACATGAGCAACAATGTTAAATCTGACGGAGATGCTGATAAATAAATAGGATCCACAAGCAGCCATTTCAGGGAATTATCTCCATATTATGCTATTTCCTGCAACAATATTTTAATCCAACAGAATGGATTAGTGGCATACCAAAGTACCAAAGAAGAATCAGTTTGAATTTATTATGCAAATGAGGCTTAAGGGTACCGTCACACCTGGCGATGTCGGCAGTGATTTTTTTAGGCGATGCCGGGGCGTGGCCTATCGGCGCCAACATCGCAATGCATCGCCCAATGTGAATGGGCGAGGGCGACGCATTTGAGTGGTCGCCTGGTTTCAGAGCAGTGCTCTGAAGCCAGGCGACCACTCTGGGGCGATGTGTACACATTGCCCCATGTAAATGGGGGACAGCGATCTGCCAGGCGATGGGAGTCATAGGCTCCCATGTTAAGGCATCGCCGCTGGGGTTTTGAAACACCCCAGCGGCGCCGCCGCCTGTCAGATCACTGTTGCGTCGCCGGAGGTGTCGCCGCATGTAAACATGCGACGGCGACACTGGTGGGGCGCCAAAAATGTGCGCGCTCCCGCCCGTCACCGCCAACATCTCCGGCGACATCACCTGGTGTGACATGGCCCTTAGGACTAAGGCAGATTAGTAGATCTGAAACCTCTGTCACTCCAGTTCTATTCCCCACCCAGCACCACCTCCTCCTGCTTGACTGATGCTCCTTTGCCTGAAGCCACAAAGTATAGCAGTTGTGTTAAATATAAAACGCCTCATAATTATACTTTTTTCTAAATTTTAATTTTCATTTTACCACCCAGAATTATAATGATACAATATTTTGTTTTAATCTTCTTTGGTAGCCATACATTTCTAGAATATGAACTTCACATTTTATAATTTTACGAAGAAAACAGCGTATTTTCCTATAATTAGCATGAAGGCTGTCATTCAAGCTGGAGGAGGCGGAGCTGTGCAGGGAATAGAGCTGAAGTGACACTGATTTTTTTTAGTAAAGGACTGTCCATGTAAAGGTATCGCTGGACTTTTCTGAAAGAGCAAAAGAGCAACACATGCACATAAATAGTTTAGAGGGGGGACGGGTGTTGAAATCCTGCTGACAGTATGCAGGTTTGAGAGGACACATGTAAGAAGAGCTCCCACCTGTCCCTGTAAAATCAGCGGCTTTAAAGCCTCAGCACTGGCCAACACACTCCAAATTAGTACCAGGAAATTTAAATCATTTTCAATGGTTCCTATCACAGCGCTGGACACCTTTTTCCTCAGGGAATCGGCGGGTCTCAGCGCCGTCTTGATTCACCACATGGATGGCTTCTGCACTCAGTGTGAGGGACACTTCTGCCAACAGTATGGAGATAGGAAAGGTTGTGGACTCTAAGTCATTGGAGGGAGTGGTTTTGGAGGGGATCGACTATTCCAGGTCAGTAAAATATCCCTCACAGGGACTACTGGATCCACAGAAGGGCTCTCTGTGGGAGGCCTCATAGGGAGGCACCATGATAACACATACAGGAGTTGGTTGCTCAGGAAATAAAGCACTCTTGGAGTTCACATCACAGAACTCTGTTGTTTTGACTCCACTACTTCCTAGACCTGGGAGATCAGATGAGGATTTACCGGAGTAGGATTCCTCTTCTCCTCCCTTTGACTTGATAAGATATCTCAGCCACTCATCTTCTAAAGAGGACTTTAAAGATCTAATAAATGAAGTTAACAAAAATTGTTCCTCTGAAATTACATGTATATGTCAGGACTTGTAACACCTTGCTGGTAGATTGGATACTCTGGAAGAGAACCATGACTCTACTAGGTCGCAGCTGGAAGTTCTCCATCAATTAATGACATTTCAAAAAAGAATGGGAAATGTCCTCCACTCACCTATAAAAGATCTTGACAATAGGGATAGGAGGTGTAATATAAAAATAAGGGGCGAGCCAGATTTAAACATTCAAGAGGCTCCCAAAGCTTTACTACGAATCATCTTCAACTTGATCCTAGGGGACCCTCCAACATCACCTATCACATTTGACAGAGCTCACAGAGCTTTGAGACTAACAGGTTCTACATCTCATCTATAGTTGTTTGCATGAGTAAGGCTGGCTTCAGACTTGCGGACCCTCCGCAACGTCCTGCGGAGGGGATCCGCAAGCTGACCGCAGCCCCCATGTTTATAATGAGAATGCACGGTCATGCGCAGGTCTGCACATAACCGTGCGCTCCCATTCACTTCAATATGTGATTTGTACGCAGGCGGATGCCCGCGCAAAATCACACACTCTCGTCCGCACCAGGAACGCGACATGGTCACGTTCCTGGTGCGGACGAGAGTGTGTGATTTTGTGTGATTTGTGCGCGGGCATCCGACTGCGTACAAATCACATATTGCAGTGAATGGGAGCGCACGGTCATGCGCAGACCTGCACATGACCGTGCGTTCTCATTATAAACATAGGGGCTGTGGTCAGCTTGCGGATCCCCTCTGCAGGACGCTGCGGAGGGTCCGCAAGTCTGAAGCCAGCCTTAACTAATGAAAGAATAATGTTGAAAGCCAGATCTCTTAAGTCTTTAAACCATCTGGGGAACAGGTACAGATATTCCCAGACCTTTCTGACATAAGCCTTCAGAAAAGATGGCATCTTAAACCCTTACTGAAATCGTTGAATGAAGGCACCACCATTTTAAATGCATTGAAGTCTATCATATTTATACGGCTCGAGTGGATCAAACAGCACCGTACATTGGATTTGTATAAAAAATCTGAGAATGGGACTTGAGTTTATCATGAATTCAAAATCTTCTATGGCTCGCAATCCCAAAACCTTATTGTGTCAAACCCTAGGGAAAGTTTTTTTTTTCTTTCTTCATTTTCTTTCTCCAAGGGCAGTCCTACTAGTCATTCTCATCAATTTATCAGTTTTAATCTGTACGGGTATTACGCACTCCATTTATTCTGGAAGTCTGGTGGGAGGCTTTGATAGTTATCTGAATAATTTTGCTACGTAAGGTTTGTTTTCTCTGGGAGCACAACCAATATTTATTTGAGGATTCTCGGTTTGGCTCTCCTTATTGTCATGTGAGCTATACAGACAATATATTATACTCATTCTATTAAGTGGGCTCATTTAGTGCCACACTAGTTGCACCATATCAGAATTTTCCATTCGAACAGTGTTTAATCCATATGATTTTATATGTTTATATTGCTCGTTGATAGTTGTCCTCGTCTTTGTCTTTTTGACAGCTCCGTTTCTCCCAATGAAAAATGATGCATGTGTTGACAAAAAGGAAAAGCAATACCCGTATAAGGGTAAGTTCACATTACCCGGCGTGTTTGTCGGCGGCGGCTGGGCGGGACCCGCCAGGAAGCTCCGGCGCCGTCCACCGGCTTCCTGGCGGGTATGTGCGGGCGGTATCCGGCGGCTGCCCAGCGGGTTCTCGGCGGCGATTCTGCAGCGGCTGGAAGCAGCACATGATTCTGCTTGCAGCCGCTGCAGAACCGGACGGTTTTTAAAACTTGGTCATTCTTTGCTAACCCGCTGGGAAACCTGCGGGTTAGCAACGGATGACGCTGGGTAACCGCCGGTATGTGCACAGCCTTGGGCGGGTTACATTAGTTTCAATGTTAATCCAAACGCCGCTTTGGATTAACATAAATTTAAATAAAACTAATGTATGCAAAACGGCGGTTTACACAGGTAAACCGCCGAAAACCCGCCCAGTGCGCACATACCCTAATAGTGGTCTGGAGACTACATATGCAAACCACCTCGAGGCAGTGACTATGGTTAGAATATTCAAGATTTTTCTACAAATAGATATATGCAAATTTGCACTTCACTAAGGAAACTTCCTTAGTGAAGTGCAAATTTGCATATATGCATATATCTGAGAGGAGGGAAGTGGCTTACAATCTCCCCACCTACTTCGCTCTCTCCATAAGGTTGAGAGCAAGTTCCCAGACCTCTACAAATAGATTAACTTGATGCTGCTTTTGTTATCTCTTAATATAAGGGGCTTTGCTTCCCCGACAAAAATAAGATGAGTTACTTTGCGAAAGATGAATGCCCAAAAGGCAGACGTCATCTTTCACCAGACGATCCACTTTAACAAAACCGGATCATTCCAATTCACAATTAATCATTTTCCTGTTGCTTATTTTGCATACAGTAATAATAAAAAAAAAGAGGTGGGTGGCGATACTGTTGAAATCAAACTGCCCAAAACAAGTGACTACATCTCATTTAGAGATGTGAGAAGGGGTTGGGATGGGGCTGATTTATTATTCTTGAGTGCTTAACAAGGGGTAAGCCTATCACTTTATGTAACCTCTATGCTACAAACACAGGTCAATTACATTTTATGCGTAAAATATTCTCTTAACATTTCTCCCAAGGGGATAGGTAAGAATTTCTCTAAGCTGCACCTTTTAACAGCGGCTAGATGTATTATTGTTCTTCATTGGAAGGTAATTAATCCCCTTTATATCAGGATCTACATAGTAGAACCTCAATATCCAGAGAATGGATTACATGTCATCTTCTGTAAATTCTGTATTTGAAACTATTTGGGTGCACTGTGATTATTTCTGGGCTCAATACAATAGCTAATCTTCCTATAACAGATATACATTACTTTTCATGTGTGTCATTGTCTTTAGTTTGTCCCTAGTTTTTCAATAAGTTGGTATGGTGGATGTGATTTAATTATATGATCTTATGAACTGTCATCTCATCGGAAGAAAGGCGTTGAGTCCTTAAGAATTGTTGTTTCGAAGGGAAGGAACCTATGATCACTTAGATATGCTCATTTTATGTAATAGTCTCATTGTACTAACATAAATATGTTATAATGATCATTGTTTGCTAATTACTTATTTGTGAAATTTCAATAAAAATTACAGTTTAAAAAAAAAAAATCCTGGTGACAAATAGCCTTAAAGGATTCCAGTTATAAGCCTTGAGAAACAAATAATTGGGAATATTCATGGTAAAACAACTAAACATTAAAATGCTATTGTCAAGTTAAGTAGTGTTTAATCTCCTAAATGCCTTAAAGGGCTTTTCATTTTTCAGGAAACCCTTGTCCCCTGGTTGAAGTTTGTTTTAAGCTGTACTTTACTCCTCTTCCCTCGGTCCAGAACTTACGGTAAGTCTCCATAGCTGCTCCTGATGTCTGTCATTGTCTGCAGTGCTGATGTCATGTTGATAGTGTTTCAGCCAATAACTAAGGTGACTCAGCCCAAGATGACATGAGCTACCAAACTCGCCGATTGGCTACAGTGCTATTGACATGATGTCAGCGCTGAAGACAACAAGAGTCACTGAGAGAAGCGACTTGAAGGGGTTTTCCACGTCTAATGTGATCCCCTTTTATTAGTCCTAACTCTTCCTAGCTATCACTTTCCTAATATTCTTCTACTACCTACTCTGCTCTTTAAGCTCATCTCTAAGAGGCTCGTAAATACCTATATTGTTGTTGAAGATTCGATCCTTCCGGCCTAGAGACCGGTTGCAGATCAACTAAGCAGGGTATGTCATTGGTAAGGGCAGGGCTGTCAATCGATGACAGAAGTCTTGGCAAGCATGCCCAGATCACACCTGATTGCTTCTCAGAGAAGCATGATGTAGAGCCAGAGATTCTGTTTCCAGTAACATATTACTTGTTGATTTTCTAAAAATCACTGTTTTATTAGCTACAGATCTACCAGTTCTCTAAATCGGAAATCTGTATCACAACACTAATTGGCACTAATTCTAACACTAATTCTGTGTACACTGGGCATAGACAGATTCCTGCCAAACAGTGGTAGGGCCGAGGTCGGCTGCCCTAGAATAACTGATATTTTATTCCATGTTTTAAGCTGTGGTTCCAATAAAGAAAATATTTTATGGAAAGTCAGACGTCCTGGACTCCACATCTTTTGGGCTATAGACTACATGGCAAATTTACTAGTCGTCTAGTGATAATTTCATTCTGTGATTTGATCAAAACAACTGTGAACAGCCCAGTAAGCTACCGTATATACTCGTGTATAAGCCGACCCCCCTACTTTTGCTCCCAAAAACTGGGAAAACTTATAGACTCGCGTATAAGCCGAGGGTGGACTCCAGCACAGGTATACAACCCCCAGCAGTGAGGTATACATCAGCCTCCCCAGTGGTAGTATACAGCAGCAGCCCCAGTGGTATATACAGCAGCAGCCCCAGTGGTAGTATACACCCCAGGTACCCCAGAGGTATATGCCAGCCCCAGAGGTATATGCCCCCAAGCCCCAGAGGTATATACAGCCCCAGAGGTATATGCAGCCCCAGAGGTATATAACAGCCCCAGAGGTATATGCAGCCCATATGCAGCCCCAGAGGTATATAACAGCCCCAATATTGCAGCCCCAATATATGCAGCCCCAGAGGTATATGCAGCCCCATATGCAGCCCCAGGAATACAGCCATAACAGCCCAGAGTATATGCAGCCCCATATGCAGCCCCAGAGGTATATACAGCCCATATGCAGCCCCAGAGGTATATGCAGCCCCATGTGCAGCCCCAGAGGTATATACAGCCCCCAGAAGTATATACAGCCCCATATGCAGCCCCAGGAGGTATATGCAGCCCCCCCCCATCTATATACAGGCCCCCCCCGCCGCAATCCTGTAAAAGAAGAGATTAGTATACTTATCCCTCCGCTGTCCCGCCGCCATCACGCTCCTCCATCTTCATCCAGCGTCTTCCGTCTTCTTTCAGCTTCCTTCTCTGTCGCGCCGGCAATGACGTCATTGCCTGCGACCATCGGAGGAAACGGAAGAAGACGGAAGACGCTGGATGAAGATGGAGGAGCGTGATGGCGGCGGCGGCGGCGGACAGCGGAGGGATAAGTATACTAATCTCTTCCTTTACAGGATTGCGGCGGGGGGGGGGCCTGTATATAGATGGGGGCACTGTGTACTGTATACATTGATATACAGTATACAGTGACTCGCGTATAAGCCGAGGGGTAACTTTTCAGCCCAATTTTTGGGCTGAAAAACTCGGCTTATACGCGAGTATATACGGTACATATTACTAGAATAAGGGTCTCTGCCCCATCTGCTCTAAAATTAGGTGGCAAAATATTTATGACAGATTTCCTTTAATCATCGCTGTCACTTTTGGGTCAAAAGTTTGTTCTCTGTTCCATTATTTTTTTGTCAATAAATTTTTAAACTTTTTATAAAATAGAAAATCTTTAAAAAAAAAAGGAACAATTATTCTGGATTAAATTGGTAAACTGCAGGAAACGATTAAGGAAAAAAAACAAAACACATTTAGCTGTTTTACATTTTCACTGTTTCCAAGAATGTGCATACATTTTAAACAACACAAATATTGCCAGTTTCCTTGTTGCTTTTTTTTTATCCGCACTCCCACCACTCGCATAAATCTGACCCTCCTACTCATTTCTATTCTTATCCAAGCTTAATTTGTGTGGTTTAGCTGCTGCTGAATATAGCTAACCCAGGAATATTTGCTTTATATATAATTATACTCATCACAGACAACTGTCAGCAGATAATGAAAAATAATTTCTGCTATTATGAGACGTGTAAAGGATCATTTTCATGAATAATTCTTTAAAAAAAGTTGGAAAATATACAAAAAAAAACGATTCAGAATGTAAAAAAATAAATAAAACCAATAAATTGTATTTACCAGTGTGATTTTCTGAAATCGTGAATTTAGTTTAAAAGGAAAAATAACTCTGGAAACAGTTGAAGAAACTATCTTGTAATTATTTCCCAGGGTCTATCCTATGATAGTATAAAGAATAAAAAATAAAATTAACAATTTCTCCGTCATTATGAAAAAAAAAAAAATTTGATCAGAAATATAATTTAAAATATCATAAAAAATGAAAAATATTTTATTACAGGTAGAATTAGACGAACAAGTGACCCACTGTTTAAACAGATTTATAAGATACCTGTATTTTTTTTTTTAAGTTGTAGCATTTTTTGTTCCATATTATGTTTCATATTACATTCTATATTAAAATGTAAAAATATACTTTTTTTTTTTTTTTTAAATCTAGCTATTTTCAAACTGGCTGTTGTGGCTACTTATAGTTCTTTTCTTTCTGGAAACTCACATACAGTTGAAACCAGAGGTTTACATACACCATATAAAAAGACATGCATGTTTCTCTCACTATATGACATGAAATCACAATAAACCTTTACCGTTTTAGGTCAATTAGGATTATCATAATTATTGATATTTGCCAAATGCCAAAATAATTATATATATATATATATAGAAGACAGAGAGAGAGAGAGAGAATGTTCTGTTCATACATTTCTTTGGTAATTGGTACCATTGCCCTTTAACTGTACGAAGTGGGTGAGATGTTTTCGATATTCTTCCACAAGCTTCTCACAATAGTTGGTAGGGATTTGGGCCCATTCCTCCTGACATAACTGGTGTAACTAAAACTGGTAACTGGAGTTTGTGGGTGGCCTTGCTCACATCCTTTTCAGCTTTGACTATGAATATTCAATATGACTGAGATCAGGACTTTTTTTCAACAGGGAGCTTGGCTCACGTTATGATCTACCGATGCGTATAGGGGGAAAAAAAATCAAACAAGAGAATTGCGTAATCCTCGCACACGGTAAGAAAAAGGAACTTGAATATGGTTTTTAGTATGTTTTATTGAGACACAGTAGTCAGATATTAGTCATCATATCAATCGTTGTCAGATTTGAGACGTGTATTACAGTGACGTTTCGGCACTAACATAATGTGCCTTCTTCAGACAGAGATTTTATCTATATATGCAACAAAACTAATATATATATTTGCGTCATACAGCCTATACCGCCCATGGAAAGGGGCGAGGGAGCTCACAATGCATTAGCACACCCATCTGGGCGTGAATAATTGATCTGCAGAGTGTGCGAGAAGCCACAGGGAACGCCCTGTGTGACTTCTCAAGCACTGAGAAGCCGCAGAAAGCAAGGTAATAAAAGCACTTTTAGATACTTTACAAATACCCTTTTTTTTACACAAAGGGATGCCTACAATGCATTCCTGGAGGTGCAGGGACAGGTATAACTGGTCTGAGGACTGATTTTCATGGGCCAGGTTCCCTTTAAAAATACAAAGAAAGTGCAAAGAAAAAAAAAGAAAAGCTTATTTCATTACTCTTTCACCCATCAAAAATATTTAAATGAAAAAATAAATATTTGATATTATCAATTTCAAAAAAAGTCTACTCTATTAAAATATAAAACTATAGCTTTCAAATAAAATTATTTAATCTGTACGCTAAAGAAAAAAAAGAAAATAGAATTGAAATGCCAGAATAGCAAGTTTTGGTTTCCTTACTTCCCAACAAAAAGTGCATAAAAAAGTTAGCAAAATGTTGCATATATGCCAAAATGGTATCAATAAAAGGGCACAACACGACTTCAGCAACAGACAAAAAAAAGTTATGGTTCTCAGAAAATAGCAGCACAAACAACATTTTAGTGATTACCAATTTTAGAAATAGTTTTCATCACCAAAATATCAGATATCGCTCAGGATATAGAATATCACTGGACCAGAAGACCTCAGAGGTCCTTTACCACAATATATTAGAAGTCAGATATAGCGCATTGTCTATCTGGGAATTAAAAATAACTTTTAATAATACTAATTAGGCGGCCGTCACATGGTTCAATTTCTTGAACGATATCGTTTAAGCGATCTGCTTTTTGATCGCTTAAGCGATATCGTTTGTGCATCGCTGCGTGCGATCAAGCGATTTTACAATGTAAAATCGCTTGATCGTTACATCGCAGATGTGAGAGCCGGAGCTCATATCAAGCGATAAACGCTTGTTCAATCTGCCTCATCATGGTGTGTGACACCACGATGAACGATCTCCCAGCGGCAGAGCCTATGCTGGGAGATGGTATCTATGGTAAACGTCGGGTTACTAAGCGCCGCGCGGCGCCTATTAACCCGATGTGTACCATAGTTACCAGCGATCTCGCTGCTCCACATCGCTGGTGAGTCTGTCTGTGTGACATCTCACGCGCGATGTGAGCGATATCGTTAGCGATCGCGCGTGCACGTGATCGCTAACAATATCGCTATCGATATTGATGAGTGTGACGGCCGCCTTAAAAAGATGGCTTTGTCCTCGCCACTCTTAGACAAACACACACATACAGTGAGAATTACACCCACAAACTAACAAAGACACAGTTGCTGTGTATCCTCTGCCATGCCCTGGTGGGCCACTATGACCACGTGGTCTCAGCAGGAACGATCCACTGTGAGTCACAGCAAAATGATACCCTTTGGCTGTGTTGGGTCAAATCCACATATGTTCATTTAGACGTGCTATATTTTTACATAAAAGGAGCGTTTTCCCCAGTTCCTTTTAGACATTGTTCCACTCTGAAACAGGTCAATACCTCCTAGTGAAAAAAACATTATAATTTGAAGGAACTCAAAGTGTTCTGGATGGGGCATCACCACTGCGTTCCTCAAGCAATTTTTCATTGACCGGTATGTCAGAGTAAAGCAGTAAACACCTGCGGACTTGCCCTGTCAGGGACTAATATGCTGCCTCATTCTCCTACTCCCATCCTAACAAGGGCAGTCCACAGCTATCTCTTGCTGTCACTGACACTATACAGATGCCCAGGGGCCTCCCGACATGTCTCGCCCTTAGGGTACCTTTACACGCGGCTACATTTCTAGGGTGGCTACAGGTAACTTACTGGTTGCAGTGAAATCATGGAGACAAGGTTCTATCTTGTTGCTGTGTACAAATGGAATAATCTCTCCATGATTTCACTGCAACCAGTAAGTTACCTGTAGCCACCCTAGAAATGTAGCCGCGTGTAAAGGTACCCTTAGGGCTCTTCAGGGGTATTAGCAACACCCTATCAACTATCTGGGCTTCAGCACATAGTAGCCTCTCTAGTTATGCTTTAGGACCAGTATAGTGTCACAGTAGATCATTCCTGCTGAGACCACGTGGTCATAGTGGTCATTGTGGCCCACCAGGGTGTGACAGAGATACCCAGCAATTGTGCGTGTGTTCATTTGTGGGTGAAACTCTAACTGTATGTGTGTGTTTGTCTCAGAGTGGCGAGGTCAAAGCCATCCTTTTAAGTGGTATTATTAGAAGTTATTTTTGTCATTCCCAGATACACATTGCGCTATATCTGTCATCACCAAAATAGTTTTAAAAAAAGATGACAAATTTTATATCAAAAGTCTACTGACCTTGAGAATCATGTTACCGGGTCAGTCTTACCACACACACAATGAACAACATAAAAACAATGGCGGGATTACTTTAAAAAAAAATGTTTTTTCCCTTTTCCAGTTCATCATATGGTACAATAAATATTATAATTCAATATTGACACTTGTCTCACAAAAAGCAAGCCCTCGTACGACTGTCAATGGACAAATAAAGTGTTGGCTCTTGGAATTGAGGGTCGGTAGACAAAGTGCAAAAGAAACACCAGACACATTCCATGGTCTTTAAAGGGTTAAATTAGTTTATATTATAACAAAACTGTATATATTACTTGTACCCATTAAAGGGACTCTTGTCAGGTCAAAAATCCATATGTAACTGATATTTTCTAATTCCTCTAGTGAAGCTCTTCCTGTTCATGTATTTCTTTTTTCACAGCTACAGTAGAGGCAGACCATGTGCAGTTATATGAGAGTTAGGGGCACAGTGATGAATGACCGTATTCTATTTGCTATTAGGTGGTCAAGATTTCTAGACAAACTACCGTATATACTCGTGTATAAGCCGAGTTTTTCAGCCCAAAAATTGGGCTGAAAAGTCACCCCTCGGCTTATACACGGGTCTATACGGTATATGGGATTTTTTGCAGGTGCTGGGGAGGCTGGAGGAGGCGGGGGGGGGCTGATGAGTGAGCGGCCCGTCACGTGGGGCCGCTCATTAGATATGCACGGCTCCCCCCGCCCATCACAGCGGCAGGGGGAGCCGTGCATACAGCCCCCCAGTGTACACTGGCAGCCCGAGTGTATACAGGCAGCCCCACTGGCAGTCGTCCCCCCCATCATGGAAAGAGCCCCCACACTTTGCAGAGTCCCCCCCCGGCCCTCGCTGCATTATCTTACCCAGGGTCTTCACCGCGGGTCCCGCAGTCATCATCACGCGCTGTCTTCAGGTGTCACGTGACCCGGCGCGATGACGTCATTCCACTGCGACCGCCGGGTCACATGAGACCGGGAAGACAGCGCGCGAGGAAGGAGGACTGGAGGACCCGCGGTGAAGACCCTGGATGGTAAGATAATGCAGCGGGGGCCGGGGGGGGGGGGGCTGCTCTGCAAAGTGTGGGGACTCTTTCCTTGATGGGGGGGGTGACTGCCACTGGGGGCTGCCTGTAAACACTGGGGGCTGCCTGTATACGCTGGGGGCTGCCTGTATACGCTGGGGGCTGCCTGTATACACTGGGGTCTGCCTGTATACACTGGGGGCTGCCTGTATACGCTGGGGGCTGCCTGTATACGCTGGGGGCTGCCTGTATACACTGGGGTCTGCCTGTATACACTGGGGTCTGCCTGTATACACTGGGGGCTGCCTGTATACCCTGGGGGCTGCCTGTATACCCTGGGGGCTGCCTGTATACCTCTGGGGCCTGCCTGTATACACTGGGGGCTGCCTGTATACACTGGGGTCTGCTGTATATACCCTGGGGTCTGCTGTATATACCCTAAGGCCTGCTGTATATACCCCTGGGGCCTGCTGTATATGCCTCTGGGGCCTGCTGTATATGCCTCTTGGGCCTGCTGTATACCTCTGGGGCCTGCTGTATACCTCTGGGGCCTGCTGTATATACCCTGGGGCCTGCTGTATATACCCTGGGGCCTGCTGTATATACCCTGGGGCCTGCTGTATACCTCTGGGGCCTGCTGTATACCTTTGGGGCCTGCTGTATACCTCTGGGGCCTGCTGTATACCTCTGGGGCCTGCTGTATATACCCTGGGGCCTGCTGTATATACCCTGGGGCCTGCTGTATATTACCTGGGGCCTGCTGTATATTACCTGGGGCCTGCTGTATATACCCCTGGGGCCTGCTGTATATACCCCTGGGGCCTGCTGTATATACCCCTGGGGCCTACTGTATATGCCTCTGGGGCCTGCTGTATACCTCTGGGGCCTGCTGTATATACCCTGGGGCCTGCTGTATATACCCCTGGGGCCTGCTGTATATACCCCTGGGGCCTGCTGTATATGCCTCTGGGGCCTGCTGTTTATACCTTTAGGGATGCTGTATATACCACTGGGGAGGCTGCTGTATATACCACTGGGGAGGCTGCTGTATACTACCACTGGGGAGGCCTGTATACCACACTGCTGGGGGCTGTATACCTGTGCTGGGGTCCACCCTCGGCTTATACACGAGTCAATAGGTTTTCCCAGGTTTTGGGGGCAAAAGTAGGGGGGTCGGCTTATACACGGGTCGGCTTATACACGAGTATATACGGTAAATTGATAGCAAACAACTTCTTCAGATCAGAGGAGGTTCAGCTCTCATTTTTTTCTAGGGTGATACCATTTTTGCACATATACCACTCACAGGTATGGTGACTATACACACAAACACTATAATCATATGGTAATTTAGATGCTAGAACTTTTGTCTGGAAATGCAATCTAATATACAGTGCCTTGTGAAAGTATTCGGCCCCCTTGAACTTTTCAACCTTTTTGCCACATTTCAAAATTCAAACAAAGATATAAATTCTAATTTTTTGTGAAGAATCAACAATCGTGAAGTGGAACAAAATTTATTGGATATTTTAAAGTTATTTATCAAATAAAAAACTGAAAAGTGGGGCGTGCAATATTGTTCAGCCCCTTTATTTTCAGTGCAGCAAACTCACTCCAGAAGTTCAGTGAGGATCTCTGAATGATCCAATGTTGTCCTAAATGACTGGTAATGATAAATAGAATCCACCTGTGTGTAATCAAGTCTCCGTATACATGCACCTGCTCTGTGATAGTCTCGAGTACAGAGAGCATCATGAAGATCAAGGAACACACCAGGCAGGTCAGAGATACTTTATCTTGAGAGAAGGAAAAAAAGGCACTCACCCGATTGTCTTTGGTCACTAAAGGACGGCTTTATTCCACATTTATGCACAGGTTGCAAGGGAGGGGGTGGAGGAGGGTGCGGACAACGGCACCGTTTCGGACCTGTTGATCCTTCGGCTGGTCCAAGCTTGGACCAGCCGAAGGATCAACAGGTCCGAAACGGTGCCGTTGTCCGCACCCTCCTCAACCTCTGATTGATTGCAGCTGAGGCTGCTTCACTGTTTATCCAGCCTCGCGGTGACCGGTGCCCCTTTCTCCTCTTTGAAGACAGGTCAGAGATACTGTTGTGGCGGTTTAAAGCTGGATTTGGATACAAAAACATTTCCCAAGTTTTAAACATCTCAAGGAGCACTGTGCAAGTGATCATATTGAAATGGAAGGAGTATCAGACCACTGCAAATCTACCAAGAACCGACCCTCTCTCTAAACTTTCAAGTTGAACAAGGAGAAGACTGATCAGAGATGCAGCCAAAAGGCCCATGATCACTCTGGATGAACTGCAGAGATCTACAGCTGAGGTGGGAGAGTCTGTCCATAGGACAACAATCGCTCGTACACTGCACAAATCTGGCCTTTATGGAAGAGTGGCAAGAACAAAGCCATTTCTCAAAGATATCCATAAAAAGTCTCATTTGACTTGTCTCCCAGGTGGCTTTTGACAAACTTCAAATATGTGGAATAAGGTGGTCTGGTCAGATGAAACCAAAATCAAACTTTTTGGGCACAATGCAAAACTATATGTTTGGCGTAAAAGCAACACAGCTCATCACCCTCAAAACACCATCCCCACTGTCAAACATGGTGGTGGCAGCATCATGGTTTGGGCCTGCTTTTCTTCAGCAGGAACAGGGAAGATGGTTAAAATTGATGGAAAGATGGACGGAGCCAAATACAGGACCATTCTGGCAGAAAACCTGTTGGGGTCTGCAAAAGACCCAAGACTGGAACGGAGATTTATCTTCCAACAAGACAATGATCCCAAACAAAGCAAAATCTACAAAGGAACGGTTCAAAAATAAACGTATCCAGGTGTTAGAATGGCCAAGTCACAGTCCAGACCTGAATCCAATCAAGAATCTGTGGAAAGAGCTGAAAACTGCTGTTCACAAACGCTCTACATTCAACCTCACTGAGCTCGAGCTGTTTTGCAAGTAAAAATTGGCAAGAATTTGAGTCTCTCGATGTGCAAAACTGATAGTCACACCCCAAGCAACTTGCAGCTGTAATCACAGCAAAAGGTGGCGCTACGAAGTATTAACTCAAGGGGGCTAAATAATATTGCACGCCTCACTTTTCAGTTTTTTATTTGTTAAGTTCAAGGGGGCCAAATACTTTCACAAGTCACGGTATAAATGTGTGTGTGCGTGTACGTACATGCATGTATGTCCACTAAAGGAATCTGCACAGTCACATTTACAATTACAAACTTTTGCGCACACACCCCATTTGAACATCAGACTATGTTTTGAGGGGAAATTGTAACCCTGCACTTTTCATTCAGTCGCCAAAAAAAGGCCTATTTACTGTTTGTATGTGTGAGCTAATAGATACTGCATTGGCTGTTTTGACAGTAAGGCTATGTGCACACTTGGAGGTTTAGCAGCGGTTTAGCAGCGGAAACCGCCGGTCGGTTTCCATGAGGTTTATGTAAATTTATGTTAATCCAAAAGCGGTGTGTGCACACACCGCGGTTTCCACATTGCTCATCCGTTGCTAACCCGCTGGGTTCCACGGGTTAGCAAAGAATGAGCATGTTCTATAATCCGGGCGCTTCTGCAGCGGCTGCAAGCAGAATCATGTGCTGCTTCCAGCGCTGCAGAACCGCGGCGCTAAACCGCTGTGCACCGCCGACAACCGCCAGTTCCTTCCGCAGCACGGACCCGACAGGAAGCGCGTGAGGCTCGGAGCTTCTGTCGGTCCGCCCACCGCCGCGCCACTAACCCGCCCCCGTGTGCACATACCCTTAGCCTGGAAATATATCAGGTGGCCTATAACATCCAATCACAGCTCAGCTTCTGATTGGTTGCTACAGGAAACAAAGGACATTCATAGTATAACATAGTTTATGCATGTCTGTAAAACATTCCAGGAAGATTCCCAAAGGCAAGAACGTCTGTAAAATGGTGCAAACTGGGACAACTTTCACTGAAGCACCAGCCACACAAACCCCAAATCAACTAAGACACCTCTTTGCTATTCTTCAAACAACCTCCCACACAAAGCCCTCAGTATACAGCAGGAGGCAGCAGACAGTACCCAGTACACAGCAGGAGGCGGCACAAAGCCCCCAGTATACAGCAGGAGGCGGCACACAGCCCCCAGTATACAGCAGGAGGCGGCACACAGCCCCCAGTATACGTACTTGATTCAGAGGCCGGGCAGCGCTGCAAACCTGTACCAAGTCAGGAGATATTCGCTCCATGCTGGAGGCTCTCACTGCCGCTGGCTGGCACCGCTCCACCGGACTCCTCTAAACACATGTGGTGCACTCCCGATCATGTGACCCAGACTCAGACTCGTGACTTAGTGAAAATAATAGCAGCAGCACTCACCGATCTTCGGAGGAATCCTTTATTAGTACTACAGCATGTTTACAGCGGGTAAGGCAGATGCATAGTTGGGGGGGTGCAGGGAGGAGGATGGGAAACAACGGACCGTTTCACGCCTCTCACGGGCGCTTCACCAGGTTTATGGCAGCTTAAACCTGCCATAAACTTGGTGAAGCGCCCGTGAGACGTGAAACAGTCCGTCATTTCCCATCCTCCCCCCTGCACCCCCCAACTATGCATCTGCTGTGCCCGGTGTAAACACGCTGTTGTACTAATAAAAGATTCCTCCGAAGACCGGCGAGTGCTGCCGTTATTATTTTCACTCAGCCCCCCAGTATACAGCAGGAGGCAGCACACAGTACCCAGTACACAGCAGGAGGCGGCACACAGTACCCAGTACACAGCAGGAGGCAGCACACAGCACCCAATACACAGCAGGAGACAACACAGCTCCCAGTATATAGATGGAGGCCGCACACCGCCCCCAGTATACAGCAGGAGGCCACAAGCCCCCAGTATACAGCAGGAGACTGCACACAGCCTCAACTATGCAGCAGGAAGCCGAACCCCCCAGTATACAGAAGGCGGCCACACACAGCCCCCACTACACAGCAGTGTGTATGCAGCAGCATAGTCCTTGTGATACAACCAGTGACCACACATAGCCCCTGTATTATACCAGGAGCACACACAGCCGCTGTATTACATTTGCAGCCTGAATATCACAGCAACGCCAGGGACTACAGCAAATTATAACAATAAAGATGATTGACTGAAGAATCTATAACTGTATTGATAGGTGTCATTTTTACTTCTATTTTTTTGCAATGATTAAAGATCACGTGATCTGAATTATCAGCATACCAGACAACATTCACTAATAAATTCTAATTGATTTTCTTATTTACAGGATGGATGCTTTTGATTATAATAGTTATTGCAAATGTAATTAGGAACACAACAATATCATGACCCACAGCTCATTCCAATGAGACAAGCTGAAAAGATGAAAATATATGATATGATCACCATTTTGCTATTATATGAGCATTAGTTTTTGATCCATCATCTTCAATGCAACCTGTTATCTCGCACAAGTATGGGGATCAATATATTCTTGCTCTTAGAAAGCAATTGATGGGAATTAGCAACAGAAGCATATACACTAGTAAAGCGAAGCTCAGACGCTGGCAGAACTGAAGGTAGGATAATGAACCAAGACTCCGATCCACTTGTCCAGCTGAACAGTGCAGAGACCTTATCAAGCTGTTATGAACCAGTGATTAATTGGGGTGCTCACGGAAAGTCTAGAGACAAAACACTTCATTTCTAAAAGAAAAAAAGATTCTATGAAGTGCTAAATACATCAGTGTATGCAATTTACTACAAAGAGGCAGCTTCATGTGCTGCTGTGTACAATATACACGTAGTGTACAGCTGTGCTCGAAAGTTTACATACCCTGGCAGCTTTTTTTTTTTTTGCTTTTTTGGCATTTTTTCAGAGAATATGAATGATACAAAACAAAAATGTTGTTACCACTCATGGTTAGTGGTTGGATGAAGCCATTTCCTGTCAAACTACTGTGTTGTCTCTTTTTAAATCATTATGACAACCAAAAACATTGAAATGACCCTGTTAAAAAGTTTACGTACCTGGTGATTTTGGCCTGATAACTGGCACAGAAGTTAACACAAATGGGTTTGAATGGCTAATAAAGGTAACATCCTCACCTGTGACCCGTTTTCTTGGCAATAAGTGTGTGTGCATAAAAGCTGAGTGAGGTTCTGGGATCCAGACAGGCTCTAGCATAAGTCATTCAGCCACTGATGTTTCTGGATTATGAGTCATGGGGAAAGCAAAAGAACTGTCAATGGATCTATGGTAAAAGATACTTGAACTGTGTAAAACAGGAAAGGGATACAAAAAGATATCCAAGGAATTGATAATGCCAGTCAGCAGTGTTCAAACTGTAATTAACAAACGGAAAATCAGGGGCTCTGTAAAATCAGGGGCTCTGTAAAATCAGGGGCTCTGTAAAAACCAAACCACAATCAGGTAGACCAACAAAAATTTCAGCCACAACTCTCAGGAAAATTGTTTGGAATGCAAAGGAAGACCCACAAATAACCTGGAATACACAACTCACTGAAAACTAGCGGGTGTGGCTGTTTCAAGATGCACAATAAGGAGGCACTTGAAGAAAAATGGGCTGCATGGTCGAGTTGCCAGAAGAAAGCCATTACTGTGCAAACGTCATGAAGCATCTCGCATACAATATGCCAAACAGCACAGAGACACGCCTGCAAACCACTGGAACAAGGTAATTTGGGGTGATGAGACCAAAAGCAAACTTTTCCACAACAATAAACGTTACATTTGGAGAGGTATCATCAAGGACTATGATGAAAGCAACACCATTCCTACTGTAAAGCACTGAGGTGGATCGCTGATTATGTGGGGATGTGTGAGCTACAAAGGCACAGAAAACTTGGTCAAAGTTGAAGGAAAGATGAATTTAACATGTTAACAGCAAATACTGGAGGCAAATTTGCAGTAATCAGCCTGGAAGCTGCGCACAAGACGTTCTTGGACATTGCAATGTGACGATTCAAAACACAAGGACAAGTCGACCTGTCATTGGCTACAGCAAAATAAAGTGAAGGTTCTGGAGTGACCATCTCAGTCTCCTGACCTCAATATCATTGAGTCACTCTATGGAGAATTCAAGCACAGTTCATGCAAGAAAGACTAGCAATTTACAGGAACTGGAGGCTTTTTGCCAAGAAGAATGTGGAGCTTTACCATCTGAGAAAATAAAGAGCCTCATCTGCAACTATCACAAAAGATTTTAAGTTGTCATTGGTGTTAAAGGAGGCAATACACGGTGTTAAAAATTGGGGTATATGAACCTTTTGATCAGGGTCTTTTGGATGTTTCTGGCTGTCATTATGATTTAAAAAGAGAAAACATACAGTAGTAATTTGACAATAAATGGCTTCACCCAACCACTAACCATGAATGGAAAAATGTTTTTGTGTTATCATTCATCTTCTCTACAAAAAAAACAAACAAAAGAACAAGAAAGCAAAAAATCTATGACAAAAATTCCAGGGAGATATACATTTCCCACCCATCCCTTATAGACTGTGAGCCCTTGTGGACAGGGTCATCTACGCTACTGTATGTACCTGTATGATTTGATTGTTGTCATTTTACATTCTTTACCTCGTCTGCCCTTACACATGTAAAGCTTCATGGAACCTAACGGCGCTATATAAATTAATAATAATAATGATAATAATATATAAAATGGTTTAGCTTTGCAAACTAAAATTTGTGAATGAATGGGAGGTGGTTTAAAATGCAACTTTGCCTGCATTGACTAGAAGGAAAAGGTCAGAAGGTCAGATATTGTCATGGTGTTGCATCAATACCTTGTTTTTTGTGCTTTTGCATTTGATCTTGGAGGCTAGCATACTCAAAGGAGGAGACAGCAAAGTGGACAGTAAGTCTTCAGTTAAAACACTTAAAAACACACCCCATAATTGGGGATATCCTTGCTTACTGTACAAATCCTGTGGTTTATTCACATATACCTCAATCTGCCTCTATCCATTTTTTCCCCCTAGATTAGATTATGTTGTATTTCATACCTGGCTAAACCGTGGTTATTTCAGAAAATTTCATTTTGGAGAATTGGACTTCAAGGAAACTATCACACGCCAATATACGCTGACTATCTGCGGTCTATGTTGGATGCTGCTGTGATTAAATATGAATTTCTTCTGGAACTGCATGAGTTAATGTCAGTTATGCTGCTGTGTGCTGTGCTCTGGTGCTGGAGGAAGTGAAGTTTAAGGCTACATTCACATGGGGCGCTAGTGCACCGTTATTGCTGCATTTTTGGCGGACCGACTATTTGCAGTGAAATGCAGTGAGGTTGGCCATCCCAATGCATTTCACAATTTTATATTCAGACGGGAAGCTTTGTGCAGATAAACTTTTGGACTCAAAAGCGGATCCGCACAAAAATAAGCATGTCAATTATGTTGGCGTTATCTGCTAAGCTAATTGCTCATCCTCCCCACACTCCCTCAGTGATCTCCAGAGATGTTCTCATCCCGGGAGGCTGCAGGACCTGCTAGTTATCTATACGGTGCTCGAGGCCCTGGCACTACACCATGTGACTGAGTGACATCACTTAGTCACATGCACAGGTCCTAGAGGCACTGAACACTGCCGTCTCCGGGAGTGAGAATATCACCAGAGATCACCGTGGGAGTGCAGGGAGGTAAATAGCGCAGTAGATAATTCCACACATTCACACACACAATGTTGCATTTTGTGAGGATCCGTTTTTGGTGCAGTTTCTGCATCAAAAACATATCCTCACAAAACACAGCCAAAACGCTGTGTGTGAATGTAGCCTATGTGTGAGTCATCTGGAGACTCCGCCCCGGCTTTTAAATAGCTTCTACCTCCTCCAGGTGGTGTCACTGTTAGAGTTTTTCGTCCAATTTAGCCGAAGATGTCTCTGCTCTGAAGTTTCGTTGCGCTTAACCTTTGAGAAGCTGCTGTTAATCCTTGTCCATGGTGGGAAGTGAAGGTGATTAGCATAGGGCTGGTTGAGGAGTTAAGGGAAAGGGTGGTGGCCTGGACCTCCAGGTACAGGACTAGTCAAGGACCCCAAGTCCAGGGCTAGACTAGCTTCCCAGGTGCCCTTGCACGTTATACTATCCTGCTTCCTTTTCCTCCTTTGCTACACGCGTGACAGGAACAAATTCTCTAGCATTTCTATCCCGTCTCTGCTGGGAGACTGGAGAGAGTTGGACAACGTTCAAATTTTATTGCAAATATTAAATTCAAATATAAGAATGGTATATCACTGTGCTGCCTATAGCCAGGAATCAGGGGCCACAGGATAATATTATTGTGATATTATCGTCATTTTATTACTCAACATGTTTTAGGGATCGTAATCCCCTTTTTCAAGCGAGAACCACTAATGCTATGTGGGTGGTTTTCTCTTGAAAAAGGGGGTTACAATTCCTGAAAAGTGTTGATTATCCTGTGGCGCCTAATTCCTGGCTACTGGCAGCTAGGTATACCCTTCTTTTCTTTGAAATTTATATTTGATATCTTGGGGACCCCAGCGGACATTAACATGAAGCTTTTGAGTGCATTGTGACTCTTTCACATTCCTCCTAGGTGAGACCCTTACTTTCCGGTTCAAATTTAATATTGTTTTGGGATTAGGTTTGATCTGTGCTTTAATTCCAGCTTGTTTTAGTACTTTTTTTTTTCTTTCTTCAATCACTCTTTCTGAAACCTTTCTATAATAGTGACAAGACAACTGTCTAACATGCGTATTTTCAGACACGGGACCTGCAAGACATATCCTAATTCTTCATGCTCTCTGTTGATTGAACCCCCCAGACCAACCCGCCACCTATTTTTAAACCGAATGGGAAGGTAACTAGGAATGTTTATAGAATGAACAGTGGAGGTGTATCTTCGCTTTAATGCACAAACCATCTATTTGCTCTCGCTTCCATGAGGCTGGCAATTAATTGTTGTCTCAGTAGTACATATTTCTGACTCACTAACACGATCTATCAGAAGCCAGTTCTATCTGTTGGAGATGAAGAGGGTGACCTGACAGATACTGTTTGGTCCTGTAGGCTTCTTATCCCATTGTAGGAAAAAGTGCAACTAGTGATGCATAAGATCACAGATCTTAAATTTGATTTGAACCTAGCTTTTTTTCCTTCTCCATCACGGTCTGTGTCATTCCTCTAAAAAAAAATAAAGAACTTTCAAACGAAGTCACTTGGTCGCATCCAGGGCTGTGGAGTTGGTAAGTCAAACATCAGACGGCAACGCATATTCAGACTCTTCAATTTCCCTGAATCTGACTTCACCAAAATGGATGCCAACTCCGACTCCACAACCATGGCTGTGACGTCAGTAAGAAAAATACCTCAAACCAACTCCGACTCCTCAATTTCTCTGAATCCAACTTAGACTTCAACTTCACCCAAAATGGATGTTGACTCCTACTCTTCGGCCCGAGTTGCAACTGCAAAAGTGTGCATCCCTCTACTTTGAAAAAACAGATTCCACTACGACAGTCTCTCTCTTCGGTTTTCTAAAATATATTAAAGTTATATTAATAGAGAAACTCACCTCCTCAGTCAATAATTGCTATGAAAGATTACATAAAACAGTTTTATTGGATGGAATTTAGACCTTATGCTGATTATCTGGCCCTTACTGGGGAAAGTAGAGTCCGTACTTATCGGGTCTCATGCCCGAAACCTTCTCCATCACCTCATTTTTTCCCCTTCTTTTGCCACAAGCTTCTTCCTTTTTATCGTTATCCCTTTGCTTTTCTATTTCTTTCAGATGTGGAATGTCACTCATAGTGGTTGGTTGTGGAATTGTATATCCTGTTCCTTCACATAGGACGTGCACTATTGTTATGGATCGTCAAGATAATCACATTGTTAATACAATACTTTATACTGTTGATGACACTTTATTGGTACTGTTCTTTGTTATTCTACAGGAGTACATTTCATGCCTTCTAATAAATACATTTAATAGACTTAATAGATAAATTTAAAAATGAACTGTGGTGTTGGTGATAAAAACATTTCGGTCAATATGCAAAATGGCACGAAGGAATCATTGATGGAAAAACTGGAGGACTCGCAGGTGGTGGTTGTAGATTGCCCATGTATCAGACCCATACAGGATGGTGGATAACAATGACGGCACTCTAACACACTGAATTTTGTGTTTTTCTTCAGAAACTTGTTTCTTCAGACTCTTTTATACAGTTTACCAAATGCAGTCAGTGTACAGTTCATGTACGTTGAATGCTTCTAGTATAACTATCGCAATATGTATGCCAATACAATATTCCAAGTAGCATTTTTTCACATCCAAAAGAGAAAACCTCAGATTAATAAGTTATTTGCAACTTCCAACATAAGCACCTGTGGCTGCTTATTTTCTCCCTTGTGGCTCTCCCACAGACTATTGAGATTAGAGGTTGAATATGCCCAAAACAAGATAAGACAAGTGCAGGTAGTAGAACAGGTAGTTCATAATACCAGTCTCTTCGGATTGTGTTGTTTAACAACAGCAAAAAAAGTATCATAAAACATACAAAATGAATTATAAAATTATACAAGGCAACGCAAAGACCAATATGCTCCAAAACAGAATAGGGAAAGAAAAAGAGAGAAACAGAGACCAAAAGAGGAAAACAGGGAGAAAAAAAGAAAGGAGAAAAAACTAACAGATAAAAAAACAAACAAACAATCTACAGTAGTCCACAATCTATTAGTGTTGGTAGAATTATTCTCAATTTTCTAAATAGCTAATGTTTATTAGGTTCAAAAGAGAGAAAGGGGAAGCTATGGATGAAGGGAAACTGAAAAAGCAAACTTAAAAGTGTAACCGCCTTTTACATTTTTATCTAATAATAATAATATAAATATTCAAAATCACCACACACCTTATATCAATAAATAATCTCATGTTTATAGATACATCATCCTTAAGGTGTATATAATGGGAAATAGGTTAACACTCCTCTCAATGATTAATTAAGTGGAAACCACTATGGAGTTTTTGTTACATAAAGTATAACTTTTATTAAATATATATAAAAGCAGACACATAAACGTTATGAACGAAGTACAAAGGGAAACCCACAACAAGCTGCAGGCAGGTAGTCACTCCCTGGGTATTACAATGCACGCTGCAGGCCAGGACTCCTTGGGGAACTGCCAGGTCTTATCACACGAGTGTGCAATGGGTGAGTGATTATTGCTATTCCCTATGTGGGCTGAGATACCCTTTGTATATTGTGCATTCTGTTATTATGGTGAATTTGTACCCTACAAGTACATTGTAATACCCAGGGAGTGACTACCTGCCTGCAGCTTGTTGTGGGTTTCCCTTTGTACTTCGTTCATAACGTTTATGTGTCTGCTTTTATATATATTTAATAAAAGTTATATTTTATGTAACAAAAACTCCATAGTGGTTTCCAATTAATTAAATATCTACTAATAATGTAGCGCAAGTAATAATAAACTTTCAAATATACTTCATAACTAAAATCTGCAAGAAATCCTTTCAAAACCCTTCCTGAAGATGTCCCCACTACGCTGTTTCTAAACCTGACATATGCAGATTGTCAAGAAAATCCATCTTCAACTTTACACACTAAATACGGACATATTGGGGCGGAGCATACACAGTGTTCATACTACAGATGAATAGAGTCTCAGGTTACCTCAGGCAGGGACAGTGCTAAACTCAGGCGGTCACACAGCTCCTGTGATCTTTCTACATTTACATTGCTCTGCTCTGTCCAATCAGCTGATGGCTCTTAAGGCCCCGTTACACAGCACAACATCGTTAACGATGTTGCTGAATCGTCACCGGTTTGGAGGCGTGCAAGCGACATCGTTAGGGCGTCTTTGCATGTGACTCTGGCAAGTTGGAACGATAAATCATTGGATCGCTAATTGCAGGTTTGAGAACATGTTCTTAAACCACACGATCAACGATCAGCCAACCTGCTAGATCGTTGTGTGTGACACCAATAAAGATGTCGTTTACGACTTCGCCCATTCACAGGAATGAGCAGGGATCTTTTGCTGAGTTGGGAGAACGATACCTGCTCATAACATCGTTGGTGAGTCGTCCATGATATCTAGATGTGTGACATCTCACCAACGATGTTTAAAACGATGTCTGTAACGACCGCACGCCCACGAGATCGTTGCAGACATTGTTCCAATGTCGTGCCGTGTAACGGTACCTTTACACAGCTCCTCAGCTGATAACACAGAGCAGAGACGATGTGAATGGAGAGGAGTCAGATAAGATTACAGAAGCTGTGTGCTGACAGCCTAAGCTCTATTTATTATTATTTATTTATAGAGCACCATTGAGTCTATTTGAAAATGTATTATAATCACTTGCTCTACATTATTAAATAAAAATTTAAATGTTGATTACATTAAAGGGATTCTGTCAGGTAATTTTTCAGTAGGATACTAATAGTACCCTTGAATAGTGCTCGGGTAGACCTTTCAGAATATGTAAAAATCATTAATGTACACTGTGTAAATCTCTTGCTATAAGCACCTTCACACCCTGCAGACAGCTGTAAATGTAATTGTCAGGACTCAAGAGCAATCTGAGAGTCACAGTATGTGTTACGGTATTTAAATATCACTTCAGACCAGATTGCAGCGAGTCAGGAGACTCCAGTGATGTAGTGCAATTAAAATTTCCATTTATTTGTAGCATAATATCTCCATAAAAAATGCACTTTTTTTGTAAGAGCCAAATCACACCATGTAGGCAAACAGAGAAAAAGTCTCTGTTTGATAAAGGAAAAATTAAAAGGAAAAAAAAATCACAAACATGGGTGTAAAATTAAATCAGGTTTGAAATAAAATACTATGCATTCCAATGATAAAAATAAAAAAAACTATTGGAAATAATGACTATTTATTTGAATGATTCAACTTAAATACACTTATGCATGTGATTGTTACCACCCAGGGGTCTGCCGCCCGTGCCCTGCGGCCTGCTGCCTTTACTCCCTCGGCTCCTACCGCCCCTGTCCGGCTTCAAGGATCCCGGGTGTCGACCGTCCGCCGACGGCTCCAGGGCGCTGGCAGCCGGCGCCCGCGGGTCGGTCGGGTAGCGTCTTCCTTACCGTATGCTCCCCGGGTGCGCGCACCTGTCCCCAGCCGCAGGGGTCCAGCACCCTCTGCTTGAGCAGCGCTGCTCATCTCACTTCGGGGGCCGCTGCTTGAGCTATGACAATCCATCTCCAAATCAGTATCTGCTGGAGAACTGCAGGGAGCTTGCTCCTCCCCTCAGCCAATCATCATGTCTCCGTGTTCTGCCAATCAGGAGTACCCTGCTGTGATATAAGCTTCCTGTTTCCTCTTACTCTTTGCCAGGGCAATTTCTATGTAGTGAACTTGCTAATCCTGGTCTGGTCAGGTTGTTCCTTAATTGGCTTGATATCTGATTACTCTATGTTCCTTCCCGCAGGTTCCTCCCGTGCCGGCTCCTCGCTGACTCCAGTGGTCTCGGTCTGCTTCCCGGACCTCTTCCCTGCTGAAGCGCTGTCTCCAGTCCTGCTCTGGATTCTCAGTGTTCCCGGTTCCCCGTATCCTATTTTATACCCGGTTGCTATTTTGTTACCACGTCGCCTGGGGTCGGTTTAACACTCGTGTCCGCTTCATTGGTCCCCCCGAGGTTGGTACCGGCGGTATCCCTGTATAGGGGTTAAGCGCTCCGGGGCCTCCTTAGGTGGTATTCCGGTGCTGCGACCTTGTGACTCTCCCCTGGGGCGTGGGTTCTTGTTTTATTGTTGTTCAAATAAACCTGTTGACTCTACTGTACTGGCCCGCCTCTCTATCACCCGGTATCAGCATCCGCTCTACGCGGTCCAGTGGATCCACGTGTGGGGTCCGTCAGTAGGACGTGACAGTGATGTGGTTACAACAAAAAAAAAAAAAAAATTATGTCTCTTATGTGCATTTCTCTGCTCTTTCTTGCACATTGATGTGTAACAAATGTTCTGATCATAGTACACAGTCAGTTTTACAACTTGAGGTGTTGGGCTGCCTTCACACTGCATTTTTTGTGTTCAGTGTCCATCTGTTTTAAAACAGATAGCCACTGATCAGTTTTGGCCTCCCATGTAGCCCTATGGGCATAGATTGGTCCTATGTGGCCATCCGTTGTGTCAGTTTTGTCACAGATCCGTTTGTGTCAGTTTTTTTCATGTACCCAGAATAGGAGACTGTTCCAATTTTGGGCAGCCTTGAAAACAGCAGACACAAACGGACAAACACAGATCCATAGTTGTCCGCGTCAAATAACATGGAGTTCTATGGAGACGGATTTGTGAAAACAAACAGATCGGTTTTGCTGTACTGAGCATGCTCAGAAACAAGGTACAGGTCCTCCCAACCCTATCTCCGGTACTGACGACAGATCAGTGAAAAACACGGATCCGTGGACATCAGTTGGCATCTGTTTGAACAGATCAGTGCTTGTCCGTGTGATCCTGAAAATTCAAGGATCCACACTGATGTGCAAAAACACAGTGTGAAGGGCCCTTAAACATAGTGGGAAGCAGAGGTACAACCAGACCAGTGTGAATAAGCATCTGGAGTGACACTAGTATGTAACAAATGTTCAGATGGTAGAACACAGTCAGTTTAACAATTTCAGGTGTGAAACAGTGGTAAGCAGAGGTGAAACCAGACCAGTGTGAACAAACGTTTGGAGTGACAAATAATTATGCAGAAATTGTCTACAGTGATATGTATTTTTCTCTCTTTGTTTATAGAAATAAGTGTAGGAGGGATTAATAATAATAACACACATAAAGAACAGGTCATTGTGAACAAAAAGTTGTCTACTTCTTCATTGACAACAAACTACAGTAAGCAATTTTTCACTTTTATGTATACATCAAATTAATAAATGATGGCAATATGTCTTTTATACATAGCAACAGCAAGAAATAATTGAGAATAATGCAGTCTTATCACACACGGTAGTATGCTATAGAAATTGATATACCGTAAATAAAAACCCATATTAGAGCTGGATTGAATCAGACGAATTAAGCTGGTTACTCTCCACTGTGGGGGATTATTATACAGTTATGAATAAATTTATTTTGTGGGCATAAATCATGTTTTTTATATTTATCACTGTTTTTAACACACGGAATCTATGTTTAGCTAATTTTTCTCACTTCTCTTGTCAAAAATCACAATTTTAGGACTATTATCTTAAAGTGATCCTGAACTCACAAACTGCCCCCCCCCCCCCCCCGCATCTTTAGACCTGTCCCTGCACCCCCTCTTATCATTTCTAGCCATCCCTTTTGCAGAAAAAAATCGATTTAGAAAGTAGAGAAAAGTTTATATTTACCTCGTCCTGTGTGAGTTCTCTGTTTTTGAGGAAGCCGAAATAGGCAGGCCTGTCTGCTGCTCCCTTGTAATTATGCACGCCCCTCTCTGCTTGATGCCTTGGTAAGAGCCTGGCACCGTCATGAAAGGGCGGGGCTAAAATTGTGTCATACCGGAGCCCAGCCCCCTTTCATGACGCGGCCAGGCTCTTAGCAAGCAGAGAGAGGCGTGCATAATTACAAGGGAGCAGCAGACAGGCGGGGCTATTGCGGCTTCCTCAGAAACAGAGAACTCACACAAAACGAGGTAAATATAAAGTTTTCTCTAACTTTACAAAATCGATTTTTTTCTGCAAAAGGGATGGCTAGAAGTGATAAGATGGGGTGCAGGGACAGGTCTAAAGATGCGGGGGGGCAGTTTGTGAGTTCAGGATCACTTTAACATCTAACATAAAAGAATCACAAATAGAAAAAAAGCCTATCTCCAACTTGGAAATAAGGATGTAACATCTGAACATCACAAGAACTAATTAATTAACTTCCTTTGTCAGTCTGCTTCATTCTTGTATTTATACCCTGCCTGTACTCCAAGGTATGTACCATCATTAATGGGAACCTGTCACCTCCATAAAACCCCCCAGGCTATGACTACCTGTCCCAGCACCTTCCTATTACTACTCTAACTATCCCTCTCTGTGCTAAATGTGCCCTGCGACTGTGTAATAAAAGCTTTTTATCACTTACTCATTACTATGTTAATGATCCGGGAGGCTACAGTTGCTAGCCCACCTGGACATCCTCTCTGTGTCCCGTGGCTGCCTCCTGTGTAGTTTATCATGCCCCAATGGGCACAATATTGACTTCCAAATGCGCGACCCCCAGCCTGGCTCGCTCCACTCTGCAGAATGCCGGATATGACGCTGAACGCGTCATTTGTGGTACTCTGCAGCTAGACGTCAGGCTGCACAGTACGCATGCACTATAGAACACATTACGTCAGCTCATCTGTGATGAGCTGATGTAATGTGCTCGACAGAGCGTGAGCAATGTGCAGCTCTGTGGATGAGCTAACGAGTACCGGAAATTACGCGTTCGGTGTCTTACCCAGCATTATGGAGAGTGAGCGAGCCAGGCTGGGGGTCCCCAATCTCAAGAGCAACGGTTTCAGACCATGTGGTCTTTAACTAAGGACCACATGTTCCGAAACATGTCTCATGTTCTTCTAATTTTTGTCCTATGACTTTTGAAATTATTTAATAAAGATTGGGGACCTTTTTATGGAGCCTTAATGCTGGATATCGTTTTTTAAACTATGAGATCATAATTGGACCAATGTTTTTCGATGGAGTCATGCACAAGTCCAATTTTGTTCCTCAGACCGAGTCTTTCCGGAATAATAAAAAAAAAATAAAAACAGCATGCCTGAGTTTGCCTTGGTATATCAGATCACATTCAGTCATGCAAGTCAATGGGTCTGTGGGAAAAAAAAAAAATCAGACCGCACTCAGAAGACATCCGAGCATGGTCCGATTTTCACGTGTAGATCGAATGGAAAAGATAATTTTTTTCCCCATCTTCTACACATTCAAGAAAATTGGAAAGCACACTGATCGTCTGATTAGCATAATCAATCTGGTTTTCTTGGATGAGAGAATAAAATCGGTCTGCACCTAACCTAACACAGGATCCTACTCTCTTTGTACGTCCTCCCTTCACAATTCACAGCCCCATTAAACGCTACAATACAAAAGATATAGTGATGGTCTGACCATTGTGGCCATGTATATGTGCTGTTTCCTGAAAGAAGGAAATAGTCAAATAGTGTCTTCAAAGACTGTGAGGTCAGGAGACTGGGGATAGAGGAGAAAAGAGAAGGCGCAGATCTAAGTGCAGTGTATTAGTAGCAACAGTTGCTCTTAGGTATTGTTCTCACCTTTCTGGTGTCTTGTGCAGTTGCATATAATCCTACAGAGGGAAATTTCCTGGATCTCCTGGCCTGCTGCTTGTTCCCAGAAAGCAAGCTGCCCAAAGAGAGGCTCGTGTTGAAGTGCATGATAAAAAAAAAATTTTTTCTGGTTTGAATTGAAGCGCTACCAGAGGGATCACAGGGATGGAAAATTATTCCAAAATAATTTCTTTTTTATTACGCGTTTCGGCTTAACATATAACAAGACTTCATCAGATAAAATTTTTATCTGATGAAGGCTCGTTATATGTTAAGCCGAAACGCGTAATAAAGCAAGAAATTATTTTGGAATAATTTTCCATCCCTGTGATCCCTTTGGTAGCGCTTCAATTCAAACCAGAAAAAAAATTTTTTATCCTGAAAGAAGGAAAGCAACAGGAACTTAGAGTCTAGTGGCCATTGTAAAAATTGCACAGATTCTACTCATATTTTTAATGCAGACTGTGATAAAGAAAAAAATGCTAAAAATATTTTAAAGATACATTTAAAAACAAAAAAAAAAGTTTTTTTTAGTAGCTCTAGCTTAAAATATTCCAATACACATTCAAATTCACTCCTTTACAATAATGCTATTTATGTTATCCTCTAGAGTTAATGGGGATTTATTATTATTTCACTTTGCAGCAAGTTGCTTCATTACCATTTTGGTTTTTGCTTTTCTTTCGGGTAAAAAAGTCGAAGGTTTTGGCAAAAACAGTAAACAAAGTATGGAATGAGAAGAAGTTGAACACACATGCAGGTACTGTGATCACAGCCTTCTCATTCATGAAGGTTAGAAATGAGTCACATATCTATCCATCAGTATTCATAGTCTCACTGGCACTCGGAAGAGTTAGTCATCCTCCAAAAGCTATGCCAGCTTCTGTAAAAAAGGAAATCTTGCGCGATTCTCTCCTCTGACCACTGTGCTCAAGACATACTGTACTTACCGGAAACCTGGACAGTGGTGGAGAGATTTAGATTTGATACTTTAATTATTTCTCTTGGCACATTCAGACAATCATTCTGTTCTTTCAGAATCAAAAAAAATGGATCCGTTATAAACCTTAAAGGGTATATAGAAATAAAAACAAAAAAAAGTGCCTAAACAGTAACAGGCAGGTAATTGCTACCTAACAATGTTGCACCCGGCGCCTTTCTTCACCGAAATAGAGCGAGGTCTAAAACTGTCCTTGCCGGCGATTCTGCAGCATCTGCTGAAGTCTCGAGATGCAGCTTCTCTGCTCTGTTGATGGACGTCACAGCTGATGTCATGCCTATTGACAGCTAGCTCCCACAGATTGAGAGTCGTCTCTCTGCTGACCATCAGTATGATGTCGGCTGTCCCACCTCTTTTACAGCGTAGAGCAGAAAAAAAGCCTCTGCTCAGTTGATGAAGCCATTGTATCGCCAGCAGGAGCAGTCTGCACCACTCTATGTCAGCAGTGAACAGCACCAAGAACAGTAGGAAAGTATGTAGCAACAACCTGCCTGATAGTGCTGTGCACAGTTTTGTTTTTAAATCCCATATATACATTTTAAGTGTGCCATCAGTTTTTAGTTGCGCCTCAAACTTCATGGCAAAGTCTGATTCATAAAACAACAGATGAGAATAGGCCATGCACTGAGTTTAAAGGGGGTTTTCTGGTCTTCTGATCAAAGTCTGCAGTCCCTCTGTGTAACTGTAGATTTCTCAATCCTGACAGCAGTGCCCACTACACACTGTCAGGATTCTCTGGTGTTGCTAGTAAGAACAGGTGGACGCTTGACTGCAAATATGTGATTGGCATACGTGTGGTCACAAACTTAAAATTGACTCGCTCAATACAAGGGACTTGAGCAAGGCTGAGCATATCAAGTTGGAAAGTGTATGCAAGTATGCAAATAACATACTGACCGCCCGCTCTCGCTGGCAACACTGGGAAATCCTAACAGCATGCAATCCGGTACTTGCGGCTGTTGCAGCCGTGTAAAATAACCGCAGCTAACCGCGTTTTTTTTTCACAGCCGCAAGTGCCGGATAGCGGCAATACCGCACTTGCTGAAAGCCCCATAGACAATGCATGGGGCTTGCCGATAACGTACCAGCAAGTGCAGCTGTTAGGCGGCACATGCAGCAGATGTGTTTTTTTATCCGGATCGGCTGGATCCAGACAAAAACAATGATGTGAAAGGGGCCCAATCTCCATAAAACTTTATGAGCACCATCAATAGTAATCTACTAGCTCGGTAATGGGAAGAATGGTATATCTACAGATTTTACTATGAATACTAAGTGAAAACTCATTAGAGGAGGAAAAGGAAGCACATTTCTCTAATAAAGTTTTATTGCAGCTTTTTTATCTTTACTTGTAATATTGATATATGAAAAAAATTAAAATAACAGTTACTCTTTAAGGGGTTCATTGGAATCGGTGTACACCCTTTTAGTGCAATCACGAGTTTTATTAGACAGGACTTCTCCCTCACTCATTTAGAGTGGGGTGTGGCTATAAAAAGCTTCATTATGTCTGAAGGCAAGCTCAAGTATTAAAACGAGACCATTGATTATATTGTGAGATGTGTAATGCTTCACTTGTCCTGTCGTGGCGCTGCGGGGAAATTGAACAATTACTGTAAAGTCAACAGATTACTGCCGAGGTTAAAATGTAGATGTCAGCAGAGGGCAATTAATCAAAATCTTATCTTCAGAAACCCTTCTAACAACATGATCGACATCCCCTTAATTTCACCAAGATATTCAATCAAATAATAATAATGTACCATATATACTCGTGTATAAGCCTACCGTGTATAAGCCGACCCCCTACTTTTGCCCCAAAACCTGGGAAAACCTATTGACTCGTGTATAAGCCGAGGGTGGACCCCAGCACAGGTATACAGCCCCAGCAGTGTGGTATACAGCAGCCCCAGAGGTATATACAGCAGCCCCAGTGGTAGTATACAGCAGCAGCCCCAGTGGTATATACAGCAGCAGCCCCAGTGGTATATACAGCAGCAGCCCCAGTGGTTAGTATACAGCAGCCCCAGAGGTGTATACAGCAGCCCCAATGGTAGTATACAGCAGCCCCAGAGGTATATACAGCCCCAGTGGTAGTATACAGCAGCCCCAGTGGTAGTATACAGCAGCCCCAGTGGTAGTATACAGCAGCCCCAGTGGTAGTATACAGCAGCCCCAGAGGTATATACAGCCCCAGTGGTAGTATACAGCAGCCCCAGTGGTAGTATACAGCAGCCCCAGAGGTATATACAGCCCCAGTGGTAGTATACAGCAGCCCCAGAGGTAGTATACAGCAGCCCCAGAGGTAGTATACAGCAGCCCCAGAGGTAGTATACAGCAGCCCCAGAGGTAGTATACAGCAGCCCCAGAGGTATATACAGCAGCCCTAGTGGTGTATACAGCAGCCCCAGAGGTATATACAGCAGCCCTTAGGTAGTATACAGCAGCCCCAGTGGTGTATACAGCAGCAGCAGCCCCAGGGCTGTATACAGCAGCAGCCCCAGGGCTGTATACAGCAGCAGCCCCAGGGCTGTATACAGCAGCAGCCCCAAAGCTGTATACAGCAGCAGCCCCAGGGCTGTATACAGCAGCAGCCCCAGGGGTGTATACAGCAGCAGCCCCAGGGCTGTATACAGCAGCAGCCCCGTAGGTATACAGGCTCCCCATCAAGCTCCAGGGCCCCCCCTTGCGCGGCAGCCTGTAAAGTAAAATCATACTTATCCTGTCCTGTCACGCTGTCCCGCCGCTGCCATCACGATCCCAGGCTTCATTCAGCGTCTTCCGGCTTCCTGTGGTCGCGGGAAATGACGTCATTGCCCGCGACCACAGGAACACGGAAGACGCGGAATGAAGCCCGGGATCGTGATGGCAGCGGCGGGACAGCGCGACAGGACAGGATAAGTATAATTTTACTTTACAGGCTGCCGCGCAAGGGGGGGGGCCCTGGAGCTTGATGGGGGGGCCTGTATACCTCCGGGGCTGCTGCTGTACTCGCGTATAAGCCGAGGGGGGACTTTTCAGCCCAAATTTTGGGCAGAAAAACTCGGCTTATACGCGAGTATATACGGTACTTATAATCCTGCATCAATAGTTTTAAAGATGTTATCCACTACTAATGTGATCCCCCTTTCTTTTATCCTAAATCTTCCTAACTAACACTTTCCTAATATATTTCTGCTACCTTCCCTGCTCCTGTGATCTTATCTCTAAGATGCTCATAAATACCTTTATAGTTGTTCTAGCTTTGATCTTCTGGTTTGCAGACCGGAATTGGTCCAACTGAGTGGGCACATCACTGGTGGGGGGGTTGGGGCTGCATGCTCAGATTACTGTCGCTCACAGAGAGGCATCCCCACTCTCATTAGTGATGTGTCCAGCTCAGTTGGTCTGATTACGGTCTGCAGCCTGGAAGATGAAAGCTAGAACAATAAAAGGTGTTTACGAGACTCTTAGAGATCAGCTAGCAGTATAGGTAGGAGAGTACGGTATTTTAGGAAACTGTTAGTCAGGTATACTTAAAACAAAAGAAAGGGAATCAGGGAAAACCTCTACAACCTTTCCGTGGTTGAGCTTACAACCACCTTTATTTTTTTTAGAACAGTTACCTTATCCATACTTTTTGGAGAATGCCAGTAAAAGAACGTCCATAGAAAAAAAATTTGAAGACTTAAACACTGAAAAATATGTTCCCAATTATCGTCTCAAGTAACAATGTTAAGCAACAAATTACAAAACTGAAACTCACTCATCAGTTGGTGATTGTTTTTTTTTTTTTACTTACAACAGTTCATCCTTCTTGTGTAAATGTGGGATGCATTATTAAAACACATGCAAAGTGTATAAGGAAGAAACAATCCCATCATCCAGAAAATCAATTGCATTAAAAAAAAAATAATCAGGATATTTAGAAAATTTGCCAAGTGAGTAACTTGGTCAAATTAGCATACAGAATAAAATATAACTTTAAACGAATGGGATAAAAGGGAGGGTTAGTCCTTTTAGAGTTCAGTCAGTGCCATACTTGGGTGCTGCCCTTGTAAGGGTGGAAGCCATATCACAGGGGCATGACAGGGCATATAGAGAAAAATATTTGAACCCCACCCCCACTTTTCATTTGACATTTTATCTAGATGACAGGGGGCTAGACATGTGCCATTATAATACCCTGCTCTCCTTTATCAATGAGAAATTTAAACAAATATTATTTCTACAAAGGTTCCAAAATGTGCATTTATACCTGCAGATTGGAAGCACTACTAAACTGCAGGTCAGCTACTCAGTTTTCTGACTGGTGGTTATTTAATATTGTACACAGGTTAAGTGGCTTCAGAGGTGCACTAAGAGATCTGTAAGGGTACCTTTACACGCCGCTACAACAGGATGGATACAACCCACTACTTCACGTGCACGAGCACGGCCAAACGGTTACAAACGGGAAATGCAGCACCTTTACACGCCGCCACAAGGTGCGCTACGCTATGTTACATCTACAGCTAGATACATCGCCGGGTGTCTCAAGTAGCCATCTGTAGCTTACCTTACCTCATTTACACACCGCTACAACAAGCTAATATGGGCGGACCTGGTGCAGCAGGGACAGCACATAGGCGTGCCACAATTGTGGATTACGAGACGTCCGTACGCTGATAGGACAAAGCAATAACATGATGATTGGGCAGGCATCGCAGGAGGCTGTTTAATACATGACGCTCGAGCAATTGTGTAGTGTGACTGGTCAGCTCCTTAAATATGCCTCCCTATGCAGTGACTACCAATCGTCATGCAGGAGCTTCCTCCAATGATCGCTGAAGGGGCGCGGTATCCCGGAGCCTGTGTCACGCCCCAGCTACATACCAGGTACATCGCCTGGTGTATAGACATCCCTTCTGTAGCTTCTTTACACGCCGATACAGCTCGCTGCAATCGGCTTTGTAGCCACCTGTTTCAGAGCAGTGCTCGGAAACAGATGTATCTGTTGCCGGCTGCCTCCTACCGTCTTCACACGCCGCTACTACGGGCTATATTGACGACGCAAGCTACAATCGTAGCCTGTAGCGGGTTGTATCCATCCTGTTGTAGCGGCGTGTAAAGATACCCTAATAGATAGTTCAGTGAGCATAGACTGCCATTGTTCTCGGCAGCGCAGATTCTGTTTACATAGGATGATGTGCTGTCGAGAATGATTATTGCTTGTGGAAAACAAAAGCGTTTTGCTAGTTCATTGGATTATTGGCAGCCTTTTTAGACTGCAGAATTATTGTTGTAATCATTCTGCAATGCTAGTCACTACTCACGGGCTAGCCATGAGGCGGGGAAGTCAAGAAATCAAGGCTCAGATACCTGAGGGGCTAGCAATAAACAAAGGGGTGAGACAAACGTGTAGTCGGGTCACAGTCTGAGGTCAAAATTCCAGAAAGGACAAAGAGGCTAAGCAAATGGATTGTCAGAGCAAGGTCCAAGGTCGGGTAAACAATAGATCTAGCTAAAGAACAACAGGTACACAGACACCACCAAGCTAAAGCTACAACTGGCAGTAATTGAAGGCATAAAGTAAGCTAAATAGCCAGGTAATCAATCCAAACAGTAGACACATAGAGGAAAGCTTGCACGCCCCAATCCTGAATGGATGGTAGAGCTGTCTATAACATTACTGACAGCCCAGCATGCCCCTGTTCAAGATTGAAATGCTGAATTGTCACTCTGTGTCCAGACAGAACAGTAGCAGTAATCGTGACAAAATGGACCTATATTTATCCTAATTTAAAAAAAAGGACAGTCCTGGATCCAAGTAACCTAGCACAATGAGGACAAAGGAGTTTTATATTTAAATGCCTTTCATCACTTTCCTTTGTGTAATGTGACAGAAAGCTACAACAAGAGGTGATCAGTATCGCCAAATGAAACAATCTTTGAACTGGTCTTTCCAGCTGACATCTCATTATCTACACATGCATAGGGTGTGGTAGAATCAGGTCTAGTTTTCTGGAGGGATAAAAGACAGTAGGATATATATGACTGCTTCCCTAAAAACCTTAACTATATATTTAGAAGCAGGACATCCAGAGCCAAAAACCTGAAAAGATGGAAAGCTGCTAAATGGACAAACAGCCTAAAACCTGCACAGTCTGCATTTTCACCTTTTGCCTTTCGTCTTAAATCAAGGCATAAAGATAGCTGAGAGATCTTCCCAAGGCACTGCTGTGGTGGAAAATAAATCTAGCAGTGTCCTGCTGATTCTAAAGCTTTGTGTGAATGGTTTCATCTGCGCAGATGATGTCACTAGAGCCAAGGTCAAAAATGTGTTATATTGCAAAACTACACTTATCGCATTAAAGTCAACACTTAGGAAAAAAAAGAAAATCGAGAGACTACTTGGCGTCTCATATGGGCACTGACATCTCTGGTAAAATTAAGAAGTGTTATTCATCATGTAAAGGTCTAAAGGAAATAGGAATAAGTTAAAAGGAGAAGAGAAGTACTATTTATAGTTCAAGAAGTCTTGACATGGAAGACAAGTAAAGATCTGGTCGAAAAGAGTTAATCAGAAATGAGGTCACATTTTTATCAGATGCCCGTCAGCACATCTTAAAGGGCCACTCCAGTGATTTTATTTGATTTTTCATTTGTTAGGGATCATATGAGTAAGTGTCATGATGGTATTAACACCGGTCAGCAGCGCTCTGGTCCACTGCGGCACCACATGACTGTATTTGTGACCTGCCGAAACACATTGTGCTTGCTCTATGGAGAGGAGGTGACTTTGATTTTTCTTAATTGAAATTTATGAGACTCAAAATGAGGCTAAACAGCCTTGCTCTGAGTCTCTTACACTTACAATGAGAGAGTAATCTCTGTTCCACACAGTGATCTGACAAGGTACAGATGTGGTCAAAACGGACCTGAGCGCAACTGAAATCAGGAGAAGACTGCGGCTGGTGAGTAAGTTACTACCTCCATTACATTTAAACACATTATATTAAATAATTAATATTAATAATATTAAATAAGTAAAAAAAAAAATCACTGGAGTGAGGCATTTAGCTCAAGAAGAAGAAACTTAAGTGATGGTAAAGGCAAACCTCAACATGGTTATTCTTGATGGAAAGACACCCTAATATGGCCTAACTGCACAGGTCTTAGGACAATGACCCTAGACATACTGCCAGAGCTCTCAGAAATGGTTTAGATCAAAGCATATTCATTTGTGAATGACCCAGTCACAGTACGGACCTAAATCCCATTTTCATCCAATCTTACTGAGCTATAGCAAGTGTGCAAAGAAAACTGGGCACAAATGTCAGCCTCTAAATGTACCAAGCTGGTAGACTTGTAGTAACTGCAGAGAGAGATGGTCCTACAAAGTAATGACACAGGGGGCTGAATACAAATACACATCACAATTTTCAGATTTATATTTATAAAATACTAGCTGGGTGCCCGATGCACATGCATCGGGATTCTAGAAGAGCGAGTCTCTGACTCGCAATGGCCGCTTCGCGGCCAATGCTTCGCGCTGCTAAGGCGACTCACCATGCCCGAGTCGCCTTAGAACTGCTCGCAATGGCCGCTGCGCGGGCATAGCGAGTCGCCTTAGAACTGCTCGCAATGGCTGCTGCGCGGCCAATGCTTCGGGCGTATCCACATGACCACGCTGACTCGCAGCGCGAGCGGACTCAGAAGGGGCAAAAAAAACATTCACAATTATATAATAGATTTAGAAAACCAGGTATCATTTCCTTTACACTTCTGAAATTCTTGCTACTAAGTGTTGGTATCAGAATAAAATTCATTTACGGTACATTTGTTTGTAAAAATGTAGAACAGTATGAATATATTTTCAAGTCATTGTATATCCACATCTGTGGTTACTTCTAGATGTTAAGAACAACCTCCAACAATTTTCTAATTTTGAAAGAATTTGTATGGTTTATTCATATGGATCAACCGGCGACACAATATGACCAAATACGGTAATAAAGTTTTACCCATCAGTGGGTATAGGAAAACCTAAGTAGACGATGCGCACCGAGTGAGCTATACTAGATTGCTCAGTGCTGCCATAGTTCTCTGCAGCACAAATCTCGTTTACAAAGGATGACCAGCTGCCGAGCTCAATTACTTTTTTTTTTGTGATGCGCAAAAGATCATTTCACAAGATTTTATCAACACTCATTCGAGAATATCTTGCTGTGTAAATGCAGTTTTATTTCACAGCATTTTTTCCACACTTGCCTAGAACGTTTGCATAGTGCTGTACAAAAAAAACAACTAATTTTTCCAGCTACACAGCCTTAAAGGGACGCTGTCAGGTGATTTTCAGTATGATACTACTATTACCCTTGAACAGGGCCTGGGCAGACCTTTTAAAAACATGTCAAATCATTATTGTACTGTTTGTAGTTTCCATGTTATCAGCACTGTCAGACCCTGCAGAGAGCTCCTGGATTAGTCCTGTCCCATTATAAGCTGAGACGATTAGTCCTGGCTGTATAAACTGTCATGTAATTATGCACGCCTTCTCTGCAGCTCTCTCCTCCCTCTGCTCTCAGTGCTGTGTGGTCTCACTTTCTGGAGCTACTGTTCTGTTCAGGACACGGAGGTAGAGAGCTACAGGTCTGCCTTTTCTGATCTAGACTCCATTTGTTTCTGTAAAAAGGAATCCCTGCTGTGCTGTGAGAGATCCTGTGTATATCTGATCTGCTGCAAGGAGTGTAGAGAGGAGGAGACTGCCCCCCCCCCCACACACACACACACTGATCTCCTGTGCTGTGACATGCATATTCATCTATGGGGAGGGAATAGCAGAGAACTAAGTGGATCACTCCCTGTGAGTGACAGATGGTGTGATTCGCTTTATCAGAAGTTTCCAGAGGATAGGAGGGAAATATAACTAATAGAAATGCATAAATAGAGTGAGTTTAGAGCGAGGAATTAGAAAATGATAGCAGTTACATATGGATTTTTGACCTGACCATTTTCCTTTAACACCTTAGCAACATATATCATACTATGTACATCATATGCTGTCCCCATGCAAGCCAGCATCTTTCACAGCAGATGATGGCTGATTTAACAAAGGAATCTAAGTGACACATCATTGGATTCAGGGCCTATTTGCCTACATTATGCTGCTCTCATATGAGGTAGCAAAAACGTTCTGACAGATTCACTTTAAGTATAAAACTCCACAGAGCAACTGTTTTTTTTTATTCCCAAAGATTAATTTTAACATGCACGTACTATTATGATCAGGGCTGTGGAGTCGGTAAATCAAACCACCGACTCAAACTCCGACTCCTGAATTACCCTGGTTCCGACTCCGACTCCTTTGACTCCGACTCCGACTCCTTCAGTCATGGCTCGCTTTTAAGTGATAAAATTATTGTAGGTCAATGGTAACATTAGGATTTAATCATTATAATGACATAATAATCAAGATATTTAGATATAACATGATAATAAATCATAATAATAATATTCAGCACATTCTGCATTGAACTACTATTATATATTTTAGGAGTCGGAGTCGGAACATTTTCTACCGACTCCAACTCCGACTCCACCAAAATGGGCAGCGACTCCGACTCCACGACTCCGACTCCACAGCCTGATTATGATACAATATTATATTCTACTGCTCTCAGATAGCCATACATTTCTGGAATATGAGCCTTATATCTTACATAAATAATAGCCCACTTTCCTAGAATTACTTTAGGACAATTACAAACACAACCTAAAAACATGTTGAAGTCTTGGATTTATAGTTCTTACTTAGAATTATTGAAATCATAAACTGAGCCCGTAGTGTTAAACACTTCCAAATTTCCTGCGCTACAATACGAAGACTGATGTTTATTCAGCGCCTACAATAGAATTTTATTAAAGGCATCAAAATAATATGTATTCACCAAGAAACAGGATCACTCAGTCCAAGCATATGATCATGAATCATACACATTAAATATTAAAATGGTTATCAAAATGTTTGATATTTGGAGCAGATGTTCAAGTAAAAAACAGACTGTGCTGAAGAATATATGACATTTTTGTGAGTAATCAAACACTAAAATAATGGCATTTATGTAATTCACTTCTACAAAACTGTCTCGTTCATATCTAAAGGGCAAAGGCAAAACACAACATAAATTATAGAGAAAGGATTGTGCAAAAAAAAAGTTAGAGATTCTTCTCGCTTAAGGCTGCTGTCACATCATGATTTTTGCATATCCGTGGTGATCCTTGAATTTCAAGGATCACAGGACAGATGCCACATGGATGCCATGTGGAAAACACGGATCAGTCAGCAGTTAGGCTGGTTTCACACTGCATTTTTTTGCAATCCGTGGCTTTCCGTTGTAAAACAGACAGCCACGGATCCAATTTGGCCCTCATGTATCCCTATGAGCATGTATTTGTGCTCTGTTGCCGTCCGATTTGTCACTGATCTGGTTTTGGTCACAGCGGACCAAAACGGACAGAATCGGATCAGACCCGGTCCGTGGCAATTAACATGGGGGCCTATGGAGCACGAGTACGGGAAAACATCGGATCATTTCCCAGACCCGATTTTAGTGAACTGAGTATGCTCAGTACGCTAAAACTGCTATTTACCGTGTAATTTCACTTCCGAAATTAACTAAAGCAAGTGTTAAAAAAAAAATATATATCTTCACCTCTCCAGCGTGTGTCCCGCGATGCGTGCCATCTAGTTCCGATGGTTTAGGAACCTGGAGGGCTGGGGGCTACCCGATCAGCTGATCGGTCACATGACCGCATCAGCTGAGTGGTTTAAATCTCCCGCTGGCGAAAACCGAGCGGGCGGGAGATTTAAACCGCACAGCTGATGTGGTCATGTGACCAATCAGCTGATCGGGTAGCCCCCAGCCCTCCAGGTTCCTAAACCCTTGGAGCTAGATGGCAAGCAGCATGGGACACACGCCGGAGAGGTGAGGATCTTTTTTTTTTTTATTTTTAACTCTTGCTTCACTCACGCAATGTATGTATGTGCCCCGCTTGCCTGTACTTTGCAGGTTCAGGCTTTTCTGTGTCCGGATCCGTGAAAATCACGGACCCAGACACAGAAATGGCATCCGTAGGCCACATCCGATTCGGTCCTTTCCTGTCTGTGGGGTCCTGCAAAAAATAGGATCCCCACGAGCAGCAAAAAAAACGCAATGTGAAACCAGCCTTAGCAGAGATAGGGCTGTACCTTGCTTCTGACCATGCGCAGTACAGCAAACCAGATCAGTTTTCTGGGTCCAATTGCTTGACAGATCCATTATGATCCGTCACCACAGAGCTACATGCTATTTGAAATGGGCAGCAATGGACATTTTTGACCATTTCTGTCCGATTTTTTCAAGGCAGGCCTAAATCGGAACAGGTTCCGATTTTGGGGACGGGAAAAAAATCTGACACAAACGGATCCATCACAAAACTGACACAATCAGATGCCAATAAGGACCAATCTGTGCACATCCATACCCATAGGGATACATGGAGGCCAAATCGGATCCGTGGCTAATCGTTTTACAATGGATAGCCATGGATGAACAAAAATCACGATGTGAAAGCAGACTTACCCAAAACATATCTGGCCATACCCCTAAGGGAGATTCTAAGAGTGTCCCTACTGATTGTGCTGGGAAACAGGAGCTCTATACAAGCACCCTGATTATTAAGCATTGTTCGGTACCAAGAAAAAAAAAAAGAAATCACTACATATGCAATTCTGCATGATGTCACATTGATCCCATGGTACCAGACAAGGGTTAATCACTAGAACAGGGCTTATATTCTGATGTTCCTTACCATTTCAAGAATGAAAGAAATGGCAAAGTCGAGAATATGAAATTCCCTCCATTAAAGTGGGTATTCGATGCGTTTATATTAATGGCCCAGCCTTAGGATAGGTCATCGATATCAGATCGGTGGGGGGGTGACACCCAGCACCCACAGCTTATCAGTTGTTCTCAGTATTGGCTGGATGAGATCAGTTGTGAAGCTGCACAGAAAAGCTCCATCAACTGTACAGTGGCCGCAGCAGGGTACTGCACATCTGCCTCTATTCAAATAAAAGTAAATGGATCTGCAGTACTCTGTTGCAGACACGAAATAGCTGCACTGGCCCGTTCCACAATGATCACATACAGCCACTGCCAGCACCTGAAACCAGGGCAGTGGAGTCGGTAAGCCAAACCACAGACTCCAACTCCAGCTCCCTTATATACGGCTCATGCTTAAAGGTACCTTTACACGCCGCTACAGAAGGTTAGAAACAACCGGGTGTTTCACGTGCACAAGCACGTACCAACGGTTGCAAACGGTACCCAATACCACCTTTACACGCCGCTACAAGGTGCTCTACAGAAGGTTTAATCTATCTCTAGATGCACCGCCGGGTGCCTCAAGTTACCTTCTGCAGAGCACCGTCCCTCATTTACATGCCGCTACAACAAGGTAATATGGGCGGACCTGGGGCAGCAGGGACAACACATAGGCGTGCCACAGTCCATCACGCCGCGCCCAAACGACAACCATTGGCCAACACAATAGTGTTCTGATTGGGCACGGCACGAATCTCTAATGCTGAAGTGACAGCTCATCTTAGATGGCGGAGTGTGAAGGGAGAGCCAATCGTAACGCAGGATCTTCCACCAATGATAGTTGATGGGGCGCGGTATCCCGGAGGCGGTGTTATGCCCCAGGTAGATAACTAGGTGTCGAAAAAACCCTCCTGTTCCTTGTTTACACGCCGCTACCATCGGGTTGAAATCAACCTGTTTTAGAGCACTGCTCTGAAAAAGGTGCCGAAAGTGACGGGTGGCAACAAGCTAGTTTACACGCCGCTACCTCGGGTTGATTTGACGGTGCAAGATACATTTGTCTCCGAAACCCGGTTGTTTTCAACCTTCTGTAGCGGCGTGTAAAGGTACCTTAAGTGATACATTTATTGTAGTATAATGGTAACATTAGGCTTTTAATCATTATGATGATACAATAATCAAGCTATTTAGATAGAACATAATTTATAATTATAAAATTATATTATAATTTAAAACAATATTCAGAACATACTGCATTGAACTACTGTAACCAATTTATTATATATTTCATGAGGTGGTCCATTATATACCTACTCTGACTCCACACCCTTCCCCGTTACAATTGATCGGCTGGGAATCTGGGCTTTATACCCCCAACAATCTGGTATTGGTGAGCCATCGTAAGGATAGGCCATCACATCAATATAAAAGTAATGGACAACTCTTTCAATTCTCTAGTAGACTAATAATCAAGCACTGTGGCATAAATCCCTTTAAAATATGAACAAAAAAGCACATTCAATATGTTATCTAACTTGCTGAATCCTTCCCTTTCTGTGAACATGTGTGATTTTTTATCAAAGACCTCAAACAATTAAATTGTATTCAAGGCAATACTAGATCCATCAAATTCTCTCCTTGAAAAGAATATTATGTAGGTGTTAAAACCACATTTTGATGGTCAGGAGCCCAAAGTAACAAAGTTCTCAGGTGCAGTGAGGGAAGTAAAGTAGTTTGGTCAATCACCACCCTCCAAACTCCAAAATGTAAAAAAAAGTCTGGGAAGAATCAAACAACAGGAAAGAAAACTACCTTAGGCCTTACGCATGCAGAGAGCCATGTGCACAGACACTGTATGAAGATGTATACTGTGGCGTATACACACACCTAGGGGACTGCTTGGCCGCTCATTAGGCTCATGAAACCTCCCAGAGAACTGCTTGGGCGCAGAAAACTGTGCCCCAACTGGGTCTTCAAGTAAAACAAAGTCCAGCAGTTTATTATATATCCTCATAATCTGCACACAGTATACAGGGCAACCAAGAACAGGACAGGTACACTATGTCAGGCTGTCCCCTCTGACTGGAACAGACACCTGATTAGTCCATAACAGCAAACACTGACCTTTAGTCCACCAAAGGGGTTGCTGGCTACAGTCTTTAACTGGGAAATGCCTCCTCAGTTATTGCGAATGCTGGGAAACCACCACCCTATTCCCAGGATCTTTCTGCTCCTGTGGTGAGAGGACCTTTCATGACCTCACAGCCCATGTGACTAAGAGGAAGTCTGCATATCTGTGTTCTGTCACACCCACAGAAGGATCCAGGTTAGACAGCCACTCCCCTGGCTTCCAACCTGCAGCCCCAACACATCTAATGTTGTACCAGAGCCCTGGAACCGCAAGTCCCAGCACCAACACTTGTGGGGCAGTCAAACGCTGCACCACAATACATTCACACTTATTAACAATGAGAAAAGGTTTGAGGTTTTTTTGTTTTTTTTTACTGGAGTAAACTGCATAGAAACTGTGGGCTCTAGAGACTGTGTGGCTCAGAAATAGGATCTATAGGTATTCATGTGCTGTCCTGTCTAAAGCAGCTTGTCACATTTTCTTTTCAGCTTTAGACTTTACTGGAGGACAAAAGAAAAAACTACGTATGAAATCAGAGGCAGAGACCCACTTTAAAAATGTATGGGTTTTCTATTACACCATTATTGTATACAGTCACAGTGGTCTCTTATGCCTTGGAGACTTGTAACAGGTTTTGGACCCGAGTCGAGATTTAAAGTGTTTTCCTTTTTTTGGTCCTTTATGGGTTAAGGTCTCTTTTGCTGCTAGCAAGCTCCTTGGTGTTATATTCAGGTATGGCTACTCTGTGACCACTCCCATCTCCTTCAAATAGTCATATAACCCATTAGCTAATGCTGGTGATTGAATCTCATTCTTTGCAAGCCATCTGGGTGAAAGGAGCTGTTAGTGAACAGACCAGTGCCAAGCCGTCTGCTGGCTAGGAATGTGGCTGTAGCTGTGAAGTCCCTGTTTATCCTTTGATGTTTTCCTCTGCATGTTTTCTTTCCCTTCATGTTGTATTAGTTCATGGTGGGACTAGCGCTCTCGCCGGCCAGCTCCCCAGTTAGGGATAAGAGCACACGGCTAGCAAGGGATTAGGTATCCTGCTCAGTGACAGGGTGGAAGAACCTGTATATGGCGTATAGGGAGATCAGGGTAAAGCCTCAGTTGAGTGCAGGAGGTGTCCCTTGCCCCGTTCCCTTACAACAGGGCCTGCCAATGTTATTGTGTCCCCGATGTTCCCTTTGTGTGTTCTGTGCCAGATACCCGTTGATCCATGCGCCAAAGTCACATGGTGCATTCGGACACATGCAAGTGCATGTGTGACATATACAGACTTATGTTACACATATGGATGAGGCTTTGGAGTTGAGGCAATTGTACGGATATAAGGGTTCGTCTATGTTCAAAATGACTTTTTTAAAATGTGGATCCTCGCCAAAATCTTCCTCTAAAACTCTTGAAAAGCTCTTTTATTTCATTACTATGGAAAATGCAGATTTATGTTTCTTCTTTTTAAGTTTTCTTTTGCTTGTCTCCTGAAGGGGTTTTGAAAAACATCAGGTGGAAACAAGAAAAATACAGGTCCTTTTTTTTTCTTTTTTCAAAAGGATCCTGTAGGAAAGTTTTCTAAACTATGCACTGTCCAACTCAAAAAGGCTGCAGAGAAAGCTTCAGGAAGAAAAAAACATCCAACACGCATCAAAACTACGTCGGGTTAAGCAAAATCTCAAAAAACTCAACAAAACAGGAGAATTTACTGAAGTGGTTACTGCTTGAAAAAGTCTTATCTAAAATGGGTGTATAGTCTTGTAAGTTCTAGTTTAGGTTCTGCCTTGCAAGACATGTCTCAGACTAATACCATAAATACATATAAGATAAAGTTGTCCTAAAGTGCCAACCATCTAATGTGTATGTGGGCCTCCTGACCCTCACATCATCTGTCTGGGTTTCTGGTAGAGGGAAGGAATGGAAGAAAGCGCACGATCTAAATGTAAATGTATAATCAGATCGTAGTGGATGTGGATGGCAATCCTTTTTTAGGTCTTGTTCACTTGCGTATGGGTCACTAGGGACCTTTAGGTTATCCAGGCGTAGATTTCCTCAGTAGTCGGTATGCTGCAAATCCCTGTAGCTAGTAAGTAGCTCAGACACGAGTTACTAATAGGAATATGGATCCAATTAGAGTTTTTTACCAGGCTATTTGCGCTCCAGAGGTCTGTGATCCAAAGCTTCTTATAATTTCATAAGAGTTTTTTATTTCATAAGAATAGCACATACAACGCGTTTCGACAGTAAAATATGTCTTCCTCAGGTATATTCTAACAATACCTGAGAAGACATATTTACTGTCGAAACGCGTTGTATGTGCTATTCTTATGAAATAAAAAAACTCTTTATGAAATTATAAGAAGCTTTGGATCACAGACCTCTGGGAGCGCAAATAGCCTGGTAAAAAACTCTATTGGATCATCTGTCTGGGGAGAGAGGAATCGGGTTTGCTAAATTACAACTACCAATCTTTTTTTTTCCTTGACAGATAGATGGTCACCATAGTTATCTGGCACTGGCTTACTCAACGCTCCCACTGAAAGTATCTACACAGTCAGTCAAGCCAACCTTGCTGGTTTATGATGGGCGTCACAAAAAATAGCTGCCAAGAAAATTAGCATTCTCCTAACCGTTAATCTAAACTATATGTGCTCCTCAAGGGAGGTTCCCTGGAATGTATTACTGATGACTTATGCTTGGGATAGCTCACCAATATAAGATCAGCAAGGGTCGAACATTTGTTACCCCCACCGATCAGTGGTTATTACTTCAGTAAGCTCATATGCAGCTCTCTTCAACTGTTGCAACACCTTGAGATATCAGCTGATTGGTGGGGCTGATCGGTGTCGGACCCCCAACAATCTCATATTGATGACCTGTCCACAGACAGGTTATCAATATTAAACGCGCGTGACAACCCCTTTAGGCATGTCTGGCCTTTTCCAAATTTGTGATTCTTAAACTAAGAAAATAGATCAAGGCAAAGATTCTCATGTCGATCAGCTGAGAAATCTTTTTAAGCAAGCTTTTTTATTTGCACTTTTAATTAACCCCTTCACCCTCACATCAAACATAGCAAGCTGAAACACATAAGAAGATTTCAACTTTAATGGACTTGATAACACTATCATTAATGCATAGCCTCTCAGACCGTTACGTGGCGGCCCAGGAAAATCCTAAGACATCTTCGCTACCAAATTCTCCGTTCTTGAATCTGCTACTTGAGGACGATAAGAATTTAAATATTAATAAGGGTTAAACTTTAATTATGGTTTATTAGCTCAGTCAATTTCCTTTTTCAAGGCAACTTAAGCTCAGCAGAGGTTCATCAGACTCTTATCAGACTGCTAAGAATAGGAAAGTCTAGCTATACATAGGTACCACTTTTCAGAAATGCTGAGCAGAAAATAAGAACAAGTCTGAGCTAATAAGCCTTATCTCGACATGATGCCTTCACCTCTGCATTAAACATATCCATATAATGGACCCACAACTGGGAAATTTGTAGATGTGATGTTATCACTACTGCAAGCTAAAAATGTCACTTTGCAATTTTATTTTTGTATTTTCATGGACAGAAGTCAGTATTTTAAATCTTTCACTCTAGCGTCTTGTTTTTTTTTCAGCACTGGAGTGGCACTTCAACGCAAAGTCCTCTGCACCCTGTCATATACTCACCCATCGGCGGGTTCACATGTCACCAGCACAGCTATGGAAGTCAGACATTACATTAGAAGGTCTCAATGTAACTATGAGAGCCAGGATAAGGCTCCCATAGAATGTATTGGAAAGTGAACTCCGGCGCGCTCCATGACACACCCGGAGCTGCCGACAGGTCACAAATCACAAGGGACCAACCTGCGATGGTAGAAGATGAAGCCACCGGAGGGTGAGTATAAGACAGTGGGCAGGGGACTTCACTTTAACGCACCATTACACTGAAGTGGTGCTGTAAAGCCACAAATACCTATTATCATACAACAGAATTTTCTAATTGACTCTCTGTGCTCAGGCTCAGCAATATATTTCATTTTATTACTGGAAACAATAGCTACATTTTTGGATCATTTTAGGCAAGCTGATAAAAGTTTTAGCAATATAAAATTTGAAGGGCTTGGATCTGTTAGTCTATTAGAGAGCTCCAATTTTATCATCTGTATGGACACCATTAATCATGCAAAAATGCATGTAAAAAAAAATAAATAAAATAAACATTTTTTACTTCTCCTATATGTATGAGTTTAAATCATTGTATACACCCTGCCGGAGTTATCTTGTTTTGCAGGTTTCGCAAAATAGAAGTTAAAGGGACATTCTCATGCTCAATCTACAGGACAACGCCGCTCCTCTATGTCTTGACTTCCTGTTTGCTGATGTGGGTGCACCCTAGAATGATTGACAAATTGGACCTAGGGCACTGAGACACCGCTGGCCTAAACTGTCCACTCTCCAATGCTTTAAGCAGTGGAACACATTAGCAGTGAATCTAACTGGATTAAGCAAATGGCCATATTTAGAGCAGCAATTACAAGCCCTAGATAAAAGAGCTTATAAGCGCTGCTATGAGAAAGTCCATAGAGGTTTACAGACTACAGAGGAAGCCAGTAAGCTATAACATTTCTCCGATTTTCAGATCAGGACTTTTAATAAGAGGTAAATTAAAAATGTGCTAATGTTACAAGCAAATTGCAATTTTACGCATTTAGAATGATGATCTTTAAAGAGAACGTGTCAGTTGATTTTTCTACCTATGTTTATGTGCACACAATGTCTTTTTCAGGTAGAATTCACCTAGAATTAGGCTGGAAATGCACCGCAAAAATGTAAAAACTCCACTGCTGTGCAAGTTTAGTCTTTTATTATTTCTTTCAAAGACTTCAAAGCTGTGAAAACTGTGAAGTAACATGTTCATTCTTTGGGTGGCTTTCCTTGGAAGCCTCCTGTTCACTTAACTTGATGCTACAGGAAAAGGATTGCAACACAGCCGCCAGAGCCACTGGCTTTTTCCTGAAAACTCTCTATGAAAAGAGAACTCTGGCAGTGCTGCCATCAGATTAAGGGTGTTGTGTCCACATACCAATGAACCAATATATTGCTTTGCAACAGTTTCTTAACATGCTGCAAGAGTTGGCGTGGAATAACATAAGTGTTGTGTGGAGACACCAAACCAAGCCGGCGGCTATGGAACTCAACCTAAAAGACACCGACCTACTGACTCCAGGGACAATAGATTTATATTACATACCCCATTATAACTTATTTTTACATAAAGCTAAACTGCAGTTTCTACAGGAACATATTGAGAAAATGAATGCAGTGTTATAGCTATGGTAGTATTCAGGCCCTAACACAGAGATAGGTTTACTTATAAAAATTAATTTCCTTTAAAAAAAAAAAAAAAAAGCAATAATTATGTCATCAACTTTGTCCTATCTTGCAAGTCACCAAATCTACCGTCCTGAATATTGAGTTTTCCAACATTAAAATATATATTCTTTTTATTTGGATCTTTTTACGCTAATGTTCTGGCAAATATTAAGGTTGACAACTATGATATTGTAAGCATTCAAAGTGATATAAGATAAGTTTTTTCTTAAGATGGTCTATAGATTCAGATTCGGACAGCTGTCTGGGTTTCTATTTTCCCGTGACACGCGCGAAACGAAAAAACGTGCCAAGACATAGCATTGAATAGCGCTCTGATTGTGCAATGCAAAGCTCGCCACCTGCTATCCTAGTTTAACTGAACATCTGACTGCAGTGTACACGAGAATTACAACTAAAAATAAGTCTTCATCTACGATTTATTAATGAGCTCAGTTCAACTAGGAGAAAAAAAAATCTAGAAACAAGTTACAGCAGCAGCGCCCCTGAGAGTCCTTGTTATGCAGCACAAGCAATCCAGGACCAATGCTATCTCTATGAACATAGGTAAAATTCTGGGTGAGGCGAACCTAGAAAATGGCTGGATGAGTTTAGGTCTTCAAGGGCTGTTAAGACTAGAGATACAGCTATTATTAACCCCATACATGAAGAGCAGATGTGCACACTATGTATGGAGAGGGCTTAGGAGCGCAGCTCACTTCATACAGAGTGGGTGCTGGCTGTTGTCATGGGGCGTAACCAAGAGGTTACGTTGTCTTCACTAGAACTACGGATGGTGAAGTTTGGCATGTGCTGGATGGTAGCCGCTAGATGTCACTCCAGAGCAGTCCCCAGTACTGTGGCAGCTGACCCCAGTGGTCAGGAATACAGGTATGGACTAGGTACAGGAAGGACAACTGGAACAGTTTGGAAGGCAGATACTGAATGGATGGCAGCAAGGTAAAAAAATTGTGAGACATCCAAAAAAACAAACCGAGGTAAAACAGGAAAACTACATTCAAGACAGGATACTATCCAGGTGAACCAAAAACTATTTCTGGCAGCTTGCAGCAGAAAGCTGAAGATATTAGTAGGGTGTGGTGCTTTCCAATAGGCTGAATCTTAGGGTTAATGACTTCAGCTGATCAGCCCACACAGACCCACCCATTCTGTCAGACTGTGAAGCACTGCAGGTCCCAGCCACTCTAACATTAGTGGATGAGCAGAGCCTGCACTCACCAGAGATTCTGGTTCTGATTTCTCAATTACCAGCACCAACTACAGTGTGAATACCATGGTGCCTGGTGACAGAAGCAGATGTCAATGGGGAAGCCTCTGGTGGGGATGTGACACTCAACAAAAGTGATTTTTTGGCTTCTGTCAGGTAAGTAAATACCTATGAATCATTTGAAGCACATTATACAGTGAGGCACTTTAGACACCACGTGCCAAAAAAGCCTAAGCCATTGATCACACAGATATAAAATGACTTGTTTCAGATATCACATTACGGATGGGAATGTGATTGGCTGGAAAGGTAATTTTAAGCTGCTAAAGCTGCAAAATAAATTATGATTACTTATTGTAATGCTCTTGCTTTTTCCATCTTATGCACAAATGAGACAAAATGAAAAGTTTGGCCACCAAGGTAATCTGTTTGAATTACCTAGAAGAGGAGGATGAAGTGCTCTGTCTTTATGTTTGTTTAACAAATCAGGTCTTCAATCTTTCCATTTAATGGGCAGATCACGGTACAATGATTAACAAGGTGAAAATGAAATATTAAAGCCAAATTGCTGACTTTAGTGCTACAAAGTCTTATTTATAACAGTTTCCAATTACTAAGAGGAAAAAGCAGCTCTCGGACTTGTAGCTATTAATAATTGAGACCACTATCTCACTATTACCATTTTTCAAGATAAGAAGACACTGCACCACAATGTGATTAATTGAACGGCAGCTAGGAAACACAATTTATTTACAGCTGAAGATCCTTTAACCAAGTGTTAACATTTCTGACAGAGCCGACCTTGGCCTACACGCACTGCTCACCATTCATTAGAAATGGGAGATGGGACTGAGGCCATTTGTGCTTGGAGGACCAGACAGACCTCTCTGTGCCAATAACTCCTTCCACGAGTTCAAACGTGTATTTTAATCTCACCTCATATCATTTATGTCCTTTTCTATTCCATTACGATTTGCTTGGGTGCATATATATGCACGGAATCCATCATTTTAACTTTGTAATTCAAAGATCCAGTACAGAAGTAGATCTATTTAAATTATCCACCTGCTTTTTAAGAAGATTCCACATATTTCACTTTTCACAATGCCCGTTAACCTTAATTATTAGAGTTAAGCAAAAAGATTAGAAGAGCCCTGGTCTAATGGAAACTCGTGGCTGCCAGACCAGCTGTACAAATCACTTCTAACTCTACGCTATTACCAGCATCTTTGCTGATTAAAAGGCTTGACACACTGTCAGTATTGTGGTATGATGCCTACTAAACAAAAGAGGCACCGGGGATCTTGGGATCTAGGACAAGGTTCATAGCGCTCTATCCCAGCGACCATTGACTATCAATGTGGTTAATGGACTAAAGTCCTGGGAATATTTTTGCTCAACTTCCTTAAAGGGTTCTTTCTATCGTTCCCCTTTCAGGAGTGCACCGCTTTTCTACTCCCTGGCTTCCTATTTGAAGATTGAAAAACCACCAACATCGGCACGACACTTCCCTGATCTTTAAACTCATAAGGCGTTACGAAGTTTAAAAACCTACATGACAGAAATGTATTGATGCGACTAATTGCAGCTGAAATATCCACCCCGATGACTGCCGAGGTACAAAATCCAAAAACCTAAGTGTCTAAAGTGCTTTTTTTATGATTAATAATTTATTTTTTTTATTAAGCCAGGTTAATGATGCACAGTACATGATCTAAATAACATTAGGGGCGGTTTAAAAACAAAAAAAGGACATGACAGGTTCCTTTAATCCATCGCTTGTACCTTTCATCGTCTTACATTAAGACCTTCTGGTCTGATATGTTTCATGCAGAAACTAGGCTGGGGAAGATTGCTCCTGACCCGGTTGCTGAATTAGCCAATAGTATGGAGGGAGGAGCCCTATGACAAGTAGTCAGAAAAGTGTCTCTGCCTGGTCCTCATATTTTTTGCGATCTATAGTAAATCTCCTTTGCCCTGTATCTTCATTTATTTCTTTATTTCTATTTTAACTCCATCTTACTGTAACCTCAATTCTATATAATTTTTCCAAACTGTTTTGGCATCTGGAACAGACTTCTGAAAGCTTCCAAATTAAGATTGTTAAAATAGAAAAAAAAAAAGAAAAAATATGTTTATAGTAGAAAACTAACTAAATTGGTCATCCCTAATTATATATTTTTTCTCATTAATTAACCAACTGAGGATTTCTCTAAATTGAGAAGTGGAAAAAAAAAAGACACCATCCAGACACCGTAAGAGAAACTAAAGACTCTTACCAGGACTCATGGAGAATCATAGAACTAAGCCGTTATCTCATGCCACATTATCTTACAATTCACTACAGTTACATAATAAACCAGCGTTTAACTTACTGTCATTTTGCCCCTCTTTCTTCAGCATCTGTACCGCGCCGACATATTTCTTCAGCTGCACCTTCAATACCTCGTTTTCCCTGTTCAAACATAATAGGAACACAATGCATCATGCAGTTAACGTACAGGATTTATAGCGAGGCACTCTTAATGCAAACATTTCTGAAATAAGTGACAGATGATTCTATTGTTTAAAGTCACCAATTATCTCCACATAAGGAGGCAGCCACTCTTACACACCGGCCACCGCTCATACCAACAAAGCCCATAAATCATCAAATGTCTCAGAATCCACTCCTGCTTTCAGGGAATTGATAAGCTGTATTTACAGGACTAAGCTTTAGGAAAGGAAGGTTCATTTTACAAAGACAAACTGACAGGGGCATTTACATATTAAAGAAAATTGGACATATTTAGGATCCATACACAATGGGCAGTGATCATCAGTTTAATAGCTTTGATATTACCAAGGTGTGAAAGCCGAACTACATGGGAGGAGCAGGACTTATTCCCTCTATGTTAGAAATAGATGGCAATATATATACCCTAAAATATACACTGTGTTTGTAAGTTTCTTTACAGGGAATCCGTCAGTAGGATTTAGGCCCCAAATTGGTTGTCCAGGACAGTGAAGATGATCTTTAAGTTTTGGGCACATTCAGAATAACAGAGAAAAACTACTTTGAACATTATAATCAAATGGCAAGAAAAAGTCAAAGTGGCGGAAATGCTTTCTCGAACAGTCAAGTTGACTGGTCCCCTTCCAGACGTGATTGAGGTCTTGAATACAGGATACAACGCAATAATCAACCTCGTTCAGCAATTGACAGATATGTAACTGTAGATGAAGCAGTACATCTCCCTTCGATGAGCATGCACTGTACACTGAGGGACCTGTTGATGAACCACCCCATGTGGGATGTCAATCACACTAGAAGGACCAGTGGCAAAGGCTGACTGTTCAGGCGAGCAGCCTATCCTTTTGACTTGTTACTGCTGATAAATATGGTGTTTCAAAATTGTTTTTTCACTGTATAGGTGAATCTGCCAAATATAGATCATCACTGGAAGCCTGTCACTTCCAGAAATTATAGGTTGGGGGCTGTTTAGAGGCCTACATTCTGCTGAGAGGTTCCATGTTAACTTGCAGTATACGTACCCTAGGGGGTACATTGTAAAGGGCTAAGTGATAAGTATGAGTTTACAAATCTGTCAAACATTATGTATTTTTCTGTTACAATGCCTGTGTTATGGGTCATTATGTTGGATGACTTGTAAACAATTATTCATGTCCTACTTCTCCATCTTGAAAAGTCAGAGATATGCACTTTCCTCCAGTTCTCCACATCTCTTGGCATGGGCACAGAGCTATATGCTGCCAGTCAAGTTACTTTGATCACATGCATGTCCAATCTTTCTTTGACTAGAGGGAACTTGGCTTGAATTGCTGAGAAACGTTGCTGTAGAAAGTCCCAATGCCTGAGTCAAGCTGGGAACACTTATTATAATGGAGACCACAATAGTAGTCAAGTTTGCCTAAACTAAAAATCTCTGTAAATTTGTATCATCACATTCTAATTTATTTTAACTTGAACTCATAGCATAAAAGACTGGAATACAATAAAACAATACAAAAACCAACTGTGCACCTGAAGGTTCATACAACATATGACAAGTCACAACTTTAGTTTTTTGTTTTTTTTTACTAGAATCTACAGCAGTATGTGTACACTTCCAGGTTAGGACCAATTAACATGATTAGAGAAATATGTGGCTAGGGCCAATCACCCCTTACACTGTTCCACTAAGTCAAGAGGCAAAGCAGGATGTAAAGGGCCTGTCACACGTGTCAATGTCGTCAGCGATCTGATCGCTGACGACATTGACGGCTGATTGCTGGTGAGCTGTCACACAGACAGACTCACCAGCGATCAATTGACCAGAGACATCATGGAAACGATTTAAATATCGTTTCCATGATGTCTTGCTCCCGCTGCCAGCCTGCTGGAAGCAGGAGCAGCCTGGTCTCCAAGGTAAACTGCGGGTATCTAGGCAGCGCGCGCTGCCTAGATACCCGACGTGTACCTTAGTTACCAGCCTCCTCCGCTCACCGGCTGGTATCTAAGGTACACAGCGGGTAACTAGGGACCCTAGTTACCCGCTGTGTACCTAGATACCAGCCGGTGAGCGGAGGAGGCTGGTAACTAAGGTACACGTCGGGTATCTAGGCAGCGTGCGCTGCCTAGATACCCGCAGTTTACCTTGGAGACCAGCTCCCAGCACTTGTGACAGGCGCTGGGAGCTGGAATATCGCTACTCCCGGTGTCACACGCAGCGATGCTGCGTGTCCACCGGGCGACAATCGCCAGGTTTTAGGACAGGTTCTAAAACCTGGCGATCATCAACCAGCGATTTATCGCTGGTTGATTCACTATGTCACACGCATCAATATCGCTGCAACGTCACGTGCAGCCGATATCGTGCAGGCGATATTGATGCATGTGACAGGCCCTTAAGAGTTGTAGGAGGGTAAACAACTAAGGGAAAGGTACAGTAATATCCCTAAACCTTAGAAACCATTTACAGTCACCCTTATTTTTACCACAATTTATTCATATTTTAGTACAAGAAAGAAAAAATATCAGCTCACCATGGATATCCTTCTCCGAGAATCCCCTTCATAGCATGAGTCGTGGCTTGGCAACCACCAATTATGGAAACCAGAAAGTGGAGATTAACCCAGCGATGGGGAAAAACGGCAGCACGTAGAGGAAAAATGTATAAAACTTCACTTTATTGCAGATCCATAAAAAAATGATCAGGATTAAGGCTTCCATTTTAGCCGAAACGTGTTGCTCTTAACCGTCCTATGGACTGATCTGACTGCCGCACTTTGTGCATTATTTTTATATACATTTTTTAATGGATCTGCAATAAAGTGAAGTTTTATATAACTTTCTTCTACGTGCTGCCGTTTTTCCCCATCACTGGGTCAATCTCTGCTTTCTAATTTATTCATACGGTACAACTGTGTTTATCATTGTTTTTTCTATTGAGTAAGATGATAGCTGTTGCTTTTGGAAAATAAATGAAGTTTGTCACAAGAAGACACAAATATGAACAGGTTGTATAGCAGAGCTGTGGAGTCGTAGTTGATGTCTGTTTTGGTGGTGTCAGGAGTCAGATTCAGGGAAATTCAGGAGTCTGAGTTTGAGTCAGAGGTTTGGCCCTTAACTGGGTTCCCTGGCTCACCCTGCTCCAGGATTTACACCTAAAAATGGAGATGTCTTGGATGCCAAACTTGCCCTTTCTCCTAACCAGCCCTGGGTTAACCACCCTACCTCCACCCAGGGAATGGGAAAATCACAACTTCCAACTGCAAAAGCAAAAGACAGCTCCACCAGAACAACACTTGGCATCCACACAGCTTGCGGTCTGAGCATAGAGTTTTATTGGCAACACAAGCTGGCAGGAAATTTAATTACTTAAAAGTTGAGGGAGCGGTCACCTGATACACACACAACATCCCACCTGCAGAGTCCCCTCAGACACGGAAGCAATACTACAGCAGCTACTAACATTAACTCTGCATGGGCCAATGGAAATTTACTCCCATTTAACTACAGCAGAGCATTTCCCATAGACTGCAGAGCAGTCAAAATGTCATGATATTAATGCCATATTTCCTATCACAATTTGAATTTTCTATATGTATGAGACATGGCACATACAACGTTATCGACCTAGTCAATATTAATTCTAGCCTAAGGAACAAGCCGAATGGCAATTCAAGTGAAAGCGCTGTGTTAAGCACTGTACCAAAATGATGAAAATAGGTATCCTGTGTCTATGGAACCTAATTTTGTCACTAAGAAAACAATATTCACATATTTTAATGTGGCGATGCAAATTCTGGAGATGTTACTTTGAAGTCAGGAGGTGCCTAATTACAAAGGAACAGAAAAGAGTCATTCCACTAGCCTGTTTTATATTTGTATTAACCATATCAAAGAAGGTGGCCGCTCAATGAGGGGGAAAGGGGGGGGGGGACCATTCAATAAATGTGACAAAAGGACTGTCAGCTCTTCTTCCCATGGCCTCGATTCACAACTCATATCAAGATGAGGGTGAGAATATTTTCAGGTAAAGCGTTTTTTTCCTTTTTGCAGCTGCATTTAGTGGGTATTTCCCTTTGGCAAAGGTTATCCATACATTAATAATATATAGACAAACAAATGTAAGCTCACTGTGTATTTTATAAATTTCATTTTGATGACACAGATTTGCTTTTAAAGCAAACCCAGCGCATCTCTCGGCCTAATTAAGGTTCTCCTTAGGGCGTCCCTCTCTGTGGTCTGTGTGTTGATATAGATTTTTCTCTGCGGTTACCTGTGTGGGATAGACATACTCCACTACTCATCATTCTTCTTCAGGCAGAATATGTTCGTATGCGCTGCCTGCAGAGCTGTGGGGTTTGTACGGACTTCCAGCTCATTTTTTTATTTATTTATAAACAAGGTAGATTTTGGTTTTTGTTTTGTTCCTCTCTATTTCCCTTGAGCTCTTTTCTTTTCTGTACATAAGAAACACCGAAATAGCCACAGTGTAATAAGATAGGAAACCACATATAGTGCTGGAGCAAAATAATTTGCTTCGGTCTATACAGAATCATTACTCTATTGTGTATTTTTATTCTATGCAATCACAAAGCTGATTAAAAAAAAACTCACAAAATAGCAAAGGTCACTTTGCGTTATTCTTTTACACACAGTATCTGGAGCCGCCGTGCAGGCCAACCTGGGCACTTAACAATCAATGCTCCACTGGTAAAGCCAGCAAGAAAGTTGTTTTAACGAAAATTTATTGAAATAATGTTTTTTTCTCTCCCAATGCACCTGGACATCTTGAAGTCACTGTGACACTAGCAAACGGATTTCCATTATAAAGCTTTCAGTTACTAAAAGCATTTCGCCAGCTGATCTCTGAGTAGTCTCAATCTGGAGGACCCGTTCACTATCATCATAAATTATCAAAGCTGTGACCTATTCTGTACAAGTCTACGAACAAAAACGAAAAGCGAATGAATTTACTTTTTTTTTGTTTTTAATTAATTAAAACTAAATACTGTATTTTCGGACTATAAGACACACCTAAGTTTTAGAGGATGAATTAGGTAAAACAAAAATGTAAGAAAAAAATGGCCTTGACGCACTGTTGTTGGGGAACGGAGAGTCTGCTGCTGACATTGTTATAATCATAAAATATTATTATTTATTCACTTATATAGCATCATTATATCCACAGCTCTTTACATACATTAGCATAGGGTTAATGTCCCTCATCCTGGTATAGGTTCTCCATCCGGGTATAAATGGCCCCCATCCAGGTGTATATGTCCCACATCCAGGGATATATGTCCTCCACCAGGGTATATATGATCCCCCATCCTGGTATTGATTACCCTCATCATGGAATTGTCATGCTGGACGACGAGGGAGGAAAAGGAGTCCCTGACACTAAGGGCAAAGGGGAGATGGTGACCCCTATAAACAAAAGTGCCGACACCTGGCTCCCCTAACAAACCTATACAGCAGTCTCCCCAAATGTTGCCGACCAGGATGCCTCTTCCCTGTCTGCCCCTCAACAAATCTTACTTAGGGACAGACTGGGTGAACACAGGTCTACCCAGCTAACAACTAAAGGAAAACACAAAGGAGACAAACAATGGGGAGAGGTAGGAACACTTACCAGACGAAGAGAAAGACAGCACACTACACCGGAAATCCACAATGCACTTGCAAAGTAAGGTAGCAACACCACCTCCAAATGCGCTATAACCAGCAATGCATCATGGGAGCCAAAGGGTATAAATAGAGAAAGCTGAAAGGTTGGAAGGTAGGAGACCTGCAGGGGCCTAGAGACCTCCAGCTATCACCAAGCAGAGAAATACCACTTAAAGGGACAGAACAACAATTCAGGATTTTGTCTCTTTGGCCAGACGTTGTGACTTTCTTCGAATGTCCCCCAACAGCCTCATCCGTGACTCCAGATACACCCTTGAAATGAATATGGTCCCCATCCAGGTATATATGATCCCCCATCCTGGTATATATGACCCCCCATTCTGGTATATATTCCCTCATCTTTGTATGTCTAGCCCTCACCCTGGAATATGTCCGGGATCCAGGAATATATGATCCACCATCAAGGTATATATGTGGTCCCCCTTCCTGGTGTATATATTCGCCATCCTGGTAGTATGTTATGGACCTCATCCAGGAATACATAATCCCTCATCCTGTTATTTATGATCCCCCATCCTTGTATATATGGCCTCGATCCAGGTAAATACAGTTGAAACAAGAAGTTTATATACACTATACAAAAAGACACATATGCATGTTTTTCTCACTATCTGACATGAAATCAGAATAAACTTTTCCTGTTTTAGGCTAATTAGGATTACCATACTTATTTATAATTCTCAAATGCCAGAATAATGAAAGAATGTTTTAAGGCATTCTTATTACTTTCTGCAACGTCACAGGTTTACATACACTCAGATTACTATGCCTTTAAACAATTTGGGACAGCCCATATGATGATGTCATGTGTTTGGAAGCTTTTGATAGGTCTATTAGCAACATCTGAGTTAATAAGGGACACACCTGTGGATGTATTCTAATGCACATCTGAAACACACGCTTCATCTGTTCATCTGTACAAACAATTATAAGCAAATACAAACAAGATGGGAATGTCCAACCATCACACAGCAAAGGAAGGAGACAGGTTGTGTGTCCCCGAGATGAACGTGCTTTGGTTCGACTTTTGAAGATGATGGCGAAAGCTGGTAAGATTGTGTCAATATCCACAGTGAAACGAGTAGTGTATTAACATGGGCTGAAAGGAAAGGCAACTCTGCCAGGAAGAAACCCTTACTCCAAAAAAAAAAAAAAAAACATAAAAAAGCCAAATAATTTTTTGCATATGCACACAGGAACAAAGACCTAAATATTTGGAGACATGTCTTGTGGTGTGATGAAACTAAAATTGAACTGTTTGGCCATCAAGATCATTGTTACGTTTGGAGGAAAAAGGGAGAAACCTGGAAGCATAAGAACATCATCCACACTGTGAAACATGGGGTGACAGCATCATGTTGTGGAGTTGTTTTGCTGCAGGATGGACTGGAGCACTTCACAAAATAATGTCATCATGAGGAAAGAAGATTTTGTGGCAATACTGAAGCAACATCTCAAGACATCGGGCAGGAAGTTAAAGCTTGGGTGGAAATGGGTCTTCCAAATGGACAATGAACCAAAGCATTCTGCCAAACTGATTACAAATTTGTTTAAGGATAACAAAGTCAATGTTTTGGAGTGGCCGTCACAAAGCCCTGATCTCAATCCTATTAAAAATGTATGGACAAAGCAGAAAAGGCAGGTGTGAGCAAGGTGACGTACAAACAAGGCTCAATTACACCAGTTCTGTTAGGAGGAATGAGCCCAAATTCCTACTGTGAGAACCTTGTGGAAGGATATCCAAAACGTTTCACCCAAGTCATACAGTTTAAAGGCAATGGTACCAAATACTAACGAAATGTATGTAAACGTGTAACTTAGCAGAAAGTAATAAAAATGCCATAAAATATTCTCTCTCATTATTCTGGCATTTGGAAAATATTATGGTAATTATAACTGACCTTAAACTGGAAAGTTTTATTCTGATTTCACGTCAGTGAGAAAACATGCATGTGTGTCTTTTTATACAGTGTAAGTAAACTTCTGGATTCACATGTATGTCCCCCATTTAGATATACATGTCCCCCATCCAAGCATATATGATCCCCCATCCTGGTATAAATGTTTCCAACCCTGGTATGTATGGCCCCTGATCCTGGAATATGGTCCCCATTAAGGTACAGTATATATGATCCCCATCCTGGTATGTATGGCCCCCATCCTGGAGTATGATCCCCCATCCAGGTACAGTATACATGATCCCCCATCTAGGTATATATTATCCCCCATCCTGGTAAGGCCCTCATCCTAGATTATGGTATCCATCCAGGTATATATGATTCTTCAATCTTGGTATATACACTGTGTGCAGAATTATTAGGCAAATGAGTATTTTGATCACATGATACTTTTTATACATGTTATCCTATTCCAAGCTGTATAGGCTTGAGAGCCAAGTACCAATTAAGTAAATCAGGTGATGTGCATCTCTGTAATGAGGAGGGGTGTGGTGTAATGACATCAATACCCTATATAAGGTGTGCTTAATTATTAGGCAAATGCCTTTCCTTAGGCAAAATGGGACAGAAGAGAGATTTGACAGGCTCTGAAAAGTCCAAAATTGTGAGATGTCTTGCAGAGGGATGCAGCAGTCTTGAAATTGCCAAACTTTTGAAGTGTGATCACCAAACAATCTAGCGTTTCATGGCAAATAACCAACAGGGTCGCAAGAAGCGTGTTGGGCAAAAAAGGTGCAAAATAACTGCCCATGAATTGAGGAAAATCAAGCGTGAAGCTGCCAAGATGCCATTTGCCACCAGTTTTGCAATATTTCAGAGTTGCAACGTTACTGGAATATCAAAAAGCACAAGGTGTGCTATACTCAGGGACATGGCCAAGGTAAGAAAGGCTGAAAAACGACCACTTTGAACAAGAAACATAAGATAAAACATCAAGACTGGGCCAAGAAATATCTTAAGACTGATTATTCAAAGGTTTCATGGACTGATGAAATGAGAGTGACTCTTGATGGGCCAGATGGATGGGCCAGAGGCTGGATCAGTAAAGGGCAGAGAGCTCCACTCCGACTCAGACGCCAGCAAGGTGAAGGTGGGGTACTGGTATGGGCTGGTATCATCAAAGATGAACTTGTGGGACTTTTTCGGGTTGAGGATGGACTGAAGCTCAACTCCCGGACCTACTGCCAGTTTCTAGAAGACAACTTCTTCAAGCAGTGGTACAGGAAGAAGTCGGAATCCTTCAAGAAAAACATTATTTTCATGTAGGACAATGCTCCATCACATTCATCTAAGTAATCCACAGCGTGGCCACAGTTTTCAAGTAAGGCCGGCTTCACACCACGGCCTGATCAGGCTTGCAATGTTTGTGTCCGGGGCATAAACCTGCCTAAATCGGATCCCCACGGATCCTCCCAGATTTGGGGCGATTCAGGGCTCCCTAACATGAGAGTCTATGGCGCTGGATCGCCCCGATCTGACAAAAACATCAGATCTGGGAACCGGACGCTGGCTGCTTAGCGGAAGCTGGTAAACTTCAGCACCATCAGCTGTCCCTGCAAAGATTTCAGGACCGCGGCTAGCTGCCGCTAGCCGCGACCTTGAAATTCCGGCAGCTGCACTCAGCTGCATCCGGCTGTGAACTAGACCGGAGGGCATATTTGCCCTCCGATTCAGTTTTTAGATCGGGTCCGGGGCTATCAGGTTTACACCGGACAGCCCCGGACCTGATGTTGCCGTGATGGAAAACCAGCCTAGCATGGGAAATCAAAAGCTATAATAGCCACCTTCTGCAGCAAGATATATAAGACCATGACCACTGGGTGTATATAGGTCTTTCCCTGAGGAAGCGAGCACTATGAAAGCGAAACACGTGTAGGATGACTGTCCTGTCCTTTTGTTTGTTCTGAACCTGCCTCTCCCACAACGGTGGACAACATGGGTAATTTCATCTCTGACTTTTACACTCTGCAAAATATCCTCTATTTGCCCTATAGAAAACTATGTTTATGCCTTACCCTGATGATTGTTGTCCACAGGCTGTGGTGAGCTATACCAAATGTACCCTGAACTATATGATTAGACATCACTGGTGCTCACTTGGCATTAAAGAGAAATATAGATATGTAACTTCCAAAAAACATGTTTGAGGAAAGTATTAATGTATTAGTCCTCTTATAAAGAATTTTTACAGAAGTTTTTTGGCCTCTGGTATACAATTTCTCTCTATCTGGTCACTGTACCAACCTGGTGTCTCTCTTTTTACTATTGTTCAGAAGGTCCTTATATCAGGTTCCTATATGTTCTATGTGCCCACCAAATGTAACGTTCCTGAAAGTGTTTCTGTAACCTGTATTACTGTACAAAGATTTTATGATGTGTATTAACTAAATAAATTTTTATATACTTTTGCACAAAACAACTCCTCTGTTCTCCTGTTTTTCAAATTGATGTTTGGAGGTGCTATATAAGATTAGCTAATATTTGTAACGATGATATTGAACCCTATGTATTTAAAAATTCTGCAGCACTAAGGCTGCATTCAGAGAAGGTGGCTATAGGCTTTTGATGCCCTATATACAGTTAAATATTCACTTATATAACTGCTTACAGTTTAGAAGACCTAAGACGGGAGGCGGGGTTTCACGCTCCTCCGACCCGCCCCCTCTTGTCAATCAGCCTGGTCGCCTGCTGCTGCCTCCCCTCACAGTCTAGCATGAACGCGCGCCTCCGTTCTCATGCTGCAAAGAATACCTCTGTGTCATTGGCTGCTATGGGCATAAAAGGAGATAAACTCATGGGGTGGCCACCATCTTCCCCTGACCTCAACCCTATAAAAACCTTTGGAGTATTATCAAGCAAAAGATCTATGAGGGTGGGAGGCAGTTCACATCAAAACAGTAGCTCTGGGAGGCTATTCTGACATCATACAAACAAATACAAGCAGAAACTCTCCAGAAACTCACAAGTTCAATGAATGCAAGAATTGTGAAGGTGATATCAAAGAAGGGTTCCTATGTTAACATGTAACTTGTCCTGTTAGGATATTTTGGAGTTAAATAGCTTTTTATTTCAGTGAATGCGACCTTCTAATGCTGCAAATTCAACAAACGACCATTTTCAGTTCTTTCAAACATATCAAATGTTTAGAAACTCTACTGTGCCTAATAATTTGGAACAGTGCACTTAGAGGTTTTTTTTTTTATTTTGAAGATTATACTGTTATCATTGGGAGGTTTCTTCAATAAAATTCTTTGTATACTCGTGATGACGGGTGATGACTTATTACACTGACTGTCATTTGCACTGACCATTTAGGAAAATCAGAGAAAAAGAACATTTGCATAATAATTTGGTGTATGTATGGCTCTCATTCTGGAATATGGTCTCCATCCTGCTATACACTGTACAAAAAAGAAAAAAAGAAAAGCAAATGTACATGTAGAATAAAAATAGATTGATTTGAGCACTGCAAGAATACATAGACTTACAGAATCAATATATAAGGTAACAATCCTTGGACTGAATCACTGTATCTCATCCATGTGATTTCAAGCCCTAGGAGATGTCTTTTGCTATAAATTGTACCTAGTGACATCAATACTGTCAATCTCGTAGACAGGAACACCTGTTATATTGCTTCTTAAAAACAAAAGCTTGGAAAATTGGTGTCTTGCAATAAATGTCATCTTAGATGGCATCATTTAGCTGTTCTAACTAGATAGATTTCTTGCAAAAAGTCCGCAGTCTTGTCATGTCTTTAGACTTTTGTCACTGAAAGAGGACAGGATTGACTACAGGAAAAAAACAAACAAAAAAAAACACGTGTATTAGGAAGGATTCACTAAGGAATCTGCCTCTCGTTTTTTTTTAATTATAGTGTTGAGTATTAATGTACAAGCTGTAGAACAGGGAATCCCATAATAAAATGCCCCTGATCCTGGCAATCTGGTGACTGGATGGGGAAACCAAATACAAATTCTCTTAAAAACTGCTAATTTGCAAGGACAGCAAATCAAAAATTATCCCGGACTCCTCTTGGGTTTATGAGATTAGAACGATATATCAATACAGATCTTTAAGGGCAAGTTAGAAAGTGACATTATTCTTTAGACTTAGAGAGGCTAATCAATAAATGACCCGCAGATTCTAAATACAAGACAGCGCTAGGACGATCAATGGTGTAACTAGAGGAGAATTTTACTATAGACCCCCTGCTTTGTGAAAACATGCCATTTTTCTAGCTGTGAAATCTATTGTCATGGATAGAGCATTGCACAACAATCTTAAAATAGCTAAAAAAAAGTATTTTTTATTTTATTTTAAACATAACTCGTCACTTGCCATACATATGTAACATCTACTTCATATAAATGATGATGTTCTCCTGAATCGAACATTATTTTTCTTTTGATCCTACACATCTCCACTCCCGAGATATGGACAATTCTTCACTAGTTTTTTTTTAGCCAAGTGGGCACCATCCTCAAGCAGATTCCAATGGAGAAGAACTGGGGACTATGCCCACTTGGAAAAAAAGTACTAGGTTTGTATACAAGGAAAACAGGGTGATAGCTAAAAAAAGACGGCACAATTTTATTTAACCAATGCTGTGTGCCTTTTTTTCCTTAATTACCTGTATGTACCTTGGATTTCTAATGTGATTTGTCCTGAAGAAGTAGCAGGATAGCTACGAAATGCATTGACACATAAAATCCATTTATCTAGAATATTGGACGGTCCTGGATGCTTAACAGCAGTGCAAGAAGCACCCTTTGGCTACGTTCACACGTAGCGTAATTCCAGCGTCTTTTTACGCACGCGTTTTCCCCATAAGCGCATCGGTTTCTGCGATTCCCGGCAAAATGAATGGAAATATTTAGGGCCAAAAGAGTTCGCGTAAAAAAAAAAACATGTTAATTCTATGCGCAAAAATGTGCACGCTTCCTCCCATAGGCACCATTATAAGTGCTGGAATACGCATCGCTGTTCAGACAATTCTCTATTCCTGCACCTATAAGCGTGGGTGCAGGAGGAAGTGATATCACACGAGGGCAGGAATAATCCTGTTCCCGTGTGACATGTATATGTACTTTCGTTTTAGTAGTGTATGTACATACACGGCTAAAGCGAAACAAAAAAAAAAAGCAATGGTAATAAAAATAATAAAATAAAATTCTCACCTCTCCGCCGGCTGTCGTGGGATATGAGACGTCCACGTCCGATCGCTGCAAGGACCTGAATCAGCTGACTGGTGGCAAACCGATCAACTGATCTGTCACCTGATAGCATTAGCTGATCAGTTTAAAACCGCCCGCCAAAACCGATTGGCCGAAGTCAAATGGCGCTCCTTCCCTTCAGAGCCCTGCCGAGCGCCCAAACAGTTGTTTATGATCACATATGAGGCATCGGTGTACTCAGGAGAACAAACAAATTTTAGGATGCAGTTTATCCTGTTGCCCATGTGAAAATGAAAAAATGTAGGCTAAAAGAAATCTTTTGTGAAAAAAAAATTATTTTTCATTTTTACGGATCAATTTGTGAAACATCTGGGGGTTCAAAGTGCTCACCACTAGGGATGAGCGAGTATGCTCTGCGCTACTCGTTACTCGCACGAGCATCCCGGTACTCGGGATGCTCGGCGAGCACCGAGTACCGCCGAGATGCTCGGACTGCTCGCTAATAATTAGCAATCTGACACAAATACACAGCTCCCTTGAGTGCACACAGTGAGCTGGCACCACACAGGGAGCAGATCAATTGTTAGGATCCCTCTGGGGCCAACAGCAAGGTGTTATATGTTGCGGCGATTTGAAAAAGCCCCACCCTCCCGCCCTTTCCCAGAAATACTCGTTTTATAACCGGAAGTCTGTGGGCGGAGCCAGTCACTCATTGACTTACATTGGGCTTGGTGCTCTGGCCGAGTACACGAGTATCTTGAGATGCTCGGCCAGAGCACCGAGCACCCGAGTATTTTAGTGCTCGCTCATCACTACTCACCACCCATCTAGATATGTTCCCTGGGGATGGTCTAGTTTCCAAAATGGGGTCACTTGTGGGGGAGCTCCAATGTTTAGGCACAAAGGGGCTCTCCAAAGGCGACATGGTGTCCGCTAACAATTTGAGCTAATTTTCCATTCTAATTGTTAGCGGACACCATGTCGCGTTTGGAGAGTCCCTGAGTGCCTAAACATTGGAGCTCCCCCACAAGTGACCCCATTTTGGAAACTAGACCCCCCAGGGAACGCATTTAGATGCATAGTGAGCAGTTTGAACCCCCAGGTGCTTCACAAATTGATCCGTAAAAATGAAAAAAGAAAATTTGTGTGAAAAATATTACGGATCAATTTGTGAAGCACCTGGGGGGACCTAAGTGCTCACTATGCATCTAGATAAGTTCCCTGGGGGGCCTTGCTTCCAAAATGGGGTCACTTGTGGGGGAGCTCCAATGTTTAGGCACACGGGCTCTCCATATGCAACATTGTGTCCGCTAACAATTCCAATTCATCCACGCACGCACACATCCACGCACACAGAGACATCCACGCACACACACATCCACATCCACGCATGTAGACATCCATGCACGCAGAGACATCCATGCACACATCCATCGATGCATGCACACATCCATGCACACAGAGACATCCACGCACGCAGAGAATTCCACGCATGCACACATCCATGAAGGAATAATCAAGGAGAAACTATGTGGAGCCATAATTGCTTCAAAAGTTTACAGTAAAAGCTATATCTTTATTAAGAGACAGTTTTAAACACAAAAGTGCAGACATTCTGGTGCAATCTTTACAAGTACATAGCACATAATCCATACACAATAAATGGATGCACATTACATCAATTTCATCATATTGCATAAGTATAGGATATATTACAAAAGCTAATTTATCTCAACAGGTGTAATCAGATAAGACATATAACATAATGAGACAGCCATAGTAGTCCAGGTAAAGACTGGCAGCTCATAGGTACAATATTGCAATATCCCATAAGATGCAAAAAGGTAAATACATTCAAAGTGCAATTACATATAATGAATAAGGTGCTAGTGCAGCATGAAGAGGATCAATCCCTCCATATCAGACTCCTTACGTACGTTTCGCCTGCTTTAGATACGCATATGCTTCATCATGAGGAGAAGGCACACATCAATCCATTCACACATGCACGCATCCATCCACCCATGCATGCACCCATGCACCCATCCATCCACCCATGCATGCACCCACGCACCCATCCATCCACCCATGCATGCACCCATCCATCCACCCATGCATGCACCCATCCATCCACCCATGCACCCATCCATCCACACATGCATTCACGCATGCACCAATCCATCAATCCACGCATGCATCCATACATCCTTACCTCACTCACGATCCACTGGTGAGGAGGAGGCGCCCAGGAGAGGAGAGGAGGCTGATCGGCGGGTGCAGCTCGCCGGGAGAGGTGAGGGGGGGGGGGGAAAGGACACCGGGGGAGCTGGGGGGGGACACAGGAGGGAGGAGGCGCGCAGATGAGCCTGACCGGTGGGTGCACCGGAGGGTGCAGCCAGCCAGCAGATAAATAATGATTGGAGGGGCGGGGGGGGCAAATGGGGAGGAAGGGGGGGGAACCTGATCAGCTCCGGAGCGGGAGGGGGCTGAGCAGGGGGAGGGCACCCGCCGATCCGCCCCTCCAGATCTGATTGGAGAGTTCCAATCAGACCTGGAGGGGTGAATCCCTATGATTCGCTCTGATGGCAGTTTTCATTTTCAACTGCCAATCAGAGCGACTTTAGCCCCGGGGGGCTAAGCCTTTTCCCCCCCGGGCTAAAGTACAGGTCCTTGCGATCCTGCAGCTCCGGTGACTTGTCACTGGCCCTGTCACTGGAGCTGCAGGACCGCAAAGAAGCCATGACGTTATAGAAACGGCATGGGTCAGGAACGCACCGACTTTCATGACGTCTCTATAACGTCATAGGTCGGAAAGGGGTTAATGTGCAGGTGCCAGGAATTTTTCCTTGTGACAGGTTCCCTTTAAACCCTGCCTTTGAAGATTTATTTTAGACACCGGCTGCAGGGGAATGGTAATAATTATGTGGTCTATCAACAGCCATCACAATTTCTACTAGATTGGACAGTTTGTAACTTGTGTCTATTCATACGCACAAATTGTTAAACAGAAATCCTTACTAGTTCCAAACGAAAGAAAACAACTAGCGTATATACTCGTGTATAAGCCGACCCCCCTACTTTTGCCCCCAAAACCTGGGAAAACCTATTGACTCGTCTATAAGCTGAGGGTGGACCCCAGCACAGGTATACAGCCCCCAGCAGTGTGGTATACAGGCCCCCCAAGTGGTAGTATACAGCAGCCTCCCCAGTGGCATATACAGGCCCCAGCAGTATATACAGCAACCCCAGTGGTATACAGCAGCCTCCCCAGTGGTATATACAGACCCCACTAGTATATACAGCAGCCCCAGTGGTATATACAGACCCCACCAGTATACAGCAGCCCCAGTGGTATATACAGACCTCACCAGTATATACAGCAGCCCCAGTGGTATACAGGCCCCAGCAGTATATACAGCAGCCTCCGGGGGTATACAGCAGCCCCCAGGGGGTTATACAGCAGCCCCCAGGGGGTTATACAGCAGCCCCCAGGGGGGCTACACAGCAGCCCCCAGGAGGGCTACACAGCAGCCCCCAGGGGGGTATACAGCAGCCCCCAGGGGGTATACAGCAGCCCACAGGGGGTATACAGCGGCCCACAGGGGGGGTACACAGCGGCCCACAGGTGGGGTACACAGCAGCCCACAGGTGGGGTACACAGCAGCCCCCAGGGGTATACAGCAGCCCCCAGGGGTATACAGCAGCCCCCAAATGCTGGCACTCACCCCCCCTCCTTGTAAGGCCCCCCCCCCCGCTCCTTATCTTACCATCCCGGTCTTCTGCACAGCGCCGGTCCTCGGTGCTCCGTTCTCCATGCTCCGTCCTCGCTGCATCCGGGATCCCCGGCCGTCGCGCGATGACGTCATATACCTGCGACGGCCGGGATCCCGGATGTAGCAAGACGGGAGCATGAAGAACAGAGCACCGAGGACCGGCGCTGTGCAGAAGACCGGGATGGTAAGATAAGCAGCGGGGGGAGGGGGGGGGCCCTTACAAGGGGGGCGAGTGCCAGCATTTGGAGGCATATATGCACTGCTTCCCCCTGCCGCTGATTGACAGGGGGAAGCAGTGCATATATAATGAGCGGCCCCACGTGACGGGGCCGCTCATACAGCAGCCTCCCCCCGCCTCCTCCAACCTCCCCAGCCCCGGACACAGCCCCCACCACGCAGCCTACCGTACTGACCCGTGTATAAGCCGAGGGGAGACTTTTCAGCCCAATTTTTGGGCTGAAAAACTCGGCTTATACACGAGTATATACGGTAATCAACCTATTTCAGGCTGTCCACTACAATAACAACAGAAATCTTGCTTGTTTGCAGGTGACCAAATACTTATTTTCTACCAAAATATTTAAAAAAAAATCTTTCCAAATCAATGTGATTTCAGGATTTGTTTTCTCATTTTGTCTCTCCTATCTGAGTTCTACCAATGATGTCAATTACAGGCCTCTCTCATCTTTGTAAGTGGGAAAACGTGCACAATTAGTAACTGATTACTTTCTTCCCCACTAGTGCTTCAATGATCCCCGTTGAAGCACACCTGAGAGCAAAACTGTCACTGTCAAGAAACATAGCCCACATCCTCATATACACCTGCATGGTATCCCTGTTATCACAATAAGCGGTTGAACGTCTATGGAGGAAAAGTCGCACTCCAGAAAACTTCATTCACTACAAATTTATGCTGAGAACTTACAATTCTGCCCTTCACCTTGCCAAACAGACCTACTTCACCACTTTGATCTCCTCACTATCCAACAACCCAAAAAAAAACTCTTTAACACCTTTCACTCTCTCCTCAGTCCTAAAGTGCAGGCCCCTATCACTGACCTCTGTGCTGATGACCTGGCTTCCCACTTCACAGAGAAAATAGAAAACATCTGTCAGGAAATCAACTCCCAACCTCAAACTGCTATTACCCCTGCCTCTCCCCACATTTCCTCCGGCTCACTGTCCACTTTTGACCCGGTTACAGAAGATGAAGTCTCCAGGCTCCTCTCTTCCTCTCGTCCCACCACATGCACTGCTGACCCCATCCCCTCACACCTACTCCAGTCTCTCTCTCCGGTGGTCACCACTCACTTAACCAAAATCTTCAATCTCTCCCTCTCTTCTGGCGTCTTCCCCTCCTCCTTTAAACACTCTATCATCACTCCTTTATTAAAGAAATCTTCTCTCGACCCTTCCTGCACAAACAACTACAGACCAGTTTCCAATCTCCCCTTCATCTCTAAACACCTGGAGCGCCTGGTCTACTTCCGCTTTACTCATTACCTCTCCACTCACTCTCTTCTAGACCCATTACAGTCTGGTTTCCGCCCCCTACATTCTACAGAAACTGCTCTCACCAAGGTGACCAATGACCTTCTTACGGCAAAACGTAATGGTCACCACTCTCTGCTTATCCATCTTGATCTCTCTGCAGCCTTTGACCCTGTTGAACATCATCTCCTACTCACTATGCTGCACTCCATCGGCATCAAGGACACAGCTCTCTCCTGGTTCTCTTCCTATCTCTCTGACCGCTCTTTCAGTGTATCATTTGCCGGCTCCACTTCCTCCCCTCTTCCTCTCACTATTGGAGTCCCTCAGGGTTCAGTCCTTGGACCTCTTCTCTTCTCACTCTACACAGCCTCGATTGGACAGACCATCAGCAGATTTGGTTTCCAGTACCATCTTTATGCTGATGACACACAACTATACACTTCTTCCCCTGACCTTACTCCCGCTCTAATAAAGAACACCAATGACTGTCTAACCGCAGTTTCCAATATCATGTCCGCTCTACCTGAAACTTAATCTTTCCAAAACTGAACTACTACTGGTCCCGCCCTCCACTAACCTCCCTAAATATGACATCTCTCTCTCAGTGTGCGGCACCACAATAGTGCCGAGTCAGCAGGCTCGCTGTCTGGGTGTTATGTTTGACTCTGATCTTTCCTTCACTCCATATATACAAGCTCTCGCCCGCTCTTGCCGCTTGCACCTGAAGAACATCTCCAGAATTCGCCCCTTTCTCACCTTGGAAACTACAAAAACCCTCACTGTGGCCCTGATTCACTCCCGCCTTGACTATTGTAACTCTCTCTTAGTTGGCCTCCCCCGCACCAGACTGTCCCCTCTCCAGTCCATCCTTAATGCAGCAGCCAGGATTACCTATCTAGCTAATCGCTACTCAGACGCTTCTGCTCTATGCCACTCATTGCTCTGGCTGCCTATATACTACATCCTTTTCAAACTGCTTGTTCTCACCCACAAAGCTCTTCACAGTGCAGCACCCCCATACATCTCCTCCCTCATCTCTGTCTATCACCTCAGCCATTCTCTTCGTTCTGGAAGTGACTTTAGACTCACTTCGGCATTAATCCGAACCTCCCACTACCGGCTCAAAGACTTCTCCCGAGCCGCACCAATTCTTTGGAACGCTCTACCCAAAAAAATTAGATGTATCCACAACTTAAATAGTTTTAGGCGATCCCTAAAAACACATCTCTTTAGGACGGCCTATCATGATCCCTAGTCAGTCATCTAGACATAGCCTATCCGCTCCGCCTCAAGTGGATCACATATAACGGGTTGCGGCCACTTATTCTGCTCCTATCTGTTCCCCATCTCCTCAAGTTGACTATACTTTCATTGCAAATGAGCACCTATACCTTGTCACCCCCACCTCATTGTTAGATTGTAAGCTCTTATGAGCAGGGTTGCCATTTTTTGCTCCAATTACTGTATTATGTTATGCTTTGTATTGTATTTTCTAATTGTTTCTCATGATTGTTTAAATGTGAGCTTTGTATTGTGAATGTGAAGTGCTGCGGAATATGTTGGCGCTATATAAATAAAAATTATTATTATTATTATTATTGAAGTTACATCACATTGAGTTCAGCTACTTTTTTTTCTTTTTTGGATGAATAAGAAAATTACAATATTTAGGGTCTATAACCAAGGGTGTGAATATTATACCTATAGACAGGGTTTATACTTGGCATGGCATAAGAAAGCCATGTACAGTCTGCAAGTACACACATTGATGACTGCATAAACTCACCACAAAAGCAGCAGATTGAACTTCAAGCTTTCATAGAAACAGATGTTGGCCAACAGCAGGTGCCCCCCAGAAATTGTGACAACTAACTTTCCTTGAAATTGCATTCAAAATTGAGCTGGTACGCTCCTGCCATATGGGCAACAGAAACTACAGCAGAGAAGAAAACTAGAATTGCCAAGATTTAGGAACCCTGAAGAGCACAGGACAATTAAAGGAGGAAGCAATTCTCCCCACACTGTATCTAAAAAGAAAATAGTCAGTGTGTCATTTATGGTGGCAACGAAAAAATATATAGCATTGTCTAAAGTTTCAGGAAAGTTGCTATTTTTCTACCTATCAACAGAGTTTAATGGAAACCAGTTTTTAAAGGAAGCCTGAGCGGATACATGCTGCCCAATCCTCCCAGTGATGTATTTACTCGGCCACATGTGTCTGACTCTGAAACATGGGCATGTCACAGCTAAAAACATAGTTCTAACAGCTGCCAGGGATGGAGCTGCACAGTAGACTAATCGGAAAGCTTCTCCCCACCCGATGCCCTGGACTGACACTGCCAAAACACACATGCAGGAAAAGTCTTTTTAAGACGGAAGCGGACAAGGAGAGCTGACGAAGACCCACCTGTCAGACTTGTCTACAGTAGAACTTGGTCCCTGGCTACTTTTAGTAGTATGTCTTTTTTTTTTCTAAAAACACAGCATAGTTTAAGAGACTCTGTCATTACGTTTTTGCTATGTAAGCGGAGGACAGCATGGTGTAAGAGTTAACAACAAGTCAACTGTGCATCTCCTATTGGGCTCTGAGCTACTGTTTACTGAAATGAAAGCTTTATCACTTGGTGATTACATTACAGGAATACTTTGTCCGGTATGGCAATCCAAACAACAGCCCTTGCTGTGAATGACACCTCCCTGGCAATGCACAACTCTATAGAGAGCTAGTGTTGGCAGGGGCAGCTTTCTCAGCTCTGCTTGTTCCTAAAACTAAATTCTTTGATTGTGTAGAATTGCCTTGCAGCCAATAATCTCTGCGATACATATCTACGGGTTACATTTGTTGCTGTCAGATGAGGTAATAACAACCCGTTGCAAGTTCCTAGTAAATACCCTGGCTGTGCTCATGAATTGTGCGCATGTATCAGCTATCAGTTCCCTTTAATGAATCCATGCAGATTGTGTCATTTAAACCTAGCATATTCTAGTCTCATCCATTTTGCGGATAGTTTCGCAATGTAAGACTATGGGATTCGTCTTAAAAAGAAAACATGCGGAAATTCCACAGTGAAATGTCTACTGGGAAGCATTTTCTAAGGATCTTATAGTATGAAGACTATTTAAAAACCGTTTATTATACTGTGGACATAGGTAATAAAGCTCTTGTGGTTCTCATGAGCTACCTCCGCTGACAATTTGGACTGTTTTCCATGCCCTCTGCCTTCTCATTGTCCTCAGTGCCTCGATGTATTTTATGATAATTTAGCCGAGAAGTCATGACTGACAATACCACTATGCAATAATTGCAATCGTGAAGCAATAAAATGTATTTTTGCAATCACTGACTCCAGACAAGACTTGGGAGACAGTACCTTTCTATTTACAGATGCATCGTTCTCAGAGAGGAAATAGGATCCGGATTCATTAAGTGAAGATCCGATGCGGTAACTGCAGGTTTTGTGTTCGCTCGGCAAGCAATGTTTTTCAATGAGCAGACTATCTCCATGGTGTGGTCCGGCTGACGGAAAACAATTACAGCACTGAGGAGATTAGCAATGAACCGTGTTTACCTTTTTTTGGTGTAAAATATTCTGTTAAGATTGCCTTATTGACTTGCTGGAATGTCTTTTACATAGAAAAAGTACTGGAAAACGGGCAATAATTGGAGGGAATCATTTCAGAACGCGAATACTGTGCTATGCAGGAATGTCTCAGACATAATGACTCTGAAAAATGCCAAGATTGTACAGACAGAGGTAGTCGAGGATAGAAACTGGTTTTTCCATTTTTTGTATATTCTGTACACACAAGAACTTTACCGGTATTTCAAGTAGATTTTGTGTTAATATTTTGATGTAGCAAGTCCTTTTCTTTGTAATGAATGTGACAGAACCAGGAGTCCTTTTTACTATATTCATCCTTTATTTAATAAACCATCCAAAAAGTAATCTTCAGCAACTTACTAACCCTTTTTAATTCACTCACAGATCCTCCAATTCAATAGCAGATGAGTGAGCTGAGAGCTGCTGATCACAGGGTAAAATTAGGCATAGTCAGCGAGCTGGAGGAGTGCTGGTTGGGCGCTAAAACACACTGGGATATCAGGGGTATTGCAGTTGTGATGTTAAATTCAGGGCTAAACCAAAATTTATAATGCAAGTAATGAAAAAAAGATTAAAAAATATATATATACAAAAACTTGCAGAAAATCCCTGTAAAGGATATCCAAACACCAGATTTTTTTTTCACCATCTGAAAGCAGCATGATGTATTATACCGACCCGGGGGCTGGTCTGGTGCGATGGGTGTCACAGATCTCAGTTCGGCGCCTTTCTTTCTGGGTATGCTGTCCTCTTCTCTGCTTCAACGGGTGATGTGTCCTAAGTAATCTGTACAGCCTCCTCCATTGCGCTCTTGCGCACTTCTCTCTGTCCTGCTGAGGAGTAAAGCAAAGTATTGTAATGCACAGGCATGGGGAAAGGTCAAAGAACGCCTGTGTAGTGTGCCAGTATAGCCGTTCTTTGACTTTTCCCTGTGCCTGCGCATTACAATACTTTGCTTGTCTTATAGCAGGACAGAGAGAAGTGCGCATGCACAGGACCACAATGGTGGAGACTAGGAGTGACATAGAAAGCATAAACTGCTGAAGCAGGGAAGAAGGGCGGCATCCACAGGAAGAAAGGAAGCGCTGGGCCGAGACCTGCGACACCCATTGGACCGGACCATCCCGCAGGTGAGTATAATAAAACCTGTTTTTTTAAAATTACACAGATTGGCCTGGGGACTTTGATTCAGTATTCTAAAATACTGTACATAAAGTCCTTACTGGTGATGGCCACAGTTTATATGCAAAAAACTGCTGACAGGTTCACTTTAAACAATAAATAATTTTGTGATGACACCTTCCCTTTGAAGAATAAATTTATGGTTTGTGGAGGAATATAGTAATTTCAATAATACAATAGTACTTATCAGGTGAAATAGGTAAATGTTTAAAAGGAATCTGTCACTTCCGGTTCCGGCTCCTGATGTGAACGCACGGAAGACACACAGCTCCGGACGCCCACTGCCGATAACCCGCATAAAGCCCCGCAGGCGACCCCGACTTTACGGTGGTTGTAAGGGGAGACTCCGCGGCACATTCCGGAGGTGCATGGAGAGGTGGCTGCGCAGCACCGGCACCACAGTGCACAATAACAGACTCAGCACGGCTTCAGAAGGTGGGGGCAAGATGGCGGCGAGCGGGAGAAGGAAGGACAGGCTGCACACAGACGGAGAGACGTCAGACTGAGGAGAGCTGTCCTGAAAGCCCAACAGTGAGGCAGAGAAGGCTGCAAGTAACGGGGAACACATGGAGGTAAATGATACAGCCCTCCCCCATCGCTCTCAGTGTTAGCTGAGGAATTAAAAGCACATCTCACTGCAGAACTGAGTAGAACGATTAAGGACACTGTGCAATCAGCATTAGCAGAGTTACACACCACTACACAACAGCATGAAACCAGGATCTCAGAGGCAGAGCAGCGCATTGCAGAATATGAGGATAGAGTGCTAGCTCTTGAGCAGGAACTGGGTGCGGTATGCAAAGACTCAGTATGGATGAAATCCAAATTAGATGGACATGGAAAACAGACTATGGCGCAATAATCTAAGGATTGTGGGGCTACCTGAGTCTGTCCCATACAAGCATCTTGAGAAATATGTGAGATGAACTCCCTCGAGCCCTGGGTGTTGATAATCGTTGCAAAGTGGAAAGGGCACATCGCATAGGCCCGCAGCCACCCCCCCGAAATGGGGGTAACAGGGAAGGGGACAAAAGTCAAGATACATCAAAACCCAGACAGGTCATATGAGGTACTTGGATTACAAAGAAAGGACAAATTACTGATGGCTTTTAAAAAGATGCGCCAACTCCTGCTGTTGAGAGGACACAAGGTGCTCGTGTTTGGCGATTACTCTCCAGAGGTGGTTAGAAAAAGGAGGCTATTTAATGATATCTGCTCCATGCTGTTTAAACGGGGTACCCATTTCCAGTTACTTTACCCCGCCACGCTTAAAGTAGCAGGACGCGACGGCAGACCGAGATTCTTTACAGACGCGAAGGAGGCGCGACGCAAGCTGACGATGAGGGAGGAAGAAGGCCCACAGCATCAGAAGCCAACGGGGAGGAACCCCAGCTCCAGATCACCCAGGAATAGGTCCTCTGAACGGGCAAGTCCAGTGCTGGACGACCCCCGGGCGCAAAACAGTCACCAAGAAGGCACACTTTACGAGACAATGCTGCAGAGAACTTGTTGGAATCCACCTGATCGTCTATATCTTTTGACAATTGACATGTGCAAGAGCATGGAAAGGATCACAGGCATGGGGACATGTGATGTGAAATCATACGCCCGAGACGGATAAGATCCTGGGTTTTTTTTTTTTTTTTTTTCTTATTTACAAACCCTGGGACGGGATAATCGGAGATCCAAATTTAATTGGAAAAAAAAGACAGAGAGTTCGTGACCATGATGAAGGGTGGACACCGGTGAGATAATGGTGGTTTTGCCTTTTAGGCGCGGAGTGAACGCTTACATAGACATTTCTCTTGTCCGAATGCTATAGAGGCAGGAGGGTGGGAGCGAAGTGGGAGAGATTAGTCACACAGGATAGCGGAAGCAACAACGTATTTTGTAAAAGTTGAATGGGGTGGGGGGTGGGGGAGGGGGAGACTTTTATTGATTTCTTCCCATGTTGGGGGTTGGGAATTGTTTGAAATTGCTCTTATGCTAGGGCATTTTGATATGTTCGATGGCAGTGCTGGTCACCAGAGATTGGGGGATGCTTCTCATACCCCACTATGTCACACTCCACTATGTAATAGCTCTCCATGGTACGGATACTATCGTGGAATGTGAAAGGGCTCCGATCACCAGGTAAACGCTCAATTATTCTCAGACACCAGAAGAAGCTGAAGGGGGCATTGTGTTATTACAGGAAACACACCTGGGTGAGGAAGACTTCTTTAGACTAAAGAAACTCTGGGTAGGGGAGGTAATTGGATCGGGTGCGTTGGGACGCAAAGCTGGAGTTATATTCTGATCAATAAGTCACTAGCGTATAAAATTATCTCCCATAAGAGTTTAGCGGCAGGGCGTTACATACAGTTACTGATTGAATGTTCGGGGGTCACTTTGAGTATACACAATATTTACGCCCCAAATGCGGGACAAGACGTGTTTCTGGAGGGCCTCCAGCCGCATATTCTACAAGACACTGAACATAACATAGTTGTGGGTGGGGATTTTAATTTAGTTATGAACATTATGGAAGATAGGAAAAGTAATACAGATATGGGTAAGTCAGATTCGGGAACCAAAAATATTGGAGGGCGACAAAATACGTCTTTTTTTAGCGAAATTTGCATCTGGCCTGCCCTTTGGGACGCATGGAGGATGAGAAATCCTCAGGAGAGAGAATTTTCTCACTTTTCCCACCGCCATGACTCCTGGTCCAGACTAGATGTGTTGTTGGTCGGGGAGCACCTATTACCTAAAATAATGGATATGACGATTGAAAATTTAGTGATCGCAGACCACAGCCCAGTAAGTTTATCTTTAACAGACGTCTATCCAAGGGGAACAGATATAATTTGGCGCTTTCCCACGGCACTGCAAGCAGTCCTGATTTTAAAAAACTATTGGGAGAATGGTGGTCCACATACTCGTTAGATAATGATCAACATGCAGAGGATAGTACTTTGTTTTGGGAAACCGCCAAAGCAGTGCTGAGGGGCAGGATCATAGCCTACACTAGGGCCAAGAGGCGCTTGATAGAACAATCTTTTTTGAGCAGTAGTGAGGCGGTGAGAACCGCTTACAGAGAATTCATAGAGAATCCGACAGCTGATAACAAATCCGCTTGGCAGCAACAGAGGGAAACCTTTAATGAATGGACGCAACAGAAAGAGGGCATACTCAGGAAGCACTGGGAGGCAAAACTACATCGTTATGGTAACAAGGCGGGCAAATTGTTGGCGGGTCTGGCGAGGGGAAAGCGGCAATATACCATGATAGCGGCAATTCGGAAGAAAGGAGGGACCGTCACGAGGGACCCAAAGCAAATAGTAGACGAATTGGGGCGTTATTACGCGAAAATCTATAGTAAACCAGTATCGAAGGGGAGGAGGGAGACGAATAGCTGCAGTCTTATCCTATGACGCGTTTGGGTGACACAGATCTTGGGGATCTTAATAGACCAGTGACGGTAACGGAGGTCACAGAGACGATAAAGGGATTTGGGCCCCCACAAGGCACCGGGACCAGACGGTTTTGGAGGGGGATTTTACAAGGCGATATGTCCATTGATAGCCCCTACCCTGACGGCCCTCTATAACATCTTGCAGGGGGGACCAATATCTGATCAGATGAATACAGCACATATAACACTAATCCCCAAAGGAGATAAAAACAGGGAAGACCCGGCCAATTATAGGCCGATTTCGCTAATCAATGTGGATCTGAAGATCCTATCCAAATTGATGGCAAACAGATTGGCAGTATATCTTCCGAGCTTGATGGGCAGTCATCAGGCTGGGTTCGTCAAAGGGCGTTCGGCGACAGGAAATGTGCGGAGGGCACTGTTGACGATTGACTCGGTCACCTGGGGCGGGAGGCTACGTACTGAAAGAGATCCAGCCATGGTCACCCTAGACGCAGAAAAAGCGTTCGACAATGTCAGGTGGCCATGGCTGGAAAAAGTGCTGGACGCTGTGAATTTGACGGGACCGTTTCAATCCTACCTGAGTTCCCTTTATGCGAATCCAAGAGCGAGGGTTCGAACGCCGGGATTTCTATCCAGTACGTTCACATTACATAGGGGGACCCGTCAGGGATGCCCGTTATTGCCACTTCTATTCGATCTGGCGATTGAGCCCTTGCCAAATATTTGATTAGTGGTGCTAGTTTCTCGGGATCTCGGTGGGTAAATGTTTTATACGCTCAAATTTCTTCGCAGATGATGTGTACTATATTTGGGAGACCCAGTGACAGAACTACCACTGATACTGCCCCTCATAGAAAAATTTGGCTCCTTCTCAGGTTTCAAATTAAATAAAAGTAAGTGCGAGCTGCTTTATTTAGCCACCCAACATCGATCCTCGAGGGGGGTTGAGGGGAGACCCGCCCAGATCTTAGACATTCCGGTAGCCAAAAAGTCGATAAAGTATTTGGGAATACAGCTGGCTCGCTCGACTGATCTGATATACCGGCTGAATTTTGAACCGATTCTGGATAAACTGGAAAAGGATCTTCGTAGATGGGAAAATTTGCCGCTTCCTCTGCTGGGCCGCAGCCACTTAGTTAGGATGATGAGTTTTTCTAAGCTGCTATATCCACTCCAGGTGCTGCTCTGTTGCTTCGTGGCAAAGACATCTCCAGAATAAACAGGGCTTTTACTAGATTTCAGTGGCAGAACAAACGTCCGAGAATTCGACTCAAAACCCTGATGTTGCCAAAGGAGGGGGGAGGTCTGGCCATTCCTGACGTCAGGGGGTACAACCTGGTGTGCTTGGTGAGACACATCTTGGACTGGCTGGGTGGTTCAAGCAAGTTCTCCGATTTTGAGCTAGAATCGGAGCTTTGCAAGCCTTGGAGCTTAGCATCGATGTTACATACGTCGAGGTCTAATCTCCCCCAGATGGTGAAACTCCATCATCGCCAGAGACACTATAGCTGTCTGGAAGTTGATCCGGAGAAAATTGGGTCTCTCGTGGCGTATGTCCAAGTTTGTCTTCCTCTGGACCCATCCGGAGTTCCCGCTGGGGAGGGAAAATATACTTTTTCAATATTGGAGTGAAAGGGGGATTGAGATGGTGGGGGATATCCTATGCCACTCGGAATCTAGATGGTTGAGTGGCAGCGAAATGCTGAACACCCTGGCCTTGCCGGACCATCACATGATACAGTTTAAACAACTTGAGCATTACATCATGAAAAAACTGGTGAATGTCCAGTCAGAATGTATTGCGAACGTGTGGGATGATCTACTCTCTAGAGGCATAACTAACACAAGTGTTTCTACTTTATACAAAGAGCTGGGTCCCCAACTTTTACCGTGCACACAGCAGCGGATTTTCAAGGGATGGGAGTCGAGGCTGGGAGATGCAACCCTGGGAGACCGGATCTTGGTGGGGTGGAAGACCTTTAGAAAAAATATCATCAATGAGCAGTGACGTGACTCCCAGTTTCGATTGATACACAGGGCGATTTATGGTTTTAGATCTTACTCCAATACAACCACTGAGAATAGGCTGCAGGCTTGCCCGAAATGCCAGACACAGAATACCAATCTCCTACATGGGATCTGGGAATGCAATGCATTACGCCCTTTATGGTCCTTCATGAATACCATGGCAGGAGAGATTACTGGTGGTTCAAAAGATCTTGGCAGATACGGGTGGGTGTTCCATTACATCACTGACTCACACGGTACAAGACATGAACAACGTATATTACACACCGTGGCAATATTAGCCAAAAAGGTGATACTGCGTCACTGGTTGGACGCCAGGCCGCCGTCGAGAGACTTGATTGTCTCTGAATCAAAAGAGCTATGAGAATCGAAAGCATAGATGCGGGTCGAACAAAGATGAATAACAGAGAAATTTTTTAAGAAATGGAGAAAATTTATATACATTACTGTCGGACGAGGAATCATATCCGTGGTGTCACCATTTCGGGACTCCAATTGGTATTTATTAGAGCAGTTACAGGTAGCCTGGGAAGACTGTCGATTTCTTGAATTACATAGTTCTGTGTGATCAGGGGCACTGAACTGATGATTGAATATCTTTTTGCATTTATTCTCATGTATTTTTCTTTTTACTTTCTGTCTCAACTGGGACAAGAGCACTGCCAGGATGGGGGGAGACGGGAAAATTTTTTGTATGTAGGTTATAATTTTGATGGTTTCAATTACTATGTATATTTACGTTTCTATGGAAAGATGTAAAACAAATAAAATATTTGTTAAAAAAAAGAAATCTGTCAGCAGGTTTTTGCTACCTCATCTGACAGCAACATTATGTAGGCAATGAGACCCAGAATCCAAACATGTATTCACAAAGCTTACTGACTGAAGCCATTCTCACACAACCAAATAATTTAGTTTTACAGACAGAGCAGAGCTGAGATAGCGCCCATTCCCATACCAGGCTCTCTACAGAGATTGTGCATGGAGAGAGAGATGTTAATCACCGCAGAGGGCATGTCGGAATGCCGTTTGCATGAAAAGCTAGTCCTGTAATGGTAGTCATAAGGTAATAAAGCCTTTAGTTTAAGTAAACAATAGCACAGAGCCTAATAAGAGAAGAACAGTTGCTTTTTGTTTCTTAGCTCTTACAGCATGATGTCCTCAGCTTACACAGCAAAATCCTGCTGACAGATTCCCTTTAAAAAGTGAAGATAGTCAAAGGAATTTGGGTAAAAAGTAGAGATTATTTTTCCAGAAGAAGGACATCTGGGAGAAGGGGGGCCCCTGACATTACTTTAATAGTAAAAAAAAGTTTCTTACAATGAAGAATTAGACGAAAGACAATCATGAGAATTATTTCCTTTAAGTAAAGTGGGACTAGCAATCAACAGAGTATGGATTTCCCTTTCACATGATGCAATCTTCTCTGGGTTAATGGCAGACTTGCTATGTGAGATCTGAGCCTGGTAGAGAACTGCAAGTTGAAGATGCTAATCTTTTTCAGCAGCTAAATGACAGGTTTAATGTTAATGCTGAAAATATTCCTTTTTGACCCTTTGGTCAGTTTTATAATATTTACACTTACCGATCATGACTTTTAAACTCAGAGCTCCCGTTTGCCAACAAACGTTATAAAAACTTTTAAAGGAAAAGGATGCAAGTTACTACTAATTGAAAACAGCATCTAAAGTAACACTTAGGTACCTTTACACGCCGCCACAGGAAGGTAGAAACTGCCGGGCACTGGGGACAATTGTGCCTGTTGCCATGAAATCACTACGAAATGGCGGCGTGTAAATCGGGAAATTCCTTCCTGTGTCCCGCTGTTCCTTCGGATACCTGTGTCTGAGCCGTGCTCAAAAACAGGAAGGCACAATACCTATGGCGGTGGCGTGTAATCGGGGCACAGGCAAGGTATTTGCGTGGCCTAGCGAATTCCCAGGGGTGTGCCACGGCGTCATGGATACCACGCCCTATCAGCGATCATTGGTGGAGGCTCATGCGTTACGATTGGTTGTCCCTTCACAGGGCGCCATATTTAAAGAGCTATCCATTCAGAGTCCACAATTGCAATGGAGTCATGTATTAGCCAGCCTTTCTGCGTAGGCTGGCCAATCATGACTCTATTGCGTTGTCCAATCAACGCTTGTGCATCACGAAACACACAACTCTGTCACGCCTATGTACTTACGGCGCGAAATATGTACGCCCATATTCCTTTGTGGAAGCGGCGTGTGAATTAGCGAAGGTATTCCACGGGAAGTAAGCCGCGGCACCCGTCGGCACTTCCGGGGAACAAAGATGCCTTCAGTGGAGCACGTTGTGGCGGCATGTATATGCGGCATCGGCGATTGGTATCCACTGTTAAAAACGCGCGCGTGCACGTGCGATAGATACCTGTTGCTACCCCCTGTGGTGGCGTGTAAAGGTTCCTTTAAAGGGAGCCTGTCATGGCCTTTTTTGTCCCCAATGTTATTCAGATCATGCATTGTGCATCACTAACCTGGTTTAAAAAAAATCCATGTATTTATTATAAAAAAAGCACTTTAAAAAGAAAATAGGGAGGGGGACAAGAGGCGCAATAGTGCCCTATCACTAGTGACACTTTTGTATGATGGTGCTGTGAAGCTGCTCACCTGGTCCAGTTGTGAACCCCACAACTGGTTTGAAGGCGTTTTTGGAATCTATGTTCCAGCTGCTGCAGGACCTCCGACCACTGGATAGTGGTTTGAATCCAAGAAATGATGGGAGTGCTGGTGTGTCACGGTCCGCGCTGCTGTGGTATGGATAAACTCCACTAGTGAAGCACAGTGTCAGAAGGCAGCCTATTAATGACGCCCAGCTGTTATACAAGGCGGGCCGCTTCTGCAACAACTAATGCAACACAAGTTTACATCAGTGTCCTCTAGGGGGCGACAGTCACTTGTGTTGCATTAGCTGTTGCAGAAGCGGCCCGCCTTGTATAACAGCTGGGCGTCATTAATAGGCTGCCTTCTGACACTGTGCTTCACTAGTGGAGTGGCTTGCTGCCCTGTGGTGACCTCATGTCCAGCGACACCACCTGTCTCTTCCTTGTGGCACGGCTGGAGCAGATGCTACAAATCGCCCCGTTGCCAGGGTTGTAGGAGATGGCGCATCGGTGCTGAGAGATTTGGGGTGCCTCTGGGGTAACTTATGGCGTCCTGCAAAATGCAAAGGTATTTGTAAGAGGCCATTTTTTTCTTTTTGGTATGGATAAACTCACCAAAGAGCCAAAAGTATTTTCATCCTTTATTCCTCCTCTCTCCTACGCGTTTCAGCGCCACACCCGGCGCCTTCCTCAGGGACATGCCCTGAGGAAGGCGCCGGGTGTGGCGCTGAAACGCGTAGGAGAGAGGAGGAATAAAGGATGAAAATACTTTTGGCTCTTTGGTGAGTTTATCCATACCACAGCAGCGCGGACCGTGACACACCAGCACTCCCATCATTTCTTAAAAAAGCACTTTAGATGTTTACATGCTAGCATTAGGTACCTACGTAAACAGTCATCGGAGTGGATACTTCAGGCTAGAATAGTTCAGGCTAGAATCAGTCACGTCAATCCACATTGAGTCATGCAGTTTTTTTAAACGTAGTCATACCCCCCTGCAATGTAAACATTACCATCACTAAAGGACCTGTTGAAATTCACACGCTGTAGAGGACCTATGGTGATGTCACGATCTTGTGACTGTAATAAGTGGAGCTAAGCAGAAATAAAGTAAATGAAATGTAGAATTAGCTACGCCCATTACAGTCACATGGGCATGACATCACCATAGGTCCATCTACAGCACTGTTCCTTAACGCTAGTCCTCAAAGCCCACCAACAGTGCATTTTTCAGCTGACAGCTGGTAATTTAATCTCATCCACAGGTGATGATTCCAACTGTCAAATGCTAAGGAAGTCCTGAAAACATGCACTGTTGGTGGGCCTTGAGGACTAGAGTTTTGGAACTCTGCTTTACAGCATACAACTGTTAATTTCTGCAAGTTCTTCAGTGACGTTAATGTATTAATAACTACAATGTAATATATTATCATCACTGAAGGACTTGCAGAAATTCACTTATACTGTAGAAGGACCTGAGGTGATGTGACGACCATGTGACCGTTATGGCGGAGCTAATCCTACATCTCCTTCACTTCAGGCCTGCTTAGCTCTGCCCATTACGTGAAGAAGATTAAAAAACTGCATGACTGAATGTGGAGATGTGACTGATGCCAGCTTGAAGTATCCACCCCGATGACTATTCGCGCAGGTACCTCTGAAGAGCTTGGTTAGTCCATGTATTGGCTGCAGGCGGTTCTAATGCAGGACTGAATGCAGTAGTTGGCTGGCTTAACTGTAAAAAGAGAACCAATTTAATATAATATGTAGTATCTGGAATTCTACTACAAATTGGGTGCCTGATTTGATTCTGATCAAAGACTACAATGGTGAGGTACAGCCAGCCTGAAGAATCTGCATACAAACATGCAAATGTGAAGTTATTTTAATGAGGCATGATAACCATTGTTCCCATGATGACGGAGAGTTAAAAGCCTCAATGAAAATAAAATGGTTTCTCAGATAATGAATGCACACCTCTGACCACAATTCCGATTTATTCAGGGGATGTCATAAGGTGCAAAGCAGGAATACCAATAGATGTAAAGCAGTACAGTTTTGCTACATACGGCCAATTTTCTTCTATTATCAGCTCTATGGGTAGATTTGATACTTTCTGTGGAAGAACAAAAACTAATCTGCCACCAAGGGGACGTCAGTGGCACTGTATTGCAAAAATGGAAGTATTTTCAGAAAGTAGAAGTTTTGCAGTCGAAACTGATGTACAAATAATGTTATAAGCCAAATATTAAAAACGCTGAGACTTCTGCCCAGTACAGCCATGTGTTAATCTTTCTGCAATTAAGTGGTAGACACTTTCCTGAACAGATCAGTCATTATCTCCAGGGCCTGAAACCCTTTTGAAATATGCTGGATCCGTTCCCTGGCTGAAGTCTCCTACCTTGCCAAGGCTTGGATTTTCGCTGCATGTCGCTCCTCCTGTTCTGCCACGTTCCTCCTCAGGTTGTCAATTTCCAGCCTGAGTGCTGAAGAATGTTCCATCTCAGAGTCAAGCAGGTTTCTCAGTGATCTGGAAAAAGAGAAAACCATCTGCCACATCTTGTAAAAAGAAAGAAAAAAAAAAGCTGCCTTTCCTCCAAAATAAACTAGAGGAAAAAGTTTTCATAACCAAGTTAAGTCCCCAAAAACTTATTTTCTACTGTGAACCAAGAAAAAGTATTTGTCAATTTCAATTTTAAATCCAAAACTTTTGTAACCATTTGTGAAACGCAATAAAAATATATATTTTTCCAAAATATGTAAGCATTTTGTGCATATGTCAAGTAGGCAGAATTGTATTTCCACTCACACAGACTACTATCAAACCCCGCATGTACCCCGATACTGCATGTACCCAAGAACCTAAACTCTGACTTTTTCCCGATCTAGATGCCTGTGGAAAAGGACCCCATATCTTCATGGTTACAGACAAGAAAACATCTCTTAGTCTAAAGGCCGGTTTACACGTGTCAACATCGCTAATGATGTCGCTGCAACTCGTGAGGTTGCAGCGACATCGCTGTGTGTGACATCCCGCAATGATCAGCAATCAGCTCGCTGATCGTTGCGGAATGGCCAGGGCCATTTTTCAGTCGCTGGTCTGCCGCTGTCACGCATGCATCGGCATGTGGGACATGGGCAACAACCAGCGATCCCCAGTCTGCGCCCATCATCCTGAATGATCATAAAGACCGTCGCGTGTTGGGCGCAGACTGGCTGATCGCTGGTGAGTCTGCCTGTGTGACAGCTTATCAGCGATCAGATAGCAATGTCCCAGTGATCCAGATCGTTAGTCAGGTCGCTGGGACATCGCAACGTGTAACCTGGCCTTTACTGTTCCTTTTTCACATCCTTGTCCTCTTCCGCAGTCTTTTAAAAACAATATTGAAGTAGTGCTCAAGTAATGGGGTGGCATATCCAGGTTCTACTAGGATTCAGAAAAATCGGCACTCACAAAGAAATCTTTTTATTTATTTTCATTTCCATAATTCCAAGCATAGAAGTAATGCGTTTCGGCTTATACGCTCAAGCCTTTCTCAAACATTGATCCTATTGACTGATTAAGCCGCAGGCCAAAAGGTTGGGGCTATCTCCTTGGAGTGAGATATGGTGGTATCTGAACAAAATGGCTGCTGGAGGAATATTGCTTAATACCTTTATTCCTTATCCCTCCCCCCTTTAGAGGGCGCTAGGGGGCAGAAAAAAAAATAAAAAAAAGATTTAGCACAGTGGCTCACTGGGCAGCACGGTGGCTCAAGTGGTTAGCACTGCAGCCTTTGCAGCACTGGGGTCTTGAGGTCCTGGGTTCAATTCCCACCAAGGACACTAAGGACAACATCTGCAAGGAGTTTGTATGTTCTCCCTGTGTTTGCGTGGGTTTCCTCGGGGCACTCCGGTTTCCTCCCACATTTTAAAGACATACTGATAGGATGTTTAGATTGTGAGCTCCAAAAGAGACAGCATTATCTCATGTATGTAAAGTGCTATGGAATTAATAGCGCTATATAAATGAATAAATCTATTATTATATTATTATTTATTTTCGAGTGACGGTTTTCGGCACTTACAAAGAAAACTTCTTTATGCTTATTGTGATGAATATTGGTACGAAATATTCCCCATATTACATCCAGGAAGCAAATCGAAGACACATCTCACTCACAAGGAGAGAAGCCCCCACCCTTGCACTGGCAAATGGTAGAGTAATTAGTATGTAGATGAAAGCTGACTGTCCACACAGCAGGACCCATCCTTAACTTTGATGTGGTAATTTAGTTGGCTTCCTCAGAACTGGAGTCATGCCAAAAGGTAACACGTCCAATATCCTGTAAGGCCAGTGGCAGAGGGAATCCAGGCAGACAAAACGGAGCCGTGACTATAACCTTAATATCTCATAAGCCGTCCACCCTGTGATGCTATCGAATATAAAAATGAATTCCACACATCTAGACGGAAATAGAGCTGGTATTCACATGAATGTAGGGTGACTGGAAGCCATGTAAACAGGATATTGGCTGGTAGGGTGTTCTCAAGGCAGGCGTGTTTCATATCCAGACGAAGATAAAATCATAACTAAAAATATGAAAGTATTATCTTCCGTCTGCGATGCTCATGGATACGGCTAGGGAACATTATAGAATTCGGGTGTCCATATCTCCCCTCAGAGGGGTGGGAGTTGTGAGACATCCCAGAGGTGTAAGATGGGTGGAGACAGGGGCCAGCCCATAGTGTATAAAAATCATCTGCTCCATCTCCACCTGGTATTTCTTCTGAATGGGCATTTTTCCACCAAGGCCAGAGATTACCCAAGGAACAGATGAGCACCACGCCGCCCTTGTGGAGCCATCAGCACTAAGGTAACTGCTCACATGTGTGTGTAATTCTGTGTATTCCATTCCTCCTTTTATTGGCATATCTGACTGTAATATTTGTAACATCTGAATAATAACTGTAAATATTAATATCTAGTGTACCATTAGGGTGATTAAATATATAAATTTAATCTTGAGTTGCTCTTTTTATCTTGATCACGATTCCCCACGTCCGTGTGCTCATATAACGCTACCTGGGTTGGTTCCTGACCCAATATAAGCCCGACCACGGACCGGACTTATATTAAAGAGGAGCTGGTGGCAGCATTTGTGCTTGGGGTTATTCGGGGTCTCTATCAGTGACGGGGTGGAGGAGATTATATGTGCTTCTAGCTGCGGGCTAGAAGACATATACCACACTCACTGAGAGGTGCCTTAATAAACCAGCACAGGCAAGGCAGCTGCGGCCCTTCTTTATCCTCAGGCAGTTCTCTGACTGACCTGGGTTTAACAGGAGGCGCTGTGGAGCTGCCAGGTTCAGGTCACGATTCACCACAAGTGGTGGCAGCGGTGGGATCAAGATAATAGTGTGTGGGACCCAACTCCCTAACACTAAGGACTGCTGGCAGTAGCTTTTACTGTCAGGGTCCTAAGATCAACTCAACACTAGACAGTCAGAGTGCAAATATAAGGTGTGTGGGTGCATCAGGTTGCAGCTGTGTGTCAGTGACCAGGAAGTGCTACACTGGCCCAGGGTACCAGGAGCCAAGCGCTGCAGAGGGCACTTGCTGTGGCTGATATGGAAGAGGTGGTGGAGGACACTGTTGATCTAGGCGAGGAGGATACCATGCACAGGTCCTCAAGGAGCCAATCCCCAGTGGTCGACTCTGCAGTGGGGCCAAGACCCCCTGTCCTCAGCCCCGCAGTGGGCAGATCACCACCTGCTGGTCGCTCCAGCCAGATGGGCTCGGATGCCCTTTTTCAAGCTGCCCTGGCTCGACTTGTAGCTGGAGATCAGAGCGCCTATGAGACCCTCATGGCAGCTGCAGAACGGCGCGAGGCTGTGGAGCGTGAAGCCGCAGAGCGACTTGCAGAGCGTGAAGCTGCAGAGCGACTTGCAGAGCGTGAAGCTGCAGAACGACTTGCAGAGCGTGAAGCTGCAGAGCGACGTGAGGCTGCAGATCGCCAGCACCAGCTCCGCTTGGCTCAGCTCGGGATCTCGCAGCCCGTTCCCGCCAACCAGGAGCCCAAGCCACCGAAGGTCCGAGCTGAGAACTTTCCCCTTCTGGAGGCAGGCGGAGACCTGGATTCTTTTCTGCTGGCCTTTGAGCAGACCTGCAGGCAGTACAACCTGGACACAGACCAGTGGGCCCAGTATCTGACCCCCCGTCTGAGGGGTGACGCCATGAAAGCCTTGGGGGACTTCCCTGCCGGGGAGCCGCAAGACTATGCGAGCATCAAGAAGGCCCTGATCCGACAGTTCAACCTCACCCCGGAGTCCTACCGCAAGAAGTTCCGAAGCCTGCAGAGGGGTCCAAAGGAAACCTGGACCGACCACATGCGGGCCCTCCTGAGAGCAGCTGACCACTGGATCAAAGGTTTGGAGCGCAGCACAGCCCAGGAGATCCAGGAGTTGTTCGTGATGGAGCAATTCCTGTGGAACTGTCCCGAGGACCTTCAACAGTTCATCCGCGACCGGAAACCGAAGGGGGCCTGTGAGACAGCGGTCCTGGCAGACGAGTACACCAACAACCGAGTACCTGAGACCAGGAGGACCAGCAGCAGCACCTGGAGAGGGGGTAAGACCAACCCTGCACCCGTGACCCCGGCCCCCAGAATGCAGGGGGCAGCCCCTCTATTACCCCATGTTCCCCTCTCCAGGTTGGCAGCAGAACCCAGACGGTGTCACCTCTGCAACCAACCAGGACACTTCAAGGCCATTTGTCCTCAGCGCCATAAGACACCGTCCCCAAAAACGGCCACTGTTTTGTGTGTGGGTGGGGGTGGTGGTAGGTCCCTTGACAATTTCCAACCCGTCACCATAGGCTGCTCAGTGGCCATGGGACTGCGGGACACCGGCGCAGAGATGACTTTGGTGCGACCAGAGATGGTCTCCCCCCAGGACTTGATCCCCGGAAAGTCCCTCGCCGTCTCCGGAATTGGAGGCGTGGAACCCGCATTGCCTGTTGCCAGGGTTTATCTGGACTGGGGTGCGGGGAGGGGAGTGAGGGAGGTGGGGGTCTCTGCTAATATTCCGGCAAATGTATTGCTTGGGTCAGACTTGGGGCGGCTAGTGTCCAAGTATGTGGCCACTGACCTCCCCAGTTCTGATCCACCAGAATGTGTACAGTCCAATTTTGGGGGTGTTGATGGGGATGATGTTATTAATGATGATGTTATTAATGACGATGTTGATGATGTTTGCAGTGACACTCCACACAACACAGAACACAAAGGGCTGACAGTGACAGGGAGGGGGGAGGAACATAAAGAGAATTGTAGAATGGCCTTAGGCCAGGATCAGCCAGCTCACCTTTTGTTCTCAGAGGGGAGACAGAGGGGCTGAGGGGGCTGAGAGCTGCAGAAGGAGCGGACACAGATGGCTGTGACACTGTTCTCTGCTGTAATCAGCAAGGTATTGTAGCCAGGGAGTCAGCGGTCGAGGTCGGAGTACCCACAGGGAATGTGGTGCTGCCAGGTAAGGCCCAGACGCTGCGCTCTGAGGAGCTGCAAGGGGTGGAACATGTCGGGGAGTATGGGGCTGTCACAGGAGAAGTGAAGCCACCAGGTGAGATCCCAGGGCAGGAACCCCCCACCACCGGGATGTCAGGAGGCCAGGATAGTCCGCCTGATCCGGCGACTTGGTCAGGAGCGGAGGGGAAGCAGGCATTGCCCATGGTTACACCAGCCATAGCTGCTGTCACCAGGAGTGGGGGTGCCAGAGCCCAGGGGACCTCGCAGAGGTCCGACGGCTTCCCTCCTTCAGACCAAGCGGCTGCGGAGTCAGACGGAGGCCAGGAGACAGGTCCCGAGGAACTGACTACGGACGGGGTGGTCCCATCCACTCTGGCCATGTCAAGTCAGGAGTTTCAGGCTGCGTTGGAAGCAGATGACAGCCTGAAAGCTCTTAAGGAACAGGCGGCACAGCCTCCCCTGGAGTCCGACCGCGAGCGGGTGGTCTTGGACCAGGGACGGCTGTACCGAGAAACGGTCCAGCAGGGCTCACCGGACGCGTGGCCCAGGGACCGACAGCTAGTGGTACCCTACCCATTCAGGGCGGAGTTGTTGCGGGTTGCGCATGAGATTCCGATGGCCGGACACCTGGGGATCGCCAAGACCAGGTCCAGGCTCTCTCAGCATTTATACTGGCCTAAGTTGGGGACCGACGTGGCCGCCTACTGCCGTTCGTGTGATACCTGTCAACGAGTGGGTAAGGTGGGGCGGCACCCAAAAGCGCCCCTGGTCAACCTGCCAATCATTGACGAGCCTTTCCGGAGGGTGGCGGTAGATCTGATTGGACCGGTGTCCACTACCAGCCACTCTGGGAAACGCTTCATCCTAACGGTAGTGGACTATGCCACACGGTACCCAGAAGCGGTAGCCTTGTCATCCATCCGGGCTGACAAGGTGGCCACCGCTTTGCTGGAGATTTTCTCCCGAGTGGGTTTTCCCCAAGAAATGCTCACTGACCGGGGGACCCAATTCATGTCGCAGCTGATGGAGTCCCTCTGTCGGCAAACACAGGTGCAACAGCTCAAGGCCAGTCCTTATCATCCAGAGACGAATGGTCTGTGCGAACGGTTCAATGGCACTCTGAAGCAGATGCTGAGGATGCTGGTCGACTCCCATGGGAATGATTGGGAGCGGTATCTGCCGCACCTGCTGTTTGCCTACCGGGAGGTCCCCAGGCCTCAACAGGGTTCTCGCCCTTTGAGCTCCTGTATGGACGACGTGTGCGGGGGCCCCTGGCCTTAGTGAAAGAAGCTTGGGAAGGGGACTTAGCTGCCCCCGGAGTGTCGGTTGTTGAATATGTCATGCGCTTCCGGGACAAAATGCAGGCCTTGACGCAGCTGGTGCACGACAACATGGAGCAAGCCCAGGCCGACCAGAAGCGGTGGTACGACCAGAACGCTTGCGAGAGGACCTACCAGGTGGGTCAGAAGGTGTGGGTACTGGTCCCTGTACTGCAGAACAAGCTTCAGGCAGCCTGGGAAGGCCCATATCTCGTACACCAGCAGCTCAACACTGTGACTTACCTGGTCACCCTGGACCACGCCCGTGGGAGGCGTAAGGCCTTTCACGTGAACATGATGAAGGCTCATCATGAGCGGGAGGCCTGCGCCCACCCAGTGTGCAACCTGCCCGAGGAGGGGGAGGCAGACACCCTCCTGGACATGCTCGCCCAGGTTAAGGCGGGAGGATCCATTGAGGATGTGGAGCTTGGCCAACAGCTTTCGGAGGACCAACGGTCCCAGCTGTGGGCCACACTTCACCCCTTCCGGGAGCTGTTCAGCAGCCTGCCCGGAAGGACTCAGTCTGCCGTCCATCATGTGGACACTGGGGATCACCCCCGATCCGGCGTTCGGCCTATCGGACCGCTCCCGAGGTGCAGCAGCAAATGCGCCAGGAGATCGACGAGATGCTGAAGCTGGAGGTGATCCAGGCCTCCAACAGCGCGTGGGCCTCACCCGTAGTCCTCGTCCCTAAGAAGGACCGAACTACCCGGTTCTGCGTGGACTACCGTGGGCTCAACGCTGTCACAGTCACCGATGCGTACCCTATGCCACGCATCGATGATCTGCTCGACCGGCTGGCCGGGGCAAGGTACCTGACCATAATGGATCTGAGCCGGGGGTATTGGCAGATTCCCCTGACCCGCCAGGCACGGGAACGCTCTGCCTTTATCACCCCTTTCGGACTGTACGAGTCCACGGTCATGCCATTCGGCATGAAGAATGCCCCTGCCACTTTTCAGCGGATGGCCGATATCCTGCTCCAGGGACTCCAAGGGTACGTGGCCGCGTACCTGGACGACATTGCCGTCTTCAGCCCCACCTGGGAGGATCACCTGGAGCATCTGGCGCAGGTGCTCAGGCGGATCCACCAGGCAGGATTGACCATCAAGCCAGAGAAGTGCCAGCTGGGCATGAGTGAGGTCCTTTACCTGGGTCACCGGATAGGCAGGGGGACAGTGAAGCCAGAGCCTGGGAAGGTGGAAGCCATCACCTCCTGGCCCACCCCAAGGACCAAAAAGCAAGTGATGTCTTTCCTTGGGACTGCTGGGTACTATAGGAGGTTCGTTCCACACTATAGTGCCCTGGCAAAGCCCCTGACGGACCTCACCAGGGCAAAGCTGCCATCTGCGGTCAACTGGACCGCTGATTGCGAGGCGGCCTTCCACGCACTCAAGGCTGCCCTCTCCAACTCCCCGGTACTACAAGCTGCCGACTTTGCACGGCCGTTCGTGGTACAGACCGACGCCAGCGACTTTGGCCTCGGGGCGGTGCTCAGCCAGGTTGACACCACAGGTCAGGAACATCCTGTTTTGTACCTGAGCAAGAAGCTGTTGCCGAGAGAGGTGGCCTACTCCACGATGGAAAAGGAATGTCTGGCAATTGTGTGGGCCCTGCAGCGTCTGCAGCCATACTTGTACGGACGCCACTTCATCGTGGAGACGGACCACAACCCCCTCAGCTGGTTACACTCGGTCTCTGGGACGAATGGGAGGTTGCTGCGCTGGAGCCTTGCGCTCCAGCAATACGACTTCACCATTCGCCACAGGAGGGGCCGGGACCATGGTAACGCTGATGGGTTATCCCGGCGAGGGGAGGTAGCGGACGGGCGTGCGGGGGAACACAGGAATGTGCTACCCCCTAGCGCCCTCTAAGAGGGGGAGGTGTGATGAATATTGGTACGAAATATTCCCCATATTACATCCAGGAAGCAAATCGAAGACACATCTCACTCACAAGGAGAGAAGCCCCCACCCTTGCACTGGCAAATGGTAGAGTAATTAGTATGTAGATGAAAGCTGACTGTCCACACAGCAGGACCCATCCTTAACTTTGATGTGGTAATTTAGTTGGCTTCCTCAGAACTGGAGTCATGCCAAAAGGTAACACGTCCAATATCCTGTAAGGCCAGTGGCAGAGGGAATCCAGGCAGACAAAACGGAGCCGTGACTATAACCTTAATATCTCATAAGCCGTCCACCCTGTGATGCTATCGAATATAAAAATGAATTCCACACATCTAGACGGAAATAGAGCTGGTATTCACATGAATGTAGGGTGACTGGAAGCCATGTAAACAGGATATTGGCTGGTAGGGTGTTCTCAAGGCAGGCGTGTTTCATATCCAGACGAAGATAAAATCATAACTAAAAATATGAAAGTATTATCTTCCGTCTGCGATGCTCATGGATACGGCTAGGGAACATTATAGAATTCGGGTGTCCATATCTCCCCTCAGAGGGGTGGGAGTTGTGAGACATCCCAGAGGTGTGAGATGGGTGGAGACAGGGGCCAGCCCATAGTGTATAAAAATCATCTGCTCCATCTCCACCTGGTATTTCTTCTGAATGGGCATTTTTCCACCAAGGCCAGAGATTACCCAAGGAACAGATGAGCACCACGCCGCCCTTGTGGAGCCATCAGCACTAAGGTAACTGCTCACATGTGTGTGTAATTCTGTGTATTCCATTCCTCCTTTTATTGGCATATCTGACTGTAATATTTGTAACATCTGAATAATAACTGTAAATATTAATATCTAGTGTACCATTAGGGTGATTAAATATATAAATTTAATCTTGAGTTGCTCTTTTTATCTTGATCACGATTCCCCACGTCCGTGTGCTCATATAACGCTACCTGGGTTGGTTCCTGACCCAATATAAGCCCGACCACGGACCGGACTTATATTAAAGAGGAGCTGGTGGCAGCATTTGTGCTTGGGGTTATTCGGGGTCTCTATCAGTGACGGGGTGGAGGAGATTATATGTGCTTCTAGCTGCGGGCTAGAAGACATATACCACACTCACTGAGAGGTGCCTTAATAAACCAGCACAGGCAAGGCAGCTGCGGCCCTTCTTTATCCTCAGGCAGTTCTCTGACTGACCTGGGTTTAACAGGAGGCGCTGTGGAGCTGCCAGGTTCAGGTCACGATTCACCACACTTATGTTAACAATTCCATGTATAGAAGTAATGCGTTTCGGCTCATATGATAGAGCCTCTCAAACATTGAGCATATAAACCGAAAAGCGTTACTTCTATGCATGGAATTATGGAAATGAAAATGCAAAAATAAAAAGAATAAGATTTCTTAGTGAGTGCCGATTTTTCTGAATCCTTGTGGAACCAGGGAACACCAACCCAATACTTGAGCACTACTGCAATATTGTTTGAAAAGACTTCAGAGGGGGAGGATCTAAAGGAACACTTAAGATGTTTTCTTGTCCGTAACCATGAAGACACACATTTCTTAAAGACCGTACGTATAAACAGTATTTGCAATCTCAACTATTTCCACAGCCCTTTTATCATTTTTGCTTAGATGTACTAGCGCAAACAAAAGATTGCTTGGAGCAAAAGAAGTGCATATGTGTTAAGTTTGCATTCCCCCCTGTACCGGTAAGTTTCCTGATAAAAAAAAAGCTGTGGCAAATTGCAACACCAAGGATATATCCCAAGGATAGATCTGGTATATGCAAAGTAAATCAATAGTATTGGTATGAAACCTGAATGGAAAAATAGCAAAGTTGTTTCCTCACCACCAGTGCCCACGACCCACTCCCATCCCACCTCATTCCCAACCTCACCTCCGTTATCATCCCAGCCCTAACTCATCTTTTCAACCTATCACTTACCACTGGCACCTTCCCCTCAGCCTTCAAACACGCCTTGATCACACCCATCCTCAAAAAAACCCTCCCTCGATCCCACAACTGTCTCCAACTACCGCCCTATATCTCTCCTCCCTTTCGCCTCTAAACTACTTGAACAGCATGTCCACTCTGAGCTGTCCTCTCACCTCTCCTCCTGCTCCCTCTTTGACCGCCTGCAATCTGGCTTCCGACCCCTCCACTCCACTGAAACAGCCCTGACCAAAGTCACAAATGACCTACTGACTGCCAAAAGCAAGCGCCACTACTCTGTTCTCCTCCTCCTCGACCTGTCAGCCGCCTTCGACACTGTTGACCACTCCCTTCTACTACAGATCCTGGAATCTCTTGGCATCACGGACCTTGCCCTCTCTTGGATCTCCTCATACTTAACAGACCGCACCTTCAGCGTCACCCACTCCCACACATCCTCCTCGCCCTACCCCCTATCTGTCGGGGTCCCCAGGGCTCGGTTCTTGGACCATTACTGTTCTCAATCTACACTCTCGGTCTAGGGCAACTCATTGAGTCCCATGGCCTCCAATATCACCTCTACGCCGACGACACCCAAATCTACCTGTCTGGTCCTGACATTGCCTCCCTTCTATCCAAAATTCCACACTGCCTGTCCGCCATCTCATCCTTCTTCTCTGCTCGCTTCCTTAAGCTGAACATGGACAAAACCGAGTTCATAGTCTTCCCCCCAAGACGCTCCCCCTCACTACCTGATCTATCCATCGTCGTCAACGACTGCTCTCTCTCTCCAGTTCCCCATGCCAAGTGCCTCGGGGTTATCCTTGACTCTTCCCTCTCCTTCAAGCCCCACATCCAGGCCCTCGCCACCTCCTGCCGACTCCAGCTCAAAAACATCTATAGGATTCGCACTTTCCTTGACCATGACACTGCAAAAACCTTTATTCACGCTCTCATCATCTCCCGCCTCGATTACTGCAACCTCCTGCTCACCGGCCTCCCTAATACCTCCCTCGCACCCCTCCAATCTATCTTGAACTCCGCTGCCCGCCTAATCCATCTGTCTCCCCGCTACTCACCTGTCTCCCCCCTCTGCCAAGCCCTTCATTGGCTCCCTGCTTCCCAGAGATCCCGGTTTAAAACATTAACCATGACATACAAAGCCATTCACAACCAGTCCCCTCCATACATCTCTGACATGGTCTCCCGTTACCTACCTTCACGCAACCTGCGATCCTCCCAAGAGCTTCTACTCTACTCCCCCCTCATCTCCTCTTCGCACAACCGCATACAGGATTTCTCCCGTGCTTCACCCAGACTCTGGAACTCTCTGCCCCAACACATCAGACATTCTCCTACCCTGGGAACCTTCAAAAGAAGCCTGAAGACCCACCTGTTCCGCCAAGCCTACCACCTGCAATAAGACCCGGTCCACCACACCGCCTCATGACTGGAATTTCCCCCTCCTACTGCATCCCTACCAGCCCCTCGTAGACTGTGAGCCTTTGTGGACAGGATTTCTCCCCTCTTGTTTCTGTACAACTGAATTGTCAACATTTATTGTTACTTGTATTGTTACTATGTTACTTGTCCTAGTCTGCCCTTTTTAACATGTAAAGCGCCATGGAATATAATGGCGCTATATAAATTAATAATAATAATAATAATAATAATAATAAACGGACCGTTTTTGTTTAGTGTATTTTTCACAATAGATAAAAAAAGGAGCAAACTTGCAATTTTAATTAATTCACCAAGTTTAATATTAAGAAACGTTTTTGCATTTTTCAAGAAAAAATAAGTTATTTTGACACTAAAAAGAAATAGAGATTGAGTGGGATAGAGGTGAACTGCCACAAACTGGCTATTTCAACCAATCAATGGGCTATTAAAGGGATTCTAGCAGCAGGCTTTTGCTGCTACATATGAAGCAGCATGACGTAGTCAAAGAAACCCTGAATCCAACAATGTATCACATAGGTTACTGGCTGCAGCAATTTTGACACAATCAAAGGTTTTAATTTTAGCTATGTAACACAGCTGGGAGAGCTGCCCCCGCCACATCAGGCTCTTAACAGAGATTGTGCATGGACTATCAGGTATCAATTGTGTTGTGCACAGGACAGTGTAGTCCAGTAATGGTAATCACCAGGTGATAAAGCCTATAGCTTACATAAACAATACCACACAACCTGATAATAGAAGCATAGTTGATTTTTGGATTTCAACAACTACAGCATGTTGTTCTCAGCTTACATGGCAAGAACCGACTGACAGATTCCCTTTCAACATTCTAATTCTGCTGTTTCTGTTAAGAAAAAGAAAATAAAGTGTACAATGGTAGTGTGAACTCAGTCCAAGAGATATAGCCAGTACATGGGCCTGCTGGATGGAGAAGACTGCACAACCTAGCATCCCTGCTCCATCTCTCTTAATCATGTTCTATCCTTTCTTCTTTTCCTAAGGTCAGTGGATCACAGAATGGCTACAGATCTTTGACACGTTCGTTGACACTTTTTTATTGATGCCCATCCTTAGGACAGGCCACCAACATTTCATTGGTGAGGTGTGGAATCCAATGATCAGCTGTTACCTGAAAGTGTTTGGATGTTCCAGGACACAACAGCTCCCTCAAAACTATAGCGGCCGAGGCCAAGTACAGCAGATCTACCTCTTTTTTATATGACTACCTGCTGTGTTCCTGCAGCATCCAAGAACTTCCAGCCTCCAGTGGTAATGGCTGATAGGCAGAGGTACCGGGTTTCAAATCAACACCGATCAGATATTAATAAAAAATTAAGTAGTGACAAACCCCTTTAAGGCTCTTTTCTTTGCCTGGTTGAACTTATTTAAAAATAAAATTTAATAATAAAAATTTAAGAAACCTGAGTTTGTGCACAGAATCCTAGAATTGTCTTGCATTCACCGACCATTAAACTTAATGGGAAGAAACTACAACACAACTTTCGGAGATAATGCAGCAATTTACTAAGCCATGCTTTAAGAGCTCAAACACACAGAGCACTACAGTTCTCCGTACGTAAGAGTTGATAAATCTCATTCACTCCTGTGTAACCCCTGACTGTTGTGTTATCTGATATTTAAACCATGGAACCAGACGAATCTCACGCCGATGGTCTGACCGAAAACAGCCTGACTCACTAGGGGTGAGCAGGTGCAATAGGTGAAAGCAGTGACATTTCATCATGACCACACCGAACATCGGAGGCAAGAAAATTAACAATGCAAATCGGGACCTACGAATTTTGCTCTTCAAGTTCATCCTTCCTGTTCATCATGAGAACAACAGCTTGACGGAGTTCACCTAAAGGAATACAACAAATGGCATTTACCAAATTGTAGAAAGATGTTTACTACAATATTTGATGGACATTTCATTAGTTGGAAAAATAAAAGTTTAAAGGCAGATAACACGTTTCTGGTCTGTGTGCAGCTAATAAATTCATGTTATGTTCATATGTAAATCGAGGTCCACGTCATCGAATAATCCTATTTCCAATTATAGGCTTCATTTCTAATATCCTATGTCATATCATGAAAATCCTATTCCTAGGCTTCGATTTCACTGAAAAGTTAAAAATAATCAGCTCTCATGGCACTCAATTCCTTACTCTCTGCCAGCCTGTGCTATGTGCAGTTATGCTAAAACAAACCTGTTTCTTCTTGCCGCGCCTGTCATCGAGCGCTCAGAATGGAACACGGTGCTCATCTGTATAATAAAGGAGCAGGAAGCCGCCTTCCTAAATAGTGACATTCACCGCCACACAACTTTATTTATCGCAACACCTCTGATAGATTTAATACCAGATAGCAGACTAGTGGCAGGCAAATTCAATTACTCTGAACAGATCGGGTGATTTGTACAAGGCTGGCGACGCTTCTTTAATATGTACAGCGATCAAACATTTGTGGCTTTGTGACTTGAATTCTCATTATAGAGTATAAGGGTTCATGCATACGCCCATATGGCGGATCTCTTTTGCTTGAATCCATATTAAATATCCTATGAGAATTATTACGAATGGGTCAGACAATTTCTTCATGATCACCCGAACCATTTAATTGTCAATACCCCAAGATTATCAAGAAATGCATGACAAAGGAAAGGAACCATCAGCTCATGTGACTTCCACAGTCACAATTTGCAATGGCCAATCTGAAAACCAGAGACCCCCCCCTTAGCCTCTACTAAACATTTTCTAATTCCTGTATATCGGTAACCACATACAGCTTGTGGGCCTGTGATGAGAGGTCTTGTGGCTGTCTTTCAGCTTGGTGCATAAGCACTAGGTTTAGCAAACCGCTAAGAAAAGTAGGACCCAAGATGGTGACTTTTGTGAGTAAATCCACATAGCATAGCAGAGCAGATCTGAATGGGTGTAAGGTAGTAACCCCTAGATCTTGGTATATTGCCTTGGTATGATTTCTGCTTTGACAGCTGACAGCTTTGGCTGTCATTATTCTGAGAATGGGGGCTCTGGGTGTCACTACTGTGGGAGCTGGATGCCCTCTCAGAGCTCCATGTGGCTCTCAAGATCAGAAAAGTTGGTGAACTCTGCTATTGGCTAATTATTCATCACTAAAGGGACAAACAGCTAACAACTACAGAATGGCGTTGGCTGGTGTAGCAAGCTGTGGGAAAAATAATCACACCGGATAGTATGCAGAATACAATAGCTGGCATTAAGCATTACACACAGAAGAGTGGCGCCAACGGCTTCCATTTCAGAAGGGGTCAGCAATAGATTAAGTGTGCACGGATTACCGTCTATACATGAGTGACCGTGTCAGCTACCCCACCGCGCCAACATTCAAAAAACCTAGCTTGACCATACCTCCCCATAGGTGACCAGTACTACTGCAGGCTGGGATATATTAACACAGCTCTCCAGGGAACCTTCCAAACAGGATTACCCTGAGTCCTACACTGTGAAAACTATATCTCTAGCCGCAACAACAAGCGACTCTGTGAACAAGGCCAGTACTCTGGCCGAAACGTTAGCCTGTCGCTTCACTTGGAATTGTAAAAAACTGTTCACTTGTAACAAACTCTTCCATCGCATGTGTGCATTGATGCTCGGTCTATCTAGTTAGACAGACTTTGGACATGCACACACCAGCAACTCTGACAGTTAGGCTGGGATCACACAAGCGTATGGCATCCAATTCGTTATGCTAGTGACGCTAGGCTCAACCTTTGGTGCGAGCGTGAGCCGAGTGTCATTATACTGTGCTCCCATCCTGTGATCAAATCACAGTTGTGATCAGATCAGATTAACCTCTCCATCTTCTCCTTTGCCTCTCTCCGGCATAGATCGGATTTTCCTTGGATGACATCCGATGTTTCTCTTGCACCTGTAAATTAGTATGGGTGCACGAGATCCAATTTGCCGAGGCACTCGCAGTAAGCTGCGATTATTTTCGGAATAAGAAAAGCGCTGATGTGCTATGAATATTGACTCACATTGGTCTAAGTGCAATGTGAGATTTTCTCACATTGCACTTGTCTGGTTACTCTGGTCATGCGACCAAGGCTGTATAGAGATCAATGCAATGGCATGAAGCAGAGTGGAATGCAACTGCAATACTGTATGGGAAGATTGGGAAAGGAAGGCTATATTTGTGGGTCACAACATCATGACATGCAGTATTGCTAAGGTTTTCTCTCCTAAAACTGGTAAACTCTGCATGAAGAACACTCTAAGCTACAAACAGGCACATGTGCGGGACGAAATTCCCTGCCTAACCATTCCTGTCTAATACTATTGTCAGAATTAACATGAAAAAAATTATTTATAACACTCATTTTCCCTATGCAAGTAGGGCTTTGACTAGTTGAAGGGGCATTGTTTCTCCCGATTAGTCTGCCCTCTTTCCATGTTGTTATGCTGCAAGCCGTGATAACCTAAATTTCAGGAGCCGACGTCACCATCAGCTAATCGAAATTTTTTGCCTCATTCCTGCAGTGTCACTGCTCCTCTGTGTCGGGTGTACAGTCCCGGGTTCAAAGTCTCACTGCACATAGTCTAAAGTGCAGAAGACTCCTGATAATACAAGGTGGGCCTTTTAAGCCGGGACCATGCACCCAACATGTGCCTGTTACCAGTTAGAGGGCTTAACAGATTCCCTTTAATTTCCCAAAAACATGTGAAATGCCACTGCCTTCTATACTAGTGATTACAGACTTTCTTACATCTTTTTCCTTAGGTGCTTTTTGCTCTTGCAGCCCTTTGATATGACAGTGCTGTGGACTTGGGAGTGGATTCCATTGTTTTACCCTAGCGGGTTTTCAAAGCTTCTTCATAAAATACAACCACTCAAAAAACTCCTCCTGTGACCAGAAAAGTAGATTTCACAAAGAATAGGAAGAGATTTCACAGCATTTTTAGGTGTTTTTTGGGTCACAGGAATTTGTAGAGGATCAGCTACATAGCCAGGAGGGCTAAGTGTACTGTAAAAGTGACGGTTGCTGCCTTCTAGAGAACCAGCCCAGGCATTGCCAACATCACCCTACCTGCATATACATAGGAACCTTCTTGGGGTGCCTTTTAATAACGGTATCATCTTGCAAAAAAAAAAAATACAACTTTAATTTATCAACTAACCTATTTACATTCTTTAAAAATACAATAATCTGTGCTCACCCACCAATATTCATTAAATATGAGCAAGTTATGTGAAATAAGATTTTGGAAGCTCAATCGTTGTGTGATGTCAATTTCATGATCACAGAGCTTCAGATCCAGTACAACGCACAGCACAGAACTGGATGTGCAAACTCATCAGTTCTACCTGTGACTTCTCAGACATTTTAACTTTTCATTTGCGAATGCCAAGATCTTGGCATTGGACTGCGGGCAAACAACAGTAGCACTGCTCAGGGCAGGAATCATTCTCTGACTGTACTCACCAGTAATGTGTTTTCTCTTAATCTTATTAATAATGCATGCAGGATTGAATGTTATGCTGAGCTGAACTTTCTAAGCTGGCTCCTGCTCTTATTCACATTTATATCTATTATTTACTTATTTATTGCAGAGCTGCATGTCTCGTGGCCATGGGCGCTGTGCAGCCTTACAATCTTTACAGATCATACAGACTCCCTGAAAGCCCCACAGACTTTTTTTATGGACAAACCACAAGTGTCAAATAGAAAGATGATGCATATACATAATGTGGAGGAATTGTATCAAATATAAGGACAGCGAGCAGATTAATGGTGATCTGCACAATAATGTCAGGTATGTGTGGATGACATAATAGATTTCCATGCTCCAGATTGTGACGAAATGGACCCCTTCAATGTAGGACATATGATGATTTTTATGTAACCCAGACATATCACATTGTATATTGGCTTTTAAACTTGTATCGGCCAAGGAGTATTTTCATAGATAACTGTGGTTTAAGTTTTGCATGGTAATGTAATTATCTAACTTGTTTGTCACTGAAGGCCAGAGAACTTAATTATGCTAATCGTCCATTGTCTATTACCCTGTGAATGTTGATTCTATGTACATGGCTCCAGCCACTATTGTTTAAGTGTCATTGATTGCAGACTCAATGTCTAATACTACTAAAATATGTTAAATGAGGATTGGAGTTCAGCCAATGAAAAGACTGTGTTATTGCACCAATCGTGACGTTCCCAATATCCTGCAATGAGGGCTGAAGGTATATAAGGAGATATGTTCATTAACCAGAAGAGTTAGATTCTGTCTAGTGGCCTCAGTCTAGGGATTTCGGTCCCGGCTAGAGGTCCACTGGATTGAAGATTGGATACAGGCAGCTAATCTAGGGTCTTCGGATCCGGTTAGCGAGCCATAACCCCCGGCCTAGGCATTTTGGTGCCGACCAAGGGGACCAGAACCCGGACTATAGAACCATAAGGACTTGAGCATCGGATTATCGGATTCGGCTGTGATAACGACTGCATGAGGACAAGGAAGCAACCCAGGTTGGGACGATAAAGTCACCTGGCTACAGACTTTGCTGTGCTACATTCTAAACCCTGGTGAGCCAGCGGAAGGGTGAGACTCTGTTGCCTGTTACATTGTTGTGTTTTGCTGGTTATGTGTTATATGCTGTTAACTGTTTGGGGATCCAATAAAGCCTTAATATTGTGATTCCCTCACCCTGTGTTGTCTGAGTAGTGTTCCGCCCACGGTTAAGGAGCTCGGGCGTTCAGTTGGGGATGAGCCCTGGTCCACGTTGTCTTTGTAAAGGCGGCTGGGCCTACGGACGGGAGCACCCACTGACCCCCAGGTCTCCACACAGATGTCAACAGCAATGGTAAACAGCACAGTCATGATGCCACTATTCCAAGTATCAAGTTGGCATTGTAACCACATGCTAATCTATTTTGCCGGCCTATGTAAGCATGTGAGGACCATGTGCATATTGCCCCAGTGTCCTTGATACACTACTCAAGAGCAATAAATGAAACACAAACAACACAATGTAACTCCAAGTCAATCACACTTCTGTGAAATCCACCTGTTGAGTTGTGAAGCAACATGGATTGTGAATAAATTTCTCCTGGTGTTGTGCAAATGGAACATACAAAAGGTAGAAATGATAAGTAATTAGCAAGACCCCCCAATAAAGGAGCGGTTCTGCAGGTGGTGACCACAGGCCAGTTCTCTGTTCTCATCTTTTTTAGCTGTTGTTTTGGTCACTTTTGCATTTTGTCATTGCTCTAACCCCTAGAGGTAGCATGGATGGACGGGATGCGGCACCAAAGTCCACAGCACATGGCGGAGAGATCCAGGCAGGACGAGGAGGACAGTAGCCAGCAGAAGCTAGCACCAGCGCTGGACTGGCAAGTCATTAAAGTTAGTCATCTTTCTCCTCCGTCCCCCTCCTGTCCTCTTTCTCCTCCGTCCCCCCCTCCTGTCCTCTTTCTCCTCCATCCCCCCCTCCTCTCCTCTTTCTCCTCCGTCCCCCACTCCTGTCCTCTTTCTCCTCCGTCCCCCCCTCCTGTCCTCTTTCTCCTCCGTCCCCCCCTCCTGTCCTCTTTCCCCTCCGCCCCCTCCAGTCCTCTTTCCCTCCGTCCCCCTCCAGTCCTCTTTCCCCTCCGTCCCCCTCCAGTCCTCTTTCCCCTCCGTCCCCCTCCAGTCCTCTTTCCCCTCCGTCCCCCTCCAGTCCTCTTTCCCCTCCGTCCCCCTCCAGTCCTCTTTCCCCTCCGTCCCCTCCAGTCCTCTTTCCCCTCCGTCTCCCTCCTGTCCTCTTTCCCCTCCGTCCCCCTCCTGTCCTCTTTCCCCTCCGTCCCCCTCCATGTCCTCTTTCCCCTCCGTCCCCCTCCAGTCCTCTTTCCCCTCCGTCCCCTCCAGTCCTCTTTCCCCTCCGTCCCCCTCCGTCCTCTTTCCCCTCCGTCCCCCTCCTGTCCTCTTTCCCCTCCGTCCCCCTCCTGTCCTCTTTCCCCTCCGTCTCCCTCCTGTCCTCTTTCCCCTCCGTCTCCCTCCTGTCCTCTTTCCCCTCCGTCTCCCTCCTGTCCTCTTTCTCCGCCTTTCTCTGTTCCTGTCCCCCTCCTGTCCTCTTTCTCCTTCGTCCCCTCTGTCCTCTTTCCCCTCCGTCTCCCTCCTGTCCTCTTTCCCCTCCGTCTCCCTCCTGTCCTCTTTCCCCTCCGTCCTCTCTCCTGTCCTCTTTCCCCTCCGTCTCCCTCCTGTCCTCTTTCCCTCCGTCTCCCTCCTGTCCTCCAGATTTCTCTGTTTGACATTCTACCATCTGTTCACCTCTCATCTGGGACTTTGTGTTGTCAGTTCAGAGGCATGGCAGATGTTTGTGTGGTGGTAGTCCTGGTCCCTACCTGATGATGACATCACAGTCTGTTACCCTCCTTTGTGTAGTGTTGGTCTCCATTGTCTAAACGGCCCGCAACCATCTCTATTGTGTATTCTCTAATGCGTATGGTCAGCAGCAGTCTCTATTGCGTATTCTCTATTGTGTGTATAGCCAGCAGCAGTCTCCATTGTGTATATGGCCCGCAGCCATCTCTATTGTGTATTCTCTACTGTATATACAATAATTGTGTATTCAGCCCACAGCAGTCTCAAGTATGTTTGTGTGTAATATACAATAGAAAGAGTGTAAAAAAAGGAAAAACAGCACAAAAACATAGAAAAAGTGGACTTTATTGCCCAATGGCGTGTCCACACATTGGGCAATAATGTCCACTTTTTTTTTTTTTTTTTAGCTGTTTTTCTTTTTTAACTCTATTGTAAGGAACCATCTGGATTGCTGGTTGGGAAGCTTTGCACATAAATTGAGGTAATTTGTGGTGCTGTTCCAATTTTTCACTACAAATATAATGTATGTTTAGGTGGAGGCGGAGCATGGGTGGGGCTGGGAAGAGTCTTATGGGGGCCCAAAAATTTTGGCAGTCAGGGGCCCCGAAACTCATAGTGGCAGAACGTCTGCAGCCCCGGCCCCATATGTGCACCCTGTGTAACAGCTTCTACTCAGCACTCAAGGGCCTCAAGGATGCCAATCACTAGGTGAGGAACATTGCGGGAAGTGGAGGAGGAATGTGGTCAAATATAAAGGGGAGGAACATGTGGAATAACATCAAATGAAATCAAGGGGGGTTAGGAAAGTGAAATAATGTCAGATGTAAGGGGGGTATGTGCAAAATTGTCAGATAATGGCAAAAATGGAGCCAATAAAAAGAAATAATAAAAAAAGATATTGTGGACACAACCTTAACATATTATTAAATGTTAAACATTCACTTTAAAAACGTAATCTGTCAGTAGGATTAACCCTCCTAAGAAGACTATATACCGTAGGTATGTAAATCATAGGCAGCTGAGTAAAATGATGCCCTGGTATCCGTGATCCGATGTTTTTTATAGAGAAATCCACATCTTTCTTGTATGTAAATGAGTTGTTCCAGACTATGGGCCAGGCACTGATCTGTATGAGAATCTGTCTCCAGAGAGGCAGTGCTCACCCTGCAATTTAAACAATGGGAGGCTGAATTATCTACGTTTCCTTCCCTAAACACATTGAAAAAAATACGGTAATCAGAAACAGGGAAAATCTAAAAGACTTATCCATTAGGAGGGTGAAGAAATTGCTTACCTTCTCTAGACAGTTTCTATGAAAGGGGCAATAACGCTCACTCCCTATTGGCCCGTCAATTAAAAGAACATATTTCGTCCTCATACCCACAGGCTCTACGGGATGATGAGGGCACTATCCATTATGACCTCTTTTCTATTTCAGATATTTTTTTATAAATATTATGAAAAACTATGCAACTTACATGACTCTCCAGAGTGTAACCCGTGAGGGTGGGACACTTGAGTAGTATCTCTCCACCCTCAATCTCCCGACGCTCTAGGAGGAGGCGGTGACCAATCTTAACAACATAATCTTACTCGAGGAATTGGAGGACACTCTGAAATCTATGCCCAGGGGAAATCACCCGCACCTGACTGTTTGACATATCTTTATTATAAATCATTTGCCAAAGAATGATTGCCCCACGTCTAACCTTTTTAATTCCTTTCTATAAACCTCCGCTATCCCACATACTAAGCTTCACTCTCATCTGATCCTCATCCCTAAACCGTCAAGAGACCCCCTAGATTGTTCCAATTATAGACCCATTGCCTTGTTGAACTCCGATTTGAAGATAATTACCAAGCTCCTGGCAGCCAGGCTCAACTGTTGGCTACCCCAAACTATTCATAAAGACCAGGTGAGGTTTATTCCTTGTCGCCAGGGGAGGGACAACACCAGAAGGGTAATTGACTTGGTGGAAGTCTCAAATCAGATGAAACAGCAGATGTTGATGCCAAGTCCTGATGCAGAGAAGGCCATTGATTGCCTTGATTGGTCTTTTCTCCTCGGGTCTGTGAAGTCATTTGGATTCTCGGGCAACTTTCTATTGGCCCAGAAGTCCCTTTAAAATTATCCTACAGCTGCAATTAAACTTCCTTTACATACCTCCTCGCCTTTTAATATCTCCAATGGAATGAGGCAGGGGTGCCCCCTTTCCCTGCTTCTATTTGCAATGTGTATTGAAACTCTGGCGGTGGCTATCTGTCAGAATCCTGACATCTCGGGGGTGAGGGTGGGGAGTAAATTCTTACAGGATTCATTTTTTTGCCCATTCACTTTAATGATTTCAGGTAGAATCTCTGTTGCTTCAGGTTTTTTCCTGAAATCATTAAAGTGAATGGGCAAAAAAATAAATCCTGTAAGAATCAGGCTTTTTCCTGATCTTCCAGATCAGGAAAAAAACGCAAGTGTGAAAGGCCCCTAAGTCATTTAAGATATTTCTATTTGCAGATGACATCCTACTCACACTTAGGGCGGCTTCACACTGCGACGGGATCCGGTCCGGGGCTTTCCGGAATGACCCAGACAGCCGCGGACTGGATCAACACACAGGACTGGGGGGGCTAATATGCCCTCCGGTCCGGTGTACAGCGCACGCAGTTCCCGCTGCTGATAAGTCAGGACCGGGGGCGCCGCGGTCCTGACCTGTCAGCGGCTGCAGCTGCGTGCGCTGCACACCGGATCGGAGGGCATATTAGCCCCCCAGTCCTGTGTGCTGATCTGGTCCGCGGCTGTCTGGGTCAACCCGGACAGCCCCGGACCGGATCTCGCCGCAGTGTGAAGCCGGCCTTGCCAATCACCATGTGACTCTCCCTAACCTCATGAGATCTCTGGAGGAGCATGGCCATCTTTTGGAATATAAAATAAACTCAAGCAAAACAGAGGCTCTTCCTCTGAACCTTCCCCCCGAGGTGTAGGATCATCTACATCTCAATTTTAAATTCAGATGGAAAACGGAAGCAGTCATATACGTGGGGTCAATCTGACTTCTTCCTACGATACCCTGTGTAATCTTAACTTCCCTCACCTCTTTAGAAAATTGATGACTCTTGAGCAGATGTCACCCCTCATCCTCTCATGGATGGGTCGGATGGTGGCAGTTAAGATGAATCTCTTACCCAAGCTAATCTACCATTTCAAGATCCTTCCAGTAAAAATCCCCCTGAAGAAGCCTAAAGCTATCCAAGCGCCATTATGAGATTTATTTGGAATAACAAAAGGCGCAGAATAGCCAAAGATGTTCTCATTACTCACAAACTAAATACTATTGAGCCACCCACCTAAGAAGGATTCCTTCTTGGACGTTGCTGTGGGTCTACTCTAAATGGACTGATATTGAGAAACTCTAGTTAGCTCCAATCCACCCAAAACTCCCCTTTATCGCCCCCGGCACAAGCTAAAACTCACCCTCCCTTTTGGGTCCTATGCAGTTCACTAAAGATATCTGGCTATCCAGTATACATAGATTCACCTTAACATCTCCCTGCTCCCCACAGTGTAATTTATTTATCAACCTTTGATCCCCAATAGTGTTGAACCTGAAATGGTTCATCCATGGCTCTCAGCGGGGCTATTTACATTCTCTCACATAACTGACGGGGGCACCATGCAGATCCACACTTTTGACTACTTCAAAACTATATTTTATATATGCTTTGATAAGGAGTATTTCATACTCGAAACAAGTCTGCCGTAGGGATGTTTTGCAGTTTTTAAAACAAATTTAATAAAAGCTCAAGATTTTATTGGAAAGATTGGACCTCATCATAGTTGCCTCACTTGACCTACTACTCCATGACTGCTGAAGCATACCACCTGGCAACTGGCACCTTTCGGAAGCACTCCCCATACTTGCTACTGAAGCTAGAACAACGTGGAAGGTCTACAAAAAAATTATCTACCTCAAAACTAATTGATCCATAACAAATTGGGAATTTTACCAATACCTGAAAATAAAAGACTTCGCTAATGCTATATACAGTCTGGCAGGAGCTTATATCCCGACAAATTTTGAAAAGATTTGTAGGAGAGGGACTGACACGAAGGGGCTGATTTCGGAGATCTATAGGTTGAACAACGCACTGCAGGAGGGGCCCAAGGGGAAATTTCTTTATATGCATAGCTGGGAGTCTATTCTGGGAAAGCGGGTTTCTCCCCAGGAGTCATCCTCCATTTGAGATAGAGCCGCAAAGATGTCGATCTGCACGCTATACAGAGAAAATCAGTATAAGCTACTCATATTCTGGTATCATACGCCAGATTGTCTCAATAAGCTGAACCAATCTTTCCCCAGCACTTGCTGGAGGTGTGGGGGCGATGAAGGCATGCTCTTCCACATCTACTGGTCCTGTGAAGATCATAGCTTACTGGTCATCAGTCAGAGATCTAATAAGCAAGGTCCTTTACATAGAGGTGGATTTAGACCCCCTTGGTGTACCTTCTAAACACTAGCTTGAAGTATATAGTTAAGCTCGTATCCAAACTTCTCCTCACATTCTTATGGCAGAACCCCTGTCCTTTCAGGACCTGCTGAGGAGCACCTTACTGCTTTAATGAATGCCTCGGTTGACCACTTCCATGCTGTATAGTCTCCTTGGGACTACTACGCTGCAAACGAGGATTTGTGAGACCCATACCTAACCAGAACTGCTAGCACCCCTTCCCTCTTCCTCCCACTCCTTCCATCTTTATTTCTGGTCTAAGTTGTATCTGTTGTTACGCGGTTCACTTTTTCATATATTCAGATCCTGTTGCACTTTACTTGGTTTACATGACCCTGCATGGCCTTACCCTTTTGCGGGGAGGAACATAGCTGGGGTCTTCTAGACATTGTATTTCTGATTTAGTAACCACTTGTCACTGGTCATGGTTTTTGACATTGAGACCAAAGATGCAACATGTTGCTTTTCTGGTCTGAGTGAAAAAAACGTGACCACCCGGATCAGGGGGAAAAGTAAAGAACTGAATGCACCCGCAAGTGCCTGTGGCCCCATGGAAAGTCAATGGGGCTGAAAATTGATGCAGGTGCATCCAGTTTAAGCTGGAAGCACACCGATGCCAAAAAACGGACATGTGAAACCAGCCTAAAGGAAATATATCATCAGAAAATCGCTTTTGTAAATACGGTTTTGTCACTTTTTTTGCATTTCTTTTCATAATTCATATCTGACTTTTTTTTTTTTAAAAAATGTAAAAATTAGTATATGCGTTTATATACATACATATCAATCTTACAATTTTCACACTGGCCACTGAGGCTACTTTAAACTCACACTTTTCTTTTTTTTTTTTTTCAGAAGTCTCATTAGCATCACAGACAAGTTTTACGATGACAGGCAACACCTCTATGTACAGGTGATAACACAGGATTTGTTTGTTACAAGATGTCATGTCACAACCCTGAGGTAGGCCCCTTTCACATCAGCAGGAAACGCTGATCGCGGCAGTTGTGGTGAAAAAAACGCAACTGCTGCGATTACCGCATAACGGCTGGCAAGCCCCATACAATGTCTATGGGGCTTGCGGTAAGTGTGCGGCAGGTGCGGTTTCGGCACTTGTGGCAGGTGCGGCCGCGAAAAAACTGCGGCATACCGCAACTGCTGCGATCAGCGATTACCACTGATGTGAAAGCAGCCTTAGACTGTTTGCTGCTAAAGTGGGCTGCACGGTGGCTCAGTGGTTAGCAAAGCAGGTTTGTAGCGCTGAGGGATCTGGGGTTCTGCATCTGCAAGGAGTTTGTGTGGGTTTCCTCCGAGTTCTCTGGTTTTCTCCCACACTCTAAAGACATACTGATAGGGAATCTAGATTGTGAGCCCCAATGGGGACAGTGATGATGTATGTAAAGCACTATGGTGCTATGTAAGTGAATATTATGCAAAGTACGTGCCGTGCAGGACTTTCTGAAATAGGGTGTTATAAGAGTCTAAAATACCCCAGTGGCCAGTGTCAAAATTGCAAGGGTTCCAATTGACATTAATTTACCGTAATTAGAAATAGAGAGAGTTTGTGCCCCAGATTATTTTAGATGTCAGACAATAATCCATACTGTAATTCTCAGAATAAAATGCAATTTTTAATGCTTTTATATAAAAAACATACAAAGCATTTTAATCAGATAATTACAGTATGGATTATTGTCTGACATTAACATTATCTGGGGCACAAACTCTCCTTTATTTCTAATTGAATTGATGTGCATGTATGGAGGAGCCTCATTGGGCACAATGTCGCAACTTTATACATTCGAATTGTAAAAAAATCTGGGGTCTATTTTATTGTAATAAAAAATTAATAATAATAATAATATAATAATAATAACAACATGCATGCCCACATATATTGTAGCCTCTCTTTTTTATAATATATATATATTATAGTGTGACACCACTTGAAAAAGGTCAGAGGGACTGAAACGTTGTGGTAACGTATGGACCAATGAACCACCATTGAATTTTGAAAATTGGAGTGCTGCTCAGATATTTTTTGAATATATACCTCTGCAAAGCTAAAGGATTGTAATTGGGGATATTTGCACCAACTATCTGATTCATGTGCTCTGCTCTCTTTTGTTTTTGATAATAATAATGATAAATAAAATTATATATATATATAATATATATATATAATAATATATATATACACACATGCATATATATACACATATATATATATATATATATATACACACAAAACAAATAAATACACAGCACTCACAGTCACAATGTGAACTGCTCCAGCAGGAGACTGGCAAACAATAGAAAAAAATTGTCTGCAGCACTCAGCTACTACCAATGATGCACAGATGCTAACAAGCTGTATATGTATGAGGAAAAAAAATTCACATTGTGTCTGTTGTGCTGTGCAGTTTTTTCTGTTTTATGCATAACATATGGAGTTCCTGGCTCCATGTCTGCAATTTGCACCCTCATCACCCACAGGTGGTCTGAGGTTGAGATAGTGTCTAGCCACTTCAGAGTGGGACAGGAAGGAAAAGGAGGACAGGGATGTCAACGTTAGGACTCATCAGACCTGGGGTCACTTTGTCGCGGTTGATGAGCAAACGGACATTGGCCAATGTGTGTACTAAGATCCCCAAAAAAAAAAATAAGAATTGAATTTTTTGAAAAAAAAAACGTTAAGTTTTTAAAATCTTTTCTCATACATATACAGCTTGTTAACATCTGTGCATCATTGTAGTAGCTGAGTGCTGCAGAGAATTATTTTTCTACACATATATATAGCTTTGTTTCAATTTAGTAAAGTTAAAAAAGGTATTCTTAATATATATTATTATATATATATATATTATATAATAATAAATAACACATACACACACACACACAGTTTTAGTTTTTTAAAATATATATTAATATTTTAAATATAGATTGTGATTTGAAATATAAAACATAATTAAGTCCTAATTTGACCAGGGAGTCATTTTCTGATGGCATTTATAATAAACTCAACAGACTGCAATTATAGGCAGCGCAAGCTACAGTACCAAGTATCTGAAAGTTTTATTCTCTTTTTAATGCAATTATGTCAGTTGATAAACTTATGTGAAGTAGCGCAATACAAGATCCGGAGCAGAAGTGGCTGCGTAGATGTGTAATTACTTTCAAAAGAACTTCTAACAATCAGAAGAACCAGATGTTGCCAATGAAAATCTTCTAACATGTCGGATAACCTTAGTGCATTTACCGTAGTAAAAGGAAAGGAGTGCCTGTGATAATGAGACATATGCCAGGGCTGCCCATAGACATATCAGTGAGTATAATTAATAGCTATTTATGTACTCCGCCATCTGTTTTAATGTTTAATGACACTTTGTGAAGGTTCCCAACCTGTGGCAAGTAGAGTTCACCGTCCATGACAGCTACGGTGCATATGATCTACCGACGAGAACACTGTTATTGATCTTGAGCTGTTGTGGGACTACAAGTCACAGCGCTCTCTGCTTATCTTGCAGAATGGGTTGGTGCTGTATTGCATTAAAACCTGCTGCAAAACACAAGCAGTGTTTCATTGTGGATTAGTAAGCGCAAACACACTACAGCAAGTAAGAGCTGCGCAGATCCAAGCCATCATTTGTATGGTACACTGGGGAAAAGAAAAGCCGGCGCTGCTTACTTCTAGTTAAAGAACATTTTATTTAATACGGCCCATAATCATCGCTTACAGCGTAGCGTCACGTGGCTTTATGACACAGCGGGGATTTCATTATTTACTATTTATAAACAACCACTACATTTATTCATAACGGCCCATTAACGAGACATACATTGAAATAAAAGACAACGTGACGGCACGTTCCTAAATGTACTTTCCTTTATGTCTGCCGATAAAACACAAACGCGCACAAAAAAAAAAAATGCACACTTGTGTTTTCCGCTGCTTTTGTTATTGTGCAATCCTATTCCATATTTTATACCTGCCATCCATTTACAATCTGGTTGCTAAGCAACAAGCGAGAACCGCTCGGTTATTTAGAATCCGCACTAATGGCCGAGGGATAGCCATTTTCACACACAAGATTTCCCCGGAAAATAGAGAGATTAAAGAAATAAGGCGGCCGAGGACGGTCATCGGCATCACTTTGCATTCTCCTAATTAGTCGCACTTAATAGGGAGTGCTCACAATTATCTAGAGAATTTCCTGGGGATTTCTTCATTTTATACCATTATTTTTATATTCCATATATTTACAGATACCATGGACAGCGCTGCACTTCCAGATATTGTTTTCTTTCCTTTTTTTTTTTAACCTCTCATGTGAATCTAGAAACGAAACATTGGTAAGTAGATGCAGGGTGCTGCTACCTGCTAAATAAGAAGCGGAGCAGGAGAATCGGCAAAAAGAAAGATCACTTTCTCCCCCTGGTGGTGAGAATAGTAAATTACACATGTAGAAAATATATATATTTTTTTTTGCAACCTGTCAAAGTTATAATAAGCCAAAATAACAGAAAACCTGTGCTCCACCATGAGAGTTTATTTTAGAATTGGCTCGCTAATCCAACAAGACAGAAAGAGATATTTTTAATTTTATCTTCATCAAGTTATAGAATTGCATTAACATGCATTAAACGACAAAACAGAATGGGGTGATGGAGAAAATAAATGAAAGGTAGAAAAAAGTATATAATGTCTCACCTGTACAGAATACAATGATGCACGGTCACTACCTAGGACAAACAGTCAAAGAGCAACTAACCAACCGACTTCACTGTGACTAACAACATGAATCCTCCCTCTCCGGTCACTTCCTCTATGAATAGACCACCGTGTCCAAACATACTCCACCCTCTCCACTGCCCCATAGTCTTACAATGTGACCACTCATTACCTTCCTCCGGTTCACTTCCCTCTATGAATAAGACCACCGTTGTCCAAACATACCACCTCTCCATGCCCCATATTTAAAATGTGACCACTCTCGCACTTCCTCGACCACGGTCACATATCTTACATGACCACTCCCCACCCCTCTCCCCTCCATCCCATTACATAGTCTCTACAAAATGATGTGACACACTCATACCATCCCTGTCACGTGCACTTACCTCCTACCCCGAATAGACCACCGGTCCACACATACTCCACCCCTCTCACTGCCCCATAGTCTTACAATGTGACCACTCATTACCTCCTCCGTCACTTCCTCTATGAATAGACCACCGTGTCCACACATACTCCACCCCTCTCCACTGCCCCATAGTTTACAATGTGACTACACATACCTCCCTCCGGTCACTGTCCTCTATGAATAGACCATCGTGTCCACACATACTCCACCCCTCTCCACTGCCCCATAGTCTTACAATGTGACCACTCATTACCTTCCTCCGGTCACTTCCTCTATTTTTCACAGCTTTGTTAACAGAGCTCGGGTGGAACAAAAGTTATAAAAATGTGTTTGTAACAGTGTCATTCCCTTGGCCTGTGTTCATGGACTGTAATGTAATCAGGCCTATGTCATCATTTCCTGTCCTCCATCTAGTGGGGGATTCTATCTTTGTTCCTCTCTGCAGGGGTTTCCTCCAATACACAAACCTATAGACAGAACAGAGTCTGGACTTCTGGAATCTTCTGACTGTAGCCAAATGTTCAAAAGTGGGTGTGTATCCTTTCCCCATCCAGGGGCTGATCCAAGGAGTGAGAACAATACCCTCATGTGTGGTCAAGTCAGTTGTGTGGTGACTCCCGAAGATATAGAGAATCTGAAGCTGCGGTCAGATCCTTGTGACGGTGTGTGGATTATTAGAAATTGGACATTGGTTGCCTGTTGGATTGTGTTATGCTGCTCACCTGCTGGATGCAAGGACTTCATCTAGAGATCCCAGCTATATTTTCCCTGGCATCTGAATAACGGGTGGCACCCCTGGATCTATTTGTAGTTATGGTGGACTAAGGGAATAAGGGTTCAATTTGATTTCAATGCTGCTGCACAAAAAGCTCTTTGGATTGTGCATCGGCCCGTTATCTCTGTGCTTGTCACATTACCTTGTCACTATTATATATATCTAATTGAGGCGTGAACAGGTGTCATAAGCAAGGGTCACATTATCCCCCGAATGTGCATAGAACCTACTGAACCCGCGGTGGTTATAGTCGCTTATTTCACACAAATTGAGTGAATTGTCAGTACTTGACAAACTTAGAAACTAATGGGGTTTATTGGAAGATCTGTAGTATGGTGTGGACGGATCTCACCCTTCAGCCGGTCTTGCATGCCATGTATAATGCTTTAACCTGCAGCAAAGGGCAGGTGTGCTCAGTGGAATTTAGGTTTCAAGTTCTATGTGGCAAACATAGACCCGAACAAGAGTTTTGGACAGGTGTCAAGCAGACGCTGGAAACGGACCCTGCACCCAGATTTCTCAGTGGTGAAGATCAATGAAAACTGCAAATGGACTGCACACGAGATTTCTCAGGTGACAGTCAAATGAACACTGCAAATGGACCCTGCACACGAGATTTCTACAACGGTGCAGGAGGAGGGAGCGGTCCTGCTGGTGAGTTGTTGCACTCCTGCGGCTCCTTCCACATCTCCTGGTATACTGGCCTTTCTCCTGGTATCTGCTCCATGCTTCTGGACACAGTGTTGACAAACACAGCTACCCTTCTTGCCACAGGACACAATGAAGTGCCATTCTGGATGAGCAACCTCTGTGCATTGTAGACACTGTCTCATGCTACCTCTAGAGGTGAGCGCAATGATAAAATACAAAAGTGACAAAATCAACAGCCAAAAAGGGTAAGAACAGAGGGTGAGTCTTGCAGTTTGCCAATCATTTCTACCTGTTGTCTTTCCATTTGCACAACAGCTGGAGAAATTGATTCACATCAGTTTTGTTTAAGTGTTCTCTATTTTTTTGAGCAGTCTGTATATTTTTTTATGTGTGTGTTTAAGTAAGAAGTGCATCCCACAATGGCCATCTCATAACCACTATTGCCAATCAGCAGTACATAAATACTGCATAAAAATGTACGTTCAGTAATAATGGGGTTTTTGAGACGTGTTTCAAATTCACCCATTCGCGCCATTCATCCAGTGGTGCAGAGACATCGTACTGGGCGGCCCATTTGGTCAGGTGGAAGGACCGGTGGGTGGCTATTAGACACTCCGCATCATAGGCATCAGTGTGAATGGCATCTTATGCAATCCCATTAGGTGCATGGCAAGTCACCTCCCACATGTCTTTGTAGGTAGATGGTGATTTTATCTGCTTGTGTGGCGCCCCACTGGTCGGGATGCCATGGAGGGGTACTGCACCCAAATAAGAATGTGTAGTATTTCTGTGACCAAGGGAGCTGGATGGTGCATAAAGGACCCTCACAACACCCACTCATACACGTCCTAGGTAGAGGACCGTGGGTGAACCCACTGTAGGGAAGACCCAGTCCTGTGGGAGGAGTTAGGTGGGTAGAAAAGTGTATGGGTTGGAAAACAGTGAGACAGTGAGAAAAGTCGAGTTGGGGAGTGAGGAGTGGAGGACGACGACGCAGGAAAGTCGTCGTGGCAGGAGGGAGACCCTAGGGGCACCAGACGTTGCGGTGCACCCGAATCCGGACCCGGAACTACTACTGACTGGAGGGGTCTTGTCCCTGGCAGAGGACCAGCTCTGGACAACGGTGCGGGTGTTCATCCTCAAGCCGTTAAACCGGAGTCCCCGAGCTTCTGTAGGAAGTCACGGCCAAAGACCCGGCGCATCCCTTGAAAAGGCACACCGAACTAAGGTCAGGGGGATCAGAAGGGGAAGTCCCCCACCAAAGATCCGTGGGAGCAGGCTCGAGGCTCTGGCCGTGGAGGCGCTGACAGTAGAAAGTAGACGAGAGCGCAGTGAGGGACAGACAAGAGAAACCACCGAGGGTCCTGAGTGAGTTATCCCGGTTCCATGGTGACTACCCAGGCCAGCAAGACCCAAGTGACTGTAACATCTGCTAATTTGCCTGAAGTACTGCAAGTAAACCCTTTCAGAGTTAAAGGGATCCTGTCACCTCCAAAATGTCTCCTAAGCTAACAAAACACGTCCCTGCAGCATATCACTAATTTCACACTCCCTTTGTCTCCTAAAAGCATCCTGTGAAAGTGCATAAAAACGTTTTAACACTTACCCATTAGTGATTATAATTATCAGGGGCTATATTCTTTAGCCCTTAGGGCGTGTTGTTTTGCAGTCTAGAAACCCAGCCTCTCTCTGTCTGTACTGCTCTGCTTGTGCAGGCTTTGCCCTCCCCCACTATCACTCACAGAATGCAAAACATTAGTCCTGCCTTCAGCTCCACATCACAGCAGAAGCTGCACAGAGAGGGTGGATCATCGAGGCTGCAAAACAACACGCCCTAAGGGCTAAAGAATATAGCCCCTGCTAATTATAATCCCTAATGAGTAAGTATTAAAATGTTTTTATGCACTTTCACAGGATGCTTTTAGGAGACAAAAGGAGTATGAGATTAGTGATAGGATGCTGCAAGGACATGTTGTGGTAGCTTAGGAGGCGTTTTGGAGGTGACAGGATCCCTTTAAAGACTGTGTGACATACTTTATTTCCCTTGCCTGATGAGCCGCACACTTGCTGCAGTGGAAAGGACAAGTGACTGTGCCGTGTGGTAAGCTGCATTCCTATGTAAAAACAACTACTACAACTGCCCCGGTGATCCCGCTCCACCTACAGTAAGCATAACCATCTGGTTGCCCTACCATGACCCCAGAGGTCTGACCAGCAGCACGGTAATCATACCGGAACTGTAGGTGGCGTCACAATCTATTTTTATTATTTTTATTTTCTCTTTTCAGCGACCACCAGGGCACAGGCCCCAGTGACATCCCCCGTGAATCAACGCCCGGGACCGGGTACCACACAGCCCTGGGTTGGGACACTTGCACCTGGGCTTGCTCTACATAATGGGGTCTGCATCCTGCTAAGTGCGGTGTTGGTTTTTGTTTTTGGCTGCTGATGGAAAGTTTTTCTGATGGTGCCTTTTTTGAGTAGTTTTTGAGGAACAAGAATAATATAGAGAAGAATAAATAGTACTGCAAAAATCCTCAACCAACTCCCAAGCCTCACACAAGGTAGCCCTTTTCTCCGGACTGTAAGTTTGCATGTGGTGTTGATGACGTCATAGTCACCAGACACCTGACCCCTGCGGCCCCCGATTGGCTGCAGAGTCAGGAAACTAGTAATCGGTACATCAGTGTCTTTTAGTATGGTGGAGACCATTGGCACACCAGTGAATGAGTAGGGGAAAATTCCTGGCATGAGCACAACACGGCTGCCCACTGTCACTGTAAATCAGTTAAAGGGAACCAGTCACCATGAAATTTAAACTTCTGCTCTTTCTGGGATTTTAGGTCCAGGGGCGATTGTTATTGACAGTTTGACAGTTATATTTGTATGCACACTTATAGAACACAGCTGTCAGTCACTGATAGCCCTGCCCCCTGGACCTAAAATCCCAGAAAGAGCAGAAGTTTTAATTTCATGGTGATGATGCTGGAAGTGCTTTGGGTGGGATAAAGCACTTTTACTGCACCAGCTCCCAAACCTATCCCAGCATACTTCCACCCACAACTAGGTGATTGACATGCTACAGCAGAGTTAAATAACAGTCAATCAACTAGGAGAAGATGGAGGCATGCTGAGAATGGGCCAAGGACTTAGGACAGTGGAAGTGCTCTGTCTCACCAAGAGCACTTATATCCCATTCATATAAAATTTCAGATATGAGATTCCTGGCAATACAGCTGTGCTTTTGTTTAATAAAAGGTATGAAGTAACTTGTGGTCTCATAATCTACGCAATGATATTGAGATTATGACTTTGATCATACCCTGGTCCACTGTCCAGGTCAGTGCTCTCAAGCTGTGGACAGGAATGTAGCACATTTCCTGAGCTTGTATATTTCCTGATACATCGTTTAATTCGCCAGCCTGGAGAGACGCTATCTGCTTGGGTCCCAATGGTAGAAACCCACAGTAATGAGCAAATTATCCCTCATCAAAATAGATAAGGAATAACTTGACTTCTTCTGAAATAACCCTTTAAGGAGAACCTGTCCTTCTTCAACCCCAAAATAACCCAAGTCTGTCTGTATAGACATTGCTAGCTTGGCTTCATCCCTGGTCATGTTGCAAGGCTCCTTAAAGGTACCGTCACACGGGGAGATATCGCCGGCGATGTTGCGGCGATCTCATGAACACGCACATCGCTTCTGCATCGCTCGTGAGACGTCACACGTAGCAATATCGCCGGCAACCCAGGGCGATCAGGCGATTCCGTAATCGCCTGAAACAACCTTGAAGCGATGTGTGCTTTTCAGATCGCCGTGTCACACAGCACCACCTCACCGTCAATGTGGCACACAGAATGGATCGCCTAAACAGACATCGCCTGTGCCATTGCTATCGCCGTGTCACACGGCAGTAGGCATACTGATCGCTCAAGCAACATCGCCTGATTTCCCGACACTGTTGGGAAATCTCTGAACTCAGAAACAGAAATTTATCGCCGTTCAGTCGCCACGTTACACGCGGCGACGCACAGGCAATGTCGCTTCAACATCGCCTGAATAGGAAGATCTCGGCGACATCGCCGGCGATATCTCCCCGTGTGACGGTACCTTAATGGTTTAGACAGTGATTTATGGCAAAGCTACTCTAGATGGTACATGCAGGATAGCTCTTTCACAGAACAAAAACTTTTTGCACACTTTTCTTCCATGTAGTATTGGCAAAAAGAATCAATTCTCAGCTGCTGTCTAACAATACCCCTCACGTTGCCCTGTAAAGTGAATCTGTCATGTGGAAAAATGCTATTCTGCAGAAAAGGGGTTAATCTGCATTTTGCATTTTGAATCTGCCCGACATCTGCACATTAAACCCTGCTGCCAGGAGGAAATTAACTTCCCGGCAGTGTTCCCGGCAGTGTTCTGGTTTCAGTCATGGAGGCAGCGGTGCCGGCATGGCAGTCACCGCTCTGTGTATGCACAGTAGCAGCTGTATCTATCAAAAGGGAAGAATATGGGCACTGGAGGGCTGGATTTAATTTTAGGCTGGTCTCAGCTCCCTGCAGTGAGGTGTTGCACAAGTCTGAGCAGAGCTTTAGTCAAATATTTAGAAGAAAAGACGGCACTCACCATTGGTAGAAGGTTTCTTTTAATCCATTTCTTTCTTAGAAAGTGTAGGTTACATACGTTTACACACGGGTCTAATGATTGGACCCGTGGAAGCCTAACCAGGCGAAACGTGCGCCCGTCGTCCTCCCCGCACCTCCCTCCCCACCACTTAAAGGGATCCTGTCACCTCCAAAACGCCTCCTAAGCTATCAAAATATGTCCCTGCAGCATCGTATCACTAATCTCACACTCCTTTTGTCTTCTAAAAGCATCCTGTGAAAGTGCATAAAAACGTTCTAATACTTACTCATTAGTGATTATAATTAGCAGGGGCCATATTCTTTAGTCACCAGGGGGTGTTGTTTTGCAGCCTCAATGATCCACCCTGTCTCTGTCTCTGCTGCTGTGAAACTGAAACTGAAGGCAGGACTAATGATTTGCATTCTGTGAGTGATAGAGGGGAGGGCAATGCCTGCACATCACAGCAGAACACACAGACACAAAGTGGATCCTGGAGCTGCAAAACAGCCCTCCTTGGTGACTAAAGAATATAGTCACTGGTAATTATAATCACTAATGAGTGAGTATTAAAAACATTTGTATGCACTTTCACAAGATGCGTTTAGGAGACAAAAGAAGTGTGAGATTAGTGATGGGATGCTGCAGTTACTTGTTTTGCTAGCTTAGGAGGTGTTTTGGAGGTGACAGGATCCCTTGAAACGTATGTAACCTACACTTTCTAAGAAAGAAATGGATTAAAAGAACCCTTCTATCAATGGTGAGTGCCGTCTTTTCTTCTAAATATTTGACTAAAGCAGCTGTAACTGCCCCCCCCCATCTTGCACTGACTGACAGCTTCCTCTAATGCAGAGTGGCTGTCAGTCAGTACAGGGGGCTGTTACAGCAGACGCTATCCATACACAGAGCAGTGACAGCCGTGCCGGGACCGCCGCCTCCATGACTGAAACGAGAACACTGCCGGGAGGATAAAAGTTATTTCTTTCCTGGCAGCAGGGTTTAATGTGAGTAATGTAAGAGTAACCCCTTTTCTGCAGGTTAATTGCATATTTCCACACAACAGGTTCACTTTAAATGTATGACCATTGAAATTAATGTACAAGTAACAAAGTGGATCTGAGAACGTCTTGACACATAGAAAATGGAGGAGACATCCCCCCTTTAATGAGAATAATAACAAAACAGAATTAATTGCAAAAAGGAAGAGCCAAACGTTTTGCAGGGTCTATGAGCCCTGTTAGGGTATGCTCACATGTTGCACTTTTTTGTTTGTTTTTTTCATTTGTTTTATGCAATTAAAAGCTCCTTATTACAGTACCAGCAAAAGTTATGAGAATTCAAAAATTATTTTTTCACCAAATTGAATTAGAAAATTGGCAATTCTGAAAGCAGCAGGTCAATTCTTGTAGTGTTTTTGCAGCTTTTTTTACCAATGAAAGCAATGAGAAAGTAGAAAAACGAAATTGGTTTTTTTTTTGCTGCTCGTGTTGAATGAAACTAACTTTAGTTAAACATTTATTATAGACATAGGACACCAACAATGCAACAAATAAGAGCAAAACAGTTTTTTAGAAGCAGTTTTTTTTTTACTGCTAAGAACAGGTTTTGATGCAAAAAATTAATATGTGAACCTACCCTTGGTTGGCATGTTCCCCATTAGTTACTCCACTTGCTGGCATGGGGCATTCCTATAAAACACTGTTCCCTATGGTATGCAGTGAGGTTTAATGAATTTTTGCATTAGTGTGGACTTACAGAAGACCATAGATGCCATATTACACATCCATATATTGCATATCCAGCTTTGTTTGCTGTAGATATATATATAAATGAAAAAGATACTGTAGAAGTTGGTTCCCAGCTCTTCTTACATAAAAGCAACTCAGCTTAGAAATGCTCTCACGTTAAATCCCTTCTTCGTGGGTGTGCATAGAACATTGTGCAAATATCAAGCAGACAGAAATGTTTAATATATTGATTTCAGCTGTGTGTACACTTCCTGACTTTTAAATATCCCCTTATCATTTAAATATTCCGTCTGATTAAGAAAAATTACAATTATTCACAAGTTCTATCTAGGTTAATTAGGGTTAGGACTTTTTTCATTTGAGATTTATATGCGGGCCTCGTGGAATAATTACACACAGAAAACCAGGAGCGCATCCAAAATAGGCAAGCACTCACTTGTTATATTAGAATAGTTCTGGCACAGCAATTAAAATATTAATTGGCTTAGCCTTTCATTTCGTGCAGCATTTCTTTCTTTTTGGCTATGAGAAGAATCAGGTCATCGTCTCACTTGTACTCTGCGGCTAGATACATGAAAGGAGACAATGAACCGGGACCGCCAAAATAAATGGTCTTGATGACGTTATCTTTTACTTATATATATGTTATTAAAAGTTGGGATTGGGACAAATTTATCCTTAAAGGGGTCGTCCACTCATTGAAAAACAAAGTAAGAATGCATTAAAATAAAAATGAAATAGTCACCTTACCAATCAGACAGTTCCTGGGTGGGTTGACCACCAAACTCCATACTTCTTGCTCCATCCAGGCAGACCTGTGACCACTGCAGTGGCTATCATGTACAGCCAGTGATTGGCTATAGTGGTCACATGTCCGTTTGGATGAAGCAGGGATTGCAAATCCAGTGACCGCGAATTACTGTCAACACTACACAGACGTCATATATCTATGTGGACAGGGCAGGGAGTACAGAGACCGGCGGGGGACCCACTGGAACAGGTGTGTATTGGAAAAGCTAGGCAGACAGAGAAATCCTGTTAGCAACTGGGGCATCAGTCGACACTGATTGTGATCCATATTTAATTTCTTCTTTCCCCAAAGGTACAAAGGATAATATCAGTCTGGAAAGTTTAGGTACTTCTATAATTTTCTTCCTTTTTATTTTATAACTGTTTTACATATCTGTGTGCCCATTTTAGATCTTTGGATTGTAAGCACTGTAACTTTTATAATAAAGATTAAAACATTAATAAGTTTGATCCTTGTATGCTCTAAAGAATCCATAGTCTTAGAGAGCGTGTAACCTGCTTGTCAGGCAGTAGTATATTTTGGTGAAATGAGTCAGTCGACAGGGTAGGAGGTACCGGGATACCGGGGACAGGTTGCTACTTCAGTGGGGATCACGGCTGGTCGGGTCCCGTGCCCTGGACACTCAATGGCTGAGGGGAAAACTATTTGGGATGGGGGATTATCATATGTGACGCCACCTGTGGTACCTGGTAATTTAGTTACCAGCACTGCAGCCGGCCGCTGAGGTGATGGTGATGCAGCTTTCAGTAGTATAGCTCCCCACAGGCAGAGCTTTACCTCAGGGCAGCGGGGTGGATGAGGGGAGTCGTAGTCCTTGGCTTTGTGGTGCTGTAGAGGCCCTTCAGACGATAAATAACTGATAACGAAACCAGATAAGCTCAAACAGTTCTTTACTGGTACCAGATGGATCAATAGGTATACGGTACAGTCTAGTTTGCCAGGGAATTTGTTGCCACAGGCTTTGGGGTTCACCACAGAGTCTGTCAGAGGTGCCTCTCAAATGCTTTTCCTGGTCCAATTCTTTTGGCTCTGTTGGCTCTCTACACTCCCCCTCTAGAGTCTGGTTTCTGGTCCCCAGGTCTATTGCTTTAAGTCTCTCTTATTTGTCAGTGTCTTGAACCCAGCTTTGGGACAGAGGTTAGACTACTTTGATGGGTGCTGTGGCACCTTCTTGGTAAGGCCCACAGCCTGCCGGTCAGCAGTTTGGGATACACCTTAACAAACCGCCTCAGTTCCGGAGTACCGAGATGACCTGAGCACTCCAGACGGCTCTGATAAGTCATGTAGTGCCCCTTTCCTATCTGAGTTACCTCTTTAATTTTGAGATACCCTCCTGTCAGAGCTGCAGGTTAATCTGTGTCCGTCCGTTCTGCTCTTCTCACACCGTCTGACTGCTGTCAACTGTCACCTACGTCACATCTCCAGCTCTGCTAAGCTGTACCCCCTGGGACCTACTGAATATACAGTCCCTGGTGCTAGGGTGGCTATGATTGGGATTTTGTGGTTTTGGATACAGACTCTGTAGCTTCCCCCTCTACCTGTGACTATGGAGGCACTACATATTCTGTTTGGGATGTCGTACCTCCCTATGGAATCCTGCCAGAGGGGCGCCCCATACCCCCCTTGGTCAATTACACAGACTCACTACCCTGTGTGCTTAATGAGTGGTGGCAGCGTGTTATGTAGCTGGGGTGTGTGGACTATGTTGGGGGGGGTATGATTAATGCTCACTTTATAGCCTAGTACAGAGGTTGAGTGCTAAATTGAGCGAAAGGCGATAAATTAACCCTTGCAGGCGCACTCCAAGTCACGTGCTGAGAAGCGGATATGTGACACGTTTGATTTGTGCAAGGATCACTTTGCACTGTTCAGACTGGCCGGCAGCTCTCCTGAGCGGAGCATGACAGCTGCGTAGAAACACATGTAGCTGTCACGCTCAGGTCAGGAGAGCCGCTGGCCAGTCTGAGCAGTGTGATGCGATACTCATCCAAGTCTTACAAAAATATGACTCCAGCCTAAGGTTCGTCAGGTTTAATTTTAGATTTTGCATTCAAACCCAAACAAAATTCAAAAGTTGAGTTACTTGAAAATACAGAGCATTACTTGTGAATTACAGCCTGTGTCATGCCACAGAGCTGAAATCGTAACTTTCCCAGCTGAATAGTGGTTTGCATTCTGGGAAGACTGAAAGGGACAGCAAGTAAAAACTTTCAATTTGGTGTTGTCTCATTTCAGGTACCCAATGGGGATCTTTTTTTTCCCCATACAGTCCAACTGCTGATCCATTCAATGTATGAGTGAAGGAAAAAGTCTATCACAGCGATCGACAGCCCCATGGGGAATGAATGCAGCATTGGAAGACCATGTGTACCTTCTGATCTATGCTAATCGGTTTGGGTCCCGACAGTCTGATCTCCACAGATTAACAATGGATATGTGCATAACTTGTTTTACCAGACAACCCATTAATTTCTTTATCAATCACTCTACAGTAATAATACCATGTAGGTAATAGTAAAAGGAGCACAGCCAAGCTGATGTGTATGCGACAGTCATCAAACTACACCCAATGGCAAACAAATTTGAATTTAATTTAGGATTTGTAACATACACTATATGCATATTAACCCCAGTCGTAATGATTGGGCATGGTGGAGTAAGAAGTGCTTGATTGATTTAGAGGCACACGGCACTTCACAAGTGACCTGAGCAAGATCTCTGGCATAAGGTTCGCCACTGGTCATTAATTATATGGGGCAGGCACTGCAATGACTCCAACTAACCCAAACTACCCTGAGTTTGGCAGAGCTGGTCAGGACTGACATAAAATATAATTTGTATTATTGACATAAAAGTGTTACAATATATAATTGGGTGTTGATAGGCCAATGTAGGAACTCAGCAATAAGACACAAACAATTAAGAATAAGGGAAAGAAAATCTATAAAGAAGATAGCAACTGATTTTAAAGAGAATACATTGATAGTTTATCCAATTAATGTGTGATTAATAGCTTTTTGACTCTCGGTGCCACCACCAATTAACAGACGGAAGGGGCAGGGGCCCTCAATGACCTTTAATGCAACATAGCTAAACAAATGGACTAGCCACTGATTAACAATGAAGGGAAACCATGGTGGTCACTGAAGAACTAGGGCCCCTTTAATCTGCGTGTCATGGGGACAGTCAGGAAGCAGGACACCACACATAATAATGGTCTATCCTAAGAATAGGTCATTAATGTATGTACTCAGACATCCCCTGTAATATGAAGAAGAAATAAGTGTAGTTATTAATCCAGTATACTAAGCTTATGCACACAATTTCTCAGCAGGAATGCTCCAGCTGAGGCTCAGAGGATGTCAATCATTTAGGAGCAGCACCGGGACTGGCTCCAGCTCATGAATAAGTCAGGCTCGGAGTAGCCCTCTGGACTTGCCAGAAGGCAATTTACATATAAAGCACGGAGTGTTCAGTGCCAGATTCAGGGGACTAAAAATGATATAATCTTCCAAAGTTTCTTCCTATTAAGTCATGTACGCAATTTCTAAATAATTTCCATATTGCAGATCCTGCTACAGGATTTTTACTTCTAGTCCCCTTCAAGAAGTTTGGACACGTTCATGCAATGGTTTTCCTTCTTGTTATTGGAATGTGATCATTGTAGAATCAGACTGAAGGCAGAAAACCCAAAAGATACATGGAAACAAGGAGCAAAAAAATATGGTCTTTGGTACCAAAAATCTCAAATTTTGACTTATCCACCACAAAACAGATTTCACCTGATCTGAAATTTCCTGATTTTGATTTGTTCAAACATGTCTCCTCTTGTTGTTTGCAGTCCTCAGGAGTGACAAAAGAGGCCTGCTTTTTGCAGTTTCTCTGAACACTTAATGATGAGATGGGCCTGCTACTTGATGTCTGTGCATCACTTATGAGGGTTATTATCTGAGGTGCTGTCAACATGTTTTTTTGAGGATGATCTCTCTGATGAACCTATTCTCTTCAACAGAGGTAATTCTTGGTCTTAATTTCCTTAGGTGGTCCTCATAAGAGGCCGTTTTTATCATAGTGATTGAAAGTATCTGCAAGTAAATCATGAAAACCAAAGTTCTAGCAATTTTCTAGATTGACTAACCTTCATGTCTTATGGCCGCTTTACACGTCCCGATATCGTTGTCCAACAACGATAAAAAGTTACGTGGTTCGCCGTTGCCGCCGATATCGTTCGTGCGTTGTGTGGTGTAAATGTACAATTCGATGCAAGAACGATGCCAAAACTATATCGTTGGGGAATTGTGCAGGCTCCCAACTGCCCGATATTGGATGGACGATCTGGCAGGATCGTGCTGTGTGACAGCCCAACGATTTGGAGCACAACTACCCCTATTCACTCCCATGTTAAATGGTCGTTCCCTAGGTCGCTCGTACAAGGGGGCATATACATCGCAGTTGTGTTGCCTGCCGATATCTCCCTGTGTGGCAGCTCCTGTGCGATCTTGGATTACTGCCAAAAATGTGCGCGCTCCCGTGCCGTTGTATCCAATATCTGGACGATATCAGGACGTGTAAAGCGGCCATTAAAGTAATGGTTAAGTGTCTTTTCTTTTCACTTAGTTGAGTGCTTCTTGCCATATTCTAGCTTAGGACATTTGTGGAATAGGGTTCGGCACTGTATAGAACTGTATACCAAACACATCCAATAGTCAAAAACACTTTTAAGATTCCACAAATGAACTCTTGATGAGACATACTGTACATGTTCATTGGAAGCCATTCCCGATGACTATCTGATGTAGCTGCTTGTGGGAATGACAAGGGTGTTAAGCGGTCATCATAGTAAAAAAAAAAAGGGGGTAGTGTGAGGAATTTAGGGTTTAACCCCTTCACTCCCGGGCCCATTTTGACCCTAAAGATCGTGGCATTTTTGTCAATTCTGACCACTGTCCCTTTATGAGGTAATAATTCTGGAACGCTTCAACGGATCCTAGCGATTCTGAAATAGTTTTTTCGTGACAAATTGAGCTTCATGTTAGTGTTAAATTTAGGTCGATATTATTTGTGAAAAAAAACTAAAATTTGGCAAAAATTTAGAAAATGTAGCAATTTTCACATTTTTTATTTTTATTCTGCTAAACCAGAGTTATGTGACACAAAATAGTTAATACATAACATTTCCCATATGTCTACTTTACATCAGCACAATTTTGAGAAAAAAAAAATTTTGGTAGGACGTTATAAGGGTTCAAAGTTTATCAGCAATTTCATTTTTCCAGCAAAATTTACAAAACCATTTTTTTAGTGACCACATCACATCTGAAGTCCCTTTGAGGGGTGTACATGACAGAAAATACCCAAAAGTGACACCATTCCAAAAACTGCACCCCTCAAGCTGCTCAAAACTACATTCAAGAAGATTATTAACCCTTCAAGTGCTGCACAGGAACTAAAGCAAAGTGGAAACAAAAAATGGACATTTTAATTTTTCTAACAAAAATGTTCTTTTAGCCTTAATTCTTTCATTTTCACATGGGCAACAAGATAAAATGGATCTTAAAATTTGTTGGACAATTTCTCCTGAGTACACGGATACCTCATACATGGTCATAAACCACTTTTTGCACGTACGGCAGGGCTCAGAAGGGAGGGAGCGCAAATTGACTTTTGGAGCGAATTTTTTATTCAAAAAGTAAAATGGCACGGATTCACTTCTGAGCCCTGCCGTGCGCCCAAACAGTGGTTTATGACCACATATGAGGTATCGGTGTACTCAGGAGAAATTGCCCAACAAATTTTAGGATGCATTTCATCCTGTTGCCCATGTGAAAATGACAAAATGTAGGCTAAAAGAAAATTTTTGTGAAAACAAACGCGACATGGTGTCCGCTAACAATTTGAAGGGAAAATTAGCTCAAATTGTTAGTGGACACCATGTCGCATATAAAGAGCCCCTGTGTGCCTAAATATTGGAGCTCCCCCACAAGTGACCCCATTTTAGAAACTAGACCCCTCCAAGGAACGTATCTAGATGCATAGTGAGCACTTTGAACCCCAGGTGCTTCACAAATTGATCCGTAAAAATGAAAAAAGAAAATGTTTGTGAAAAAAAAAGTACTTTTTCCTTATTACGGATCAATTTGTGAAGCACCTGGGGAATTAAAGTGCTCACTATGCATCTAGATAAGTTCCCTGGGGGGTCTTGTTTCCAAAATGGGGTCACTTGTTGGGGAGCTCCAATGTTTAGGCACACAGGGGCTCTCCAAACGCAACATGGTGTCCGCTAACAATTGGAATTATTAGTGGACACCATGTCGCATATAAAGAGCCCCTGTGTGCCTAAACATTAGAGCTCCCCCACAAGTGACCCCATTTTGGAAACCAGACCCCCCAGGGAACTTATCTAGATGCATAGTGAGCACTTTGATCCCCTAGGTGCTTGACAAATTGATACGTCAAGATGAAAAATTACTTTTTTTTTTTCAAATCTTCTTTTTCCCTTTTACTGACTAATTTGTGAAGCACTTGTGGGTTCAAAGTGCTCACTATGTATCTAGATAAGTTTCTTGGGGAAGTCTAGTTTCCAAAATGGGGTCACTTGTGGGGAAGCTCCAATGTTCAGGCACACAGGGAGGGGCTCTCCATACGCGACAAGGTTTCCGCTCACAATTGGAGCTAATTTTCCATTGAAATTGTTAGCGGACACCATGTCGCATATGGAGAACCCGTGTGCCACCAGCACAAGGGCAACTGGAAGAGTTGGGGTACAGCACCAGAAAATGCCGCCTCTAATGAATGCGCTATTTTCTTGGGTGGCTGTGGGTTGCAATTTGCAGCGTGGGGGTCCCACAACATTTGGGTCTCTCCACACTGAGGATTCCAGCTCGCCAGCTGCCAAGTTGTACCTGGGCAAAATACAGGGAAAGTTTTTTTTTTTTTTTCTTGAACTAATTCTAGAAGAAGAAAAAAATGACATGGGGCTCCGCCATATTCTTGGTCCAGCCAGGTACAACTTGGTAGCTACAGACTGCCAGCAACCTCCAGCTGCCTCATTGTACATGGCTGGCAACCAAAAATACAGCGAAGCCCTTTTTTTTTTTTTTTTACTTCTAGAAGTAATTCTAGAAAAAAAAATGACGTGGGGCTCCGCCATATTTTTGGCCCAGCCAGGTACAACTAGGCAGCTGGGGGCTGGAATCCTCAGCATGGACTGGCCCAAGCCATGCACTTGAAAAAGGTCATTTGACCGAAACGTCGTGCCAAATTGACGGAATAAAGCATGGATCTTTGAAATATACCGGCTGGTGAGGCGCTGTCTTATTTATGCTTATGATACCTATGCCAGGTGGGGCTCCCTGACAGATGACGTGCGCCCACACTAGGAACTAATATAGAGTTCCGACTGCTACATGGTGCTGTGGAATCTATAACTTTGATACTGGACTGGCCCAAGCGTCCTGGGCCCCCCATGCTGCGAACTGCAGCCCGCAGCCGCCCCAGAAAGTGGCGCATTCATTGAAGTGCCATTTTCTGGCGCTGTACCCAGGCTCTTCCAGTTGCCCTGGTGTCGGTGGCAAACTGGGTAATAAAGGGGTTAATGCCAGCTTGTTTATTGGCAGCTGGCTCTAAGCCAGAGATTCATAATGTCAGGCCAATGTTAGACCCGGCCATTAGGAATCTCTAGTAAATAGTCAAAAAATACACCACACAGAGAAAAATCTTTTTATTTGAAAAAAAAAAAAACACACACAAAATTTTGGACTCCATCTTTATTATAAAAAGATCCGACGTAGTCCACAACGAAGGTCCCACGACGCTCGATCGCCTCTGATGTAGTCCACAACGAAGGTCCCACGATGCATGATCATCATGCAGGCGGATCAGACTGCAAAGTAGCGATCTGACAGCCCAGGTGCAGTGATCCACTGTGTGGATCACTGCGCCGGGGCTGCAAGATCGCTTTCTGCAGCTCGATCCCCATGCAGGCGGATCGGACTGCAGAGCAGCGATCTGGCAGGCCGGGTGCAGCGCCGGGGCTGCGAGATCGCTTTCTGAAGCTCGACCCCTATGCAGGAGGATCAGACTGCAGAGCAGCTATCTGGCAGCCCGATGCAGTGATCCACTATGTGGATCACTGCGCCGGGGCTGCAAGATCGCTTTCTGCAGCTCAATCCCCATGCATGCAGATCGGACTGCAGAGCAGCGAATTGGCAGACCGGGTGTAGTGATCCACTATGTGGATCACTGCGCCGGGGCTGTGAGATCGTTTCTGCAGCTTGATCCCCATGCAGGGGGATCAGACTGCAGAGCAGCGATCTGGCAGACCGAGTGCAGTGAACCGCTATGTGGATCACTGTCAGATCCCTTGACTGCAGTCGATCCCCCCTGCAGGTGGATCAGGCTGCAGTAAAGGCATCTCACAGGCAGGGGGACTCACAAGACGATGCCAGGAGGACCCGGGACCGGAAGAAAACCAGAGGCAGCCAGGGGTGGCCGGAGGTGGCAGGAGGCGGTAGCAGGTGATCCCTAGAGCGGTGATCACCGGGAGGAGGTGATTACCGCTCTGGCGGTAGGCGGCGGGAGAACGAGGAGGTGACAGGGGGAGGTGATCCCCGAGGAGGAGGTGATCACTGCTCCGGCGGTGGGCGGGAGGAGGCGACAGGAGGAGGTGATCACCAGCAGTGATCGGCGGTCAGGGGGCAGGAGACAGCAGGGACAGAGCAGATGAGAGGGGGGAATTTACAAATTTACAAACCGCCCCCATGTTATGGGTTGCAGGGGGCTGTGCACCGGTGTCTGGACGCATGTGTCACCTCCTGGGGGAATCTGCAGCCATCTGCTAGATGCAAGGGGTAGAAAAAAAGTGTCAAAACTTCGGTGAGTTTTTCTATATATTTCTTAGTACCAATTCGGTGATTTTTGCTTAAAGCTAAATTATGCATGTGTTCTACATGTGGCTAGGTACTCGTGAGTGTAAGGGCCCTTGACGGTGGGTCACGAGCTTATGATATTCTGGCGCCATAATACCAACTGACACCTTACATCATTTATTATAGTGTCAACGTGCATCTTTTTATCCATTGCAGTTGAGGTTGTTTTCCTCTAGGGGGCGTCTGTCACAGTGATGCATGTCCTCAGTGCTGAGTGGCCCGCCAGGTCTGGGGGCGTTACCAATAGGCTGCTCAGACACTATATGTATCACCTGGATGTGAGTGGCAGAGGCCTAGTGGAGTCCATGTGTCTGCATTCACCACCAGCCCCCTCCTTGTTAGCATGGCTGGTCGCCTGGTTGCCACAAACCGCCCCCATGTTATGAGTTGCAGGGGGCTGTGCACCGGTGTCTGGACGCATGTGTCACCTCCTGGGGGAATCTGCAGCCATCTGCTAGATGCAAGGGGTAGAAAAAAGTGTCAAAACTTCGGTGAGTTTTTCTGGGAATTTACAGGAGGAGACAGGGGGGGGGATGAGCGAGGGAGCAGGGGGAGCGAGGCAGGAGGAGACTGCAAAGTCAGTACAGCCGCGGTAATTTGCGGTTTCATTTTCAACCGTCAATTACCGCTGCTGTAGCCTCGGGAGGGCAAAGCGACCTCCCCTGGGCTATAGTGCATGTCCCCATGTACCTGCAGCTCGAGTGACAGGTCAGCAAGACCCTCACTCGAGCTGCAGGAGTGCGTTTCCCAGATGTCTCAGATGCTGAGACATCGGTCAGGAACGCACTGCTTTTCATGTCTCAAAGGGTGAGACATGTGTCGGGTAGGGGATAACACATGTTTTGGTGTATTTCACATAGAAAAACAAGAGTTAAAAAAAAAACAAATTATAGAAACTTGATTCCAGCTCACCCAGTTGCTCTATGCTCATCCACCTGGGCCTCAGACAATGACCTCGCCCTGGCCGCTCATCAAGGATAATAAAAAAAATTGGAATCCGGCTCAACAGAACTGGATCTTCATTTTCATTTTCAAAAGAAAATATAGTGCATACAAAAGAAAAATGTACATGGTCGACATGACCCAGTCAAAGTGTTTCGACTGGAGTCGAGTCAGACTGCTTAGTGCAGTCGAAACGCATCGACTTGGTCATGTTGACCATGTCAATTTTTCTTTTGTATGCACTATATTTTCTTTTGAAAAAGAAAAGGGAAATCTAGTCCTGTTGAGTCGGACTTCAATTTGTTCTATTATCCGTAAAAAAAAAAAAACAATGTGTTCCTTTGTGGTTTTGCTGCCTGTAAACTAAATCTATTACCGTATATACTCGTGTATAAGCCGACCCGAGTATAAGCCGAGGCCCCAAATTTTGCCCCCAAAAAATGGGAAAACGTATTGACTCGAGTATAAGCCTAGGGTGGGAAATGCTTCCAGGAGGGCCGGATTTCCAAGAACCGGCAAAACCGCACTTGCCGCATATGATTGCAAGTCCCATAGGGAATGATTTAGGCTTGCTGCAGTCTTGCCGCAAGTGAGCCGTTATGCAGCAGATGCGGCAAAGATGCCAGATCTGCAGCAAAATGGCAGAAAGCGCTGATGTGAAAGCAGTCTAAGGCACCTTTCACATCAGCGTTTCTGCCCATTTGCAGCAGATTCATCATCTTTGCTGCATCTGATGCATAGCAGCAAGACTGCAGCCAACCTAAATCATTCCCTATGGGACTTGCAATCATATGCGGCAAGTGCGGTTTTGCCAGATCCCATAGATCCGACACTTGCCTTACGTGACCGCAAGTCCCATAGGGAATGATTTAGGCTTGCTGCAGTCTTGCCGCAAGTGAGCCGGTATGCAGCAGATGCGGCAAATAAACGCTGATATGAAGGCTGATTAAATTTACCTCAGTGCTCTATGCATCTTTCCTCTGCTCTATGCATCTTTCCTCTGCTCTATGCATCTTTCCTCTGCTCTATCTCTCCTCTGCTCTATCCAGCTTTCCTCTGCTCTATCCAGCTTTCCCCTGCTCTATGCATCTTTCCTCTGCTCTATCTTTCCTCTGCTGACTACCATTATGGCTCCTCATCTTTTTCCTGTGTGACAAAGAAACTGATTAAAATCCCCTCTGACCATACTCAGCATTAGTTTGTTGGAGGGGATTTCTTTACTGTGTGCAGTGGAGGGATCTGGGTGCAGAGACCCTGAACGTGAAGCACACATACAGGAGGAAGGAGCAGGAGGAATGTAGCAGAGGGATCTGGCTGCAGGGTCCTTGGGCTGAAAATTCATGAATGGCTGACAGGAGGAGGAGGAGGACAGAGGTAACCGGGAGTGGGGAGGGGGAGACTGGATGTAGGAATCTGCGCAGCAAATTACTGAACAGTGACAGGAGGGGGAGGGCAGAGGTAACCAGCGAGGGGGGAGACTGGGCGTAGGGATTTCATCCAGGCTGCAAGTGAACAGCAACAGGAGGAGGACGACGGAGGTAACCTGCGGGGGAAGGAAGGGGGTCTGGGAGCAAGCCCTCATGTCATAAAATGTAAAGAGAACAGAGGGAAGCGGCAGGGGGGTGAGGGGCGATCTGGGAGAAGGCACACACCGGCAGGCTGCTGACTGACTCGAGTATAAGCCGAGGGAGACTTTTTCAGCCAAGAACAAGGGCTGAAAAAGTCGGCTTATACTCGAGTATATACGGTATGTGCAAATTTTAATAAGAACTAAAATAACTATTGTATCAACAAATGTGTCCAAACCTTTGACCATTAATGTCAATTATTAAAATATGTATTTTTTAACTAATGGTCTATTCATAGCATAAATATGAGGTATATGGAGGGATGATCTCCCAACGTTCATAGTGACGTGCTCAGATAGGTAGCATAAAAATTTAAAAACATATCCCATGCACTATATGAAGTGTACCTCTATATGAAGTACCAACAGACCAAGATGCAGTCTAAAAGAGATATTAGTTTAGCTGTTTTTGTTTGTTTTATCCTGGCGACAATTTTTTTTTTTTTTTTGCAAAAGTGACGGCAGGAAATGTAGCCGTATTGATTGCCATGTTTGACATGCAACAACACTTTAACTATCAAAAGTGACCATCAAGATAGAGTCAAAGCAAGGAAGATGAAGGGGTCAACCACTGAACTGCGGTACCCAAGTATCCAGCCGGAGTAACGAAAATAATGATTTTTATTTTTTTCTATGCTTTTCTGGGATAAAATCCCCTTCTTCAAGACAAAAATTACTGACGTACCAAAAAGTGACCATCAGACACTGACATTCATCTGTTATTTTATTTTATAATAAAAGTTAACAGTATCTATCTATTATATAATTGTCTAAGGGTTTTTTGAGTGTGTCTGTCGCCGAAATCGTGCACCAGACAGAGGCTGCTCATTGGTACCCGCCGGAGGCGAGCGCCAATGAGCGCAGGCTATGCAAATTGGCGCGAGAATTCAAAGTTCGAATTTCGCGCCAATTTGCAGCCCGGCGACAGTGGCGTGTCACAGACAGACAGGCTTTATCGCTATTTGAAGTGAACAGCTGATGCAAAGCATCAGCTGTTCACTTCCGCGGGGCTTTCCCGCCCCGCCATTTTAATGAACAGATGATGCTGGAGCATCAGCTGTTCATTTAAGCCAACCGGTGGGAAAGCCGACATCACTGTTGGCTTTCCCGCTGCACCCACCTCTACTTCCAGCAGCCCGGTGCCCGCTCTTCTCTGCCTGCTCCCGGCAGTTTACAGCCCTCCTGCCCGGCGCCCCCATAAGTTAAAACCTGGTTAGAGGGCCTATGGTGATGTCAGAATTGTGGGCGGAGCCATGTCACATGACTGACATCACCTCAGGTCCTTAAGCTTCACGGACTGGGGGAGCAAACACAGCAGCAGCCTCGGCCAGGTACTGCGGCCTACTGACCCCAGATCACAGTCACCATACACTCAGTCACACTTAGCACTGCACTCACGTCACACTCAGCCCTACACTCACCTCACACTCAGCCCTACACTCACCTCACACTCAGTCCTACACTCACCTCACACTCACGTTACACTGTTTCTCTCTAACGCAAATCCTGTGTCGCTGATTGGTCGTGGCTGGCCTGGCGCGACCAATCAGCGACACAGGATTTCCGTTACAGCACAGTCCGCCCAGTCTCCCGGCCCCCTCCACTTGTTTTCCCGCTTTCTGCTCACCCGCTCCATGCTCCATCTGCCCACCGCTCAATCTCCCCACTGCTCACCCCGCCATTCTTCTTCTTTTCGTGGAATAGACTTCAGAAATTCAAAGGCCGTGGGGGTGGAGCTACCAAGGGATGTCGTAATGGCCGTGAACAAGGACACGCCCACCACATCAGGGCTATGCGCTTGAACACGCCTATTATAATGCCCCCTCTTAACTCCACCCCCGAGGCCTTGGAATTGCTAACGTCTATGCTGGAGGAAGAAAAAGAATACATGCTGGGGTGAGAGGCAGCTGGACAGAAGCCTAGAGCGGGTGAGAACTGAGGGGGGCCACTGCTGCACACCCGCACTGCCGCACACCCACATATTCTAGAATACCCGATGCGTTAGAATCGGGACACCATCTAGTTAACAATAATGGGCAAGATGAACCAGATTTCTTAGCACTGATAATGAGATAAAAAAAAAAAAGAGAAGATACTCACATCTTGATGTAAGTCAAACCAAGTCCTCCAGCGGTCCGGGGACAATATTGCCTGTATTACCAGCAACAAAACCACAACCCAAAAAGCTGCAATACTTGCACTTGTAATAGTGGCTGCCACGACAACCCAGAAGAGTTATAGTGCCCTGGTGAGCAAATAACAATGGCCAGAGTTTGGCTATTGCAACTAAACGTCTGATTTCCAAGTAAATAGCAATCTTTGTTTGAGGTAGAAAGTATTTCAAAAGCCAAAAAAAGTTGAAGAGACAACCACAATCATGTAATATAATGTATATATCATCATGTATATACTAGTGCATCTCAATGAATTAGATTATTAAAAATCAATGTAATATTGCCATGTTTCAGGGTATTTCTGGGAACCCTGAAACACATTGTCTAATCAATATTATATTCACCCTTTGATGTCTTGTGGAATACGGCAGCGTGGTTTTTAACCCTTTATCCTCCCTACTTTAATTTTCTGAGATAATGACCTGTGCAGGATTGGAAAAAGTGCTACACAGTGAAAATACATTCTAAAATAGAAGTGTTAATAGTCTGTTTCTATCAATCAGGGAAATGTAAAATTAATGAACAAAATAAAATTCTATATCAAACCAATATTTGGTGTGACCTCCTATTACGTTGAAAACATCAACTTCCGGTGCCAGTGTGGAGGTGGCAGTGTAAACTTGCTCCGGCCGCCGACAAGCCGTAGACCGACTGCAGAGGCCCGCCGGCAGACACCGACAGTAGCGCCGGGTGCCGTTCACCTTAAATATTCACGTGAGATGATGGATCGGTGGCTCCGGAGTGCGGGCGGTGAGGAGGTGGTGGTGGGGATCAAAGAGAAGCCGCACGAACAAGTAAAAGGGCAGTGGCGCAGGGAGGGCAGAGAACAGACAGGGCACCGTAGGACCCACAGAAGCATCGCAGAATGGAGCACTGGGGCCCTGGGAATGGTGGGGCTAGCCAGAGAGGGAGCCATGATTCTGACCAGGAGACACTGGGGGACACGGGATCAGAATCTACTCCAGCTGCAAAATGCAAGTCTATGGTGAGGGAAGTGGTGAAATTCCTAGCTGGTGACCTCAAAAAGGCGGTCAGGGAGACTGTGAAAGAGGCCCTAGATGAGTTGCAAGAGGTCTGAGCACAACATGCCAGCAGACTGGACTATTTAGAACATATGGTGTCAGACATGGAAGATAAGTTGGCTAAAATGGAGCATGATTTGTCACTAGCACAAAAGCAGTTGAGCTGGATGGGAAGCAAAATAGACGACCTGGAAAACAGGTCACGGAGGAATAACCTCAGAATTGTGGGCCTCCCGTAAACGATATTGCCCCAACAACTGGATGATATAAGCGAGCTACACCTTCCTAAAGCTTTAGGTCTAAAAGGGGCCCACAAGGTATACAATGGTGTTATATAATTATTTATTCTATGTAAAACAAAAAAACAAAAAAGATTCAAAGACAACATAAATTTTTCTAGGTGCACTTACACAGAATCAAACATTATGTAGGATTATATTCAAATCCATAGGTAAGGCTGTGTCACAATACCGGTTTTTAGAATCCAGTCGAATGTGGGCAAAACCTGCATCTCCCCACAGTTCTAAAACCTGATACAACTGGATGCTCCCACTCCGGTATAATTACTGATCCGGTCTAAGGCTTCCGGATTTGTTGGATGAAGTCACATGTTTGTGACTCATTCAGACACCGGGAATGCAGGCTACGATGGGCAGAGGGCAGGTCTACATTGCGCATGCGGAACAGAATGCGGTGACCATGACTGTAAATTGATTACACCTGCCTAACTGGATATAAAGAGTTTGCAGATATGATGGGTCCTTGTAGTCCTCTCAAGGAAGCCTTGCAGTGAAACACATAGGGGCTCCCCTTTCCCCAGTGGAAGCAGGCACGATAATATCAGGAATGGGTGAGCAATAGCATTACTCTCAGCCCTAGAGCTCATGTACAATTTATAGCAGGATCCTTGTAATCCTTCTTAGTTCATTAGTTTAATTCCATCTGTCAATCACATTGAGTGCTCTCCTGTCCACTCCCCATAGGATGAATATTCATGTCATGTATTCACATCACTGCTCAGGAGATCAGTAATTGGCTGCATCCTCCTCTCTGCTCTCTGTGTTTGCAGCACAACAAGAGGTCAAATAGATGTCAAAAAGATGTTTGGAACAATCTCCCTACATAAAAGAATTAATTCTGTTTCCAGGGCAAAGGATGATGATACAAAATATTGATTTGATTTAGATGTCACTTTTCTTCATTCACTTTGCATTTTGTTTACTGATAAAAATAAACTATTCAGGCTTTTACTTTTGAAAGCAATCTAAATTTTGTTCCACACATGCCTTGAACTTCTGCACATAACTCTATATAGATAGATATTTATATATTTTCTTTTTACTTTGTAATTTTGAAGTGTTTTTACTGAACAGAAACATACAGTGCCTTGAAAATGTTTCCATACCCTGTGAGATTTCCACATATTTTCACATCCCACTTAGGCGGCCGTCAGACGCTTCCATATCTTGAACGATATTGTAAGCGATCACGTGCACGCGCGATCGCTTACAATATCGCTCACATCGCTGGTGAGATGTCACACAGACAGACTCACCAGCGATGTTGGCCAGCGAGATCGCTGGTAACTATGGTACACATCGGGTTACTAGGCGCCGCGCGCCGCTTAGTAACCCGACGTGTACCATAGTTACCATCTCCCAGCATAGGCTCTGCCGCTGGGAGATCGTTCATCGTGGTGTCATACACCACGAAGTAGCAGATTGTTAAATCGTTCATCGCTAGATATGAGGTCCTGCTCTCATATCTGCGATGTCACGATCACGCAATTTTACATTGTAAAATCGCTTGATCGCACGCAGCGATGTACAAATGATATCGCTTAAGCGATCAAAAAGCAGATCGCTTAAATGATATCGTTTAAGATATGGAAGCGTGTGACAGCCGCTTTACAAACTTTAACTGTTTTAATTGGTATCTTATGTGATATAACAACACTGAGTAACAAGTGTTTGCAAAGTGTTAAGGAAATGATAAATGGTTTTCTAAATATTTAAAAAATATATAAATTTAAAAACAAATTGTGACGGGCATTTGTATTTGTTTAACTTTAGGGATCAAACAACATCATGAAAAACAAGAAACACACCAAACAGGTCAGGAATAAAGTTGTGGAGAAGAGCTAAACAGTTAGGTTATAAAACAATAGCCCAAGCTCTGAACATCTCACGGAGCACTATTCAATCCATCATCTAAAAATGGAAGGAGTATGGCATAAAGGAAAACCTACCAAAGACATGGCCGACCCCCTAAATAAACATCTCAAGCAAGAACAGCACTAATTAGAGAAGCAGCCAAGAGGCCTGTGTTCACTCTGGAGGAGCTGCAGAGATCCACAGCTCGGGTGGGAGAATCTGTCCATAGGACAACTATTAGACGTATATGCCAGACATGTGGCCTTTATGGAAGAGTGGCAAGAAGAAAGCCATTTTGAAAGCAAGCCATAAGAAGTCCCATTTGCTGTTTGCAAAAAGCCAAAGAGGGAACACCGAGAGCATATGGAAGAAGGTACTCTGGTCAGATGAGACCACTGTACAATTTTTTAGGTTAAATGCAAAATGCTATGCGTGATAGAAAATTAACACTACATATCACCCTGAAAACACCATCCCCACTGTCACACATGGTAGTAGCAGTATTATGCCGTGGAGATTATTTTCTTCAGCAGGGACATGGAAGCTGGCCAGAGTTTGGGAAGATGGATGGAGCTAAATATAGGGCAATCCTGGAGAAAAACCTGTTAGAGGTTGCAGAGACTTCATACTGGGACGTAGATTCACCTTCTAGCAGATCAATGACAGTAAATATACTGCCAGAGCTAAATTGGAGGGAATATTTTAAAGCATATTCATGTGTGTGAATGACCCCGTAACAGTCCAGACTGCAATCCCAGTGAGAATCTGCAGCAAGACATTTTTCTGAAATTGCTGTTCACAGACGCCTCCAGACAATTTTAATGAATTTCTGCAAAGAATGGGCAAAAAGGTCAGACTTTAGATGTGCAAAGCTGGTAGAGATATACCCCAAAAGACTAGTAATTGCAGTGAAATGTGGTCCTACAAAGTATTTTCTCAGGGGGCTGTATATAAATTCATGCAAAAATATTCAGATTTATAGTTTTAAAATAATTCGAAAACCATGTATCATTTCCTTTTTACTTCACAAATCCTTGCTCTTTTGTGTTGATATACCATGGGCATTTTATTGTAATTTTATGTAAGTTTGTGGGTGTAATGTGAAAAATAGTGGAAACGTTCACGGGATATGAATACTCACCCATATTTTTGCTTTAATTGCTGTATTGTACTTTTTACATAGATTCTAGCTTACTGTATTGTATCTAATTACTGTACTGTATTTTTTACATTGTTTCTCTGCTTTATTCATTGGACTTTTTACATTGATTCTTTGATTAGTGTATTTAATTTTTTATATTGATTCTCTACTTTAATTACTGTATTGTATATTTTTCATTGTTACCTATGACAGTTTGTATATCACTGTATTGTAAAATGCTGTGGAATATGTGGAATAGAAGTGTAAAGAATATGAATAAAACCTCCGCATAATAAGTATTTTTATTTTTCTAAGCAACTGAGAAACCCTCCCTATGAAACACCTGTCCCCCTCAGAATACTAAGGAGGTAAAGAAATAGAGAGAAAAAAAAAAAAGAAAGGAAAGAAGGTAAATGTCAACCTCGATTAAAAATACTTTATGAAGATAGAATTATTGGAGACCTTCCAGCTATCTGTTCTTTCATATTCCAGTCTGTGAATATATTACAATATTTAATGTGTTCATAAGAACTGAGATGTGAAAGCTTTCACAACCAATAATTGATTAGTAACTTAATTAATGATTCCATTAAATGTATTAATGATTAAAAACCCGTCAGCTCACTCACTTATGGTCATCGAGTCTGGCCCCGACTCTGCAGGCAGCGTGCCGCTCATTGTCGTTTCCGATGCCGGTGGACTGGCCTCCATACTATAGAGGAGAACAATATGGTGAATGATGAATGAATCAAACGAATACAGGCATCAATCCAGTGTTCAAAGTACCACCTGTGCTAGGAAGACCGCTGTTAATACAGAAACTTTTCAGAAAATCTTAATTTTTTGTTTAATTTAAAAAACAAAACAAAAACAAACATGTTTTCATTTTCATTGGAACAATTTAGGAATCAGCATCTTTAATGCCAAACAAACTGCTCTGAAAAACCGTTATGGTGTTTTCATTTAAATGAGGGAGTTGCAAATGGATTCCCTGTAATGGTAGCCGGATATTTTGTCATTGGAAAAGTGGAATTATAGATGACAAACATGAGTTAAAGTGAAGATGTCAGAGAGACAAGTTTGCAATTAGGCAAAACACAACATGATGTTACAATCTGCAAGAAAACATACATCACACTAACTCAATGTTAACACAGGAGACTAACACAAACTCAGGACAGCTACAACTGCATCTTTTATTTTTTAACCTCCCTGGCGGTATGATTAGGTCAGGAATTTTGTGCTAAAAGCGGGCTTACCCGCGGTCGCGGCAGATGCGGTGAAAAAACCGCATCTGCCGCACAGCCGCCGCACTTGCGGCGCGGTTGCGGTAATCGCCATAGTAAGTATAGGGGGACTTGCGGCAGATGCGGCAAGTGCGGTTTTGCACTTGCGGCAGATGCGGCAGGTGCGTCAAGTGCGTTTTTTTTCGCGGCTGCACCTGCCGCAAGTGCAAAACCGCACTTGCCGCACCTGCCGCAAGTCCCCCTATACTTACTATGGCGATTACCGCAACCGCGCCGCAAGTGCGGCGGCTATGCAGCAAGTGCGGCAGATGCGTTTTTTTCACCGCATCTGCCGCGACCGCGGGGAAGCCCGAGCTTGACTCAGGGTTACCGCTTCTGGCAGTGAATGTTAACCCGAGTCAGGCTCGGGAATACCGCTAGGAAGGTTAAGGATGTTTTCCACCTTTTTTAATTGGATCTTTTGTTTCCCGGATAGTGTGTTAGGGTGCTTTCACACTGGCGCTTTTGCCGAATCCGGCGGATCCGGACAAAAAACCGCATCTGCCCCAAGTACGGCACTTGCGGCAAGCCCCATGCATTGTCTATGGGGCTTGCGGTAAGTGTATGGCAGACGCGGCAAGTGCGGTTTCGTCAGTTGCGGCAGATGCGGCCGCGAACAAAAACGCCGCTGACCGTGTTTTTTTTGCGGCCGCATCTGCCGAAACCGCACTTGCTGCGTTTGCCATACACTTACCGCAAGCCCCATAGAAAATGCAGGGGATTGCCGCAAGTGTGCCACAAGTGCAGCCGTTAGGTGGAAAATGTGTTTTTTTGACCGGATCTGCCGCATTTTTTCAAAACCGCCAGTGTGAAAGCACCCTTAGGCTGGTTTCACACTACCATTTTTTGGAATCCAGGGGGATGCAGGTAAAACCTTCCTCCACCCAGGTTTTCCTGGAATTCCCCGCAATTGACAAACTGGATGCACCAGTTTTACTTCTGATCCGGCTAACAGATCAGGGTTAATACTGGGGCGGAAGCAGACAGTTGTATCCAGATGTGTACCTTTTTTCTGCAGGATATGGTAAAAAATGATACGCCCCCCTAGTGGGTGTGTCATTTTAAACTTGATCCTGCACACGCTCAGACCAAAAACTTGCATCCGGCATTCAGATCCAGCGGGATCCAGATTCCGCTAGATCCGGGTTCAATGGAGTCCCCATTGTAATGTAACACACATTGCCCCAGATCCTGGTGTTCATGCTTTTGTCACAAACACCAAAATCGCTCCAAAATGAGTATTTGATCTCAGTATAAAAGATGTGGGCACTCAGATCAGAGGGAACCGTAAACAACTGGGTGCACCCGCAAGGGTCTATGCACCGTTGAAAGTCAATGGGGCCGAAAATTGTTGCGGGTGTATCCAGTTTAAGCTGGATTCATGCAGATACCGAAAAAACATTATTGTGAAACCAGCCTAAATAATTGATAATTCAAAGTAGTATCTCCACTATTAAAGGGAAACTGTCACCAGTTTTTTGCCACTAATCTGAGAGCAGCATAATGTAGATAGAGAGCCCCTGATTCCAATGATGTGTCACTTACTGGGCTGCTTAGTGTAGTTTTGATAAAATCACAGGTTTATCAGCAGGAAATCATTACAGAACTAGTAAACCTTCTGCCTGGTAGCCTTCCATATCCAAGAGCTCTACATAACCCTGCCCACACCGATTGGCAGCTTCTGCCTATGCACTGTATACAGAGAAAGCTGCCAATCAGTGATATAGGTGGGGTTACACAGAGCTCAGCCTTCAGAGAACCAGTAGATAAAACTGAAATTTTATCAAAATGGCAAAAAGCAGCCCAGTAAGTGATATATAACTGGAATCAGTATCTCTGCACTACATCATGCTGCATTCATTTTGTTTTCATCTTACATTATGGCCATAGTGTCAATATGCAATTACACATTGCACTTATACTAAGTGTTCCAGCTCATTCTTGATTTCTTTAGGCTAGCTTCACACTGCAGTTTATCACTGATCAGTGTCGATCAGGTTTGGTGCAAACCGGAGAGGAACCAGGAAGGAACTTGCAGAGAAAAAGTATAATTGAAAGATGGATGCCTGTTCTGAGTTTGGAGACACTGCTGGTTTTGGCACCAAACACTGATGGGACACTGATCAGTGAAAATTGCAGTGTGAAGCCAGCCTTACATTTTTTGTACTTTGTACATACAGGGGTATGGCTCCCCAATGTTGATCTGTGCATTTAGTCTATATAGCTTTCCATAAACAGGTGTTTTTACCAGTCCACCCTGGGTCCTGCTCTAACTTGTCTACGGAGGCCTGATGGCACAGAGAGGTTAAATATTGGCGATGGGGCCATCCTTACTGGGTACACATTGTTGTGGTAGGATGGCTTATACATTATTTACTTTAATCAAAATATTGTCAACTAACTATCCTATATTATTTACATGTACTATGACTATTTACTTACTGCAGGGTATTTGCCAATTTGCTTTTATCCTAGGTTACGTGTTCCAATTGTGCCTGATGAAGGGTAACTTCCTTATTACAACTGATTCAACTGCTGTATGATAGGAGTAGTTACTTCCCATCATTGAATTCATTGCTTTTACCTGAACTGGATGTCCGATCCTCTCTGAGCCAACTCTACAGCAAGGGCAGCGCTGACATTTTCATCACCATATGGTAAATTGTTCAAGCCCGAATCTGCCACAAAAATAAAATGAATAATTAACACTAAATACCCATAATCCATCCATGTGTAAGAACGCACACTTTCACACCAATATGACCGTTTGGGCTTGGCAAGCCTTCATGACAAGATAGAGGGACATGAGTTTAGGACAGAACACAGCTCTAACTTTAATTCATTGCAATAGCCAGGAGATATTGGTTCCTAAACTAAAAAATTAGGTACAAAAAAAAAGTAAAAAAAAAAAAAAAAATCTTCAGGCACCAAATTTAAACACATAATAATATTATAACAAAAAGAGGCTTACTGAGTGCAGCGCTCTGCGTCTCTCCGCCTATTGATCCCTTTTCTGACTCTTACAGTGGATTTTCAGATAGAAAAATAGTTTTTAATTGTAGTTGGAGGCACCCACACTTTATACAGACTGCGGACCACAGTTCCAGCTTAGTCATATTGTTTATCTGATGTCTCTGCCATCCTCTGTCATCCCCTATGACACTACATCACCTGTGTTGACACACTGGTATACTAAAGTCCCACAATGTGTCCAAAGAATAAAAAAAAAAAAAAATCCCTTTTTAATCACTGATGGGATAGAGGGGTTAAAGAGATTCTGTAACAAAGTTTTTATTACATAATCTTCTGCCGAATAAGGACAGAGACCCTGATTCCAGCAATGTGTCAGTACCTAAGACTGGAGAGCTCAAGTGATGGGTCTGCAAATATGCGCCCGCTGGCAGTACTTGACCTAAGGCAGAGTACCACAAGCAGTGCCGCACCTGCCTGCAACAGAAGCCACTTGAAACTGAAATATAAGCCCTTGGAACAACCAAATGCAACCGCCACACTGCTGCCGCGGACACCGATAAGCTTCACCTGAGTAAGTGCGTATATGCACTTACTCAGGCGGCTGCCATCTTTGTATATCCAAGTGTCCAAAGATGGCGGCCACTTGAGTAAGTGTGAATGCGCGCACATGCGCACTTACTCATGCCACCGCCATCTTTGGACAGCTGCGAAAAGGTGAGTGCACAGGGAGGAGAGAGATTGCATATGGGAGAGAGAGCATAAGAGACAAAGCATGGGGGAGAGCGTGCACAAGGGGGAGAGAGAGAGCGCGCACAAGGGGGGAGAGAGAGAGAGAGCGCGCACAAGGGGGAGAGAGAGAGCGCACAAGGGGGAGAGAGAGAACGCACAAGGGGGAGAGAGAGAGAGAACGCACAAGGGGGAGAGAGAGGAGCGCACAAGGGGGAGAGAGAGAGCGCACAAGGGGGAGAGAGAGGAGCGCACAAGGGGGAGAGAGAGAGAGCGCACAAGGGGGAGAGAGAGAGCGCACAAGGGGGAGAGAGAGAGCGCACAAGGGGGAGAGAGAGAGCGCACAAGGGGGAGAGAGAGAGCGCACAAGGGGGAGAGAGCGCACAAGGGAGAGAGAGAGCGCACAAGGGGAGAGAGAGAGCGCACACAAGGGGGAGAGGGAGGGAGAGGCCGCGCACACAAGGGGGAGAGGCCCCGCACACAAGGGGGAGAGGCCGCGCACACAAGGGGGAGAGGCCGCGCACACAAGGGGGAGAGGCCGCGCACACAAGGGGGAGAGGCCGCGCACACAAGGGGGAGAGGCCGCGCACACAAGGGGGAGAGGCCGCGCACACAAGGGGGAGAGGCCGCGCACACAAGGGGGAGAGGCCGCGCACAGCGGGGGGAGGCCGCGCACAGCGGGGAGAGGCAGCGCACAGCGGGGAGAGGCAGCGCACAGCGGGGAGAGGCAGCACACAGCGGGGAGAGGCAGCTGAAAGGAGAGAGCACATGAGGGGGGGAAGACCGCACAGAGGGGACTGCCTCTATAAAACGGTTTCTATGTACAAGTACACAACTACTATAATACTGCCCCCTATGTACAAAAATCTAACTACAATAATAATAATAATAATAAAGCTTTATTTATATAGCGCCAACATATTCCGCAGCGCTTTACAATGTAGGGTTAGAGTACAGAAAATACAGTAAATAATTACAGTAGAGAACAAATACAGTACAATAATTGGATACAAAACAATAGGCATAGAATCAATGTAACAAAGAAAATACAATAAATAAAGCAAGAAATGAAGGTGACCCTGCTCAAAAGAGCTTACAATCTACAACGGGATAGGGGTTGCATAAGGTACAGGGGCTTATTGCACTCATGGTCCAGGCATCTTGAAGGAAATGGGGCATAGAACTAAGCTTGCATGGATGGTCATTATACAATCTGTGTAGACCTTTTTGGTTTGGTGGAGTTTGTCTAAAGTGCAAAGAACTTCTATTAGGGAGTATGATAGGCCGCCTTAAAAAGATGCGTTTTTAGGGATCGTCTGAAGCCATGCAAGTTGTGGATAGTCCTGATTTCTTGGGGTAAAGCATTCCAGAGGATTGGTGCAGCTCTGGAGAAGTCTTGGAGCCGGGAGTGGGAGGATCGGATTACTGCAGATGTTAGTTGAAGGTCATTTGAGGAACGTAAAGATCGGGTGGGGTGATAGACAGAGATGAGGGAGGAGAGGTAGGGGGGTGCTGCACTGTGAAGAGCTTTGTGGGTGAGAACAAGCAATTTGAATTTGATCCTGTAGTATACGGGCAGCCAGTGCAAGACTGGCACAGAGCAGAGGCATCTGAGTAACGATTGGCCAGATGGGTGATCCTGGCTGCTGAATTAAGGATGGACTGGAGAGGAGAAAGTCTGGTGAGGGGGAGGCCGCTTAATAGAGAATTGCAATAGTCAAGGCGGGAATGGATTAGGGCTACGGTGAGGGTTTTTGTTGTTTCCATGGTGAGAAAGGGGCGGACTCTAGAGATATTCTTCAGGTGTGATGGTGGGTTTACACACACCAATTTATCTGTTCAATATCTGAACCAATCTCTGGTTGCAGTGAAATCATGGATACATTGCTCCATCTTGTACACAGCCACAAAATGGAGCAATGTATCCATGATTTCACTGCAACCAGAGATTGGTTCAGATATTGAACAGATAAATTGGTGTGTGTAAACCCACCATAAGCGACAGGAGCGGATGAGAGATTGTGTGTGGGAGGAGAAGGAGAGATACTGATGAGAGATACTATGATACTGCCCCTATATATAACTACTCTAATATTGCCCCTACGTACAAGAATATAACTACCATAATACTGCCGCTATGTACACGTTCATAAGTACTATAATACTGTCCACTGCATACAAGAATATAACTACTATAATACTGCTCCATGTACAAGAATAAACTTTTATAAAGCTGCTTTCCATTTCCGAGAATAAACTACTAAAATACTGCTCTTATGTACAAGACTATAGCTACTGTAAAACTGCCTCTATGTACAAGTAATACAACTACTATAATACTGTCTACGGAATATGTAATGATCGCCCACCGGTCACTGTGAATGTGGAATACGACAGTGCTATGGATGAATCCGACCACAATGTGATAGTGAACCAACCTTTCTTTTTATAACTTCCAAAAAAATAACAACGTATGACTTCATGCCTGATATGGACCACAACAGCCACGAATCACACAGTACAAGTCATACAACCTGGGAGATCCCTGATGTCAGCTTCATGAAAGGGGGAAATATTATACCCAAGGCTATGCCACTCCCACCCTTCTCCAGTATTGGGCCTGCTCGGGATTTTACTGTGACTGTGGCACATGGTTCACCCAAGTATATAATCCTACATCCACCTCCCCCACTAATTACAATATATTGTAAGTATACATTATCTCCCCTAATATCTCTGATCACAATGTATATACTGTGCACGGTTTTCCTTATGCGTACTCTCGGAGAGGACACCCTGAATGGATATTCACACACTTCATCAGTAAAAAGCAATGCCGTTGAGATGAACTTGTGCTTTAACATCGGGCTACTAGGTTTAAAGAAGCTTTTCCTGGGTCACAGAGTTTTATGGTAAATACAGATGAGAATGAAGCCTTTACACGTTGAGCTCCTCTGCAGTCCTTGTGATGAGACGTCTCTTGAAATTTCAAGCCCCGTCGACCTTTTTCTAACTGCCTAGATTAACTGTGACCGGTCACAGAGCCAGATTTACTCCCAGGGCCGATTTTACCCACTACACTGTCCATCTTTAGTTTGGTGTTGATCTCAGCACCTCTGGGTCCCTGTCGCCAACTCTGGACTGCTCCTCCAACCGCCTCTTCATGTGCAGGATATGCCATAGCAGCAGCTTAGGTATGCATGGTTATGGTTACAGTCCCATATCTTGTTGCCTGATGACTCCTAGGGGCCAGACTAAGTTACTGTAGTAGCAATTTGTTCATTTAAAGGACAAGAGCAGTATTAACACTTGCAGATATCAATCTGCTACACTTAAAAGAATACAACTACTATAATACTGCCCCTATGTACAAGAATAAACTATTATAATGCGGCTTCTCATTTCCAAGAATAAAACTACAATACTGCTCTTATGTACAAGAATATAACTAAGGTATTATTACATTGATATACAAGAAAAGAACAACTATAATACTGCACTTATGTGCTAGAATATATCTATTATAACACTACTCCTAAGTGGTGATGGGCGAACCCATTGAAGTTTGGGATTGGCAGACTAGCCCAGACTTTTTTTTAACGTCCAAGTTCGGGGATGAACATGACACGAACTTGAGTCCGAACCACGATCTCGGACTTCACAGTTATGGGATGGGGCAGGAAAGCTGTAAAAGAAAGCATAATAAACATCATCGTTATACTTACCTGGTCCCACCATCCCACATCTACATCCAGGCCGCTAATTAACTTCTGGGAACATTCACTGCACTGGCTCCAACAGTCAATCATAGACGCTGTCACACAGATTGTGCGTCTGTGATTGGCTGTTGAGTAACCTACAATCAGATCACACATTCTAGTGTGGTAGTATGGGCTGATTTGAGCTAACTCCAGCAGCCAATCACAGATGCCCATTCAATATGACAGCATCTGTGATTGGCTGTTACGTCCGTCACACATATAATAGTGTAAAAATAAATAATTAAAAAAAAAAGGATGTAGCGCTCTGTGGTATTTTTGATTCCCAGCGCAGAGAACGAGGACAGCTACAGGCTGCCACCCCCAGTTGCTTTGCTTTACTTGGCTGACAATCATAATACAGGGAAGCCCATTTTTTTTTTTTTTATTATATTATTTAAATAAATAACTAAATGTTCCTGCTCTTCCACTTGAGAAAGACGGCACTACACCGTCGAAACATGTCGTGGTGACGGAGGCTTCTTAATAAAGGACTTTTCACCATACCAGGATTCCTTGCCTTGTTCTGAGCGCCCAGCAGGAGATCGTGCTATTTGTGTTTACTGCTCTCTCTGCCGGCAGACATGTTTGTTTCTTGGCAAAGATGTAGCACAGCTGAAGTAAGAAGACCTAGATTATGTCGGAGTTTTTTTTTTCTAATAAAGATGCAATCCCTAAATGTGTTTTGTGCTTTATTTCTAATAAAAATAAAAAAAAATCACAGAATTTTTTTTATGTTTACTAGAAATTCATGATGGCTGGGTCTAATTTGGCCTGACATCATGAATTTTGGGCTTAGTACCAACTAACAATACAAAGACAAAGCTGGTATTAACCTCATTTAACCCAGCGTATCACACCCCACAAGGGCCACTGGAAGAGCCGGGTAAATCGCCTGGAAATGGGGCTAGGATGAATGCGCCATTTCCATGGGCAGCTGCGGTTTTCAGTGTGGGGGACCCAGGACGCTTGGGCCTTGCCACACTGAGAATCCCTGCCCTATTCTGCCTGGTTTTATCTTGACTGGTGATCAAAATACAGTGGGAACCCACACATTTTTTTAATTATTTATTTAAATATATTAAAAAAATAATGGGCTTCTCTGTATTTTGATTGTCAGCCAAGGTAAAACCAGGCAGCTGAGGGTGGCAACACTTAGTTGTCTGCTTTATTTGCGCTGCAAATTTAAAATACTGTGGAGCGCTGTGTCATTTTTTGTAATTATTTCTTTTTACACTACTATAAGGGTGACAGACCCAACAGTCAATCACAGACGATGTCACAGAGAATGGGTGTCTGTGATAGGCTACTGGAATAAGCTAAATCAGCCCATACATTCTATCATATGCGAGGCACCGCCGGCATGGTGCCCCATTGCCAGGGTGCATCACATGGGCTTTGTGAGGTATGGCCTGGCATGGTAATTCATGGCCGGCATACAGCACAAGAGCTTGTTCACATGAGCATGTTTCACTCTGTGTTTTTACTGTGTTAAATGCTCACCTGACCAGTACACAGTGGGTTAACAGGTGTGAGACTAATGGGGGGAGAAGAGAGAGCGGTTGTGTGCAAATTGCTGACATTTCCCAGGTGTGGGTGTGGCAGCCAGGTTAAGGACCTGCCTGGAGCTGAGTGGAGGATAATGATGGGAATCAGAGCAGTCCAGACCTCTGAGATGTGAGGTCATGTCAGAGGAAACCTGTCCCTCTGATTGAGGTGGCCAGACAATGGGTTGTGATGGCTCCTGGAGTTGGGGAACCGTGGCCAACCTTGGAGGATGCTTGTCAGGCGTGGGGTTAAACACATGCTGGTGGAGACCTTGGGGGAAGCCTGGTGTACCCAAGTAACTCAGGTTGCTAGACCCGGTTCTGTGCCCGGGAAGAGAGTTCAGACTGTGAGAAACATTCAGCCAGTAAGGATGTGGAGTCGGAGGCATTCCATCCCTTTGGGACATGAGAGAGACCTGCCATCTCCATGCGGGAGGCACCTGTCCCTCTGAGCGAGTGTATGTGAGTCTGTGGCCGGACACAGGGGTTTGTATGGCTCCCAGAGTTGCTAATCCAGGCAGAACCTGGAGGGTGCTCGCTGGACGTGTTGGTGCAGCCATGGTCCGGGACACCTGCCTGGTATGGAGGTTTGGAGGCAGCTGGTGACTTGAAAAGCATGTGAGGAGACCTTGGGGATGCCTTGATTGCCCTGTAGCTCAGGTTTGCCAATCCCTGATCTGGACCCAGAAGGGCAGCAGTCTATGGATGTGTTAGGATGGACTATGTGTCTGTGTGAGTATGTATGTGGTCCATGGATGTATTATGATGGACCGCATGCGGTGTGTGTAGGAGCCCAGTCAGGCCGGAGCCTGTATGGATGCTATATAGCATGGGAGAGATCGAAGATGGCTCAAGGGCCAGGCGGTCATAGCCGCCCTTGGGACTGACTGTAATGTCATAATATGATCACGTTGACCTTGTGTGAATGTGTAAAGGCTGTGTGCAGCATAGCAGCCTGTATGAGACTGTATGGCCTGTGTGAACAGGGCTATACCAGCTGTGCCCAGATCCCGGTGGGTCTCTGTGTTACGGGTGTTCCATAAGGTGGGGACAAGTACCATATATGTGAGAAACTGCCGTGGTCTCGGGTGTTCCATAAGGTGGGGACACGTACCAGTGGTTGAGACGGCATATGTGTACCATAAGGTGGGGACACGTACCATGCACTGAGACTACAAATGTCTCATACGGGGGGTTTATATATAATGTGCTTTGTAACTATAATATGCAGATGAAGTCCATGGAGCCTCGGTTAAGAGTCTACAACATGGACACCAGCCAGTTATCCCACCAGGAAGGACCTAGCCCAGGGTATTAGTAGCCCTTAAGTCACTATCCAGCCCTTGCGAGCTTGAAGATATGGCCAGGGGTTTACCATGGACTAGGTATCCAACCACAGACAGCTGTTTCGGGGTTGTTGCCCCTCATCAGTGTGGCGCAGGATTCTGGCTGGGTGGGAGCAATGCTTGTAACTATAATGCGGTATTAAGAAGCATTGCGCACTGTTGAAACTTGGATACCAAGGTCTTTGGAAATGGCCTTATACCCTTTGGAAGTCTTGTGTATGCGAATAGTAATTTTGATGCCCTCAGAAAGCTCCTTTGTCTTCACCATTGGGACAAAGGAAGGCCTAACGTGGCTTTTTAAAACACTGAAGTCATCATTCATTGGCTAATTCATGTCACATGGGAACTGACCATTTATCACAGGTGATTCTCATTTGTGATTTACTATAGTAGAGTCAAAATTTGTTTCTGTGCTAATTTAAAGAGTGCCAATACCAGTGTCACAGTAAGCTTTAGGTTTTTCTATTGTATCCTCCTATTGTTTTTTTGTTTTAAATTGTTGTTTTATCATTTTCTCCTGTATTTAACATGAGTATACAAGAAGCTGTTTCATTTGATTCATTTTTTCAGGAGATATTCCATTGTATGTACCTAAACTTTATAGGTGCCAATAATGAGGAGTAGAACTGTACATAACTTCTTAATACTGTACTGTATTTATTAGGAAAGTCGTATGTCTTTCTTTATTTCCTAAAACTCAGAAAACCCCATTAACTAAAATACGCAAATTACATGTAGTAGACAGAAGCATGGCGGCATACTGAACTCAATGTAATATATTCTTATCAACATCAAGACCTGGGTGTAGTTTTTCTAGCGGCTTTTATATTTAGCATATTGTGATTATGTGCGGGGAAGCAGCGGGGATGTAATATGTCATTATTACGATGTGTGATTGCCCTTTTAAACAACAATTAATTATACAATAAAGGTTACACCATCAATCTGAATTAAAAAAAACAGTATGCAGGTAATAAGTTATACTAAAAATAAGCCACCTGGTACATGCTCTGCACAGAAATAAAGCTGGGTGATCACAGAACCAGGACTGAGCTGAAGAAAACATCAATGGTTATTCAGACAGTGCTGGATACATTCACATCATAAGCAAATTCCCTCTTCAAAGAGGAAGAAGATGAACTCTGGTGCCACCTATAGGAAATAGCAATCCTAGAAGTCAAAAGCGACCCTTAAATGTGTCTGGTCATGACTCGTTGAAGGGTCGCTTTTGACTTTTAGAATTGCTACTTCCAACAGGTGGCACTAGAGTTTGTCTTCTTCGTCTCTGAAGAGACAATTTGCATATTTTATTTCCCAGAGGAGCATTGCAGTTTTTAAGTCTCCCCCTTACTGGCATGCCAGATCTGGTGCGTCACTCTCCACTAGGAGAAAAGCGTACCCCTTAGACATCACTCAGTGTGATTTTTGCACATTACTGTACTTTGGTGTGACATACATTGCTGTAAACAAACTTTTGGCGTCAGAGTGCTATAAGATTGGTTTTGGTCTCTTTTTGTCCACAATTTTGCAATGACTCATAGGAATGTTTTTTTTCTTACGAGTCAAGAGAGAATCAAATATAAGAAATCCTGGCAGAATCCATTACATGCCACACTACAGAAGTGTAGAAGCAACGACTAACATATATACCTTACAAAGGCCCACTTCACAAATACTGGACTGTGCAACGAAAAGTCATGGACAACTGTTTATAGCTTACAAACAGCCATATGTAAGTGGCAAAATAAAACTCAAAAATACAAGAAGTGGGAAACTTTGCAAGAGTTTTGCCCAATTTTACTTCCATCTTATCAAGCACTGGAAATCTACACACTATGGCACTACCTTACTGAAAAATAATCTACATTTACACCTAGAAAGGATTGTTCTATACCAATAATGCCCCTTATAACTATCTTTCTTTAAACTATAACCAGCTTTGTCATTTGCATTATTATAAATTTACTGTTTCCCAATCTCGTCAATTATTTTGCTGCTTTATTTAATACTGTACCTCCTGTGATATTTCATTTGATGGGGAGTGCTAACGGGATGTCCCAGGAGGATGACCCTGAAGTAACTTTCCGGAGCTTTTATCACTTCCAAAGAAGCAGCGTATCATCATGGGCCACGCTGAGGTCCCGTACAGTGGGTTCGGAAAGTATTCAGACCCCTTCAAATTTTTCGCTTTGTTAAATTGCAGCCATTTGGTAAATTAAAAAAAGTTAATTTTTTTTTCTCATTAATGTGCACTCTGCACCCCATCTTGACTGGAAAAAAACAGAAATGTAGAAATTTTTGAACATTTATTAAAAAGAAAAACTGAAATATCACATGGTCATAAGTATTCAGCCCCTTTGCTCAGTATTGAGTATTTTCACCTTTTGAGCCAGTACAGCCATGAGTCTTCTAGGGAATATTGGAATAAGTTTTACACACCTGGACTTGGGGATCCTCTGCCATTCTTCCTTGCAGATGCTCTCCAGTTCTGTCAGGTTGGATGGTGAACATTGGTGGACAGTCATTTTCAGGTCCCTCCAGAGATGTTCAATTGGGTTTAGGTCAGGACTGTGGTTGGGTCAGTCAAGAATGGTCACAGAGTTGTTCTGAAGCCACTTCTTTGTTATTTTAGCTGTGTGATTAGGGTCATTGTTTTGTTAGAAGATGACCATGTCTGAGGCCCAGAGCACTCTGGAAGAGGTTTTCATCCAAGATATCTATGTACGGTACTTGGCTGCATTCATGTTTCCTTCAATTGCAACCAGTCGTCCTGCCACTGCAACTGAAAAACTCCCCCATAGCATGATGCTGCCACCACCATGTTTCAATGTTGTGATTGTATTGGGCAGGTGATGAGCAGTGCCTGGTTCTCTCCACACAAACCGCTTTGAATTATCGCCAAGAAATTCTATTGTCTCATCAGACCAGAGAATTTTATTTCTTAGTCTGGGAGTCCTTCATGTGTTTTTTTGCAAACTCTATGCAGGCTTTCATATGTCTTGCACTGAGGTGCGGCTTGCCGGGCCACTCTGCCATAAAGGCCCAACTGGTGGAGGGCTGCAGTGATAGGTGACTTTGTGGAACTTTCTCCCATCTCCCTATTGCATCTCTGGAGCTCAGCCACAGTGATCTTGGGGTTCTGCTTTACCTTTCTCTCCAAGGCTCTTCTCCCATGATTGCTCAGTTTGGCTGGACGGCCAAGTCTAGGAAGACTTCTGGTGGTCTCAAACTTTTGCCTTTAAAGGATTATGGAGGCCATTGTGCTCTTAGGAACCTTGAGTACTGAAGAAATTCTTTTGTAACCTAGGCCAAATCTGTGCCTTGCCACAATTCTGTCTCTGAGCTCCTTCCTTAGGCAGTTCCTTTGACCTCATGATTCTCATTTGGTCTGACATGCACTGTTAGCGGTGAGGTCTTATATAGACAGGTGTGTGCCTTTCCAAAACAAGTTCTATCAGTTTAATTAAACAGTTCAACTCCTTCATTGGAGTCCAGCTGTATCTCAAGGAGGATCACAAGGAAATTGACAGCATGTGATTTAAATATCAGTGTCTGAGCAAAGGGTCTGAATACTTATGACCATGTGATATTTCAGTTTTTCTTTTTTAATAAATTTGCACAAATATCTACATTTCAGTTTTTTTGCAGTCAAGTTGGGGTGCAGAGTGTACATTAATGAGACAAAAATAAGCTTTTTTGAATTCACTAAATGGCTGCAATGAAACAGAGTGAAAAATTTAAGGGATCTGAATACTTTCCGTACCCACAGTACCACAGCTACTGTCACCGCCGTACCCTGCTGACATCTAAGTTCACTTACCATAGCTATTATCACCACCGTACACTGCTGACGTCTGAGGACACTTACCACAGCTGTCACTGCTGTACCCTAAAGACATCTGGGGTCATTTACCATAGCTACTGTCATCGCCGTACCCTGCTGACGTCTGAGGTCACTTACCACAGCTAATGTCACCGCAGCACCCTGATGAAGTCTGAGGTCAGTTATCATAGCTACTATCACCGCCGTACCCCAATGAAGCATGAGGTCGATTACCACAGCTACTGCCACCGCAATAACCTGATGACATCTGAGGTCACTTACCACAACTACTGTCACTGCTGTAACCTGATGACGTCTAAGGTCACTTGACTTAGCTACTGTCACTGCCGTACCCTGATGATGCATGAGATCAATTAACACAGCTGTCACCGCCATAACCTGGTGACATCTGAGGTCACTCACCAGTGTGCCTGTATCCTGATTACATCCTTTTTAATGCGGGGGATGATGGAGAAATGACGCAGCTTCTTTAATGGCTGCAGCCAGTATCTACAGTGCCTGCTACAGATACAAACTTCTGTCAATGCAGCACTTATCTTCAGTTTCTCTGCTTTTGACACCATCTATTTCCCCAAAACAAAACAATATTGGGGGTAGGTGCTACCGTCACACACCATCCTATAACCGCCCCCTGAGGACATCTCTTTTTGCGGATAGAGGCAGTGGTGTTAGAAGCAGATATTGGCGGCGAATGAAAATAAGGCAGCGGGAACAGAAATGTGGAGGCAGCCACTGAAGACATGAGCAAAAAATAGTAATGGCGGTCTAATTAGGAGCGCTCTAAGGAACAAGCAGACATGTAAGATGTTATCATAAATGTCAAACCTTTTATTAACTTCTTAGCTCCCCTCACAGCTCCACTACGCGTTTCAACTGCATACTAACAGTCTTCATCAGGTGACACCACCTGATGAAGACTGTTTGTATGCAGTTGAAACGCGTAGTGGAGCTGTGAGGGGAGCTAAGAAGTTAATAAAAGGTTTGACATTTATGATAACATCTTACATGTCTGCTTGTTCCTTAGAGCGCTCCAAATTAGACCGCCATTACTATTTTTTGCATGAAAACTACTCCCTTTTTGAGGGACTGGCGGCTGGAGCAGCTCAGGAACAGCACAAACAATCTGCCTTGAACAGGAGAGAGGAGAGCGGAGAGGCATTGCATATACCGCCGGCGGCGGAGGCTGTTAAACCGGGTTGTGCAGGAATTGCACAACCCGATAAGGTGAGTGGCCACCTACCCACGCCACATAGACGTTTTTAATAAGGGGATCCTACACATTTGCGCCCCTTTTCCTTTTTGTTTTACTGAAGACATGAGCGGCAGAGATAAAAGTGTGGCCACTTCTTCATTATTACTAGTGAACCAGGACGTCATCAGGGGACAGCTGTGATCGTAGTTGCGGTAAGCAACCTCAGCACTGCCTTATGATGACGTTAGGTTTCAGGAGGGGGAGAATGTGATGGAAGCAATGGGGAAGGGACTGCAGGGCTATACTCCAGTGACATGCTTATTTTACAAGCCACTCAAAAGAAACAGCACAAGAAGAAAAAGTGTAAAAAAAAAAATTTGCAGGATAGATAGAATAGTGGGGATTATTAAAAGAGAACAAATTACAAAAGCAATCCATAAGAGAAGACATTGAGAAATAAAACCAGGGCTAGGAACTAAAGTGAAACTATGCAGTGGTGCAAGTTCACACTGGCCTCAAAATGGAAAAAACAGCAAGAAAAACAACAAGTGAGCAAATACCCTAAAATTATCAAAATAAAAATGCTAAAGTGCAAGAATATAAATAGGGTACTTGGTGACATTGATATGATCATATAAATGCGTAAGCTGACCCACCAGCGACAAAGTGACGCCCCATCGGGACAGTCCCTACCTAACAACAGTACTAATACCTTGTCAACTGTCAGCAACGTGAATTGACAAGGACAGGAAGGGTCAAGCAGGGCCGGGTCCCAACAGAGCACATCTTACCATGGGACGCTGCACATTATATAATTTCCAGCTCAAAGGTAGGCCCCACCTATGAACAGAAGACATTGGTGGCACACATCCACGGTAAAACTCTTCATTTGTTTAGAAAGCCTAATTAAAACTGGTGCACACGTCAGTAAAGCATGGGGGAGAGACGGGTTTAGCAGGGCACACATGTCAACAGCTATTTATCGTTTGAACATTTAAACAGGTTCAAGCTGTGCACCAGTTTTAATTTTGTCTTCTAAACAAATAAATTTTACCGTGGATGTGCGTCACCGGGGTCTTCTCTTGTGAATTGCTGTCTTCACCTGTGCTTGGGCTTGTTGGCTGCGAACCACCGCTAAGGACGTCAATTTGGACTGTAAAAGGATTACGGTACATTTGGTGTGAACATATTCCGTGTGCTGTTTTTTCTAGTGCCGCTTAACCCTGCTGTTCTGATCGCATTTACTATACACTTGTACGGTTTCGGGTCAATATGACCCGACCTATAAAGGTGTTGATTTTAGCTACTGTAAGTGTTTTATTTGAATAACTATTTCATTATTAAACTGCATGTGAACATGGTTGATCAAAAACAAATGGAAAATGAAAATTAAAAATTATTTAGGTTTTTACAGAAAAAGGTTACACGGGCTGTTTGCAATTATGTTCGCTTAATAGCATTCTGCACACAAATAACAAATGGGCTTTAGATTTCTATTACTATAACATGAAATCTAACTAAATATAACTGTGTGTTAACATATGTTATAAAACAACAAATAAAAACCATGAACACTTCAGTTTTACTTTTTTATCTCTAAAAAAGGTTGAACAGGTTAATGCATTTTTACATTGAATACAATAATAAAACACATGTCCTCTACATAGATCATTTGCACACCCAGCATATGTCAGATTTGCTTTATTGTCACAAGAAGATGGACAGAAGCTACATCTCTTCGTTTGGCTGGTAGCTGTGGAGGCTGTGAAGTCTCTTTCTGTTGGACATGCTGTTGGACACTCTTCACAATGGCTGCTGCTCCTTTACATCTGGGGTTCACTTTTCTGGCTTTGATATACGGCCTAACTAGGGATTTTCCTAATTCTTCAATAAAAATTCTTCTTTTCTGCTGCTTATTTCCGTTCAAATTGGACTGGATTTCTCTCCATAAAACAAATGTGTTGTGTGCCAAAACATCCAAGATGTTGTAAAATATTATCAATGGCCAACGATTACTTTTCCGTTTGCATATGTGTGTTGATATTGCTTGATCTAGTGTATCAACTGCCCCTTTTGTGGCATTATCTAGTATGTCCGGCTTTCTGTCTTCTCGATTATTTATTGCATTGTCATGGTGCATTGTGCTCATTAGAATTACATGTTTATTTTTTTGGGGAACCCAAGACAGAACTGTTGTATCTCCAGTAAAGCAAAAAGTAGAACTATACCCATCTCTTTTACTAAGGATACCTTGGCAGCAGTTCTGGCTTGTTTTTCCTTATAGTACCCTGCATGGTAAGTTGTCTTTTTTGCAAATCCTGGCCTAGTTGGGTAGGATGTGAAAAAGTTGTCACATGTGACATTGTGTCCTTTTAGTCCACGAGTCAAATCGAGAACAACTCGCATACCCTGATTTTTTCCATGTCTTTCTCCAGGGTTTCTTCCTGTATACACTTGAGCACTTACAACATATTAACTTTTGCTGTCACAAAGAGTCCTTATCTTGATGCCGTACTTTGCTGGCTTACTCAGTATGTATTGCCTGAACGGGCACCTACCTCGGAATGCCACCAGTTGTTCATCGACAGTTACAGCTTCACCAATATTATATAATTTTGGTAGAATCTCTACCCACTTATTCCAAACATTTCTAATAGGGGCTAGTTTATCTTTAGCTCTTCTTTCATTTCCAAGCGTTATTAAAGGGTTATTTCCAACAGTAAAAGTTTATCATCTGCTCCATCCCAAGAATGGCGGATCTAAAATGCTCCATCGGTAACAGATAGCGGAATACAGCGCTCAGCTTATTCTGGCTGTCAGATATACAATGAGTGATGCGGTGGCACGCCCCAGCAGGACATGGCTCCATTTTCATGGGCCATTTCAGAGCCCATTCCCAATATTGGTAGTGAATCCCTAAAGTTGTACCTTTAAAAATCATAAACTTACAACCTATCTTATGAAAACGATACAACATTTAGAGAATACGCTGTATATCCATTACCTGAATGGGTGTAGGAATTTGCAGCATTAACAGGGAATAAGACCTCAGAGTTATTATCCAAGACTTGTAAAGGTGTCCAGCAGCAGCCTTGGGGATTTTCTGAGCTCCCGATGGGTGTCCTAAAATCAAGAGGAATGATAAATCACAATACATACCAAGCAAACAGAAGCTTATGTATACGGTGTAGAACTATGTACTGCAATTCACAGAAGGTACCTACAGACTGATAATGTCATTTAGTTAGGACACCCTTAAAAGAAGATTTTAGGGATACTTGTAAAAACAAGCAACTTAGCAATTTACTTGATATTTAAAAGCCTGTTTTCAGGATTTCCTTAGTATTGCACAGATGATAGTATAATCACCTGCACTGGTGATGATTCCAACCCCTGTGCAATGCTAAGGAAATCCTGAAAACATGACATGCTGGCGGCTCTCGATGCCTGAAGTTGCCAACCCTTGTGTTAGTGTGTGGATTGCAATCTAAATGTAAATTACCTCTGCACCATTCTGTCTACGTCAATTGGAGGAGAATTATGCAGTCGGATTGAACTGCCAACCAATAAGAGAACAGACTTATCCCTCTAATCCTGTAAGAATACAACACACCCTTAGCTGAAGGCTTGGGATATATAAAAAGGGCCTGCTCCAGTCACCAGTGGTTCATATGCTACGTGATACAGCCTAGGTGCTTCGTTCCGGGCTAGAGGATCACATCATGTCTTTATGACTTCGGCCTAGGAATTTCAGTTGCGGCTGATAGTATCACATCATGTCTTCATATTATAAAAGACAAGCCTAAGAGCTTTGGTTCCGGGTAGAAGATCAGAAGACTGGATCATTTCCTACAGGAGTTCAGCCATGTATCCTAGGATTCGGCTGGAAGATTCCCAGTTTGGGACAATTCCGTCACCAGGCTACAGACTTTGCTATGCTCGTTTATCCTAAGCTTGCCACTATCCCTTCTCAGTGGGTGCCCACCAAAAGCTGGGACTGGGGTATTTGGCACTGGAACCCCGAAGGCTCAAATATTCTAATCCCTGGTGAGTCTGCGGAAGGGTGAAACTCTGTTGCTTGTTACATTGTGTGTTCTTGCTGGGTATGTGTTATATTGCTTTGACTGTTGGGGATCCAATAAAGTCTAACCAATACGTGGTTCCCTCACCCAGTGTTGTGTGAGTAGTGTGCTGCCCACGGTTTAGGAGTTCGAGCGTTCAGTAAAATGAGCTCTGATCCATGCAGTCTCTGTAAAGGCGGCCGCGCCAGCGGACGAGAGCACCCACTGATCCCCAGCCATGCTACAAAAGCAAAGCTACCTTTGCTTGCAGTAATAGAGATAGAAAAGTACAGGTTAGTGGCACGATAATGCTGCTGGTCTGAACAGTCTGTCATATTGGAGTCCACCCCCAGCAAACAGGAAGCCGTGAGGCTGGGGAGCGGCGTGTCCCTGCTGTAAAGTATACTTGAGAACAACCCTTAAAAGATCATACAAAAGTGATAAGGAGGTTGTTTAGGATGTGATTTGTGGGGGGAAAAGGCATGGGAAAAAAGCAACATTCCCTGCAGCAGATCAAGTGCCATCTATCCTGGTGTCTGCAGCATACAGAGGGGAAGTGTGTATGAATAGCAAGAGATCACCCATGTATGTGATGGTGGATGGACAGCTTGGGACAACTAGAGCTGTGACGTTGAATGGTAAAGAGCCATTAGATTTATTTTTTTATTTTACAGCTTATCCAAAAAATAAATTCACAATTAAAGGACAACCCCTTTAGAGGATCTATTTCACTATACAATCAGCACACATAGCTAAACAGATCTCTCAGACCTGATGGGACTGATGTACCCACTTGTAAATCCATGCCAAAGCAGTTGCTTGATCTTTTTTTTTATCTTTTCCTGCTTAACGTTAAAGATGGACATTTGTATATCAGGCAGGAAAATGTTAAAATTGGATTCTACAGCCATTCTGATGTGAATCTTTAGACTAAGTACACCTGCATCATCAGGTCTAAGAAATCTATTTAATAATGTATGCAGTTTGTATCATGAAATGTGATGACAAATCTACTTTAAGTCTATTGCAATCTATGGCTATTATCCAACTTTACTGCCCATGGAAAACATTTCCAGACGGTACATTAAAAAGTTGTAGCCTAGTGCTGTATTAGCTTCCATATAAAGTATAATTGATATTTACGTGAAGTCGTTACCTTACTTTTCCTAGGTATGCACTAAAAGCTCCATGCAGAGACTACTGCTGATTGCATTATGTGAGTATCCGCGGTGTCTACCATCATGCAGATGCTTTATTGAGTGTATAATTGAAAACTGGATCAGAATCCCGGTATTTTAATGTAAACATTTAGATTATATGGAGATCTCACAATGCATTGAGCACCATAACCGCTTACACAAACCTGGGGGCTGTTTATAGCAAACTGTGCTCATTACATTACTACATTTCTTGCACCACTTAGGAAATGCAGCAAAAGGACTATAAAACCATTGTATGGAAGCATTTTATTTTATTTATTTTACATGTTAACTTGAATATATATATTTGCACCGTCACTTGTCTATATTAAGTGGCTTGAGGAGATACGAGTGCATGATAATATTTATTCATTTATATACAGTGAAGGAAATAAGTATTTGATCCCTTGCTGATTTTGTAAGCTCGCCCACTGACAAAGACATGAACAGTCTATAATTTTAATTATAATTTTAATTTTTTAGCAGTGAAAGATGGAATATCAAAAATAAAATTCAGAAAATCACATTGTCTACATTATATAAATGTATTTGCATTTTGCAGAGCGAAATAAGGCCAGCTTCACACCATGGTTTCAGAGATACGGCGCTGTCCGGTGTGCAACGGACAGCCCCGGATCTGATTTTGGCCCCATAGTATTGCTATGTGGCCAGATTGCAGTGATTTACCATTTGGTTTCCTGCTGTCAGGGAGGATCAGGCAGAATTAGTTCTTTTCCCCAGACACAAATTCGTAGCTTCCAGCGTTTTTGTGTCCGGGGCAAAAATCTGACAAAATTGGATCCGGTGCGATCCGGCACCCCCTTACATGGGAGTCTATGGGCGCCGGATCTCACCGGATCCGCCAGAAAATCGGATCCGGCTGTCGGACGGCGGGTGCTGAAGCTCAGCGGCAGCCGCCACTGAACTTCAGCACCTGGAGAGCTCCCGTCAGGAATTTCAGAACCATGGCTAGCACCCCGCTAGACGAGATTTAGTAATTTGAGCACTGGACAGCGGCAGCAGCCATGCAGTGCCAAATCCGGGAGAAGCAGGATCGGAGGGCATATTTGCCCTCCGGTTCTGTTTGTCCAGAGCCGTCAGGCTGTGTCCGATGCATCCGGCAAAACACAGGACACAGCCTGACAGCAGAAAAGTGTGGTGTGAAGCCGGCCTAAAGGCCCCATTACACATAGCGATGTCCCAGCGTCCCAACCAATGATCGGGGTCGCTGAGACATCGTTATCTGATCGCTGGTGAGCTATCATACACGCAGACTCACCAGCGATCAGCCACCCATGTAACGACCTCAATATCGTGGAAAAGAATACAAAATATTATTTTCCACGATGTCGAGGTCCCACTACGCAGGGGGAACATTGGTAACTAGGATAAACATGGGGTTACTAAGCGCAGCACTCTTAGTAACCTGATATTTACCATGGTTACTGAACACAGCTCACTGGTAACAATGGTAAACATGGGGTAACTGAGCAGAGCGCTGCACTTAAATGTTCATCCTGGTTACCATCATCATACCGGACAACCTCGGAGCCAAAAAAACTGTGGTGTGAAACCGGCCTTAGGCTGGTTTCACAAGCAGTTTTTTCCCTGGTCAGGGTTCATCAGGTTTTGAGTGCCAAAACCAGGAGTGAAACTTGCAGAGAAAAAGTATAATTGAAAGATTGACACCTGTTCTGGGTTTTGGAGACTCCTGGTTTTAGCACACAAAACCTAATGAACTCTGATCAGGGAAAAACTGCAGTGTGAAACCAGCCTAAGGGTAAGTTCACACATACAGGTTTAACCTCGGTTTAGCAGCGAAATCCGCCGTCGGTTTAGGCAATGTTTTATGTTAATTTATGTAAATCCTAAGCAGCGTGAGGATTAACATTAAACCCTATGTAATGTTGAAAACGATGTGCACACAATATCGTTTTGTATGAGCGGATTTACTGACGGATGAGCAGTTCCCCGGCGGCTTAGCAACATTCAACTTGTTCATTCTTCCGCTCGTTTGCGATTTTGTGGCAGAAAACTGCAGCAGCATAATCAAATCACAATCATCCCTGGAAAAGCCGCCGGATAAACCGACTGTAAACCGCTGTTCACCGCTGAAAAAAACGCTCGGAAACCTCTGAAACACCACTGCCAAGCCGCTGAAGACTTCAGGGCTGTGTACTCTTGGCTCCTTGAAAAATCTCAGCGGTTTACTGATGGTCTGAACGTCAGTAAACCTGTATGTGTGAACTTACCCTAAGGCCGGCTTCACACCACTGTTTCTTGATGTCAGGCGTCTTACTGGATGCACCAGACACAGCCTGACAGCTCCGGACAGAACAGAACCGGAGGGTTAATATGCCCTCCGGTCCAATTTTCTTCCGAAATAAGCAGTGTGCGGCTAATGCCACTGTCCAGTCCTGAAATTTCAGAATGGGTGGTGAGATCACGATGCGGGGGTATTGGGGTGTGAGCGGGGGCACTGGGGGTGAGTGGGGCATGGGGGGGTGGGGGGTTAGCAGGAGCAGTTGGGGGTAAACAGTGGGATGGAGTGGCTCCAGTCCCCCTCCTGCCCCCCTTCTCCCCCTCTCTCCTCCAGGCTTCAGTCCCCCTCCTGTCCCCCTGCTTCCCCCCCCCCCTTTTTATTCCAGGCTCCAGTCCCCCTCCTGCCCCCCCCCCCCTTTCCTCCAGGCTCCAGTCACCCTCCTGCCCCCCTGCTCCCCCTCTCTCTTCCAGGCTCCAGTCCCCATCATGCCCCCCTACTCCTCCTCTCTCCTCCAGGCTCCTCATGCCCCCCTGCTTTCCTCCAAGCTCCAGTCACCCTCCTGCCCACCCTCCCCTCTCTCCTCCAGGCTCCAGTCTCCCTCCTGTCCCCCCCTCTCTCCTCCAGGCTTCAGTCCTCCTTTTGCCCCCCTGCTCTCCCCCTTTCATCCAGGCTCCAGTCTCCCTCCTACCCCCTCTCTCCTCCAGGATCTAGTCCCCAGTCCACGCTCCGGCAGTCTTCTTGGAATTGACGTCGTAAAATGAATTGCCACAGGGGGGGAGGAGTTAACATAGGGGGCGTTACAAATGGGCATTTTGACGCCCCCTGTTAACTCCGCCCCCATGGCAATTCACTTTACGACATCAATTATAAGAAGAATAATGCTGAGGTGAGCGAGAGCGTGGAGGGGGGAGCGGAGGGCGGAAGTGTAGAGGGGGGGAACGGGAGGGCAGTAGCTGGACAGAAGCATGGGGCGTGGACGGCAAAGCGGGCGGCGTGTGCGACTCGTCTAATGCTGTCCGTTTCTCTGTAACAGAAATCCCGCATCGCTGATTGGTCGCGCCCGGCCAGGCGCGACCAATTAGCAACGCGGAATTTCCGTTACAGACAGACAGAATTAGACGATTATATAGTAGATAGCTGTCAATCACTGATAGGACCGCCCACTGGACCGAAACTCCCAGAAAGAGCAGAGGTTTAAATAATGAACACACAAAATATGTCTTGAATCTTCTCTCACTAAACCATACATAAATCCACTCATCTACTGCTCTATAACATTCTGCCGGCAGACTTGGATGCATTTTCATTGTGACAGATTCACTTTAACAATGTTCTGTCATAGGAAAAATGTATAAATCCATACATGGCTGAAAGTATTCTGACAACGATCTTATACAAAAATAGTGGAGACAGTCTGCTCAGCCCTGATTTACGTCTGATGATCAGACTCAAGATGGCTTACGGTTTCCCAAGTAGGCTCCCCAACCTGTTCCTAAGGCATCTGTCATCAGAATTATCTAGGTTGGTTCTTCTACAGCCATACCGCCCGGTACGTTTTCCCACCAAGGAAGTGTTCATCTTGTTCTCAAACTGATGGTCTCAGGGAGGCTCTCCATGTTTATGTCAAGAGAAGGGGGACCCACAAAACTTATTAAAACTTCCGCTTTGTCCCACAGGGGCATGGTAACCCCATATTGTGCTGCTGAGGACGTTGGGAAAAATTACTTTGCCTTCAAAAAACCTCTATTTAATGACTGATGTTTTATGAGACCACTACTGTTTATAAAAGGGAAGGATTGAGATAAGAGAACTGGCAAAAAGAATTCCTGGTCTATTTCTAGAGAACCAGTAACATCAGCTTGTTCTGAACTTTATTCCACTGGATAGCCCTGTTTAATGATTGTTTTGTGATGTTAATCACTGATCTCAGGGAGACCAGTCAAAGAAAACACTGAGGGCAGCAGGCAAAAGTGCTCAAACACAGTGAAATCCTACAGCATACAGTGGGTGCACTGCCCCCTGCGAAAATAGAAATATGCAAATAGAGTCCGTGGAGCCTCGTTTAGGAGTCTCAGACACAGGACTAGCCATATATCCCTCCAGGGAAGGACCCAGCCAAGGGGTGGCTCCTTGCGGAGAACACCATAACCACCATATTAAAGTGGCCCATTTAGTCAATATCCAGCTCTTTTACGAGTTTAGAGATATGACAAAGGAATACCAAAACCAGGTATCCATCCACAGACAGCTGTTTCGGGGTGTTGCCCCTCATCAGTATGGAGTAGGATTCTGGCTAGGTGGGAGCAATGCCTTCAGGGAAGGACCTAGCAATGGCTGGGTCCTTCCCTGGAGGGATATCTGGCTAGTCCCGTGTTTGAGACTCCTAAACAAGGCTCCACGGACTCTATTTGCACATTTGTATTTCCCAGGGGGCAATGCACCTAGGATTTCACTGTGTTTGGGCGCTTTAGTCGGCTGCCCGCAGTGTTTTCTTTGACTGGTCTCCCCGAGATCATTGATTGTTTCATGATGTTGGTCCACCAGGCATTGCTCCCACCTAGCCAGAATCCTACTCCACACTGATGAGGAGCAAAACCCCGAAACAGCTGTCTGTGGATGGATACCTGGCTTTGGTATTTCACTTGTCAGATCTTTAAAATCGTAAAGAGCTGGATATTGACTCAAAGGGCCACTTAATATGGTGGTCTCCTCAAGGAGCCACCCCATGGCCAAGTCCTTCCCTGGAGGGATATCTGGCTAGTACTGTGTTCGAGACTCCTAAACAAGGCTCCACAGACTATTTGCATATTTTGTTTAAGGCTGGTTTACATGCGTCGACATCGTTAACGATGTCGCTGCAACTTGTGGGGTTGCAGTGACCTCGCAGCAATGTCACTACGTGTGACATCCTGCAACGATCAACTCGCTGATCGTTGCGGAATGGCCAAGGCAGTTTTCCAATTGTTGGTCTCCCGCTGGGCGGCCAGCATCGGCATGTGTGACTGCGGGGGACCAACGCTCAACAAGCTCCTTGCCTGTAACCAGGATAAACATAAGGTTACAAAGCGCAGCACTGCGCTTAGTAACCCGATGTTTATCCTGGTTACCGAGCACAGCGCATTGGTAACCAAGGTACACATCAAGTAAATAAGCAGAGCCCTGCGCTTAGTAACCCGATGTTTATCCTGGTTACCAGCATTTTCCCGCTTTCCCCAGCGTAGCAGGACCTCGACATAGTGGAAAAGAATATTTTATAATCTTTTCCACAATGTCGAGCTCTCGCTGGTCGCTAATCACTGGTGAGTCTGCCTGTGTGACAGCTCTCCAGCGGTCAGATACATTGGTCGGCTTTAATGATTGACAGCTATTTCTATCTTCACTTTCAGGGAAGCACTGTCAATCAATTAGTCACTCCGCCCACTGAACTCCAAAAGCCCACAGTGAGCAGAGATTTCAATCAAAAACACAAGTTATACAGAATCTTTTCCTGCGAATCAAACAAAATATTCATTGAAGCAGAATCCCTAAAAATATGCATTAAGAATCACTGTATAAATTCACCAGGACTTGCGTTTCATATGCAAGGCTCAATCCAAAACAAACTATAGTGCACACCTCTTTATGCATTTGGCAAATCCTAAAAAATGTAAATTATGGCGAATATGTTGGGCTACACTAAACAAATGCCAACTCTCACCTGATATCCACCTATTCAAAATAGTTGGCAGAATTGGCATAAAAAGTCCAAAAGTGACAATATTTTATGAACACAGATTTAACTTTTAGCATCACTTATTTTGTACACATTTAAAATTGATGCAAAAGTCCCCAAAAAATCCTTAAAAATAAAATTTTATTTAATATTTTTACAATTATTTATAAAGTACATACATACAAAAAAAAAAAAAAACAGGGAATAATACTCATCAGATGAAAAACTTATAAAATCTGGATAGGGATTGGAAGACAGAATTATCTTCAAAATAATAATATATAATGTATAGTGATGTATCAGGATAAATATTATGGAACCTACAAATAAATTAACCCTTATGGAATGCCAAGAGATGAAAATGCATAAGAAACCAAAATGTTACAGGAATTACCACCAATCAGAGCCCACAGACTCCGACGTACATTTCTCAGAGCTTTTTCAAAAGGAATCTCCTTTGAAAAAGATCTGTGTGAAACGTACATCTGAGTTGGTGGCAATCCCTGCAATTATTTGGTGTTTTAATTGTTTTTCTATCTTAAATATTATGAAATATAAGAACGGCTAAAATAGAAAAATGCATAACATACCGAAAAGTTACAAGGATTACCACCAACTCCAGCACAGGTTTCGCAAAGAGCTTTTTCAAAGTAGACTCCTTTGAAAAAGCTCTGTGTGAAACGTATGTTGGAGTCTGTGGGCTTTGGCCAGTTGTAATCTCTGTAACGTTTTGGTATGTTATAGGTTTTTCTATTTTAGCCATTCTTATGAGTTAACATTAGGAAACATACAAATAAATGAACACATAAGAAAGGTCGAGATAAAAGAATGCATTATATATCAAAAAGGTACGGGATTACCTCCAACCAGACCCACAGACAATGAAATACGTTTCACACAGAGCTTTTTCAAAGGAGTCTCCCTTGAAAACGCTCTGTGTGAAACAAACGTTGGAGTTGGTGGTAATCCCTGCAACTTTTTGGTATGTTATGTGTTTTTCTATCTTAGTCATTCTTATGTGTTAATTTACTTCTAGGTTTCATAATATTTATCTTGATACACCACTTTACCACACATTATTTTTTGGAGATAATTCTGTCTACCAACCCCCTATCCAGATTTTGTATATTTTTTATCTTATTATTATTCCCTGTCTTTTTGTATTTATTGGAGGAAATATCAACATTTTATACATTATGTATTTTTTGTGACCTGTGCATCAATTTTAAGTGTGTAGTTATTGTGGATACAAGTCTACACATATATAGAATTTAGCATCTTTTGTGTAGTACTATCACTTATTTTTGCTTCATTTTTGCCCAAAGAATCCATAATCGATTCTCACAGATGCTAGGAGAGAAGTCAGATTGGTTCTTTTGCAAATAACGTCTTCAGCATTAATCTCAGATCTGCAGAGGTTTCAGATTTTTTTTTTTTTTTTATAAAACTCAGCGGCAGATTTTGGCAAATCCTCACACTGCCTACACTATATAGTACAAGAAACAGGAGCAAAAAAAGAACAGTCGCAGCTTCTGCTTCATGTTCCCCTGACAGATCAGAAGTATTGTGTTGGATTTCAATAGTGGCACTTGACTGTTAAAGGGATTTTATTTACCATAAAGCAAAACACAAAGTATCATACGAAATGACAGAGCTACAGAGAAATCGTACCCAGAAAAGCACGTACAAAGCAGCGCTGTGATAAGGAAGAACTTACTGTGTGGCAGAGACACTCTCCGTTCTAATTTCTGACTTTCTGACGGCTCGAGCTTCATATGTGTCATAGTCATCCAACTCTTCATCATCTATGCTCTTCACGTCCAGTTTTCTATAACCGAAGTCCCCATTAACACATGGAGACGGGTTTCTCCAGGAGCAGTCTGCATTTTCTTTGTCATTCAAGTTCATTTCAAACTGCGTCTCAAAGGTAGAAGGAGCAGCGGAGGACCTGTCAGACTGCTCCTCTGAACTCTCCATGCCACTCACTGCCGTCTTTGAAGACACCGATAGATGCGAATCCTCCATATCCCCGTCATCATCAAACGAGATGATAGTCGACACTTTCTTCTTCTTTTTTCGATCCTTTTTAACTTTGCCATCTACAGAAAACAAGAACAGGGTTTTGTTTTTTTCCCCATCCACTGGCATATTTTAAGAAAGTGCTAATAACAAGGAAGATAAAGCTTCTTACAGGAAAAAAACAGCAGTGAGATTCAGTGGGAGTTCTATTGCTTACAAAATGAAAACTTCTACTGTGTAATCTAACACACTGGCCTTATTTCATAATAGACGAGGACCTGATTATCGCAGTGCGCAATTCTAGAACGTGTGCGATTATATATTAGACCAACTACTCCCGCTACGAATTGCAGCGCCACGAGGAGGGTAGGGGACGCTACTGGACGCGGCAACTGTGGCTTGACAGTGCTACTGCTGCATGCTAACCCCCTGTGTGCTCTCTTTCCCCTTGTGCTGTATCTCCCCCTGTCCACGCTCTTTCCCAAGTGCTCTTTTCCCCTTTGCTGTACCTCCGCCCGTCTGCTCTATTCACTTGTCCACCCTCTTCTTTTGTGTGCTTTGTCTTCCCTTGTGCTGTCTCTCCCCCCAGTGCACTCTCTCCACTTGTGCTGTCTCTCTCTCCCTGTTGTGCTCTGTCTCACTCACCCCTGTGCAAAATCTCTTTCCCCTGTACGCTGAAGAGCCGTGGTGCTAGCCTGAATTCCAAAGTGGAACGCAAATGGGAGAAAGTGCAGCAGCAGAATTCCTGCGCTGCGGCCAGTGTCCCGGACAGCATGTGGGCCCCCCTCCATCACAGTTGTCCTATATGTGCCGCTGTTTTCTTTGATTGATCAACCTTAACTGTAATTTTCCAGTTTAACTGTAATGTACACAATGGCCTATAGTTGGTGCTGTATTCAGGACAAACTTACAGACAGCCAAACTGGATAGGGCTTTTATATAGTGGATTCATGTGTTATAAGAAGAAATGTTTAAGAAGGCCAACAATTTTGTTATCTAACTAAACGTACTTTAGTGGAAGCAAAACTGTAAACTGCAAAAATTCCAACAATCAACTTTGCAATTTACTTCTTATTAAAAATCTTCTCCTTTCTCAAACAAACAAATTTTTAATTCTACAGTTGACTGCTCGCTGCCTAGGTGACCGGCCACCAATGCAGTCTATAAGCTCTGGATGCCCTCTGAAGAAAGGAGTTAAGCACTTACAAGCTCTTTCCAAAAGAGCTTGTAGGCACTGCTCTTAAGCTAGCAAAATTGTTGGATGAGGCTTCAGCACCCCTGCACTCCTCCCATGCTGCAGAAGCAAAGGTGCCTCTGTGTGCAGCATCCTAGAGCAAAAAGTGCTTCAATGATGATGCAGGAACCAAATGGAAGTGATTTTAAAAAGCAGAAGGCAGGGAGGCTGGGGAGCAGTGTGCTTCTGAAGATTGATCATACTAGTTAACTTGTTATCAAACTTCCTAACTGTTCTCAATAATGAAAAATTATTGAATTCTACAGTTTTCTGCTCATAGCCTTGGATACAGGTCACCTCTGCAGGCTTTTAGAAACAGATGGTCTCCTAGGAAGGAGTGCAGCGCTTACAAGCTGTTTTCAAAAGCTGTCTATCAGCAATAGCCTGTCTTCTAGGCCAAAAGCACAGAGCCTACAAGCTCTTTGTTATGGAGCTTCTAAGTGCAGTTTCATTGCCCCACACACCTCTTTTTCTGCATGGGCACAGCTAAATCTATACTGTAACATTATATAGGGCATGGCTCTGGTCAGTGGAGAAATAATGCTGCTGGTCAGAAGTGTCAATCCATCAAACTCTCCACCTTCCCACCCTCTATGCAAGCATGAAAACAAGAGAGGCAGGGAAGCAGTAAAATCGTGAAGACAAATTGAGAAAACTCCTTCAATGACCCTCAGCTTTTGCCAAAAATCGCACCTGATGTTAGACTTCTGGAAAACACTGGCAGAGGGTCCGAATCTTGCTCTGGTTTGATTAAAATAGAAACAGCAGAAGATGATGTGATCTCTCGCAGGAGACTGCTGACGCCTTGTGTGGATTCCTTGAGTAAAGAGGTGACATTCTGAGTGGACTCCTTCAGGAGGTGAGAAACTGTGGGAACCGTTTTTGCTTGTCCATTGAGATCCTTGTTATCAATATTGATTGCAAACAGGATTGAATTCAAACCTTAAAAAACAAAATACGAGACATCAAACCTAGATGTAGATGTCAGCTGTACACTGGCCATTAACACAACAGTTACGATGGTGGATGAGGTTGATTTTGATTAGATTGATTGATGTTTGGTCTATGGGACACCCTGATACCCACAGTTCATTTTTTCTTAACATAGTAAGTGACATAAGAGATGCCTGGCCGCCACTTATTACCCTCAGAATCAGCTTGCTGGCAGCCAATTATTTACCCCATGTTAAAGGGTTTTCTAGGATCACAACACGGATGACCTCTCCGTAAGTCCCTTACCCAACCCCCATTGCACCTTAGATGACCATCAATGGGTTTAACTGATTGTCTAATGTGTACGGGGACAGATGATTGTTGAGGAAGTTGAAAAAGGATATCCCCGAAACACAGGTGTGCTCCCTCAGCCCAGCGCTCCTGTGCTCTCTTTGACCCTCACGCTGCCGAGACAATTGTGATGGCAGCTTATCTCAGGAAGAACAAAAAGATCAGCGATACTGAATGGCCCCAAGATAAGCTGCCAGTAGAATTTTCTTGGCAGCATGTCTCTCAGAGGCTAAGGGGTAAGCTTTTCTCCTTGTTCAGGATGACATGCCAGTAATGAGGAGACTTAAATGTCTGCAATGCTCCTCTGGGAAATAAAATATGCAAATTACCTCTTCAGGGTGGAAGTAAGCTTGAACTCTAGTGACACTTATTGGAAGTAGCAATCCTAAAAGTCAACATCGACCTTTTAACGAGCCTTGTCATATGACCTAGGATTAACCCCTTGACAATCAAGGACATACGTCCTTGGCCATGATCGCCCCCTGATGCGAGCCCACGCAATGAGCTCGAATCATACATGTGACGACACTGCTTTTCTCAATTTAAGAATATATCTGCTGCAACACTACACATTATAAGATATGTAAAATAGCAAATATCTAACAATGAATAGCAGGGCTATCTGCACAGCTAATACAGATTTAGGGAAAGTGACATGGCAAAAACTGATTGAGAATACAAGGAAATTTGAGAAGACTTAGCTTTAGCAGTGGCCATTGTGAAAGTGCCTGTTAACAGCGCCAAGGTGCTTCTCATCTTATCGGGTCCTAACCGTGTGCTTCTACTAACAGTATAATGCTGCATGTGTGGCCCATCAACTCTGTCAGTGTTAAAGAGACACCTAATCCCAGCATTAATTACAGAAGTGAAGAAGTTTGTTAATACTACCAGTCTTCTCAAGTGCATGAAGGTGGTCACAAATGTTGTGTCACTTCCTACAAGAAAAGATAATCTTGCACTAATGTTTGCTCACGCACAAGATATATTTATGTGGAGTTCTGCTTCTGACCTGTCCCCCTGCACAAAAGTGCCAGTAAATCGCTCAAATCTTAAGGCACCGTCACATGGGACAATGTTGCCTGCAACATCGCTGAAAGGTCCTGGGTTCAGCGGTGTTGCAGCGACATCGTAGGTTCGTTGTGCCATGTAACAGCACAATGCAACTGCGATAAATCGCTGGATCGCAGTTGACTTGTTTACCAACATGTTGGTAAACCTGGCGATGTTGCTTCAGCGATCTGCAAACATCGCTCTGTGTGACACGGCAATACCGAAGTTGCCAGCGATTTCGCCTATTAACAACATTTATGTGTATTGCTCACTGGGTTGTGCACAACCCAGCGAGTGATAGCTGCTGCAACATCGCAGCGGCGTCGCTGGCAACGTATCCCTGTGTGACACCTAAGGCAGCGATGTCGGAAGTGAGCACGCACCCACGGAATCGCTTCCAACATCGCTGCAATGTTGTACCGTGTGACGGTACCTTTAGTCTGTACATGTACCAGGATAGAAAGTGGATTTAAATCTGCGTTGCTGTGAAAAGATGAAAACGCAGATGCAATGAAGTAAAGTATGGTGGTTTAATTAGACGTGTTTTGAAGCAAATCTTAACTTCTTGTTCAAGAGATGACACCATCTCCTGAAAAAGCAAGGTTCACTTTGAAATGCATCGCTCTAAACCACCATACTTTCCTTAATTACATTGGCATTTTCATCTTTTCACAACAGCGCAGATTTAAATCCACTTTCTATCCTGGTTCCTGTACATTCATTTCTGCCTTTTGCCACGTGGATTCTGCAGCAGTTGTGTTACACAACTCTACAAGGTGAGCGTACTAGCGCCATATCTATTAACGTTTTATCTGGATAAGACCCTATGAGCTATTTTTCAACAGCTACTGGACTAAAAATCACTGATCTAAGGCTACAGGCAGCATGAACATGGTAGGATATTTTCCAGTGACAGATGTATCTGAGCAGAGATTTTAGATGCCCGACATCCCTGAAGAAAATAAAAAAACAAAACAGAGATGACATTGCTATTATATTGATCCTCTCTCCTCACTAGTAATCAGGGTGACACAGACTTACCAGCTGCCATGGTAGGAAGCATGCTGGAACGTTCCTCATCTAAAAGAAATGACCAGTCTTCATAGAAGAAACTGAAAATCAATAGAATGAAAAATGAAAGAAAAATAGATTGTAGAGTTATAAAACACATAGAAACTATTCCAACATAAATGACATATATTATCCGAACCCACAAAATAATAAACTAGAAGATTCTGTATACAGATGCCTATGTTCTATCTGCTGGCTAAACATGGTTATAAACTTTCAACCATCCACTTTTTCTAATTTTATGAAAAACGGGTAATAACCAATTTCAATAATATTACATAATAATAATAATATTACATCTTCCTGAGCTACTCGTCTTTTCTCAGACTCCACAAAGTTGCCTAGATGTGCAGTAAGCCGAAATGACAGCTCCTATCACAACCACACTAATAGAGGTTTTAGCACTCAGGTTCCCAGACACAGAGCTAAAATAAAGTGGTGGAGAGGAGGGTGATCTCTAGTCTGTTCCCTACGTGTAGTAATATAGTTACCAGCTGCCATCTTCTGCTGTTCTCGGTGCTACTACAGTTATCTTCTGCTTGACTTGTGGGACTATTCCAGTAAGTCTATGAGAATCCAGAACGAGGCTCTCGTAGACTTACATTGAGAGTTTGACTGTTACCTCTGACTTCCAATCAATCAGGAAAACAGAAGCCTTGACGTGGCTACTGGGCAGATATAGAAATGGCAATCTTTATATGCCAAGGACCCATTTTTTTCATGTTTCCTTCGCAACATTGCAATTCTATATTCTTATATGCATGGTACACACGTATTAGCATTCCAGCATGCAGCTGTTTTTTGCTTGTTACAATATGATATGCTTAGTTATGCACCTGTTCACAATACATGTTAGGGAGTGCTGGCCGCCTTTTCTTAATCAAGAGGTGTGGTCACAAGATGGCGGAGCCGGATTAGAACGGCTCCGGGAAAAGTAGAAGGCTCCGGCTGGTAAGTATTTTACTAGGGGTAGACAACTTACATTAGTGATACCACATAAAAACCAAACCTCAGAGAGGTGCTATATATGGAACCATCATCTGATTCATAGTGCGCAAACCACTGGCCATATAAATCAGGTACTGGTTGCGTTCTTGCAGCAGTGTATATTTTACTGTGAAATTCTACAGTGTTTCAGAGAAAACAAAATACTTTGAAAAGTCAACAAGCAACTATGCGTCTCAGATGACGAGCCAAGGCTGGTCCCTGATGGTTTATCCCCACCCTGCCCCACTCCCCTTGTCCGATAGGTATCTCCTTCTGTGAGTTTAGAAAGACGTGTCAATAAATGGAAGTGAGGTGGGGAAAAGCCTCTGGGCTCTGGGCCTAACTAGACATCTGTGACATATTGTTTTCTCTGAAACACTGGATCATTTCTAAATGGCTGCAATAACCCAAGCAGTATAAGATTCATGGTACTCATGGATCAAAGAACATGAATCTGAGAACAGGCTCCCTTTAGCAGAAAAAAGGAAATACATGATCAGACATGGCAGGCATTAGACTCTCTTCTCACTCTGTGGTATTATTGGGGTTGTCCCACAAAGTACATTTTAATAATTGTTTTTTTAATTTAACGGCCTTCAACTCGATCTCAAGTTATGGTGCCTTGATGGATGAAAGTTCTGCGTGAAAATCTATCTTGTCCCCCAGGGTCTTCTCTGCCGTTATCTTGACAGTATCAAGTTATCAGGTTGCTGGTCTTCCTCTTCGCCTTTTTCCTTCTATTCTTACCACAATGTCCTTCTCCAGTGATTGCCCTTTACGTATGATGTCTTCAAAAAAGGCAAGTCATAGCTTGGTGACAGGTCAGGCTTGATTTGTTCCAAAATTGATTTGTCTGTTCTTCCTGCCAAACGTGGTATTGAGAATATCCTTCTCCAGCACATTTCAAAGGCTTTGATTCTTCTTCTGTCTTGTTTCTTTATCATCCAGGTTTTTAATCAATTGATCTTGGAATAATACGGTAATAATATTTACAATTGGATAGGTGATAAAAATGTTTCCATACTGAGATAATCTGATATGTGAGCTTCTGCTATATATTGTGTTTTAAACTCGTTTTTATTGAAGATTATACCTAATAACAAGGTTACAGCTTAAAACAAAAAGAACAAACAGCAAAGTTTACTTTGCCTTTAACATACCATGGGTTTGATATCTTAACCAAAACCATGACAGCAGTATCAGACACCAAGTATAACATAATTTAATCACGAGAGAACATTTATCATGTGAGTAAAAGGGTAATCAATCCAAGGCTTCCATACCTCATTAAATTTATGAGGACAATGTCTATTTTTATATACCACCCTCTCATAGGAAGCAGCAGTATTTACCATATTGACCCAATGTTAAGTCCAGATGGGTCTTCTATCCATCCATACCATGGCCATAGCTTTAGGAGACAAAAACAAAGTTTACCTGAGAAGAGTGCAGAGGTAGTGAGATCAGGTACTTCATCAAGGAATCCTAATAAATGCAGTTTAAAGGCCCTGTCACATATAACGAGATCGCTGTTGCGTAACAGCGATCCAGTTAGCGATCTCGTTATGTGTGACACATACTAACGATCTGGCCCCTGCTGTGAGATCGTTGATCGTTACACACTGCTCTGGATCATTTCTACATCGTTGCGCTCCCACTGGGAGCGCTAAATCGTTGTGTTTGACAGGGACAATGACCAATGATCTCAATGCTACGCTATGGAGTGACAATTCCCAACGACCTCGGTATAATTCTGGATCGCTAGTGCGTCGTTTTTCACATCGCTGGTGAGATACCTGTTTGACATCTTACCAGCGATGTGAAAAACGACGCACCATCGACAGACATGACAAAGCAGGGGCTCACATCTCCTACTTTCTCAGGTAACACATTTCCCAGCCTGTTTTATCACTGTAGCCAGTGATTATGCTTTGTCTCCAGCCCCTAAGATCATAAATCAAGCCAGTGACTTGAAAGCTTGGTGGCCATTGGATTCCCTAAATCACTTATGTTGATTTGTGATGAGCTTACAAGGCTGGAAATGAGGCAGGAACACTTGCTTATGTGATGAAACAGACAGGGAAATGTGTTTCCTCAGAAAGCAGCAGCTGATATCTCCCCCACTGGTTTTCTATACTAAGTTATCATAAGTGACTTATACTTCATCCTTGGCCAAGAGCTGTGGTACATGAAGACTATGAATTGGAGCAGCTCTGAGTGCTCAGACACAGCCATTACGCAGAACGTAGCAATGGCACAGTTAGCATATTATCTCAGCATAGGAACATTTGTGAACACATTTAAATCTGGAACCTATTAATATTCTAGAACCTATTAATTCATGAAAAGGCTAGAAAAAAAAATGAATTAAATCATGAACTGTCAGAAGATCAATTAAAGCAAGAATGAGACTTCTAGTGGATGGCAGTTTTATTATCAACGCGTTTCAAGGTTAGCACACGTCATCGGGAGAATCCACAGTAATTACTGACAGTGCAGAATTTAACACATTTTTTTCCAGCCTTTGATGACTTCATATTTCGTGGGTCTGCAGCAGCCTACTTCCAGTGCTCTGCAGTGGTTGTGATCACACAACCCAAACATGTGAGCATATCATATTTTGCGACTTTTCAACCTTACTCGGTTAAGACCCTATTGCGGTTTTGTCCATACAGTTTATATCCTTTAATATCTGTTAACTAAAGTGTACTGTGTGGGCCAAACCCTTTAATATTGCACCCCACCCAATATGCCTAGCAAGGACGCTTTCACTTTGCAATGGACAGGTTGTGTTGAACAATTTTTGTGCGATTGTTCTTTTGCACAAAGCAACATTTGTAGGGTAATGAATGTACATTTGGAGAATTCAGGTTAAGTTAAGAAGGAAATAGGGAGGAGGAGAAGTGGCTAATAAGTGGAGAAAAAAAGTATACTTCTCAAATAAGATATTTAACAGCTTTTTATATTGGATGTCTGCAAAGTTTAATGACATGATAGTGACCATTCAAACATTTAGCACTGTAGATAACAATGAGGGTTGCAGTACACCACAATTTTTCAAGGTCTCCCTGAACTATAATATTTGTTCCTAATGTGCTCCGATACAACATTGGAGGGAACCTGGCACATGATTCCTGTTATTTGAACCACGATTTAGATAACGTTACTTTCATTACAAACAAGTACACCTCTCCCCCTCCCCATCCCCCCCCCCCCCCCGCTCCCCAGAATGCTCCAGCCTAAAACAAACGTACAATTTTGTAATGAGAGAGTGGCTCTCTAATTTATGGTCAGGGGGCAGGAACCATGTGACAGGTTCCCTTTAATATTATCATCAGTAATCATCAGTAATAAGTTCCCTCTGATCCCTTCATCAGAGCAGAGTGACCTAAATTCCACAGCCTGACATGAATTGTTTGATCAACATTGTCTGCAACAAAAAACTTTTTTTTTAGAATAGGTCTGCTGATCTGAGCGTTACCTAAGCCTGTTTGGATCTGCAAGCAGCATATGAAGGTAACGCTCCAGGGAATGTTCGTTCAAGGCACATCGCAGCCAGGCGCGTCCCCTCCCTATATCGGTGCTTATGTTCTTCAAGGCGTAGAATCTCTGAAGTTCGTGCTTGTTTAGAATTTCCTTCACGTACACCCAAAATACTGGTTCTAGGAAAAGAAAGAAGTAAACATTACTGCTTCTATGAGTCTGCAAAGGGCAAGAGAACACAGTGTTTTATATGCAAAAGGGCACAATAGTGTGCCAAAATATCTAATTTTAAACAGAACCCATCATGTGTACAGAGTATGAAGTAGCACTTTATAGTCAGATAAAACTAGAACCTTTCTCCATAGAGCCATATCCAAGCAAACATATATACGTGGTCAAAAGTTTGGTACCAGTCGTGTAATGAAAGGAAAACCCCCAATGGTCACAGAAATACCTTGAATCTGACAAAAGTAATAATAAATAAAAAAATGTATAAAAATGAACAAATGAAATTCAGACATTGCTTTTCAACCCTGCTTCCACAGAATTGTGTAAAAAATTAAACTCATGAAAAAGACCTGGACTGAAATGATGGCAACAGTGAAAATAATGTGACAAAAGGGACATGTTCAAACAAGGTGTGTCCACTAATTAGCATTACAGGAGTCTACAATCTTGTAATCAGTCAGTGGGCATGTATATAGGGCTACAGATACTCACTGTGCTCTTTGATAACATGGTGTGTCCCACACTCAACATGGACCAGAGGAAGCAAAGGAAAGAGTTGTCTCAAGAGGTTAGAAAGAAAATTATAGACAAGCATGTTAAAGGTGAAGGTTATAAGACCATCTTCAAGCAGCTTGATGTTCCTGTGATTACAGTTGCACATATTATTCAGAAATTTAAGATCCATGGGACTGTAGCCAACCTCTCTGGACATGGCCGCTGTAGGAAAATTGATGACAAATCAAAGAGATGGGTAACACGAATGGTAACAAAAGAGCCCAGGAAAACATCTAAAGAGATTAAAGGAGAACTTCAACCTCAAGAAACGTAAGTGTCTGATCGCACCATCTGATGTTGTTTGAGCTAAAATGGACTTTATGGGAGACGACCAAGGAGGACACCATTGTTGACAAAAAAAAAATCATAAAAAAGCCAGACTGAAATCTGCCAAACTACATGTTGATAAGCCACAAAGCTTCCGGGAGAATGTCCTACGGACAGATGAGACAAAAATTGAACTTTTTGGCAAGGCACTACAGCTCTATGTTCACAGACGGAAAAATGAAGCATATCAAGAAAAGAACACTGTCCCTACTGTGAAACATAGAGGGAGCTCTTTCATGTTCTGGGGCTGCCTTGCTGCATCTGGCACCGAGTGTCTTGAATCTGTGCAGAGTACAATGAAATCTCAAGACTGTCAAAGGACTCTAGAGATAAAATGTGCTGCCCAGTGTCAGAAAGCTTGGTCTGAGTAGCAGGTCATGGGTCTTACAACAGGATAGTAACCCAAAACACAGCTAAAAACACACAAGAATGGCTAAGAGGAAAATATTGGACTATTCTGAAGTGGCTTCTATGAGCCCTGACCTAAATCCTATTGAGCATCTTTGGAAAGAGCTGAAAATGCTGTCTGGAAAAGGCAACCTGCAAACACCAGACAACTGGAGCAGTTTGATCATGAGGAGTAGCCAAAATACCTGTCGAGAGGTGCAGAAGTCTCATTGACAGTTACAGGAATCATTTGATTGCAGTGATTGCCTCAAAAGGTTGTGCAACAAAATATTGAGTTAAGGGACCAACATTTCCGTCCAGGCCTATTTCATGAGTTTCATTTTTAAAATAATTCTGTGGAAGCAGGATTAAAAAGCAATGTGTGACCTCCATTTTGTTCATTTTCATAGATTTTTTATTTATTACTTTTGTCAGATTCAAGTTATTTCTGTAACCATTGTGGGTTTTTATTTAATTAAACGAGGGGTACCAACAAATTTGACCACGTGTGTAGAACGTCCTGCGAGTTTCACATATGGATCCTATTCTAATTTATACCACCCATGCACAATATTTGTCTGGCATCACATGGTGTCCTTATCAATTGGGTAGGGGATCGAACACCATATCCTGAGAACCTGGGCTGTGAAGAGCTGAATGGAGCAGGGGGTCGCTCATATATGCTGCCACTGTGATATTGCAATCAGGGATCAAAGAATATAAGCGAATACAGACATTACAGCCGGGGATCACAGAATATAAGTGTATATAGACATTACAGCCAGGGATCACAGACTATAAAAGGTACCGTCACACGTGGCAATATTGCTAGGCAATTTCACTGGCAATTTGCTGGTTACAGTGAAATCATGGACACATTCTTCCATTAGTACACAGCAACAAAATAGAACAATGTGTCCATGATTTCACTGTAACCAGCAAATAATGCCACGTGTGACGGTACCTTAGGAGTATTCAGACACTACAGCTGGGGATCAGAATATACGAGTATACAGACAATATACCTGTGGATCACAGCTGATTCTTTTTGTAATGAAAACGTTTCATTGCCTGTTCAAAAACTTGTTTTACATCACAGAAAGAATCAGCTGTGATCCCCGGCTGTAATGTCTATATACGGATATATTCTTTAGTCCTCAGGTGTAACATCTGTGTACTCAGATTCTGTGATCCCCGGCTGTAATGTCTGTATACTCATATTCTGTGATCCCCAGCTGTAATGTCTGTATACTCATATTCTGTGATCCCCAGCTGTAATGTCTGTATACTCATATTCTGTGATCCCCAGCTGTAATGTCTGTATACTCATATTCTGTGATCCCCAGCTGTAATGTCTGTAAACTCTTAAGATACCGTCACACGAGGCGACGGTACCGCCGATTTATTAGGCGATGAAGGGGCGTGGCCTATTGGCGCCGATCACCTAATGTGAATGGGCGAGGGAGACGCCATTTACTTGTCGCCTGGTTTCAGAGCAGTGCTCTGAAACCAGGCAGCCGATCTGGGGCGATGTGCACACATCACCCCATGTAAACGGCCGCCAGCGATCTGACAGGCGATGGGAGCCATAGGTTCCCATTGTCCTGCATCGCAGCTGGGGTTTTGAGAGACCCCAGCAGCGATGCTGCCTGTCAGATCGCCGGCGCGGCACTGGAGGTGTCGCCCCATGTAAATGGGGGACAGCGACGCTGGCGGGGCGCCAAACACACGCGCGCTAACGCCAGTCGCTGCCGACACCTCCAGCGCCGTCGCCTCGTGTGACGGTACCTTTAGGGTACCGTCACACCTGGCCATATCTACGGAGATATCACTGGTGACGCACGGGGGCGCGCACGTTTTTGGCGCCACAAACCCCAGCAGCGATCCTGTAACATGGGAGCCTATGGCTCCCATCGCCTGTAACATCGGCGATCGCCTTGTTACATGGGGCACATCGCCTCGGAGTGCTCGCTTGGATTCAGAGCAGTGCCGAGAAACCAGGCGACCACTCTAAGGCGATTTTTAGCGCCAACATCGCCTCTTTACACTATGCGACACACCGGCGCTGTAGGCAGTGATAGGCCACGCCCCTCCATCGCCTATGAAATCGCCGCCGATATGGCCAGGTGTGACGGTACCCTTATATTCTGTGATCTCCGGCTGTAATGTCTGTATACCCTTATATTCTGTGATCCCCAGCTGTAATGTCTGTATACTCTTATATTCTGTGATCCCCAGCTGTAATGTTTGTAAACTCTTAAGGTACCTGTACACGGGGCAACTTTTCTAGGAATTTCACTGGCAACTTACTGGTTGCAGTGAAATCATGGAGACATTGTTCTATCTTGTTGCTTTGTGCAAATGGAACAATGTCTCCATGATTTCACTGCAACCAGTAAGTTGCCAGTGAAATTCCTAGAAAAGTTGCCGCGTGTAAAGGTACCCTAAGGGTACCGTCTCACCTGGCCATATCAATGGAGATATCACCGGCGACGCACGGGGGGGGGCGCACGTTTTTTGGCGCCCCGCCATCGCGTGTTTACATGCGGCGATACCTCCGGCGTCGCACAGGCGATGTTACAGGCGCCATCGCCGCTGGGGTGTCCACAAACCCCAGCGGCAGTTCAGTAACAATGGAGCCTATGGCTCCCATCGCCTGAAACATCGGCGATCGCCATGTCACATGGGGCGATGTGTACACATCGCCCCGGAGTGCTCGCCTGGATTCAGAGCAGTGCTGAGAAACCAGGCGACCACTCTAAGGCGATTTTTAGCGCCGACATCGCCTCTTTACACTAGGCGACACACTGGCGCTGTTGGCGGCGATAAGCCACGCCCCTGCATCGCCTATGAAATCGCCGGCGATATGGCCAGGTGTTACGGTACCCTTATATTCTGTGATCCCCAGCTGTAATGTCTGGATACTCTTATATTCTGCAATCCCTGGCTGTAACATCTGTATAGTCTTTTACTTCCTCCCCTGTCCAGACGTTGTAGTATATCCCACCTGTTCCTGCATGATCAGACAAATCCACTATACACTACACAGGGGCACATTTATAAGAATATCTCGGAACAGGAACATTTTTTTTTTTAACACATTCAATTGTGAAACTTATTTTTATTCTAAGATCTATTACGGTAATTAAAATGGATACTTGCAAGTGGCACAACACCTGAGTAATTAACAGGGGCACATTTATAAGAATATCTCGGGACAGGAGCATTCTCTGTAAATCATGAAATTGTGGGACTTTTTTTTATTCAAAGATCTATTAATTAAAATGTGCAATTGTTCATGGAACAACCCTTTAAGTGTCCTAAGGCAGGATGAAGAAAGCCCACGTGGTTGCAGGGCTTGCATGTCACAACAATGTCATGTGGGTCCTGAAAACGAGACTTCTAACATCGCTAGAGCCGCTCCGAACCTGAGGAGAGTATAGGATTTTATTTATTGCAATGGGGGCGCATATAGGGAGTGAGAAGGGATTGTCCAACTAGTCCAGACAATGCTAAGATCCCAGAGGTGGAACTAGTCCCGATGTCAACAAAATTCCAGGTATTGGCTCTATAATATACTGAGTTATAATTTCACAGACTCTGGATTGTTGTAGGTTGCTGAAATCATTTTTAAACGAAAAATCAGAACTGAGAATTCTGACTTCCGGTTACATGTGTAAATGATGAACACATGCAGCTGAATTAAAAGAAGCCCTGCGGTAATGAGCATTAGAAAGACTGGTAGAAAGACTGGAGACGGCTAAACGGTTAAGCCTAATTCGCTCTGGCTTGGTACATTAGCCAAACGACTAAATAAAACGCTGCTGCAACAAGCCATGTAAAGTGCACACCGAGGAACTGTCAAAACATAATTAGGCAGGCTGGCGATAATGGAGGGTTACCTGTCTCTGTTTTACTGGAGAATCCTGCTGCCTGTTTGATTGCTGCTGCTGTTAATGCTAATCCGCGGCTTCTTTTCAAGCCATGCTGAAGAACAGCCTCAAACTGAGCGCACAGACAAATAACTCTGCAACAAAACAAATGCATAATTAGAGAGGCGCACAGAGGGAACCGAAAACATGTCTGCGCCTCAAGATGAGAAGGTGGAGGGGGCAGCAATGCCTCAGCGTGTCAGCACACAGCCGCTTACAAATCAGGATCATTACATCTTGACAGCATCAGATCCTTATTTCTGCACACATTGAATGTGACCCATAGAATAATCACATTATAATTCAGCTGTCCCTCTACTTCCGAGCAGATCACACTTTTCGCTGGCTGCTGCGTTTCTTTTGATGTGAAGCAGCAGCATCGGGTCCCTCGTTACTGCTTGGAGTAATCTAACAGCTCTTTGTGATGTGGATTCACTTTTAGTATTATCAATTACAAAGACGTGACCCTGAGGCCATGTTTTTTTTCTGCAGCCAAGATCCACTTTTTTTGGGGGGAAAAAAAAAACAACATTTGCATTTAAAACGCCTATTTTGCAGGATTTCCGTGACAAATTTTCGTGGTATTTCTCAAGTTTTTGGTCTGTAGATTACAGGAGTGCTTGGTTTAAAATACAGATTTAATAAAGTTAGGCCCCTTTCACACTGGCATTTTTGTCAAATTGTGGCAGATCTGGCAGATTTTCCGCATCTGCCGCCTAATGGCCGCACTTGCAACAAAGCCCCATGCATTGTCTATGGGGCTTGCGGCAGCTGTGGCAAGTGCGGAATAGCCACAGTTCCGGCACTTGCGGCCGCGTAAAAAAAACGACACTGACCGTGTTTTTTAGACAATGCATGGGGCTTGCCGCAAGTGTGCCGCAAGTGTACCGCAAGCGCACCACAAGTGCGGCCGTTAGGCAGCACATACGGCAGATGCATTTTTTTGTCTGGATCCGCCGGATCCGGACAAAAACGCTAGTGTAAAAGGGGCCTTAGTTTTACTTACCAAAAATGCTTCAAAAAGGTTTGTTGCAGTGTTTTTAAACGGTCACATTGCTTTCTAAAGGTGAGGAAAAACCTGTAAAAGCGCTGTATGTGAACACAGCCTTAAGCTGACTTCACATCATGGCAGCATCAGGTCCGGGGCTGTCAGGAATGAACCGGACAGCCCCGTACCCGATTTGCAAACAGAACCAGAGGACAAATAAGCCCTCCGGTCTGGTTTGTAGCCGGATTCAGCCGAGCTCAGCTGTTCCCTGCGAAATGGTGCTGCAACACTTCACAGGGGACAGCTCCCTGGTGCTGAAGTGAAGATTAGCTCACGCTGAACATCAGCCACCTGTGCCCGGTTCCCGGATGAGGGCAATCCGGCCCCATAGACTCCCATGTTAGGGAGCGCCGGATTGCCCCGGATCCGGTAGGATCCAATTTGGGCAGATTTTTCGTCCAAATTGAAAAAATCCAAATACACCCGGATCCTCCCGGACAGATGGAAACCAGATGGCAGATAGCTGCCATCCGGCTCCATAGGGCTGCATTATGGCAAAATCGGGTCCGGGGCTGTCAGGTTCACCCCGGACAGCCCAGAACCTGATAGTGCCGTGGTGTGAAGCCAGCCTTAACCAGAGTATTACTAATTTACAAAGGGTATCCAAAAGAAGTGGGGATGGTCTTCTGGAGGGTAGTGCAACTGTAGAAGGGGCTTGTGACACTAGATATATGTTTGCAGAATTCTTAAGAATCAATATGTCAACCAACGTGATTGGGGAAGATTGTGATGAGAACAGGGAGAGGGGTACTCGGACACCAGGATGGGTTGATGGCTGTGACTGGGAATCACGGGTGGTCAGGTTCCCGGTTCCGTGCCCTGGCTGTCATGTGTTTGGTGGGGGAAATATTTACACGGATAAATAGTCCGTGACGCCAACTGTGGATCCTGGTAATGTTGGTACCAGTGCTGCGGGGAGGCCACTGAGGTGATGGAATGCAGCTTAGTGTAGTACAGCTCCCCACAGGTGGCGCTTACCTCAAAGCAGCGATGATGGATGAAGGCACCGGCGAAAAGAAAGACAGACACCGTTAAAGCTTCAACACCCTTTTACTGGTACCAGCAGATGTCATACAATACACGGTACAGTCTGGAAGAACGGGGACGTAGCTGCTGGTTCAGGGAGCCCCTATGGAGTCTGAAGATGTTCCTCTCTTTATATCTTTTGGGGCCTAAGTTTTATCTTCCTCTGTCCTTAACCACCTTTGCAGAGCTCTCTCGCCAGTCCCCTGGTCTTGTATGGTTATGTACAGTTTGTCCTTGACCGGTACGGATGGGAGCAGCAGGAACGCACACTCTCCCGCCACCGGAATCCGGGCCGTTACCTTCGTAGTCTTGGACCCATTATGGGCCTGAGGAGTGAGGTACCGTCTTGTGGTGCCTACAGTTACCCAGTTTTTAAGGGCCCGCGGCTCGTCTGTTTACGGTCAGGGATGAATCACTGACCGCCTTGGCTTCCGTGTTGCCAATGTTTCCCCAAACTTAACAAGCCGGCTCCACCCGGTGCTGGTTCGTCCCCTTCTGTCCCGAGTCACCCTCCTGGAGAAGGGTGATACCTCTGTCACTCAGCTGTCAGGCGCGTCCTAAATGACTGCCTTCCCAGAACTGTCTGACTAAAAACTCTCTACTTCCTGGTTTTCCCACTCTAACCTAGGCTCCACTCCCCAGGACTTACTGTATATCAGTCCCCACTATCCTAAGGTGGCTTAGTGTTGGGTGCTAATACAGACTCCATAAGCACAATCCCTAACCCTTAGCTACGGAGGCACTACACCTTATATTTGGGGTACAATACCTCCCTGTGGCGCATAGCCATAGGAGAGCCACAATTGCGTTTGGATCCTGCTTTTTTTTTTAAATGAGTTGCTTAATCATCTGCTTATTTTGCAATGGTTGATCTACATGACGCTATGAAGTTATGTTTCCCTTTGTAAAAAAAAAAGAAGCATCGGAAAATTTTTATTGCGAGGCACAATTCAAAGTGCATCAATGTTCCGGTTGTGATAATCTTACAGGATGGCTTGATGAATTTTCGCCACGTTTTACATAAGTTTGCATGGTCAAAACACAGTTGACTGTCAATTGACATTTTACCTCATTTAAAATGAGAGATCCATACATAAACTTGTGTTTCTCGGCTTTCTCATAGGAAGTTTGTAGCATACTGATGCCAAACACAATTTTCCCTAATTATGTTGGCTGGAATACTACTGCACAAGGATTCCCAAACATTCACCCAGCAGTGAAGCCCAAACTACAGGATGCAGGGTCTCCAGATCAGCAGCACGTAGCCCGTCAGACGCGGCAATATTGCTGGGCAATTTCACTGGCAATTTGCTGGTTGCTGTGAAATCATGGACACATTGTTACATTTGTACAAGGCAACAAAATAGAACAATGTGTCCATGATTTCACAGCAACCAGCAAATTGCCAGTGAAATTGCCCAGCAATATTGCCACGTGTGACGGTACCTTTAGAGTTCAGTAGGTCATCAAAATGCACAAGTCCACTTGCTTTCCAGGTAGAAATGGGGCCCCTTACCGTTTGGGCGCCTGTTGCACTAATGATATGGACGCCCCTGATTGATACAATGAATAAAGGACATATTTTCATATTGCATTACTGCAATAGGAAAATTTAAATAACAAAAGATACTTAACTTATGTATTGAAAAATCCATGTGAGCCCGATAACCATGGCAATGCAAATGGAGTCCGTGGAGCCTCAATTAAGAGTCTCAAACACGGGACTAGCCAGATATCCCTCCAAGGAAGGACCTAGCCCTGGGGTGGAATCCTTGCGGAGACCACCATAACCACCATATTAAGTGGCCCTTTTAGTTAATATCCCACTCAGTTTCGAGTTAAGGATATGACAAGGGAATTAACAGAGCCAGGTATCCATCCACATGGATTTCACTGTGTTTGAGCGCTTTAGCCGGCTGCCCGCAGTGTTTTCCTTGACTGGTCTCCCTGAGATCAGTGAATACTTTGCGATAACCATGGCAAGGTACATTTCATTTATAATAAATAATGTTGTGGTTATCGGGCTCACATGGATTGGCTAATACATAAGTTAAGTATCTTTTTTTAAACCAAATATTATATAATAGCAGTAATGCAATACCAAAGTTTCCTTGCTTCAAGTTTAGCAAATTTTAGAATGATAGAGTACTGCTGTTTATATTTTTGTAGTTATACTGTGTTTTTCAGCTAGACACCTGTTCACACCTGTTGGAGGTCCAAGGCAGTCTTTTTTGATCTACACAAAGCAGAGATGCTATATATTTTCCTAAACGTTTTGTGAAAGGAAAAACCAGAGTATTAGGCACAGTTCACACAGCCGTATTGTTGTTGTTATTTATTTATAGAGCACCATTGATTCCATGGTGCTGTACAAGAGAAAGGGTTACATACAAACAAGTTAAACATACAATGAACAAACTAACAGTGACATACCGATACAGAGGGGAGAGAGGACCCTGCCCTTGCGGGCTTACAATCTACAGGGCAGTGGAAAGGGAGACAGTAGGTTGGGCCTGCTCTGGTGGTGGAGCGCCGGGTCCATGGTGGTGGAGCGCCAGGTCCAGCGGTGGCGAGGTGGCACCATGGTCATTGTAGGCTGTTGGCTGTTCTGAAGAGATGGGTTTTCAGGTTCCGCTTGAAGGTTTCGAGTGTAGGGGACAGTCGGACGTTTTGGGGTGCAGAATTCCAGAGAATGGGGGATGCTCGGGCGAAGTCTTGCAGGCAGTTAGATGAGGAACGTACAAGTGAGGAGGAAAGGAGGTGGTCTTGGGAGGATCGAAGATTATGTATACGGACTGACCATATATGTTACCTAACCTGCTGTAATGTCTGCATGCCTTTGTTATGTCCTAACCTGTACAGGAGATGTGGTATGATCAGACCATGTCCCTGTATGGTCAGACACATCCATTACACAGTACATAGCAGGGACACATACATAAGATATCAGCACAGGAGATGTGCACACACCCGTGGAAGCAGAATATCGGCAAAACTGTGCCGTTGTCTGCCTCCATCACCCCCTCCCCGCTTGTGATGTAACCTGTAATGGTTAATAAAAAGCCGCAAAGAAACCGGTGAGTGCCATCTTTTTGTTCTAGTTTTGCACAGACTTTAATGAATGTTTTTGACTGAGCAACACCGGTGGTCAGTGTAACCTAAAGGTGTTGAAGGTGGGACCGGTATGATCCCAAAAACAAGTTGGTATTACAGTAGTGCCCGCCACTCGCTCTTATACTACATATATAAGATTATCTCAGCACAGGAGATGTGGTATGGTCAGACCATGTCCCTGTACAGTCAGACACATCCATTACACAGTACTTAGCAGAGACAAATAAAAGATTATCTTAGCAGAGGAATATTTTTTTTAAATTCCATATTTTCTAAATTTTACATTTCTTTACATCTAATTTTGGAATTTATTATTATTCCAAGATATATTGATTAAAATGAACTTTGTGGGAAAACCTCTTAAAGGTTTTTGCAGATTTGACGTGGATATTTTCTGTAGTAGATTTGCATTGTTTGACTGTACCGATATGGTCAAGAATCCATTGTGGGTTTAGACTGCATGTTTGCTTAGGGAGACTTATGTTTGCAAAAATATAAAACTGAAGGATATTTTCTGTATTTCCAAAGCATCAGACTGTCTCGCTCGGGGCTTTGTAACAGTTCGTGCACGAAGGCAGATGCTACAATTGACTTCTGGAACACAGGAGGAAACCCTGAAGAAGCAGTTGTGGGAGTGTTACACCATGTATCTGCACTGGTTATCAGGAGCAGCGGTGCATGCTGTACACTGCGGGTGCAGCACTGTCATCAGCGGAACATCAACAGCTTGTTTCTGATGAAAAATGAACAGACGTTCACATAAGCCTGCAGGAAATTCCTCCCAGAAAATGTGGAAAAAAAATATTCAGCAGCAAAATTCTTTATTTTAGTTTCTTTTGTGCTGCTTAAAAATGTCAATTAAATGAACAGAAAAAGACTAAGAGGGTTAATAAAGAAGCATAGGATATTACCAGAAACAGGATTTAATCACATCTGTGCAGCAATATGAAGCCTCAGCCCTTCTGACAGGTGTCAAAAAATGTCATCTGAAACTTGTGGACCCCATTAAAAAACCTATATAGCCAACAGTGTTCTTGTAGCTTCTGTTATAAAAAAAGAAGCCCCAATGCAGATTAGATCAGAGCTTAAAGGGAATCGGTCAGCAGGTTTTGCTGTGTAATCAGAGAGCAGAAGGATGAAGGGACTGAGACCCTGATTCCAGTTGTGTGTCACTTACTGGGTTGGTTTTTTTTTAAATAAAATCAGCATTTAATCATCAGAAGATAACAGGACTAGGTGTCTTGTGCCTCCTAGTCAACTGCTCTGTGTAACTCAGGCCCATTACTGATTAGCAGCTCACTGTCAGTGTACAGTGGAAGCTGCCAATCAGTGATGTGGACGGAGTTACACAGGGCTCAGATATCTGATAACGGATTGATTTGCAGCAGGGAAAACAGTGATTATATCAAAATGACAGTATGCAGATCAGCAAGTGACACATCGTTGGAATCAAGGACTCAACTTCTACATCAGGCTGCTCTCAGTTTACATACAAAAAATTTAGTGGCAGAGCATGGCATTTGAAGGGGAAGCAAGTTAACTAGCAACCTACCCAGGTAATAACTTGCTAATCGCTATGGGTTCCACTGCTGGGAAGCTCACCAATCCTATGAAAATATGAATGAGGCAGTGAATACAATTGCATGCCACTGCCCATTCATTCTCTATAGGACTGCCAGATGGGAAGCACAGTGGCTCAGTGAATAGCACTGTATGGTGGTTCAGTGATTAGTACTGCAGCCTTGCAGCGCTGGGGTCTTTGATTCAAATCCCACCAAGGCTGACATCTGCAAGGAGCTTGTGTGTTTGTGTGAGTTTCCTCCGAGTTCTCGGGGTTCCTTCAAAACTCCAAAGACATGCTGATAGAGAATTTATATTGTGAGCCTCAAGGGTGGGATTCGGTGGAACAGGTTGTTAAAACAGCAGGTGGTTCCCAGTCAGAGCCATGATTCAGTTCTATCAGCCATGGCCCACGCACAGTCTGTTCTGATCTCTCCACTCCCCGGTGTCTGCATAAACTTTGAGGAGCACAGCAGCGGTGGCGCAAACTGTGACTCCACAGAGACCAGTGAGGAGCAGAACGGCAATGCGTAGCGGTGGTGCGGGACATGTAGTCACACGGTGACTAATGATGAGCGAGTAGCGAAATATTCGCACGCACTATACTTGTAGAAAGTAGTTTTTAATGCATGCATATTCAACCAAATAGCGAGTCTAATTTAGTCAATTGGTGATAAGCCCCGCCCACACATATTTGGCCATAAGGCGAGTCCTTCCGGGACAGGGTGGGCTTTTTTGCGTTTCTACTGCATAAAACACCTTGCTGTGCCCCCCAGAGAGACCCTAACACTCAAGAGGCTGTCACTGAGGTGCCAGCTCCCATTGTTTACAGAAGGGAGCTGTCAATTTGTGTCAGATTGATAACGATCGACATATCACTCATGAGCACCAGCGATACTCGCCGAGTAACGAATATCGTGAATACTGTGCTATCCGAACAGTAACGATTACACTCGCTCAACCCTGGTGGTGACTTCACAGAGAGGAGCTGTTGGCTGCAATTAACTACATGGAAGCTGTGTCACTGACAGACAAACTGACTCACTGTCTCCAGCCTCCAAGGACCCAATGTTAACAGTTAAAGTAATGGCTGGGCTTGGGCCAGACGCTGTAGACAGACAGTTTGTGTCACTTTTACAGCATCCCTCCCTACCATTTACGCACCTTTCCTACAGCGATTTTGCAGTTCGCGGCAGATCTGGCAACTTTGCCGACTCTGCTGCATAACAGTTCACTTGCGGCAAGCCCAATTCATTCCCTATCGGACTTGCGGTCATGTGCGGCAGTTGCTGTTTTGCAGAATCTGGCACTTGCGAGAAGTCAAAAAATGCTGCTAGCAGGGTTTTGTTTCCTTCGCCGCAAGTGCCGGATTTGCCAGATCCAGCAAAACCGCAAATTCTGCACATGACCACAAATCCCATAGGGAATGAATGGGGCTTGCTGCAAGTCAGCAGTTATGCTGCAGATGTGGCCAAGCTGCCGGATCTGCCATGAACGGCAGAAAATGCTAATGTGAGAGCAGCCTAACTCAGTGAAGCTGACAGCTCTCTGCGAACTCGCCACCTGCACAACCGCTGCACACTTTATCACCCATGATCATCAGCATGAGGAGGGGGTAGTAGTGGGCACAATAAAAAGAGGTCTTGGGAGAGATGGTGAAGGAGACATAGTCTCCTCCTACCTGTCTTTCCGGGCTCTTCATATCTCTCTATCTGCAATGCATGAAGACTAATTATCTGGTTTATAGGGTATAGAAACTAATGAGGTTCACATAATTCAAGCAAAAACATATATTGCACTTGGTAGAATACATTAAATATTATATTTAAATATTTAATATATCCTGACACGTGTAATATATGTTTTTGCTTGCCTTATGTGAACCTCATTAGTTACTATACTCTGTACTCAATTGTTGGACAGTGATGTTTCCTTATTAGAACACACTCTGTGATTATATGTACTTGTGAATTTTAATTGTTTTTAAACTGTTTGTTTCCGGAAAGTTTTTTGAGCAATAATAAAATTGTAGAATTTTCTCAAAATACATTTGGTGATCCCGATCATTATACATGTTTGTTTTGATTGGTTGATCACACTGTGGTGCCGCATATTCTCTATCACTTTATAGTGCTATCTGAAATGACACATTTCCCTGCCTTTTTAATCACAGGAGCGAGTGTTTCTGCCATGCCTCCAGCCCGCTGACCTCATCATAAATATACTCATGCATGTGGGAGCTCTGCCGGCTGCTGAGTTTGTACATCATTGACTGGAGACACGGAAAAAACACTCGTTCCTGTGATAAAGCAGGCTGAGAAATGTGTCATCTCAGAGAGCAGCAGCGGCAAGCCCCTGCTGCATATTCACCTTTAATAAGTACCGTATATACTCACGTATAAGCCGAGTTTTTCAGCCCAAAAATTGGGCTGAAAAGTACCCCCCTCGGCTTATACGCGAGTCAGTGCTGTATACCGATGTATACATCGGTACATACCGATGTATACATCGGTATACAGCAGCCCCCGCATCCCCAGTAATGCAGGCCCCCCCCAGCGTCTCTCCGGTCACCTGTAAAGCAAGCTATACTTATCAGTGTCCCGCTCGCACCCGCCGCTGCCGACATCCACGATCCTCCATCTTCATGCGACTCCTCTTCCTGTTTCTGTGCGCGTCGCCGGCAATGACGTCATTCCCGGCGACGCGCACAGGAAACAGGAAGAGGAGTCGCATGAAGATGGAGGATCGTGGATGTCGGCAGCGGCGGGTGCGAGCGGGACACTGATAAGTATAGCTTGCTTTACAGGTGACCGGAGAGACGCTGGGGGGGGCCTGCATTACTGGGGCTGCCTGTATACTACCGCTGGGGCTGCTATATACCTCTGGGGCACTGTATACTACCACTGGGGCTGCTATATACCTCTGGGGCCCTGTATACTACCACTGGGGCTGCTATATACCTCTGGGGCACTGTATACTACCACTGGGGCTGCTATATACCTCTGGGGCCCTGTATACTACCACTGGGGCTGTATATACTACCACTGGGGCTGTATATACTACTGGGGCTGCGTGTATACTACCACTGGGGCTGCTGTATCTACCTCTGGGACTGGTGTATACCACACTGCTGGGGGCTGTATACTTGTGCTAGGGTCCACCCTCGGCTTATACACGAGTCAATAGATTTTCCCAGGTTTTGGGGGCAAAAGTAGGGGGGTCGGCTTATACACGGGTCGGCTTATACACGAGTATATACGGTAATAACTTATGCTTATCTTAAATTTGGTATGTTCCAACCATCAACTGGAGCAGCTCTGCACAGTCAGACACAGCCATTACACAGTACATAGCAGTGACACATTTATAAGATCTCAGAATAGGAATATTAATTTAAAAAAAAATAAAAAAAAGATTCAATTGTGGAGTTTATTATTATTCCGAAATGTATGAAGTCTATTGATTAATATGTACTTTGTTTATAGGACAACCCTTTAAAACTTTTTAAACTCGGTAGATATTTTGGACTTCGATTTGTGGGTACAAAGTTAAACAGTGACATGTTTTTCACTTCAGTCTCTAGCAATTTGTGGAGGTGAAGGAGGATTACTTGCCAGGCGCAACTTCACACATCTCATAGATGCTCTAAAAAGATGTAAGACATCAAAAGAAAAAATTAGATAAGCAGACATACCGGCTATCAGAATCTGAAGCAATCTCCTTACGTCCTCCAAACCGAATTTGGCACTGTAAGAAAAAATAATAATAATAATAAAAATAAGAACATAAGACAGGAAAATGATACATGAAATTATAAAAAGAATAGAGTGCTGCCGCGCTATAGGATTAAATAATTAACACAAATGAGTATGCTTATAATAATGAACACCCAATGAATAGCCTATACAATAAATGATGGACTAAGTGCACAAATAAGCAAGAAATCACTATTGTGAAGGCTGTGTGGGGCCCAATCAGTACAGATCAATTCTACAATCTGCTGTCAGTTATTGAATAGTGCATACAAACAGATAAAGGTCATTTGTGCGCTTAGTCCATTACTTATTGTATAGGCTATTCATTGGGTGTTCATTATTATAAGCATACTCATTTCTGTCAATTATTTCACCCTGTAGCGCATCAGCACTCTATTTTTTTATGTACATTTATTACGTATAGCCAACACACATGGCTCATTTTCTGCCGGCAGCTACCGGATTCCCTCTCTATCTACGGTATATCTATTGTGGGCGCTAGTGTTATACTAATGATTAATTAGTGCATAATTAAGGCCAGTTTAACTTGAGCTCAGCAGCCATCATCAAGACGTACCTCTACCGAATGTCTCTATCCAGATTTATGGCGACTAGGAACCTGGTAATAGATCATTTAAAATCACCTGAAGCTGATAGGAAGGAGCGCACAGTCAGAAGGCATGACCCCATAATCTAAATACGAATAACTGATGGCACTTGCTAACAAGCAAATGTGAACAGGTGTATTCTGAACATGAAATGTAAAAAACGCTTTCACGATGGCTGCTGGGCTCACATAAAACTGTCCTTTTGTATGCACTAAGGGCGCCTTCACACTGGCGTTCCCCTCCGCAGCGTTCTGCGGAGGGGAATCACCATGTGTACGCAGCGGCCGCCAGCTCCTATCTTTAGAATGGGAACGCACGGTGCTGCGCTTGCCAGCGCATGACCGTGCGCACCCATTCACTCCCGTATGTGATCTGTGCGCAGGCAGATGCCTGCGCGCAAGTCACACACTCCCGCCCGCACCAGGATGCAACAAGTTGCGTCCCTGGTGCGGGCGGGAGTGTGTGACTTGCGCGCAGGCATCCGCCTGCGCACAGATCACATACGGGAGTGAATGGGTGCGCACGGTCATGCGCTGGCAAGCGCAGCACCGTGCGTTCCCATTCTAAAGATAGGAGCTGGCGGCCGCCGCGTACACATGGTGATTCCCCTCCGCAGAACGCTGCGGAGGGGAACGCCAGTGTGAAGGCGCCCTAAGTGTCTCAATTTTTAAAAACCGCCAGTTTAATTTGAACCCAGCAGCCATTGTCAAGGTGGCGTATCTGTTTATTGAGTCCCTACCTAATACCTCTGTCAGGGTTAGAAAAAAACAACACATCTAATTTATGGGCGTAGAGGGACCTGCTAACAAAAAATTTAAAATCGCCTAAAGATGATGGCAAGCACAAAGTCAGAAGGCATGACCCCATAATCTAAATAAAAAAACTAAACCACTTCCTATCGAGCAAATGTGAACAGGTGCATACTGAACATGAAATACGCCTTGGCGATGGTAGCTGGGCGGAAATAAAACTGTCCTTTTTCATGCGCCAAGGGCAATTTCACAGATGCAGTTTTATTTAGTATTAGAACAGATCAGGAGAAAACTTCATCTCACTGAATATGGTTTTTGCCCATACAACAGATGAAACCGTACAGGTATTATACTGGATCCATATACCGTTTCCATTATAATACCGGTACAATTTCATTCGGCTGCATCCAGTATCATCCTCCCCTGAGTGTTTGGCACGGACCCGGACCAGGGACTTAACGTGATTAAAGCATTTTACTAATCTGTCTCGCTGCTGCAGTCACTTCAGGGTCCACTCTGTACTGAATGCTGAAAAGCCAATCACAGATGCCCAGTATCTGTGATACGGTCTTTAATTGGCTGTTGCGCCCCACCCACTGCATCTTTGATTTGTTGCTGGCATGTTGGATGAGGCGCGACAGCCAATTACAGACACTGTCACAGACGAAGGGTATCTGTGATTGGTTGTTCAACAGCCAATGCAGTGAATATTAGATGAGGCTAATTAGCATGACCTGGAAGTGCCTGCAGCGGCAAGACAGATGAGTATAAGGCTTTAATCATGTTAAGTCCCTGTTTGGGGTCCGTGCCCCAACACTCAGATGTTCGGTACTGATCCCGAACTTTACATGTGTGACTTTACTGCGCATGCTCAGTAGGCATGGTGGATCCAGTTGTACTGCAGCCCAAATGATCCAGTAAAACCAAATCCGGCATCTATTGACACACATTACACATCATTCCGCAGTATGCCTGACTTAGTCGGAACTGTTTTTTTTTTACCGAGCCCAGAAAAAAATATATAATTTTTTGGGGCTTGGTAAAAACAAATGTTTCGTCTGGATCCGGCAGCCACTGCATGCAAACGAATGTGCCGGAGTGCCTGTTGAAAATCAATGGGCACAAACCAGATCCAGTTTGCATTCTGGTTTAAAAAAAAAAAAAAAGGAAAAAAAAAAGAGCCAGATCTCTGCCGGATTAAAAAAACACATATGTGAAAGCGCCCTCAGTGTCTCAATTTTTATATTTATTCCCTTATCAGTAATGCATGATCACATTGCTATATACAATGTTTACATACCTTAGCGTTTTATAGTGCAGATGTTGGTTTATTTTAGGATACTTCATGTTCAGTATGTACCTGATCACACTGCTTGTTAGGAAGAGTCATCGGCTCCCCATCAACTTAAGCAATTTTACATTTTCTATTAGCAGGTTCCTACCTGCCCCTAAAATAGGGACCCAGCAAAGAGATACGCCTTTTCTATGTGCCAAGTGTCTCGGTTTTTAAATGTATTTCCTTATATGTCTATATTCCTATATTCAAGGTTTGCATACCTTAGCGTTTCAGAGTGCAGCTGTTTATTTGTTATAGTTACCTACCACACTTAGATTAACACCTTTTTAACACCTACTGATCACATAGAATAGATGTTGAACTTGGTTTAGTTTCTGAACAACATTAAAAAAAAAAGATACTAAAAAATATAATTCAGATCAAGCTAATACATAAAAATATAAAATATACTGAACGTAGAAGTAATTAAAGGGACTGTCCAGACAGGAGCTCACAAGCCTCACACAAGTCCATACCTATTGGGGACTTGCTAGCTAGTTCTCACAAAATCTTCCTCCTTGGCGGCTTTTTAGCTGTAGTCAATAGGACAGAACTCTGTTCTGTGACTATAGTCTGCAGTGTCTACAGGAAGCCCGATGTAGTCTGAGACACGCCCCCTGTGTCATCACTGGTGCAACCCACTGAAATTCTGTCTCTGATTGGCTGCTTTTTATAAACAGACCATGAGTTTACCTTGAGTTCAGCGCATGTACAGCTGAATTATAACCGCCACTAAGACGACTAAGAAGATGGACAGCAGACAAATAGATCGATGCAAATGACCCCAAATAAAGGAAATCCTCAAGGGTCAGTTGGAGACACTGAATACTATATTAAATAGTATGAATACTATATACTACATGAATACATATTATATTGTACCTGCTTTACTGCGTCCAGTAGTCGCTCCATCAGAAATTGTCTTTTCAAGTCATTGTTCTGTAACCCTAAAAAGAATAAAAAACACAATCACTTATTGTGTCCAGATATGTAGTATACAGAAAACACCTTGTGTCCTTTAAGGGTATTTTCACATTGTGTTTTGGCCCCACATCAGGGCTTTAGTCTGGAAAATGGGATGAGGGAAGACCCCTCAATAGGGCCATTCACTTTAATGAGGCAGACAGCCACCTTGCGCTGTATCAGCCTCCATTTCGGCAGTGTTCACCTTTTTGAAGTGGGCACAAAAGTGTGCTTGACTGGTCAGTAATGCTGTACATATGGAACAGGTGTGAGATGAAACACTTACTAAAACTAGCAACGTGGTCTGTTTGTGTCTCCCTGTCTCTTACATTTCTAACCCCCCCCTCCATCCCTCCCTGTAGATTTCAATCGGTAGCTGTAATCTGATCACTCAGACGCATTTTGGCTACTTTTCGGAGTGGATGATGAGTTCAGGAGGCAAAGTGGGAGAAGTGGCTCATAAGTAGGGAAAGAAGACATCTCTTTGTTCAGATATATTACAAAGTGGTATGACTGCTCTTGAATTTAAATAGCTAGCTGTAGTTTACCCCAGGGGGGTGGCTTTGCTCCCCCATGGCTACGATCGCTCTGATTGGCGGTTGAAAGTGAAACTGTCAACCAGAGCGATTGTAATATTTCACCAATGAAACTTAGTGAAATATTTCAATCCAGCCATGGCAAATGCTGCAATATCATCGGTCATTGGCTGGAGCAGGGTGAACTCTGTGTCACCACCCCCCAGATCTGATTGGAGCTAGTGTCCATGTGACGCTATCCCTCCAATCAGATGTGGAGGGGCGATGTGACATGCTGCTGCCCTGAGCCCTCCTCAGCCTTATCCCATCTATAGACTGAAGGCTGAAGAGGGAGGTGCCCAAGGTGCAGCAGCACTGCCGCTGCCCCCCTGTGATCGCTCCCTGCCCGCCGATCGCTCTCCACTCCCTGCGATTCCGCTGCTGCCAACTTCTGCACCACCCCGGTGCCATCCAATCACCTCCTGTCGCCTGCTGCAAAGGCAGCAGGCATCATGGGGCAGGGGATGATTGGATGGCAGGGGGATGCTGCAGAAGTCGGCGGCAGAGGAATCACAGGGTACGGGGGAGCAATCGGCGGGCATTTATGCCGGTGCCGTGCTCAGGTGTCTAAGCTGCAGCACATGTACAACAAGCAGCGGTCGATCAGACGCCGGCGGCTGCTGTCTGATTGGCCACTGCTTGTTGTACATGTACTGCAGCGGAGACCCCTCAGTATGGCGCCGGCATAAATGCCCGCCGATCGCTCCCTGCTTCCACCCTCCGTACAGTGCCTGGGATACGGGAGTGTGATGGGGGCTGCATATGAGGGGGGTACTGGATGATTGAGCTGCAAATAGGGGGGTGCTGGATGATGGGGGCTGCATATGGGTGGGTGATGGATGATGGGGCTGCACATGGGGGGGCACGATGATGGGGGCTGCACATGTGGGGTGCTGGATGATGGGGACTGCATATTGGGGATCATGGAAAAATAAAACATCCCCTGACCCTGAAAATAAAACCTAGCACATCTTTGGGAGCAAAAATTAATATAAGACGGTGTCTTATTTTCAGGGAAACCAGGTGGAAAATTTCTTGGGGAGGGGGGGAGGAAGTTTCCAAAATGGGGTTACTTGTCAGAGATTTTCAATGTTTAGGCACAAAGGGGCTCTCCATACGCCACATGGTGTCCGCTAATGACTACAGCTAATTTTCCATTCAAAAAGTCCAATGGCGCTCCTTCCCTTCCACATACGATATCGGTGTACTCAGGAGAAATTGTCCAACAAATTTTAGGATCCACTTTATCTTGTTGCCCATGTGATGAAAAAATTGAGGCTAAAAGAAAATTTTTATTGGAAAAATTAAAATGTCCTTTTTTTCCTTCCACGTTGCTTTAGTTCCTGTGAAGCCCCTGAAGGGTTAATAATCTTCTTGAATGTAGTTTTGAGTAGCTTGAGGGGTGCAGTTTTTGGAATGGTGTCACTTTTGGGTGTTTTCTGTCATGTACGCCCCTCAAAGAGGCTTCAAATGTTACGTGGTCACTAAAAAAATGGTTTTATAAACTTTGCTGGAAAGATGAGAAATTGCTGATAAACTTTGAACCCTTATAACAAAAATGTTTTCATTTTCAAAAAAATTGTGCTGATGTAAAATAAACATGTGGGAAATGTTATTAACTATTTTGTGCCACATACCTCTCTAGTTTAACAGAATAACAATTGAAAACTTGAAAATTGTGAAATTTTCTATATTTTTGCCAAGTTTCCGATTTTTTCACAAATAAGCGCAGAAATGATTGACCTAAATTTACCACTAACATGAAGCCAAATATGTCACGAAAAAACAATCTCAGAATCGCTAGGATCCGTTGACGTTCTTACCTCATAAAGGGACACTGGTCAGAATTGCAAAAAATTGCAAGGTCAGTAAGGCCAAAATAGGCTGGGATAGGTCATCAGAATTATATCAATGAGGATCCGGCACCCACCATCCCCCCATAGTATACACCGAATAAAGCTAAATAGCACAGCTCCATCCAAAGTGTATTTAATGGGATGCAGTCACCTGCTAAAATATTTAACTTAAGATATAAGGACCAAAAATGTTGCAACTCCTGGTGAGTTTGCGCCAGTTTCACTAAAATAGGTGGAGCTAGGGCGGGATAGGGGGTAAGACACCACAAATCAATTCATGATAAGCTGTGGCATACCTTACGCCAAAAATCTTACTCAAGTCTCAGACTTTAGCAAGATTTAAGGCAAGGTGCATACTAAATCTTAATAAATGTCCGCTGACATTCCTACCACCACCATGAGCGACTTCAATATCCCTACAGACACCTGCAAGCCATAAGCCTCCAAAATCCTGTCACTTACCTCATCCTATGTACTTACTCAGTGGTCCTCCCCAGCCATCCACACAGACAGACATACACTAGACCTCATTTTCATCCACCACTGTTCCCTATCTAATCTCACAACTTCCCCTCTCCCCCTGTCTGACCACCGTCTACTCATTTTCTCATCCTTGTCCTCCTCACCTGCCACTCATGTCCAGCCACTAGCTCATCCTCGCAGAAACCTCACACATCTAGACATTCACAGACTCTCAGACTCCCTTCTACCGCTGTCCTCCATATCTTCAATCCACGACACAGACAGGGCCACCGCTTTCTAGAACGCCACGCTCACATCAGCCATAGACTGTCACCCCTCTAGTGTATGGCAAAGTGTGACGAATCAACAGGCAACCCTAGCAGAACAATCTCAACAAAATACTTCGACAAGCATCCAGGGTTGCAGAGCGGCGTTGGAAGAAGACAAACCTGCCAGACGGCTTTACTGCTTTCAAACAAGCTATACTTGCCTTCAAATTAGCCCTCACCTCTGCTAAACAGACCTACTTCACAAATCTATTATCTATCTTATCCTATTACCCCAAACAACTCTTCAGCACATTTAACTCCCTCCTCCACCCACCACTGCCCTCTCCGACTCCCCTCATCTCTGCTGAGAACTTTGCCACATACTTCAAAAACAAGATCGACCAGACAAGGGAAACGTTTACTGTTCCAGTACCCCAACCATTCCATATACCAGACCTCTACCCTTCCCTCACAACTTCCCTCTCCAACATCACTGAAGGAGAGCTTAAAATCTCCTCTCCAAATCACACCTCACCACTTGTGCACTTGACTCCATTCCTTCCCACCTCCTCTCCAACCTTAACACGCTCATCCCAGCCCTAACCCATCTCTTCAACCTATCGCTATCTTCCAGTACCTTCTCCTCTGCTTTCAAACATGCCACCATCACACCCATCCTCAAAAGGACAAACCTTGACCTGACTGCTATGCCCAGCTATCTCCCCATATCACTGCTCTTGTTTGCTTCCAAACTCCTTGAGCAGCATGTCCATGCTCCACTTTTCTCCCACAATTCCCCAAGGAATTCAGTTCAAGCTACTAACACTGACCTACAAAGCCACCACAACTTGTTCCCTCCTTATATCTCTGAACTAATCTCCCAATATCTTCCCTCACATAATCTTCGATCCTCCCAACACCTCTTCCTCTACTCCACACTTATTCGTTCCTCACACAATTGCCACCAAGATTTCTCCCGAATATCCCCCATCTTCTGGAATTCTGCGCCACATCACTTCCGATTATCCACTACGCTCAGATCCTTCAAATGGAACTCAAAAGCCCATCTCTTCAGAAAAGCAGCTCCTGCCTCACCACCACCCAAGAGCTCCCGCATCACTGTCCTTTTGGCTCTTCCCCATTATCCCATAGAATGTAAATCTGTAAGGACAGGGTCCTCTCCCTTCTGGACCCCATTGATAAAGCCTAAAGCGAAACGCGTCTGGGGGCACCCGGATACTCCATCCCCCTATAGGATATGGGTAAGTGTGGAGGTTGTGGGAGGATGACGAACTTGTAAATTCAACATGATTAATGGACTGTGTACTTTATCATATGGGTTTGACTGTGAGTAATGCTCCCCTGGGGTGGATGAACTGGAGGAGTGATGCATAGGACTTGTCCAGCACTACTCCACAGGGCTCCCCCGGTGTGGGCTGTTTACATAATACACAGTCAGCCTATGGTCTAAAAGTGACCTGCAACAAAACTTGCACAGCATAGATGAAATGTTTTTACACTTAATGCCCACATACCCTTGTTCACTACCCCATGTTCTTGCAGAGGGGATAATACTTTGCCACATGGAAATTTTATTGTCACAACGTCACTTTAAACAATGATCACCTCGGAAATAAATAACCTATGTATATATTTTGTATGTGCTATGTAATGAATTTTATATGTACGCATAATTTTTATATGTATGCATAATTAACTAATAAATTCATGAACTAAATCATAACACTAGTGACTTTGTTATACATAGTATAAAATGGACCGGAAACCTCCCACTTCTTTGTTTTGGATATTTGCATAAATAGGAGGGGTCCACTCTTGCCAATGGCAAATCTAATGATATACATTGTAAAGACAACCAATTTGATGTTACTAATCAGTCTGTCATTGTTAATTTGTTTACTGTAAACTATATATAATTTTGTATGTAACCCTTTCTCATGTATAGCACGATGGAATTAATGGTGCTATATCTATTATATAATCACGAATGGGTTTTTTGCCCCTTTTGAGTCCGCTCACGCTGCGAGTCAATGTCGTCATGTGGATACAACCGAAGCATTGGCCGCGCAGCGGCCATTGCGAGCAGTTCTAAGGCGACTCGCTATGCCCGTGCAGCGGGCATGGCGAGTCGCCTTAGCAGCGCGAAGCATTGGCCGCGAAGCGGCCATTGCGAGTCAGAGACTCGCTCTGCTAGAATCCCGATGCATCTGCATCGGGCACCCAGCTAGTAAATAATAATAATAAATCAGGAGCATCTGACTCAAGCACGCCTCCTTATCAAGACAGCATGAATAATACCAGTCTTGATTTGGAGCTATAGAGTTAAATAGCTGGTAAACAGTGTTTAAATCATGTCTAGATGTGCAGCTGCAGGAAGAAATAAATTGTTATGTCCTCTTTGTAACTGCTCTATTCCAGTCAATGGGTTAGTAAGTATGTTGTAATCACTCCCAGGTTCAGCCTCCACTACACATGGGCCGCACACATTCCACTGATTACTGGAAGTTAGCGACTGCAAGAATAAAACTACTATTTCTCCCAGTAGCCGCTGCTCCAGTAAGCCGGCTACACAGGATTTAAACACTATCAGCAGACTGCCACTATATCCTCATAAATATATCAATAGCGGGTCAGGTTACCTCCTGCTCAAACCAATGGTTCTCATACAGGTCAGGTCAAATCATAACCATAGCATAGATAAAAAAGAGAAGTTACGGTAAATATAACTTTTAATAAATTCAAATGTTCAAATTACCTAGTTGTCTAGACTAACAAAAACAGAAAGTCGTGCAAAAAACTGTGTATTGCTGTGAGTAGTCCCCTTTACTCTTTACCAAGGGGTTAATAGATTCAAATCCAGATTCCGTCCATATACCTAGGAATACTGGCTTATGTCTCTAGTCGAAGGTCTGCCTACCTACAGGAAGTGCAATATCAAGGTTCATACACTCCCCTCATGGTACACAGACCACATGTATAGGTGGAAAAAAAAAAGTATGCACTCCAAATCAGAGCGATCTCACCCAGTTACTCCACCGCTTCACATGAAGTGAGTCCACATAGACTTGGATCAACCTTTCATTGATGTTGTCCAGGCTGCTCAGTGCTCAGTACTTTATAGTCGCCACCATGTCATCTGATGCGTTCCTCCTGACGCATTTAGGATCCCTCTTCATCAGGGGAGTCATGGTACACACATCAGGGTTGGTAATCATAGGATACACCCACCCTTATGTAGATGATGGCTATGGTATCCAGTCTGGCCCCACACGGTACATCAGTCTGGATCCAGACTGTGGGTGTATCCTATGATTACCAACCCTGATGTGTGTACCATGACTCCCCTGATGATCTGAAACGCATCGGGAGGAACGCATCAGATGACATGGTGGCGACTATAAAGTACTGAGCCCTGAGCAGCCTGGACAACATCAATGAAAGGTTGATCCAAGTCTATGTGGACTCACTTCATGTGAAGCGGTGGAGTAACTGGATGAGATCGCTCTGATTTGGAGTGCACCTATACATGTGGTCTGTGTACCATGAGGGGAGTGTATGAACCTTGATATTGCACTTCCTGTAGGTAGGCAGACCTTCGACTAGAGACATAAGCCAGTATTCCTAGGTATATGGACAGAATCTGGATTTGACTCTATTAAGCCCTTGGTAAAGAGTAAAGGGGACTACTCACAGCAATACACAGTTTTTTGCACTGTCACTTTTGCACGACTTTCTGTTTTTGTTAGTCTAGACAACTAGGTCTTTTTAACATTTGAGTTTATTAAAAGTTACATTTTAACTTCTCTTTTTTTATCTATGCTATTGATACCACTATATCCTCATGCAAATAGAGCTTCTAGATTTGACAGCTTCCCTTTAAGTGAACAGAGGCTAAGCTGCAGTCCTCAGCAGCTACACATTGACCAGAGCTGTGATTTCAACTACTTTCATTGTTTACATCTGGCCATTGATCACATCAGCTATTTGTTGGGGCTACCGGGTGCCAGACTCCTGCGATCAGATATCGCTAATCACAAGTTGTTCTTCTGAATTGGCCAGTGATCAATAGATCTGGGGAGGAAACAGGCGATATGTTTTTAATTTACCTGCAGCACCACCACAAGATAAATGAAGCATTACACGGTGCCCACCGGAATCAATAGTCTGTCTATACAAGTATATATATGCTTGTCCAGCTGAACAGACGTTCGTGTAATGTGAACTTGAACTTTAAAACCCCTCTGTATTTACTGAGAACTCTACAAGGCATTTTAAAGGGAATCTGCCAGCAGGATTTAACCGCCAAAACTATTTATATGCACATGTAGCTCTTTCAAAGACAAGTCACAAAATGCCTTTACATGACCAGTTCATTCCTCCGTTAATGAGAAATCAATGTTTGAATAGATATGCAAATGAGACTGAAGAGCTATTTGTAGATCTGAAGCCTCTGTCACTTCAGCTCTATTTCACGCACAGTGCTGCCTCTTCCTACTTGCCTAAACTGACACAACATAGAGGCAATGTTTTTATAATTCAAAAACCAAAGAGAAGATATCAGACCCCATAGGAAGGGAAGAGACCAGCCTGGTGCTGCCTCACGGTGGCTCCTTTCTGCATTGATCGACAGATCTCTCCCAATCTACACACAAGTGAGAGACCTGTGTGTCAACCTCATAAGAGTGGTGCTGGATGGGTACCGTCACACCAGGTGACATCGCCGGCGATTTCACAGGTGAGGCAGGGGCGTGGCCTATCATCAGCGTCATTGGCGGCGAGTCGCCCCGTGTAAAGTGCCGATTTTGAGCCGAAAAATCGTCTGAGAGTGGTCGCTTGGTTTCAGAGAACTGCTGTGAAACCAGACAACCACTCTCAGGCGATGTGTATGCATCGCCCCGTGTAACATCACGATTGGCGATGTTACAGGCGATGGGAGCCACAGGCTCCCATGTTACAGGGTCCCTGCTGGGGTTTCTAGACACCCCAACAGCGACGGCGCATGAAACATCGCCAAAGCGTCGCCGGAGGTATCACCGCATGTAAACACGTGACGGCGACGCTGGCGGGGTGCCAAAAATGTGCGCGCTCCCGTGCGTTGCTTGCGATATCTCCAGCGATGTCACCTGGTGTGGCGGTACCCGAAGAAGCTATCCGGGGGAGGCGCAGGTTTATTCACATCTATTCTTATGGTCATTGGCTGCATCTTCAAACTACATTTTCTCTGAAATGCTGCCATTTTTCAGAAAAAAAAATAATATTCCTGGCCTCAATCATACAGCCAAATACAGGTTAATTCTGCGCAAGGTTTGGGCACCATGAACTGACAGGTTCATTTACAGCTTTATTTTTACGCTCTGCTCACTCTTACATCTACGGAGAGTGATCATTGGAATTAAAGGGACACTGTCACCAAGTTTTTGCCATCCCTTCTGACAGCAGCATAATGTAGAGATAGAAACCCTGATTCCAGTGATATGTCACTTACTGAGCTGCTTGCTGTCACTTTGATAAAATTACTGTTTTCTCTACTTCAGATTCAGCAGTAAATTACTATGCTGGACTATTTGATTAGTCCTACAATGTTAATCTTCAACTGATTGAACAATAATCAAGAAAGAAAGCAGCACTGCTAGGTTTTGGGTGCAATTCAGCCACAGCTCCTCTTCCATCCACTGTATCCAATATCAAAATTATAATTGACTGCATGACTCCTTTTTCTTTTTTAATCCGCCTTTACTGGGCCATCAGGTGTATAGCGACGTTTTAGAGGAGGGGAGCGTGTTCCCGAAACGTCGCTATACACCGGATGGCCCAATAAAGGCAGATTGAAAAAGGAGTGCTGCAGTCAATTTTGATTTTGACAACTGATTGAACAGTGATTTTATGGAAATTACACTGAGCAGCTCAGTAAGAGACACATCGCTGGAATCAGGGTCTCTGTCTCTACATTATGCTGCTGTCAGATGAGATGGCAAAAACCTGGTGACAGTGTCCCTTTAAGCTGCTGTTTAGCTAACAATGCTCGAGAATTCAATAAAAGGAGGATCTTTCTCAGACAATGAAAGCACAATTCACAGGATAAAGACGTGGAAGGGTTTAAGGGGAAAAAATAATGAATTCTGCACAGCTCCGCTGAATAATTATTACAGAGGGCTAACAATTCATCACCTAAAACGACAGTCAAAAGGTCAAGCTGATAGGTCAAAAAAGGTTCCCTCTTCTACATAATGTTTATTTCATTTGAAACTTTTCTTTAAATTTTGAGACTGAAGCAACATGAAATTATAACAAGTATAAGGCTATGTGCGCATGTTGAATATGTGGTTGCTGAAATGTCTGCACCAAATCCACATCTCCTGGCAGGAAAAACACACCAAAGACGCAATGCGTTTTTGATCCTTTTTTGAAGGTGTTTTTCATGCATTTGGGGTGGGAAAATGCTGCAAGAACTGGCATGCTGTAGATTTAGTTCTGCACTAAGGCCGGTTTCACATTGGCGTTTGCAAATGCAGCGCACCAAACGCTTGCGCACTGTTCCTATGTTTAATATGGGAACGCGTGTGCCTGCGTTTGGTTGCGTTTGGATGCATACAATTTGTGCACCCTCTGAGCGCAGTCTGGACACAGCATGTTGCATTTTTTGTGCGGTCGCGGGCACTTGATTTATCCGCAAGTGCACAAACCACGCATTGAAGTCAATGGATCCGCAGTATCCTCCGCATGACAGCATAGGAGAACACTGCAGATCACATTGAAATCTCTGCCGGTGATCAGCGGCGGCCAGCAGGAGATCAGCTAGAGCCACCACTGATCTCCCGCCGGTGTCGGTGGGAAGAAACAGCTCATCTGACAGCTGTTTAAATCTCCCGCACCGACACCGAATAGGTGATGTTGGCGCGGGAGATTTGAAGCAGCGATCAGCTGTTTCTTATCTCCTGCACCGATATCACCTATTCGGTGTTGGTGCAGGAGATTTAAACAGTTGTCAGATCAGCTGTTTCTTCAAACCTCCCGTGGTGACACCGGCGGGAGATCAGCTGTGGCCAGGAGGAGGAGATCTCCACTGCTAATCTCCTCCTCCCGGCCGCTCCAGAGACAGCTGATTGGCTGGCCGGGGTGCATACTAATGTGAACGCATGCAGAGATTCTCCGCTGCGTTCACATCAGTATGGCCTGCATTTGCACTGCGTTTGCGCCTGCATGCCATACGCATGCAGACACAAACGCCAGTGTGAAACCACCCTAAATCTGCAAGGAAAAAAAAGCAACGTGTGCACAAAACTTCAGGGTTCTCAAAACCCACAATAAAAATGCCCCGTGTGCACAGGGCCTAATGAGGTTAGGGGTAAGGCCAGAGGAGCGGCTCCTGTGGGTCTGTAAGGGTATATGCTCACAGTCCGGAGGAGCTGCGTGTTGGACGCAGCTCCTCCGGACCTGAGTGAAGCCGCGGGTGCCCGCAGGGAGACTGCAGCAGCCCTGTGCTCACCATGTGCGTGGCGGCTTCTCCTTGCAGTCACCTAAAGGCAGCCGCTTCCGGCTCCGCAGCATGAAATGAACATGCTGCAGAGGAGTGGAATGGCGGCAACCCGCACCGCAGCTCCAAACACGCTGCGGGCGGGTTAAGCATAGTGAGGATGGGATTTCTTGAAATCCCATTCACTATGCTTGTACTGTACTACGCAGCGTTTTGGACCAGCGGCAAGACGCTGCGTCCAAAACTCTGCGTATACTGATCGTGTGCACACACCCTGAATCCGTCCACATGCAGTCTCCAATACAGATTCAATTATAAAACAAAATTATGCAGCCAGACTTTCAGCTGTGCGACTATCTGCTTTCACCCTAAGGCCCTGTGCACACAGTTTGTTATCGAGTTTTGTGATGCGTTTTTTAGTGCAGATGTCACAAAACTGTAAGCAAATCCATATACAAGCATTTTGTGACATCTATAGTCCACAAGCTTGCAATTTCTGATGTAAATTATTATGTATTGTTTGGCTATCGGTCACCCCACAACTAAACTATTCCAAAAAGTGACACAAACAGCTTAAAAAGTAAATATAAAAAGCTGTAAATTATGGCACAAGTATGTTGGGCACCATAATATGCACCTTTTTTACTGGCATATGTAGAATGATACATTCCTGACAATGCATTACTTGGCACTACAGCAATCGCTCAATCCTCCTCAACAAAGTCATTCACTATAATGATGAAACAATATCACTTTGTTTTCCATCTGGCCTGTGTCCATCTTCCTCTGTTGAGGCAGACAAGATGGCACGGTCTACCAGACAGAAGTCCCTGACAAAGTCTCAAACACAGGATAAGAAGTAATGTGCACACAGCCGTAAAGGGAATCTGTCAGCAGGTTTTTGCTACCTCATCTGAGAGCAGCATGATTTGGGGAACCTCCAATTCCAGCAATGTATCACTTAAAACCCCGTTACACATAGCGATATCGTTAACGATACCTGTGAGATCGCTGATTGTGAATGAATGGCCTGGACCATTTTTCGATCGGCGATCTCCCGCTGGCCAGGCTGCATCGCGGTGTATCACAGGGGCAACAATCAGCGATCCCCAGCCTGCGCCCGAGACCCTGAACGATCCCAAAGACCGTCGGGTATCGGCGCATCGCTGGGTGATCGCTGGTAAGTCTGCCTGTCTGGCGTTTCACCAGCGATCACATAGCGATGTTCCAGCGATCCTGGCCAGGTCGGATCGTTGGTGGGATCGCTGGAACATCACTATGTGTAACAGGGCCTTAAGTTTACAGAGTGCAGCAGTTCTGACACAATCAGAGTTCTTAGCTGTAGCATGTAACAAAGCGCAGAAAGCCATCTCTGCCCACATCAGGGTGTGTGTGTACATTGTATATGGTCAATGAACTGCTTAACAGAAAAGAGGTTGAGACCAGAATTGGCAGATCGCAGCTGCTGAAATTTCAAGATCATGGCTTGCAGGAAGCTAGCCGTGGTCCTGAAATCTCAGGAGAGGAGCTCTCCAGCTGCTGAAGTGTAGCAGCGCTCACTGCTAAACTTCAGCAGGCAGTGTCCGGGAGCAGCATCCGGTTTTATGTCGGATCCGGGAGGATCCGGTTTGTGCAGATTTTTGCCCTGGACAGAAAATCGCAGCAAGCTGTGATTTTGTGTCTGGGAGAAAAACCCACATTCTCCCGGATCCTGCCGGCCAGATGGAAACCGGATAGCAAATGACTGCCATTCGGCCCCATAGGGATACTATGGCACCGGACATTCCCGGATCCTGAAAAACATGGTGTGAGGCCAGCCTAAGAGGCAAAGGAGATTTAGTCCCGACGGTGATTATGTTCAACTGATAAAAATCTACTTATTTTGAAACAACTGCACAAATCAAATAAGTGAAGACAAAAAGTAGATAGGGGGCGCAATGGTGCGATATCCACAAGTATATTGCAAGGGTGATTTATATAACGTAGTTACTAACCTATATTAGTTGTGCTACCCATGCACAACTCTGGTGTGAGCCTAATGGTTTATACGTCCTCTCCTGACCCGAGTAATTAGATGCAGCGGCGATGAGCTACGGCTCCAGACACTCGCAGCGTCCTCGCTCCCCTCGTGTAGTTTTCCGGAATCCTGGATCTACTTTAGAGCGCCCACCAGACCGTGGTAATTGCATTATATACAAATCAAATAAGTGACATCCCTGAAATCAGTGTTTCAGCCCCCAATAATAATATACAAGTGGGCAGCCCCCAGGTGGCGATTTTGCTAAATATAATACAGTACAAAGAACAAACAGATGCAGCCCCTAATGTTGCCTGAAAAGCAAGGTTGGGCCCAAACATCCATGTTGTGGGATCCCACAACTCTCCACAATCACTGTCACTGTGAAGAGATCTTGCTTTTTCCACTAATCCAGCGCTGCTGCATACTTTCCTAAACTTTCACTGAATGATAACTGCTCTGGTTTTTCCGTTCAGAAACAGCTTAAAGGGAATCTGTCAGCAGGTTTTTGCTATCTCATCTGACAGGAACAAAATGTAGACAAAGTAACCATGAATGTAATGATGTATGGCTGGTTTCACATCAAGATTTTTGTGGATCCGTGGCTATCCGTTGTAGAACGGATAGCCACGGATCCGATTTGGTCCCCATGTATCCCTAAGGATACACTGATTGGTCTTACAATTTGGGCACAATCGCATGGTCATGTAACGGATCAGATTCTGTCCGATTTTTTTCTGTACCCAGAATTGGAGACTGCTCCGATTTTGGGCCAAACGGACCAGATCGGACACAATCAAATCTGGCGCGATCAGCGGCAAATAACATCGGGGCCTATGGAGCCCTGGTCCAAGAACACATCAGATCATTTCCCGGACCCGATTTTAGTGTACGGAGCATGCTCAGTACACTAGAACTGCTCTTCCCATGGTATCTCACTTTCGTAATGTAATGCGGAAGTGAAATCAAACAAAGCAATTGTTAAAAATAAAAAAATCCTCACCTCTCCGGCATGTGTCCTGCGATGTGCAGCATTTAACTCCGAAGGCTTAAAAACCTAGATGAGCTGACCGGGCCGACAGGTTTTGGCGGACGCGCGATTTAAACCGCTCAGCTGATCGTGTTGCCCTGCCTGGTCAGCTGATACACAGGTCGTTAAGCCCTCGGAGATAGATGGTGCACATCGCGGGACACGCACCGAAGAAGGGAGGATCTTTTTTTTTTTTTATCCCTTGCTTCACTTCCGCAATGTATATACATTACAAAAGTGAAAGTGCCCCGCTTGCCTGCGCTTTTCAGGCTCGGGGTCCTTTCTGTGTCTGGATCCACGAAAATCACGGACCTGAACACAGAAATGGCATCTGAAGGCACACATTCAATCCTGTCCTTTCCTGTCCGTGGTGGGGTCCTGCAAAAAACAGGATCCCCACGGATAGGAAAATAATCTTGATGTGAAAATAGCCTAACACATAGATTACTGCTGCATACATTCTGAACCATCAAAGGTTTTAGTTTCAGAAACACAGCAGAGCTGAGAGAGCTGCTCCCACCCACACAAGGCTCTCTATAGACATTGTACATTGACTGTGAGGTGTCATGAACAGCAGAGGGTGTGTCGGACTGCCAAGCGTGGGACTTTCTAGTCCTGTAATATTGCTATTCAAAGTGTAATACATGCTTTAGTTTATGTGAACAATTGCACAGACCCTGATAAGAAAAGCACAGATACTTTTTGTTTTTTTAACCCTTACAACATGCTGTTCTCTGCTTACATAGCAAAAACCTGCTGACAGATTCCCTTTTAGAAAGTAGGCTGAAGTGCTGGATAAGATCATGTAAAATCTCACTATTTCACTGCAAGAGGGGCTGCAGAAGACTGTGTGATTCTGCTCTGCATACAGGAATGGCACAACCTGGAGGTGAGGGTGTTGGTAGAAAGTTGTGGCTTTGTTGGTTACATTATGGGGCTCTTCTGTGACAGTTTGGTACTGGATTGTAAGTAAAGTCACCAATCTGGGGCTGCCACCCATTTATCAACTAAAAAGGAATGCCCCTGATTGCCGGTAGGTGCCCTAAGGCTACCTTCACATTTGCGGACCCCTCCGCCTGCGCACAGATCGCATATGGCAGTGAATGGATGCGCACTGTCATACTCATCACCGTGCACTCCCATTATAAAGATAGGGGCTTGCGGTGCTGCGGTCACATTGCGGATCTCCTCCACAGAACGCTGCGGAGGGGTCCGCAAATGTGAAGGTAGCCTTAGTGCTGGGAGAGCTCAAAGCCCTTGTTAAAGGGATACTGTCACCTCCAAAACGCCTCCTAAGCTTCCAAAATATGTCCCTGGAGCATCCCATCACTGATCTCACACTCCTTTTGTCTCCTAAAAGCATCCTGTGAAAGTGGAGAAAAACGTTTTAATACTTACTCATTAGGGATTATAATTAGCAGGAGCTATATTCTTTAGTCACCAGGGCATGTTGTTTTGCAGCCTCGAGGATCCACCCTCTCTCTGTCTGTGCTGCTGTGATGTGGAGCTGAAGGCAGGACTAATGATTTGCATTCTGTGAGTGATAGAGAGGAGGGAGGGCAGAGCCTGCACAAGCAGAGCACACAGACAGAGAGAGGCTGAATCCTGGAGCTGCAAAACAGCCCGCCCTGGTGACTAAAGAATATGGCCCCTGCTAATTATAATCACTAATAAGTATTAAAACGTTTTTATGCACTTTCACAGGTTGCTTTTAGGAGACAAAAGAAGTGTGAGATTAGTGATAGGATGGCGCAGGGACATGTTTTGGTAGCTTAGGAGGCGTTCTGGAGTTGACGGGATCCCTTTAAACCCCACATTCACCCAACAAAAGCTGTGTGTCCTTCTGACCTTCTCTGTGTTGGTATACTTCAGTGGAAAACAGCACTCTGCGCTCTACTGATAAATCAGGCCTAAATGTAGAAGAGGACAGGGAAACGTTCAATTAGACCTCATAGAAAAATTGAACGTTGTGCTGCATAATGTACTGACATATGACAGACACAATCCGCTTCCTCCAGCAATACATTCACGATCAATCCTTTTAAGCAAAAAATAAAAAAGCTGAACTTTTGCATTTGTCCATTAACTTCTGATCCTTGGCCAGACTCCGGTGTGTACTGGGTTATTTACAGATTTCATACAACCTTTAGTTGTGCTCAACCTAGAAGAGAGCAGAATATGGAGAGCACTCTGTCAGCAATCCACCAGTGCACAGGGCCAGGGGGTCACATCCTAAACAAACATTATCATTAGGCTGGAAACAATCTGTTCTGGGCATTGAGAGGCCTTATGTAATGTAGGAAGAAAAGGCTCCAACCAGGGAGCAAAATATTCATATTAAAAAACCTCCAAATATTGATATTTTGCAATAAAAAAAATTAAACATATTTTAGAGATAGAGAGAGAGAGAGAGAGAGAGAGAGATAGAGAGATAGATAGAGAGAGATAGATAGAGAGAGAGAGAGAGATAGATAGAGAGAGAGACAGAGAGACAGAGAGAGAGACAGAGAGAGACAGAGAGAGACAGAGAGAGACAGAGAGAGACAGAGAGAGACAGAGAGAGACAGAGAGAGACAGAGAGAGACAGAGAGAGACAGAGAGAGAGAGAGAGAGAGAGAGAGAGAGAGAGAGAGATACCGTAGATTATAAAAGCAATTAATAGGAAATGAGCAGCAGCCGTAGTGGTCACTTCCTGTTGATGGCTCGTTTAGACTAAAGGTGGGGGGAAGGAAGCTGGCAGTGATTGGCTGCGGGACTCATGTGATGGACACAATATCTTGTGAGACCCGAGCCGTGGTTACCAGCAGCACTGGTTTGGCGACAGCAGAGGTGAGTATAGGGTCTATTATTTTAACAGGGAGAAACAAGACAATTCAGAAGGGGTTGTCCTAGTAGTGGATAACCCATTTAAGTCACCAGCCACTCAAAAAATACAGCTCAGTGAGGTGTCAGGTTATATCCCCTGTATACCAGCACAGGGAGGTGTCCAGTATTACAATACCTTCTACTTGCACAGTGAACAGTCAGGTTACACATTCTATTATATTTGCACCACCAGCTATTATACTTGTATGGTGAGGTGTCCGGTTACACCTTCTATTATAGAATATGGAGAGAAGATCAAGATGCAGCTTTAAGCAACAGTTTTACAACACTCAGATTCTGGATTCACAGCTACAAAGCTCAAAACTGCTGTATAATGGCCTCCATATTTCAGCTCTGTTATAGAGAAAGAAGTGCAACTCAGAAGGAACTGAATATTAGAGAAAAATCCTGCAGAGGGGAAAACTGGTTTCAGAATACAAGTAGTATAATGCCTGGATTTAGTGCTATCCCTCATATAAACACAGGACAGACAATTCCAAGTTATCTGAAATATCAGGTGCGCTTTAGAGGTAAGTATATAATAAAGTAATCTACACCAAATGTACAACAGTAGCTCTGTTCATTGTGTATACACCACAGAGTAAACCATTACAGTCACAGACTCAACACAGCCATTAAAATGTCAGATATTACAGCACAAGTTATAGGTTTTTTTACTGACGTTTTAGCTTTGGGGTAAATGATCACCGGCTGCCTAGTAAATCCTTTTTTTATTATGCAGCCCAGACTATAAAGATTTTACCAGCTTACCATCATCGCTTTATGAAAACATACATCCAGCAATCTGTGACAATGTTGTGCGCTGACTGATACGCCGTATACTGATGCTGCTAACTGGAGGATTGCTACATCGAGATACATGGCTGATAGACAGGTGCGGATATAAAGCCACTATAGAAGCATATCACGCTGCTGCAGTCCCCAGCATGGTGCATATAGAGAGGATGGTGTTATAAACTGTACTGCCGTATTCCACGAGACATCAGAGGGTGAGTATAATATTGATTTATTAGTCAATGCGTTTCAGGACTCCCTGGCCCCTTCCTCAGGACAAATCAATAACACATTGCCATGTTTTAGGGTATTTCTGGGAGCCCAGAAATGCGTTGACTAATAAATAAATATTATATTTACTCTTTGATGTCTCGTGGAATACGGCAGTGCGGTTTTTAACCCTTCATCCTCACTACTTGAATTTTCTGAGATAATGACCTTTGGGTTTTCATTGGCTGTAAGCCATAATCATCATTTACAGAAATAAATCCTTGAAATAGATCACTCCGTTTTTCATGACTATATAATTTATGTGCTTCTCTTTATGTATTGAATTACGGAAATAAATTAACTTTTTGATGATCTTCTAATTCATTGAGATGCACCTGTATATACTAGAAGAGGCAAATAAAGAGACATAACAGGTCCTCTATAAGGCCCCTTTCACATCAGCGTTTATTTCAAATTGCAGCAGATTCATCGCATCTTCTGCCTAACGGTTGCATTTGCAGCACACTTGCGGCAAACCACATGCATTGACTATGGTGCATGCGGCAGGTGCAGCAAGTGCGGTATTGCCGCGGCTCCAGCACTTACGGCTGCTAAAAAAAAAAAAGCTGCTGACCGCGTTTTTTTTTGCAGCCGCAACTGCCGGATTGCGGCAATATTGCATTTGCCACAAGCCCCATAGACAATGCATGGGGTTTGCCGCAAGTGCGACCGTTAGGCAGCAGATGTGGGAAATCTGCTGGATCTGCCGCAATTAGCAAAAATGCTGATGTGAAAGGGGCCCCAAATTGTGACCATACTAAGCCTTTGCTCTTCAGGAAATCAGCCATTGCCAAAATTGTCTTTACCCTCCTTGCTCTCTCACCCTCCCTTAGTGTTTCTCAACCTGTCTCTCTTAAGAAGATGCAAAACTATAACTCCTATCATCCTCTATGATCCACAAGGTGTATAAAACTGCTCTATTGTAAAGTGTGCCTTGCTCTTCCTAGAAAACAGAGCAACAACTAATAAGCCTTTAAGCCGTCATATACTATCTAAGGCATTAAAGGGAATCTATCATCAAATTCTTACTATCCCAGTCCAACCATGTCCCCAGCACTGATCAGCAGCTCTCTGTCACTATACTATGTACACAGAAAGCTGTGGTGTTGTCGGGTTATACACAGTTTAACAACTGAGCTCTGCTAGAAGTGCAGCAGAGAAAACTGTGATTATCATAACTGCTGTTCCCTGTAAACTAAGTGACATGGCAGAGGTTCTGGCCCTAAATTATGCTACTCTCGAATTACACAGCAAAATCTGCTGATACTTTCCTGTTGAGTACAATGGTCTTCAGTAACCCTGGCCTTGTGCAGGTGTCAGGTAGACAGAATACACCACTTTCTTGTCCTAATTGAAAAAAGAGAATTTTGTTTACGTACCGTAAATTCTTTTTTCTTGAATCATCAATGGGAGACCCAGACAATGGGGTTTAGGGCACTGCCCTCCGGAGGCCACACTAGGTACTACAAGAACTGTAGACACCGCCCCCTCCGCTTATAAACCCCCACCGCAGGGAACATCCTCAGTTTGGTCCATAAGCTGCGAGGAGACAACAGAAAACCACACCCGAAACCTCGGAAGACACCGTGAACAGACGGTTCAACAACCCGGATAAACTGCCCCAACAGGGGACAGATCAACCGTAACATACAACGGAACACTGGGTGGGTGCTGGGTCTCCCATTGATGATTCAAGAAAAAAGAATTTACGGTACGTAAACAAAATTCTCTTTTTTCTGATCATCATAATGGAGACCCAGACAATGGGGATGTCCTAAAGCAATACCCCAGGGCGGGAAAGAGTTCCTCAAAAGACGTTTGCATACGCGGTCCCCGTCAAAGGTGGGCAACCGCCGCCTGGAGGACCCGCCTGCCCAAACTTGCATCCGCAGAGGCATGGGCATGCACCATATAGTGCTTAGAGAAGGTGTGCAGGCTGGACCAAGTGGCCGCCTGACACACCTGCAGAGCAGAGGCGCGATGTCGCAAGGCCCAGGAGGCACCGACAGCTCTTGTCGAGTGTGCCTTCAAGCCTACCGGAAGAGGCAAACCAGAAGACCGGTAAGCCTCTTGAATGGGTGCCTTGATCCATCTGGCCAAGGTAGATTTTGACGCCGCTGACCCCTTACAGCGACCTGCCGTCAGTACGAACAAGGAGTCCGAACTCCGGAAGGAGGCAGTTCTGGACACATAAATGCGTACAGCCCGTACGAGGTCCAGAGTATGGAGGTCGCGCTCAATCTGATGAACAGGAGCGGGACAAAATGATGGGAGCACAATCTCCTGGTTCAAATGAAAAGTGGAAACCACTTTTGGCAGGAATTCCGCCCGCGGGCGCAACACCACTTTGTCTTGGTGAACCACCAGAAAGGGTGACTTGCACGATAGTGCCGCCAGTTCAGAGACCCGCCTCAGGGACGTGATCGCCACCAGAAAGACCACTTTCTGTGACAAATAAAAAAGAGAGACTTCTCTCAATGGCTCAAAAGGTGGTTTCTGCAAAGCCGCCAAGACCATGTTGAGATCCCAAGGGTCCAGAGGTCGCCTATACGGCGGAACCACTCGAGACACCCCTTGGAGAAATTGACGAACCTTTGGGAGGAGCGCCAAGCGCCTGTCGAACAGGACAGACAGCGCTGATACCTGACCCTTCAGAGAACTGAGGGAAAAGCCCAACTCCAGACCTGACTGCAAAAAAGCCAATAGGGTCGGAATGGACAAAGGCCAAGGTACATGTCCCCCAGAGGAGCACCAGGCGAAAAAGACTTTCCACGTTCTGTGGTAAATCTTCCGCGACGTGGGCCTTCTAGCTCTGTTCATGGTGGAAACTACCGCAGGGGAGAAACCCCTGGATGTTAAGAGCCAGGCCTCAAGAGCCATGCAGTCAATCTGAGGGCCCTGGAATTGGGGCGGAAGAAGGGGCCCTGCGCGAGAAGATCTGCGCGGTCTGGAAGAGCCCACCGGTGTCCGCCGGACAGTTGCCACAGATCCGGATACCAGGACCTCCTCGGCCAATCCGGAGCCACTAGAATGGCTGTGTGACATTCTGTTTTGATTTTCCACAGGACCTTGGGCATCAGCGCCAGGGGCGGGAAAACATATGGCAGGTGAAAATCTGACCAACTCAGGACTAGAGCATCTGCCCCCAGAGACTGAGGGTCCCACGACCTCGCCATGTATTGTGGCACCTGATGATTCAGCCGGGAGGCCATCAGATCCACATCCGGGGTCCCCCATCTGATGCAGATGTCCCGGAAGACGTCCGGATGGAGAGGACCATTCTCCGGCGTCCATCCCCTGTCGGCTCAGGTAATCTGCCTCCCAATTCTCGACACCTGGGATGTAGACTGCGGAAATCAAGCAGCTGTTGGCTTCCACCCATGATAGAATGCGGTGGACTTCCGCTAGAGCCTGAGCACTCCTGGTTCCTCCTTGGTGATTTATATAGGCGACAGTCGTCGCATTGTCGGACTGAACCCGAATCGGTTGTCCGGATAGGAACACCCGAAAGGCCAGGAGTGCCAGATAGACCGCCCTGAGCTCCAGAACGTTGATCTGCAACGTTGTCTCTGAACGTGTCCAGAGACCTTGAGCTCTGTGGTGTAAGAACACCGCGCCCCAGCCCTTCAGGCTGGCGTCGGTGGTCACCACTAACCACGATGGCTTCAGGAAGGATCGTCCCTTTGACAAGTGACTCGGCTGAAGCCACCACTGCAGAGCATCCCTGGTCGGCTGTGAGATGACCACCAGCTGATTCAGAGAGGACGTCCTCTTGTCCCACCTCTGGAGGATTTCCAGTTGCAGAGGACGGAGGCGAAATTGTGCGAAGGGCACCGCCTCTATTGCTGCCACCATGCGTCCCACCAGCTTCATCAATACCCGTAGGGATGAATGAGGTGATTCGAGGAGATCGCGTACTCCTGACTGGATGGCCAGTTGTTTGGCCCGTGGTAGGGACACTAGAGCAGAGTCCGTGTGGAAGTCCATGCCCAGGTAGGTCAGTGACTGGGTTGGAACCAGGGTGGACTTCTGGATGTTGAGAAGCCACCCGAACTGCTCCAGAGACTGCATGGTCGCCTGCAGGCTTCGCTGACACAGGTGTTCCGATGGCGCTCTGACCAGCAGGTCGTCCAAATAAGGAATGACGGCGTGTCCCTGCGCATGCAGTAAAGCCATCATTGATGCCATCACTTTCGTGAACACCCGGGGAGCCGAGGCCAACCCGAAAGGCAGCGCCACGAATTGGAAGTGCTCCTCCCCCACCGCGAATCTCAACCATCGTTGATGAGACGGTGCAATGGGTATGTGAAGGTAAGCGTCGCGGATATCTATGGACGCTAGGAAGTCGCCCTGCGACACAGCCGCGATCACGGAGCGCAGGGATTCCATGCGGAACTTCCGAACCAACACATGACGGTTGAACAGCTTGAGGTCCAGAACCGGGCGGAAGGAGCCGTCCTTCTTCAGGACGATAAAGAGGTTGGAGTAGAAACCCCTGAACCTCTCCCCAGTGGGCACTGGGACCACCACTCCGTCTCTGCGGAGACCCTCCAACACCAGATAAAGAGCCTGAGCCTTTTCTGGAGATGGGACAGACCGATGGAATCGGTGTGTGGGTTGTGATGACAGCTCTATCCTGTATCCTCTTGAGACTACGTCTCGAACCCACTGATCTTGGATGTGGAGTCGCCATTTGTCTTGAAATTGAGACAGGCGACCCCCAACCTGTGGGGAGGCAGGAAGAGAGAGCGAGTCATGCGGAGGTGGGTTTGGGAGCGGCAGCTGTTGTACCTGCCGACTTCTTCTGGCGACTCTTGGGACGCCACTGCTGAGAGGGTTTGGCCCCACGTTCCGCACGAGCGGAAGACGCTGACGGCTGTGAGCTGGGACGAAAGGACCACTGTTTAGGATTCCTTTTCACAGTATACCTAGGCTTAGGTCTGTTCTGTGGAATCCTGGACTCCGTAGAGTCTTTGATCAACTTGTCCAGCTCGGCACCAAACAGCCTGTCACCAGAGAAAGGAAGATTCTGCAGAATCTTTTTTGACGTGGCATCTGAGTCCCATAGACGTAGCCACAACAATCTGCGGATCGCTATCGCATTGGCCGAGGCCACAGCTGAGCGAGTGGCAGTCTCCAGGGACGCCGTCCTGGCATAATCTGCATAGGCTTTTGCCCTCTCTGTAAGTGCCAGGACTTCAGAGTTGAAACCTGCTAGGTCAGCAATACCATCCAGACAGGATGTGATCGCCTGCAGGGTCCAGACCGCAGCAAAACTCGGGGCAAATGATGACCCCACAGCCTCATAAGACGACTTGGCGAGTTGTTCGACCTGTCTGTCTGTCGCATCCTTCAGTGAGGAGCTGTCAGAGGCAGAGAATAGGGAGCGTGCAGCAATCCTGGTCATGGAAGCGTCCACTTTCGGGGACTGCGACCACTCCTGAAGCACCTCCTGAGGAAAGGGAAAGCGGTTGTCCTCGGATTTGCGGACATAACGCCGTCCAGGGTGTACCCTGGGAGCTCTAACCACCCTTTCAAAGTTAGTGTGGTCCAAAAAGGCACCACATGGTCTAGCCTCAGGTTGTGACCACTGATTGACCTCCTTCGGGTGAACGGTTGTCTCCTGAGGGGGTAACCCGAGACGTAAAGTCTCGTTGATGCAGATCCTCCACCCCTTCAGCTGGTTCAGACACCGACCCGAGGGTTGAACCCCCATCATCCTCGTCACCATCAGAGTGACGCTCCTCCTCAGAGAGGATCTGGAGCTCGGGTGAATCATCACGGCGAGCCCGCTTAAGGGGTCTCACGGTGGAAGATGGAGACACCCGGGGGTAGCTTGAAGGAGTAGCTGGAGCATCCAGTCTCCTTGTTAGTGCCTCCAGGGATTGCGACATGGAGGACAATTGGGACAACATAGAAGCATTAATCTCGCTTTGTTTTTCCCATGGCCCTGGGATCACCTGAATCTCAGGGTATAGCACCGGAGCTGCTGACTCAGCAGTGACAGTCCGGGCGTCTGGACGTCCGCAATTATTGCAGGACCCCTCCACCAATGTCCCTTTGCATGTAGCACAGACAGGTGTGGTACTGGCCGCCTTAGCAGCGCCTTTCTTCCCTGAGGACATACCCACGGTAGGGGAATATCAAACAGGAGAAAATACACCGGAAACCGGTGGCTTACCGACCGCTGCACAGCGGTGGTGAAGGGAGCGGCGTGTGTGTGGCCTCCGCGAGGTAAGAAGACCTGGTCTCCCCTGGAGTGCAGCAGAGCAGTCTCCAACGATCCCAGCAGGAAAGTGAGGGGAAAAGATGGCCGCCGCTGTAGAAACAGAGGGCGGAGCCGAAACACGCGGGAAGCACACACACACGCCCATCCCAGGTCACATGGGCCGCTCCACATCTCTCCCGGCCGCCATTACAGTAATGTAAGCGCCGGAGCCCGCAGCGCGGGAGGTATTAAACATAAATACCCAGGCTCACAGACAAAGTCTGAAGCCCACAGCCGCAGCCCCTGTGTCACACAGGGCGGTCAGCCAGGGTGACCCCAGCACAGGGTACACCGCCAGAACCGCGGACCCTAAGGCAACGCGCGGTCTGAGTGTCATGAACACACTAGTGTCAGACACTACCCCCAGGCACACCGGAGACACCGAAGTATCTCAGTGCCGGTCCGGTCTGTAAGCACCATAACATGGGAGGCCTCGGACGGGGGTTCAGCACCAGTCCGGTCTGTAAGCACCATTTAGGGAGGCCTCGGACTGGGCTGGCTCTAGTCCGGTCTGTAAGCACCATTTAGGGAGGCCTCGGACAGAGCTGACTCCAGCCCGGTCTGTAAGCACCATTTAGGGAGGCCTCGGACGGAGTGGAGCTGTGCAAGGCTCCTATCTCCCACTTCTCAGAGCCCCCTGGGGGGATGGGAAGGAGCACGGCAGCGTACCGGGAGACACAGTGTGCCCAGGCACTAGGCCCTCCGGTACCTCGACCTGCGTGTTCCCCGAAGGTTAACAGGGAGACTGCCGGAGGTCCCTAACTGGGACCTTCTTTACCTTGTCTTCATACGCCATCACGTAAGCTGTGAGAATGCAATGAAGTGCAAGCAAAGCGTGTGGTACCTCCGAGCACACTAAGTTAAAAACTGAGGATGTTCCCTGCGGTGGGGGTTTATAAGCGGAGGGGGCGGTGTCTACAGTTCTTGTAGTACCTAGTGTGGCCTCCGGAGGGCAGTGCCCTAAACCCCATTGTCTGGGTCTCCCATTATGATGATCAGAAAATCTAGTTTTCTTAAAAGGGTATTATGGTTCCAGTTATCTCTGCACCGGTACGCGAGCTGGGGACCGTAGAAGCACCAGTGAAGGTGCGAAACGTCACTGTCGTCCGGTCTCCTGCACCATCATGCAGTAATTTGTCACCGGTAAATGAATAAAGCACTTTGAAGATCTCATCAGGTGAGTGCCCCTCTATTTCTTACTTTTTCAATGAAGATGCGTATTATTCTACAATCATTACAGCACCATCTACATCCATATACTACAGAATGTAATTTATTTGTAAAAACGGATGCCACCAAGATGATCCGTGATCCGCGTGACATCCAATTTTTTCTTGCACCCCTAGGCTTGAATAGGTGAAGTCTCATCCAAAGTACAAAGCTACTGGCAGATTGCAGTGATTTTTCTCCTAGGCCGAAAACAGCTGAGAAAAAAACATCACAGATCTGCTCTGCCTCATTGAATAACATTGGTCACAGTGCAATCCTTTATCTTCCTCGCATTTCACTCGTCCAGTGTGAGCGAACCCTTAAGGCTTCCAAAAAGTTGTTACTATTAAGTCAAAGCCTATTAAAATAAAGTGAATTGAGGATTTTGGCCAGAGCTGCCTAGAAGAGGCCGACAAGATGCTGAGTGTGCGGCTTGTTATCGTAGCACAGTGCACGGTGTGACGGTAATACAGATGTCAGCAGAGGATACACTGTGGAAAGGAAGTTGGTAAAAGACAATGAATCACCCATCACTTCCAGCACAAACTACTCTATCCCAGATGAAGAAGCTTTCATTTGCACTGATTATACATTTTATAATGTTTTTCTTTTAGTAAAGGGTTTTGGACACATCATATGAAGAGAGCAATCACTTGAGAAGGATATAATACAAGGAACAAAGCGAAGAGGAAGGCCAGCAACCCAAGGGGCTTGATAATATCAACAAAAACAGCGGAGAAGACGACCCTGGTGGACTTATCTAGGCTGCTCAAGATGGGTCATCCTACAATCCACAAAGTCACCATGGCTCGACATCGAACTGAAGGTCGTTAAAATAAAATTAAATTGACAATTAACCTGCAGCTGAAGAGACACAAAAGTGATTGGTAGGAAACGTTGGCAGAAGAAAGACAAATAGTGACCACAATCATTGGGATGGGTGCCAGGTCACCATCTGATCTGCAGGTTCCCATCACCTCCTCGTCCTGGGACTTTCCACTGCTGTCCAGCCACTAACTAGAATATGATAAATGTGCAGATTCTCCCAGGGGTATTCATTCATAAGAATTACATAATCAAGCAATTAAGTACAAATCTTGAAGTATCCTTTCCATGGCATTTACCTGGATTTGCCATCCCTCAGGGATCTGGACACTGAAACTCTCACCAGTTCCTTGAATGAAAAGGCTAGAATAGTTATTTAAAGGGATATCCCCACAGGATCCCTTTAAGCCAGGGGTCAAGAACCAGATTCGGTTCTTTTGATGACAGCATCTGGCTCGCAGGCAAATCTATATAAAACTGTTTTATCCGCCGCATGCTGTTCCAGGTGCCGCTCTCTGCCCCTACTGCCATGCAGATTAAGTCAGGCGGCTGTGGTCCAAACAGAGACCAGCAGCTGCGGTCCAATCAGAGGCCAGCAGCTGCTGGCCAATCAGTAGAGCATAAAGTTCCATGTGGGAACCTGATTGGACAGCAGCCACCTGGCTTCTGATTCGTAACATATGGGTATGGCAGTAGGGACAGAGCAGCACCCGGAACACCGTACAGCATGGACCACGGAGGATCGATGTGTGTGTGTGTTCTTGCAGGCACCGGCACCATGGTGGGGGCTGCAAAGGGCTGCATGGGGATGATAGGGGTACTGCAAGGGGATGATGGGGGTACCATATTGGATGCTGCAAGGGGATGATGGCGGTACCATATTGGGGGCTGCAAGGGGATACATCATTGGTTAGCGACTGCATAATAATGTTATTAAAAATAATTCAAAGACTTAAGTACGGTCACACATAGCGCAATTGCCAAGCATTCCTGCTTTTAAGCTGCGCTTTTGAGCGCTCACATATAAGCAGTGCAAAACAAAGCTGGATACGCCTACCAGCAAAAGCTATGACTTTTTCTTAAAGGAGTGCAGACGCTATGTTTAGTTGCATATTTTTGCGCGGGTGCTTTCGCTGCAAAAGTGCACGCGCAAAAAGAACTGACATGCCAATTTTTTGCACTTTTTTTCGGCGGTCTTTTCCCATAGGCTACATGTTAAAATGGCCTCGGGAAAAGCTGCCTGAAAAACCACGACATCAGCATGCAGTTGCGCTTTTCTAAGCGTAAACGCGCGCAAAAGGGCTACACTGCCAAATACGCAGCAAAATACACCATGCGTGAATGTAGCTGGTCTTACAAAAGAAATGCACACATTTACCGTATATACTCGCGTATAAGCCGAGTTTTTCAGCCCAAAAATTGGGCTGAAAAGTACCCCACTCGACTTATACGCGAGTCATATGCCCCCCATGAGTATACAGCAGCCCCAGCAGCCTCAGTAATCCAGGTCCCCCCCCTTGCTCCGGAAACCTGTAAAGTAAAATCTTTATACTTATCACTGTCCTGTCGCCGCCGTCCCCGCCGCTGCCATCGCGCTCCCCGGCTTCATCGGTCTTCTTCCGGCTTCCTGTTCGGCGCAGGCAATGACATCATTGCCTGCGCCGAACAGGAAGCCGGAAGAAGACGGATGCGATGAAGCCGGGTGAGCGCGATGTCGGCAGCGGCGGGGACGGCGGCGACAGGACAGTGATAAGTATAAAGATTTTACTTTACAGGTTTCCGGAGCAAGGGGGGGGACCTGGATTACTGAGGCTGCTGGGTCTATACTACCACTGGGTGCTGGGCTGCTGTATACTACCACTGGGGCTGCTGGGGCTGCTGTATACTACCACTGGGGCTGCTGTATACTAACACTGGGGCTGCTGTATACTAACCTGGCTCTGTATCTACACTGGGGCTGCTGTATACTACCACTGGGGCTGCTGTATACTACCACTGGGGCTGCTGCTGTATATACCACTGTATATACCACTGGGGAGGCTGCTGTAACACTGCTGGGGCCTGTATATACCACTGGGGAGGCTGCTGTATACCACACTGCTGGGGGCTGTATACTACCACTGGGGAGGCCTGTATACCACACTGCTGGGGGCTGTATACTACCACTGGGGAGGCCTGTATACCACTGGGGGGGCCTGTATACCACACTGCTGGGGGCTGTATACCTGTGCTGGGGTCCACCCTCGGCTTATACACGAGTCAATAGGTTTTCCCAGATTTTGGGGGCAAAAGTAGGGGGTCGGCTTATACACGAGTATATACGGTACTTGTATTTAGTATTTAACATATTGTACGGCTCTCACAGAATTAAATTTTAAAACATGTGGCGATCATGGCTCTCTCAGCCAAAAAGGTTCCTGACCCCTGCTTTAAGCAATAGAGGTTTTACTCTCTGATCAGATGAGCTTTGTGACTGCTTAATCACTACACAGTCTTATAAAATGTAAGACTATTATCCCCGTTATTAAATATTCAAATTGCCTCTTCAGAAAGGAAGAGGACTTGAGCCATCCATTGGTAGTAGCAATCCTAAAAGCCAATATCGACTCCTTAACAAGCCTTGTCATATGACTTAAGCTGCGGTCCAACTGGTGAGATACATACGGGAAACCTGAGAAACTCGCACAAGTCTCCCATCGCAATACCCAGCAATGCCAACCACTCTCTGGACAGGAGGAGTCAACTGCATGTATTCCTAACTGGCTGCATGCTCCAGTCTGGAGAGTGGGCAGCCCTGCTGGGTATTGCGATGCGAGATCTGTGCGAGTTTCTCACCAGTAGAACTGCAGCCTTAGGCTAGGGTCAGATTAACGTTAATAAAGCTTTGCGTTAAAAGCATAGGTTTTGGCAGCATAAATGCGGTGCTACCATCATGGTAGCGCCACGCAACGCTGCCAATGTTACCCTATGGAGACGCGGCCCGTAGTTCAGCTCCAACGCAGCCATCTGAGTGAAATCTTGCGTTATTTCCTAATGCGAGGAAAAACGCTTTCAACATCTTTTCTCGCGTTAGGAAAGAACGCGAGATTTCACTCAGATGGCCGCATTGTAGCTGCGCTAAGGCTCGCGTCTCCATATGGTAACATTGGGAGCATTAACGCGGCGCTAACATGGCGGTCGCACTGCATTTATACTGCCAAATTCTAAGTTTTTAACGCACCCCCACTGTAACATTAATGTGACCCTAGCCTTAGGATAATAATCAAACCTCTCACCAGATCTCATACTTTGCACTGGCGAGCAACAATATCCAGAAACACAATGTCTGCAAATTGAGATTATGGTCTAGTTTTAATGCTAGGTCATATGACAAGGCTTGGTAAGGGGTCGATATTGACTTTTGGGATTGCTACTTCCAATAGATAGAGCTAGAGTTCAAGTCTACGTACTCTCTGAAGAGACAATTCCCAGAGGAGTATTCAGCCTCCAGACCATTACACCTCCAGGAATGCATTGTAGGCATCCCTTTGTGTAAAAAAAAGGGTATTTGTAAAGTATCTAAAAGTGCTTTTATTACCTTGCTTTCTGTGGCTTCTCAGTGCTTGAGAAGTCATACAGGGCGGTCCCTGTGGCTTCTCAGCGCCGCATGCAGATCAATTATTCACGCCCAGATGGGCGTGCTAAGGCAGTGTTGGCTCCCTCGCCCCCCTCCATGGGCGGTATAGCCTGTATGATGTAAATCGCGTCATATCCATATCATAGGATATGATCCCAGACTAGCTGCCGTAGAGCAAACTCGAGTATGCGCAATGCACAGCGTGAAGTCCTATGATATGGATATGACACGATTTGCATCATACAGGCTATACCGCCCATGGAGGGGGGCGAGGGAGCTCACACTGCCTTACACGCCCATCTGGGCGTGAATAATTGATCTGCATGCGGCACTGAGAAGCAGCAGAAAGCAAGGTAATAAAAGCACTTTTAGATACTTTACAAAAGGGATGCCTACAATGCATTCCTGGAGGTGCAGGGACATAAATGTATAAGGTATAAATGGTCTATATTATATATACACACATATAAGCAGAAAAAAAAACTGCACAGCACTCACAGACAAAATGTGAACTGGTGCCAGCAGGGACGCTGGGTCAATTAACTAGAAAAAAAAAAAAATTCTCTGCAGCACTCAGCTACTACCAATGATGTACAAATGCCAACAAGCTGTATATATATGAGAAAAAAGTTTAAAAACTTAAGTTTTTTCAAAAAACTCAAAATCTTATTTTTTTTTATTTCTGATGTTCTTGGTACACACATTGGCCAATGTCTGTTTGCTCATCAACTGCGACAAAGTGACTTCAGGTCCGATGAGTCCTAAGCTGACATCCCTGTCCTCCTTGTCCACCCCCCCACTTCTCAGTGGGCGGACTACATCTCGACCCTAGACCACCTGTAGGTGATGAGGGTGCAAATTGCACATCATTGGTAGTAGCTGAGTGCTGCAGAGAATTTTTTTTCTAGTTATTTGACCCAGAGTCCCTGCTGGCACCAGTTCACATTTTGTCTGTGAGTGCTGTGCAGTTTTTTTTCTGTTTTGTATCTTATGTAGTTGCTGGCTCCATGCTGCAATTTGCACCCTCATACTGGCATGCCAAACCTGATGTGTTACTTTCCACCAGGAGAAATTTTACTCCTTAGACCTAAGTGTCACAATATATCTGCACCTTAGGATGTCAGGAAATCTTCATTGTGCTATTACTTAAATAAAAAATGCTCCGATTACAAACAGGTACTTTCCAACAGGTACTTTCCAAAAAACGTAGAACAGGGAGGGGAATTTCAGATTCCTTGCGACTTCCTTCTCAGCTGTTCCTTGGTATTCTACAGAACTAAGAGTGGACACAGCCAGCAGGGGGAGCTCATCTAAATATAGTACATGGGTCCTGCACACATAGACACCTTCCCCCCCACTTTAATCAATAATAATCAATTTTGTGCTGTCTGTGGGGATCCTTGTTTTTGCTGGATCCCCTCCTGGACAGCCATGGATCCACACGGATCCCTGCATTTGAATGGCAAATAGCCATCCGTTTCCGATTCTATGCAGGATCCGTGTGGATCCTGTGGTCCCTCTGTCTCTTCCTGTTCTCCCTGCTTCTCATTTCTCCATCTCCTCTCCCCCTGCTCCTCTCCCCCTGCTCCTCTCCCCCTGCTCCTCTCCCCCTGCAGCTGTCCCCTGCAGCTGTCCCCTCAGCTGTCCCCTGCAGCTGTCCCCTTCAGCTGTCCCTCTCAGCTGTCCCCTGCAGCTGTCCCTCTCAGCTGTCCCTCTCAGCTGTCCCTCTCCAGCTGTCCCTCTCACTGTCCCTCTCACGCTGTCCCTCTCAGCTGTCCCTCTCAGCTGTCCCTCCCTCCAGCTGTCCTCTCAGCTGTCCCTCTCACTGTCCCTCTCAGCTGTCCCTCTCAGCTGTCCCTCTCAGCTGTCCCTCTCAGCTGTCCCTCTCAGCTGTCCCCTCTCAGCTGTCTCCATTCCTCAGCTGTCCCTCTCAGCTGTCCCTCTCAGCTGTCCCTCTCAGCTGTCCCTCTCAGCTGTCCCTCTCAGCTGTCCCTCTCAGCTGTCCCTCTCAGCTGTCCCTCTCAGCTGTCCTCCAGCTGTCCTCTCAGCTGTCCCTCTCAGCTGTCCCTCTCAGCTGTCCCTCTCAGCTGTCCCTCTCAGCTGTCCCTCTCAGCTGTCCCTCTCAGCTGTCCCTCTCAGCTGTCCCTCTCAGCTGTCCCTCTCAGCTGTCCCTCTCAGCTGTCCCTCTCAGCTGTCCCTCTCAGCTGTCCACTCAGTCTGTCCCTCTCAGCTGTCCCTCTCAGCTGTCCTTATTCCTCTCAGCTGTCCCTCTCAGCTGTCCCTCTCAGCTGTCCCTCTCAGCTGTCCCCTCGCTCATTGCTGTCCCTCTCAGCTGTCCCTCTCATCTGTCCCTCTCACTGCATTCCCTCTCAGCTGTCCCCTACTTCTGTACTGTCCTCTCAGCTGTCCCTCTCAGCTGTCCCTCCAGCTGTCCCTCTCAGCTGTCCCTCTCAGCTGTCCCTCTCAGCTGTCCCTCTCAGCTGTCCCTCTCAGCTGTCCCTCTCAGCTGTCCCTCTCAGCTGTCCCTCTCAGCTGTCCCTCTCAGCTGTCCCTCTCAGCTGTCCCTCTCAGCTGTCCCTCTCAGCTGTCCCTCTCAGCTGTCCCTCTCAGCTGTCCCTCTCAGCTGTCCCTCTCAGCTGTCCCTCTCAGCTGTCCCTCTCAGCTGTCCCTCTCAGCTGTCCCTCTCAGCTGTCCCTCTCAGCTGTCCCTCTCAGCTGTCCCTCTCAGCTGTCCCTCTCAGCTGTCCCTCTCAGCTGTCCCTCTCAGCTGTCCCTCTCAGCTGTCCCTCTCAGCTGTCAGCTGTCCTCTCAGCTGTCCCTCTCAGCTGTCCCTCTCAGCTGTCCCTCTCAGCTGTCCCTCTCAGCTGTCCCTCTCAGCTGTCCCTCTCAGCTGTCCCTCTCAGCTGTCCCTCTCAGCTGTCCCTCTCAGCTGTCCCCTCTCAGCTGTCCCTCTCAGCTGTCCCTCTCAGCTGTCCCTCTCAGCTGTCCCCTCTCAGTGTCCCTCTCATGCTGTCCCTCTCCCCCTGTCCCTCTCCCCTGTCCCTCTCCCCTCCAGTAGGAGAAAGAGGACAGGGGGACAGGATAGACGAGCAGGGGGAGAGGAGATGGAGGAATGAGAAGCAGGGAGAGGCAGAGGGTTATGTACTGAGCACTGCTTCTGGCCATGCTCAGTACATAACAATGGAGCAGACATCGAATCCATGTTGACATGGATCCGACGTCCATAGGCTCCCATGGTATCTGCATACTGACCGCCACGGATCCGTGGTGTTCAATTTTAGACACGGACACCAAAATTGTAGCAGGCTACGATTTAGGCACCATGACTAAATCGGACAGCAACGGATGGTGCTAAAATCGGATGCCAATAGGGACACATCCGAGTCCATCCTTTGCCCATAGGGATACATGGGATGCAAAATCGGATCCGTGTGTATCCGTTTTGAAAGCCCCCGTCACACTAAGCGAGATCGCTGCTAAGTCACAAGTTTGGTGACGCAACAGCGACCTCCCCAGCGATCTCGCTATGTTCGACACTTAGCAGCGACCAGGCCCCTGCTGTGACATCGCAGGTCGTGCCAGAGTCGCCTGGACCATTTTCTGATCGTTGGGGTCCCGCTGGGCAGCATGCATCGGTGTGTTTGACAGGGACAACGACCTAAATACTACAGGTCTGAGAAACAGGGTCCTAACAACCTCCGCATCATTCCGGATCGTTGTTACGTCGCTGATGAGATCTGTTTGATATCTCACCAGCGATCCCAACAGTGAAGCACCAGCGATCCCTACCAGGTCGTATCGCTGTCGGGATTGCTGGTGCGTCGCCAAGTGTGATGGTACCCTAAGGGTACCGTTACACGCGGCAATATTGCATGCAATTTCACTGGCAATTTGCTGGTTGCAGTGAAATCATGGACACATTGTTACATTTGTACATGGCAACAAAATAGAACAATGTGTCCATGATTTCAGTGCAACCAGAAAATTGCCAATGAAATTGCAAGGATTATTGCCACGTGTAACGGTACCCTAAGACACAATATATCATGGAGGAATGTAATCAGAACAATCACAAAGGTAAAGATAAACATCAAGTTAACACTAAATAAAGACAAAAGGGTCCATAGTACAAAGAGAAAGGAATCAAGGATGTCCTTGTATCCAGAGAATAATCCTACATTGTTGAACTTTAACTGTGATCTTTCTGTTGCTCCTTTGCTTGCAGTTCACCAGTGTATGCAAACGTGAAGGTCTAATAAGAAGCCGTGGGGGAGACTTCAATGTAGGAACGCCAATAACAAAGGACACAATTTGCAATTCTACAATACATTTTTCCCCCCTTCCTTCCATACATTTTTCTTCCCCTTCCTTCCATACATTTTTCTTCCCCTTCCTTCCATACATTTTTCTTCCCCTTCCTTGCATACATTTTTCTTCCCCTTCCTTGCATACATTTTTCTTCCCCTTCCTTCCATACATTTTTCTCCCTTCCTTCCATACACGTTTAGTTTTTAAGTCGATATTGTCGTACTTGTTTTTGCAGATCGAGTCATAGTCTTGAATGACACCAATGATTTAATCAGACAATGGGAAGGAAAACAATAAAACAAATCCAATTGGGATGAAATAAAAAAAAAAAAAAAACTGAAAAAGTCCTTACCAGTAATTCCTTTTCTTGGAGCCTTCCACGACAGCATTGGAGGATGTCGTCCACGCCCTATTGGGGGACAGGAACACAGAGAGGTTAAAAGCCCCTCCCTTTCCTCAGTACTCCAGCGTTTACCAAGATCACCCTTAGCCATGGATTATCTGATACAAACCGGATCCAAACACCAACAAGGGGGGGAACTGATGCTGTCGTGGAAGGCTCCAAGAAAAGGAATTACCGGTAAGGACTAATTCAGTTTTCTCCCTTCGCCTTCCACGACAGCATTGGAGGAATACCACCGATACTCCTCAGGGTGGGACTATTGCCTGTAGGAGTTTCCCACCAAAGGACAGATCCCGACTGAAGGACAGATCTAACCCTATAGTGGCGAGAAAAACTGTGCAGGGACGACCACGTAGCCGCTCTGCATATCTGCTCCAATGAAGCTCCAGCCCGATCCGCCAAGGATGTAGCAGCAGCCCGAGTTGAATGAGCCTTCAACCCCACCAGAGGAGCAAGGCTCTGAGCGTTTTAGGCCTCACAGATCACCTTCTTGATCCAGGAAGCGATGGTACCCTTGGAAGCCTTCTTCCCTTTGTTTTTCCCAAAATGCTGAACAAACAGGTTCTGATCTAACCTCCAGGAAGCGGTCTCTCAGAGGTAGCGGAGGACAGTCCAACGAACATCCAAGGAGTGAAACACGGCCTCAGGCGCATTAGCAGGAGATTGACAAAACGAAGGCAGAACCACTTCCTGGGACCGATGGAAATCAGACACAACTTTTGGAAGAAAAGATGGATCCAACTGAAGCGTAATGCGATCATCGGACACCATGAGGTACAGAGCCCGGACAGAGAGTGCCTGCAGTTCTCCAACTCTGCGAGCAGAAGTGATGGCCACCAAAAATGCAGCCTTGTGAGAGAGAGACGGAAGGGATGCAGCAGACAAGGGTTCAAAGGGACTGAGAGAAAGCCCCTGGAGAACAATGTTCAAATCCCAGGGAGGGACAGAAGGCTGAATACGGGGACGCAGGCTACAAGAAGTAAAAAAATCGCTTGATACATCGATGGGAAGCAAGATCCTGGTCAAAAACAGCCCCAAGCGCAGACACCTGGACTTTATGAGTGCTCGGTCGAAGCCCCAAATCCAAGCCACGCTGCAAAAAATCCAAGAGTTGGGCCACATTAGGTACAGGTTGATCTTTGTCTCATCTGTCCATAGAATACTTTTCCAGAACTGAGCTGGCTTCTTGAGGTGTTTTTCAGCAAATTTAACTCTGGCCTGTCTATTTTTGGAATTGATGAATGGTTTGCATCTAGATGTGAACCCTTTGTATTTACTGTCATGGAGTCTTCTCTTTACTGTTGACTTAGAGACAGATACACCTACTTCACTGAGAGTGTTCTGGACTTCAGTTGATGTTGTGAACGGGTTCTTCTTCACCAAATAAAGTATGCGGCGATCATCCACCACTGTTGTCATCCGTGGACGCCCAGGCCTTTTAGAGTTCGCAAGCTCACCAATCAATTCCTTTTTTTCTCAGAATGTACCCAACTGTTGATTTTGCTACTCCAAGCATGTCTGCTATCTCTCTGATGGATTTTTTCTTTTTTTTCAGCCTCAGGATGTTCTGCTTCACCTCAATTGAGAGTTCCTTTGACCCCATGTTGTCTGGTCACAGCAACAGCTTCCAAATGCAAAACCACACACCTGGAATCCACCCCTGACCTTTTAACTACTTCATTGATTACAGGTTAACGAGGGAGACGCCTTCAGAGTTAATTGCAGCCCTTAGAGTCCATTGTCCAATTACTTTTGGTCCTTGAAAAAGAGGAGGCTATGCATTACAGAGCTATGATTCCTAAACCCTTTCTCCGATTTGGATGTGGAAACTCTCATATTGCAGCTGGGGGTGTGCACTTTCAGCCCATATTAAATATATAATTGAATTTCTGAACATGTTTTTGTAAACAGCTAAAATAACAAAACTTGTGTCACTGTCCAAATATTTCTGGCCCTTACTGTAAGACCCCTGAAAGAGGATGCCACACAGCTTGAGTTTAGACGTGACATCCCCATTACACATTTTAAGCCACACTTCCCTGTGAGCTGTGTTAGCCAACACTGCGCACCTGGCGCCAATGCGGATCGACTCAGCAGAGACATCGGACAGGAAGCCCGTAACACGTCTTAGAAGTGGAAAGGAGTCCAAAAGCTCCTCCCTGGGAGTACCCTGCAGGATGAATTCTTCCAGCTGGGTGATCCACTGAAAGAGAGACCTGGCCACACATGTAGAGGAAATGTTCGCCTTCAAAGACATAGCAGCCACCTCCCAGGATTTTTTGAGGACACTCTCCATCTTACGATCGAGGGGGTCCTTTAACTGGGAGGAATCTTCAAAAGATAACGCAGTCTTTTTTGCTACCCTGGCCACCTGGATGTCTACCTCTGGGACCTCCCAGACAAAGTCATCACCCTCCAAAGGAAACCTCCATTTCAACTCGGATCGGGTGATCAGCCTATTTTCTGGAGACTCCCATTCCCGGCGGATGAGATCCCGGATGACCTCATGGACAGGGAAGCCCAACTGCCACTTAGCCTTCAGGCCTCTGAACATTTCGTCCTGCACAGAAGGGGATTCCACCACTTCTACTCCCATGGTACTACAGACAGCGTCCAGCAATTCACCCATGGACTCCATGGAAAAATAGCAGTGTCCAGATTCTCGTGCCTGCACAGAGGCAACAGAGGCAATATCCTCGCCGTCCTCTGACGCTGAGCTCTGGGCAGCCTCCATGAGATCCACAGAGTCACAATCCTGGAGCTTCCTTTTTCGGAGGGGAAAGCATGGATGCTGCAGCAAAAACTGGCAGTGCCGAGATAGAAGCCTGCATGTCTAACCATGGATTGGAGCTCCTCAAGCAGGGATGGGGATTCTTCCTTGACAACACTGTCATTACATGGCTGACATAACTTCTTTTTGTAGGAAGAGGGAAATTTCGTGCCGCAGATGCCACATTTCCTGGACAGGTTTTTGCTCCCTTTCACAGGCGGGCCCTTGTCTCCCTATAGAAAAAAAAGGGAAGAGAAGGGGGTCCCAGTGTGAGTGCAGGGCCCTAAAGAACTCTATCCCTAGTGACCACCCCCGGAAACACTTACATGAGCTGGGGGAACGCTGGGCTCTGCAGAAGCAGAGGTGGAAGACCTATCACCCTCCATGTCTTCAGAGATCAGCTTTACCTGGATGTAGCTTCCGGCAGGTACTTATCCAGAAGTACCGTGCCCCCAACAAGGAACACCTGTTCCCTCCCTCCTCCTGGTCACTGGCCGCGGGCAGTAGCGCGTGATAGGCCTGCTGGGTTCCCTGGAGTCACGCTCAGCTCGCCGCAGACCGAACAGGAGCCGCCAACCGGAAGTGCCCTCCCAAAACCCGAAGTGCCACCGCAACACCTCCGGTGCGCGCCCCAGGGACTGCAGCTGGAGGAGGGAGATACCGGAGAGCTGAACAGGCCTCCGGCGCTTCAATACATGGCCTGCTTTGTCCCGGAGGACTCAGGAAGGCCGGATGGTCCCACCACGTGAGCTACGAGAAGGAGGAGGCGGCCGCCCCGACGTCCATCCCTGGCCCGGCTGTAAGTACACCCCAATGCTGTCTCTGCCGGCCCAACAGCACTGGAACCTCTCCATGCCCCAAGGGGGACAGGAAGACACTGGAGTACTGAGGAAAGGGAGGGGCTTTTAACCTCTCTGTGTTCCTGTCCCCCAATAGGGCGTGGACGACATCCTCCAATGCGGTCATGGAAGGCGAAGGGAGAAAATTAGAATTCAATTTTTGGTGATTCAGGTTTCCAACATTCATTTTGTGGTAAATGTCTACAGAGATAAAATAAAAACTGTGCAAGTTTGGCAAGTTGTGAAAAAAAATACAGAAGTTTTAAAAAAAAAATAATGCAGTTTTATTTCCCCCTTTTTCTAAAACTCATTTTTTTTTATTTGTCCCTGAATTGGGCAGAGTGAAGGCTTTTTTTGTGTTGTAAGCTGAGGTACAAACATTTTGATCGTATTTCTTAATTGAGGATTGATAACAATAAAAACTATTTTGCTGTTTGTATTTTTTTCCTACTTACAGCTTCTACCAAATGGAGTAGTTATATTTTGAAAGCTTGGACTTCACTGACGCGGGAATACCAAACAGGGTTGGTTTTTTTTATTTATTTATTTTTTAATGGGAAATGGTGATTAAAAATTTTTTTAAAAAGTTTTTATATTTTTGAAAAGTTTTCATTTTTTTAGTCCCCTTTAGGGAATTATGCATGTGATCATTTGATCACTTTTACTATAGACTGCAATAAAACATTACTGCAGTACATGTTGAAATTCAAGGTCCCCATGAAGCCAGTGGCTGAAAATTACAGGAGAACCATGATGGCCGACAGTAAAACAGACACCATCAGATGACACGTGCTCATGGTGACCTGGCCAGGCAGCGATGATCAATAATATGTTAATCTTCCATTGCAATATTAGGTAAATATATTATATACAAGTCAGGAAAGTATTATCTTGTTATTGAAGGGACTGTCAGCATATATCTTCCTTGTAGCCCAGGGGCAGGGAATCATTTTTCTGCCAAGGACCATTTGGAAATTTCTACCATCCTTCGGAGGCCGTACAAAATTATCACCTTGAAAATTGCCCGCTATATTTAGTTAAACAATCAACTCACCCTTACTGTGATGGCTGGAGCTGCTTCTCTTTGGTGTGGCAGTGATGTTAGGCCCCTTTCACATCAGCGGGAATCGCTGATCACGGCAGTTGCAGTGGGTAAGATTAACATAAATTAACATAAAACTCAGCGGGAACCGCCGACGAAATCGGTCAAAACCAGCCCACAAAACGTCAGATGTGCACATACCCTAAGGCCGGCTTCATACCGCGGTGTGATTAGGTCCGGAGCTGTCCGGTCTAAACTGGACAGCCCCGAACCCGATTTCCAAATAGAACCGGAAAGCAAATATGCCCTCAATTGCAGCCGCAGCTGCTGAAATTTCAAAATCCCCGCTAGCCGCGGTCCTGAAATCTGTGCAGGGGACAGCTGATGGTGCTGAAGTTTAGCAGCGCTTGCTGCTAAACTCCAGCACCCGGCGTCCGGCTCCCGGATCCGATTGTATATCGGATCCGGCACCATAGACCCCCATGTTAGGGGGCGCCGGTTCACGCCGGATCCGATTTTGTCCGATTTATCCCCCGGACATAAAACCGCTGCAAACAACGTTTTTGTGTCCGGGAGAAAAATGTGAATTGTCCCGGATCCTCCCGAACAGATGGAAACTGGATGGCAAATAGCTGCCATCTGGCCAATAGGGCTGCATTACTGCAAAATCAGGCAGCCCCGGACCTGATCTTGCCGTAGGCATCTCAGCACAGGAAATGTGGTATGATCAGACCATGTCCCTGTATGGTCAGACACAGCCATTACATAGTACAGCGAGTAGGATGGTCGGGCACAATCGCACTGTGTCGCATGATCTAACCCACAGAGCGTGCGACTCCCGTCTCTGGTGGTGCGCGTGTGCGAGTTCAGGAAAAAGTCTTATACTGTATCAATAGAAAGAACACGGCAACTCACCACGGAAGGCTCTTCAAGATTTTATTCCATGCGATTCGTCACGGACAAGCAGGGAAGGGAGGGAGTGCTGAGAATCGGTGACGGTTCCCCGTTTCGCAGCGAGACTCGCTGCTTCTACTGACCACACTAGTCTGGCGTCTGACGTCACATCCGAGGTAATAAAGACCTGGAGGGGACCGCCCACGCTAGTCCACGGTGTAAATACACAGTGCTCAATATGTGAAAAACAACTTAAAAACAAAATTACATGTTACATGACAACCAATGTACACTTTAGAACTGTAAAAGACATTACTATAAATTTAAAACTTTAATGAAAGATTCCTTTCTAACGGTATTAGATGGATCAGGAATCGGCCTAGAAAAAAGGAGGATCAAGACAACTAAACAAGAATAGCTAGTATTGTGTCAATTCTATATATATATAGCATTGTATTAAAGTTTGGAAAACATAAAATATGTATTTCCATACCTTGGAAAATAAGCAAGAACAAACGAGACATATGGGATAAAGAACCTGACCTAATAGGGTCTCAATATGAAACACCATATCGCATTGAGATGTATTAAACTACAATTCTATATTAGGGGTCCATAAAGGACCAACATAGCAATATCTCCATAAACTCGGCTTGCTACAGTATTCCTATCTCCAGAAAGAGCATAATCAAACCAAATATATGACTAAACATTACAGAAAGGGGGAGAAATCATTCCTTTCATTAAGTCCCAAAGCATCGCAAGCTCCAGTGTTGTTGATCCATCTGCTTTCCACCTGTAATAATTTTTTATGTAGATCTCCTCCCGAAGGTGAGACTACTACTTGTTCTATGCCAGCAAAGCGTAGAACATCTGCATTACCATTATGGCATTCGCGTATGTGTTGGATGAGCCTGGGGCAACCTACCCCAGTTTTAATCGAATTGTAGTGTTCTCTAAAGCGGATGTACAACTCTCTAATGGTCTTACCTATGTAAAACCTATTACATGTGCACCAAACCACATAAACGATCCATTTTTAAACTTAGATCCTTATCCTTAGTTACAATGGGCCAACACTTGAAAGCAAAAGTGAATCTCTTATCATGGTCTTTTTGTTGCTTCGTTTTTTCCTTATTGATACTCACTAAACGCGAGTGTTCCACGCTTGCTCTCAAACGCGCCTCCTGTATAATCTTTTGAGAGGATACCCAAAAGATATACAGGAGGCGCTTTGAGAGCAAGCGTGAACACTCGCGTTTATGAGTATCAATAGGAAAAAACAACAAAAAAAGACCATGATAAGAGATTCACTTTTGCTTTCAAGTACGGCCCCATGTATAACGCTATTGCGGGTGCAATCAGAAGGTGTTGGCCCATTGTAACTAAGGATAAGGATCTAAGTTTAAAAAATATAGGCCCCCCTTTGATAACGTACCGTAGAAGTAACAACTTATCAGACCTCCTGGTAAAAAATTGAACTGACCCTAAGAAAAATGTAACTTGGTTGGACAAAGCTCGCCCGAAAGGCAATTATCGCTGTAGGAACTGCAATTTTTGCAGGTTCCACAGTACTGATAACCCCATTAAAATCGGAGGAATAGAACATGTAGTGAGGTCTTATATTAGTTGTAAAACCAAATGGATCGTTTATGTGGTTTGGTGCACATGTAATAGGTTTTACATAGGTAAGACCATTAGAGAGTTGTACATCCGCTTTAGAGAACACTACAATTCGATTAAAACTGGGGTAGGTTGCCCCAGGCTCATCCAACACATACGCGAATGCCATAATGGTAATGCAGATGTTCTACGCTTTGCTGGCATAGAAAAGTAGTAGTCTCACCTTGGGAGGAGATCTACATAAAAAATTATTACAGGTGGAAAGCAGATGGATCAACAACACTGGAGCTTGCGATGCTTTGGGACTTAATGAAAGGAATGATTTCTCCCCCTTTCTGTAATGTTTAGTCATATATTTGGTTTGATTATGCTCTTTCTGGAGATAGGAATACTGTAGCAAGCCGAGTTTATGGAGATATTGCTATGTTGGTCCTTTATGGACCCCTAATATAGAATTGTAGTTTAATACATCTCAATGCGATATGGTGTTTCATATTGAGACCCTATTAGGTCAGGTTCTTTATCCCATATGTCTCGTTTGTTCTTGCTTATTTTCCAAGGTATGGAAATACATATTTTATGTTTTCCAAACTTTAATACAATGCTATATATATATATAGAATTGACACAATACTAGCTATTCTTGTTTAGTTGTCTTGATCCTCCTTTTTTCTAGGCCGATTCCTGATCCATCTAATACCGTTAGAAAGGAATCTTTCATTAAAGTTTTAAATTTATAGTAATGTCTTTTACAGTTCTAAAGTGTACAATGGTTGTCATGTAACATGTAATTTTGTTTTTAAGTTGTTTTTCACATATTGAGCACTGTGTATTTACACCGTGGACTAGCGTGGGCGGTCCCCTCCAGGTCTTTATTACCTCGGATGTGACGTCAGACGCCAGACTAGTGTGTCCGTAGAAGCAGCGAGTCTCGCTGCGAAACGGAAACGTCACGATTCTCAGCACTCCCTCCCTTCCCTGCTTGTCCGTGATGAACGCATGAATAAAATCTTAAGAGCCCTTCCGTGGTGAGTTGCCGTGTTCTTCATTGATACATTACATAGTACAAGTAGGACACATATATAGATTATCTCAGCACAGGAGATTGTGGTATGATCAGACCATGTCCCTTATGGTCAGACACAGCCATTACACAGTACAAGTAGGGACACATATATAGATTATCTCAGCACAGGAGATGTGGTATGATCAGACCATGTCCCTGTATGGTCAGACACAGCCATTACACAGTACAAGCAGGGACACATATAAGATTATCTCAGGATAGGAAATGTGGTATGATCAGACCATGTCCCTGTATGGTGATACACAGCCATTACACAGTATATAGCAGGGACACATATATATGATTATCTCAGCATAGTAGATGTGGTATGATCAGACCATGTCCCTGTATGGTCAGACACATCCATTACACAGTACATAGCAGGGACACATATATAAGATTATCTCAGCACAGGAACATTTCTTTTTAATCACATCCAAATGTGGAAATTATTATTATTCTAAGATCTATTGATTATATACATTTTTACATATTGGGAATCCCTCATATGGGTGGTTTGGACACAAGTATAAAGGCAGGTTTCACACATCTACATTCTGGGGACCAGGTATAGACTGCGATTTGTGACCATACCAGGGTCACCTGAACGAATACTCTAATGGGGATGTCACACGCCTCAATATCGCGTGCAATATCGCTGCTGCACATGACGTTGCAGCGATACTGACATGTGTGACAGGGCGCATCAACCTGCGATAAATCGCTGCTTGATGGTCGCCAGGTTTTAGAACCTGCTCTAAAACCTGGCGATGGTCACCCGGTGGACACGCAGCATCGCTGCGTGTGACACCGGGAGACTAGCGATAAGCCAGCTCCCAGCGCCTCTCAGCAAGCGCTGGGAGCTGGTATCCATGGTAAACTGCGGGTATCTAGGCAGCGCCCGCTGCCTAGATACCCGATGTATACCTTGGTTACCAGCCTTCTCTACTCACCAGCTGGTTTCCAAGGTACACAGCGGGTGGAGCGCACGCTGCCTAGATACCCGCAGTTTACCTTGCGAGACCAGCTGCTCCAGTTTCCGCAGCCTGGCAGCGGGAGCAAGACATTGTGGAAACGATATTTAAATTATTTCCACGATGTCGCTGGTCCACTGATTGCAAGCGAGTCTGCCTGTGTGACAACTCACCAGGGATCAGCCTTCAATGTTGCCAGCAATGAGATCGCTGACGACATTGACGTGTGTGGCGGCCCCATAATATATCTTTACACTAATAGCCTTATATATAGTTGTGTAGCTGTTAGTTTAGGTCAGGTGAACGTCTGCTGGTCCAAAATTCACAGTCCATGCACAGACCCAGTGTAAAATTGGCAGAAAAGGAAGAGGTTCCTCAGAGTGAAAAATGTTTCCAAAAAGCATCTCTGACATTGGAGGACCCGCCATAGGTGCATTAACTAAACAGTGCAATGACCCCAACGGGCATTAAAATGCTTCATTTCTCCTAGCTAAATGTGGACGCTGCAACTGATCAGCGACTGTTTGGCTGCAGTGTCCACATGACTCCACCGCTGGATGATCCCAGCAGACCTTCTTGGGCCCACTAATAACAAGGCTGTCCAATAACACAGAAGTCCATTAAAATCATATTCCTCACAAATTACAACTAAATGCTTAAAGGGAACCAGTCATGATTATAATGCTACAAATATGAAAAAACTGACCAACACATTCAAGAAATAGGCAGGTGTGAACAGGTGCATGCTAAAGGAACGTGTCCATACAATGAAAGTGACTACAACTGCACACCGACATGCTATAATAAGTAACCATTGAATATAAGAAATTTGGAAGTGCCTTACTGCTATAGAAACTAGGTAAAAAATAAGGTACTTGGTACATTTGGCCAATTTGTGATAAGCCCAACAGCCAGAGACAATGCATACCCCGTTGTTGGGACCCTATCCTTGCCAATACCAGGGCTAAGAGCCTACAAGGACAGGGTCCCAGCAGCTTAGTATTGCATGTCAGTGTGCAGCTGTATTCGCTATAATTGTGTGGAACAGTTCCTTCAGTATCCACCTGTTCACACCTGTCTATTTCTTGGATGTGCAGGTCAGTTTTTTTATATCTGTAGTATACTGCATTCTGACGGCGCACTCAACCGAGGAGTCAAAGGCGTTATCATTACAGATGGATCCTACTGGTTCCGTACATTGTAGGCTCTTAGCCCAAGCCAAAAGGGTCTCAAAAACCAGTTATGCCTTGTAGCTGTCTGTTGGGCTTATCACGAATTGGCCAAATTGTGTACCAAGTATCTCATTTTTAACCTAGTTTCTATGACAGTAATGCAGTTCAAGATTTCTTATATTCAATGTTTACTTAGTATAGCATGTTTATAATGTCATGTGATCTGCAGGCCGGATGTTATAGAGCAGGAGCTGATCACATTAATGAGAAAAGTTTCTGTAACACTTGCATTATATTCATTGAAATACCTGGTGTTTGTGTACAGGAGTCCAGTGGGCGGGGCTACTAGTGATTGACAGTCTTTTCTGCATGACTGTGCACAGGGACAGCTGGCAATCACTAATGATAATCACTCAATAAATAAAATACAAGTTACACTGTATCTTTCCCCAAAATCCTATACATCATTATGCTCAGCACTGTCTTCTCTATACAGTGCTGGACTGTGTGTATAACCAGACAGGATCCCTTTTAAGAGGACCTGTCACCCCCCCACATGGACTAGAATCTAAGTCCAGCACTGAATGCAGCATATCTGCTGCATTTAGGCAAGTGGCCCCCCATGGCTCTGTGGGGCTGCTACCCCTATATATACTATTATAAAAACTTACAGTAAAAATCCATGGAGGCGGGCCCTTGTGCCTGAGGCAGCTCGTCCACGGTGCATTTCACGCCCCCTGCGCCGCCCATGTCCTCGCAGCCTCGCTCATGCCATTCATGAAATCCTCGCTCTGTGCGTCCTTGTGTTGTTGACGCAAGCGCAGAGCAAGGTTAAGGTGCACGCCCCGCCTCCCACTATGACGTCCTCTCATTTCCCCGCCCTTCTCCGTGTTGTGGTATGGAGCAGGGCAGAGAAATGAGAGGACGTCATAGCGGGAGATGGGGCGTGCACCGAGACCTCAACCTCGCTCTGCACGAACAAGGCGGCGAGGACATGGGTTGCACAGAGGCGCAGGGGGCGTGAAATGCCCCCGGGGACGAGCTGCCTCAAGAACAAGGGCCCGCCTCCATGGAAAATTACTGTAAGTTTTTATAAGCCTATTTATCAGGGTAGGAGCCCCACAGAACCATGAAGGAATCCTTGCCTGAATGCAGCAGACATGCTGCATTCAGTGCTGGACTTAGATTCAAATCCATTGTGGGGGGGGGGGGTGACAGGTCCTCTTTAAGAAGCAATGTGAACCCTCATCTTTTTGCAGACTATTTGCAAACATCATGACAATAAATAAGGCCTCGGCCCCACTAGAGTGATACCTGCCTAGTCTCGCATCGACATCACCCCAGCATGACTGCCCACTCTCCAGACAGGAGTATGCATATACAAGTACTTCTATGAAGTTGCTCGCTCCTGCCAGGTGATGCCGATGTGAGACTCCGTGAGTATCACACTAGTGGAACTGGGGGCTAAACGAGACATTTTTCCTTGATACACTTGCATGTGGTCATTAACAGAAAATACACCAACAGGGGTCCTGAATCTCATGAACACACTGTTTCTTAAAACACCGTTACATGGCACGACATTGTAACTATGTCCGCAACGATCTTGTTGGCACGCGATCATTGCAGACATCATTTTGACATCGTTGGTGAGATGTCACACGTCTCGATATCATGGACAACTCACCAACGATGTTGTGAGCAGTTACCGTTCGCAAACCCCGCAAACGATCCCTGCTCATTGCTGTGAATGGGCGAAGTAGGTCCACGACATAGTTATCGCGGTGTCACACAGAACGATGCAGCAGGTTGCTGGAGTTGAGATCGTCAGGTTTTCCAACATGTTGGTAAACCTGTCAACTCCGATCCAACGATTTATCGCAGCAACTTGCCAGAGTCACACGCAACGAGGTCGCAACAATGTCACTGGTACGCCTCCAAACCCGTGACGTATCAGCAATGTCGTTGACGATGTCGTGCCGTGTAACGGGCATTTACAAAGACCTCATACACATGGAGATATCATGGCTCCGTCCAACCTCTATACAGAGCTATGACGGGGACTTCCCATCCCTCCAGGTCCCTATAATACCAGATACACATTCATGTTAACCTCATGTTGATCACAGTAATATCCAGTTCTCACAGCTTTGATGCCCTATTTTGTGCATCAATTTTAATTCAGTTGACTGATTTGCACTATTCTTTTTTAAACTTGCATTAGCTGTCAATCCAAAGTTTCATAATATTCTCTCTCCAGCTCCTGTGCAGAACAGTGCATCTCCATGGTAACAAACTGTGTAGATCTACGCATCTCCATGGTAACAGAAACTGTGCAGATCTATGCATCTCCATGGTAACAGACAAACTGTGCAGATCTATGCATCTCCATGGTAACAGACACTGTGCCGATCTATGCATCTCCATGGTTACAGAAACTGTGCCCATCTATGCATCTCCATGGTAACAGAAACTGTGCCCATCTATGCATCTCCATGGTAACAGAAACTGTGCAGAGTTATGCATCTCCATGGTAACAGAAACTGTGCCCATCTATGTATCTCCATGGTAACAGACAAACTGTGTAGTCTGATCCCACAGTTGTATTTCCCACCATCTGCCCTCTACCTCTGTCAAAACCAAACTCTTGATATGAAGGATAAATGGTAGAAAGCATAAGACTGCAGAAATATACCACACCACCCTGAGACACGTGGTCTGCAGAAGAGCTGTATACACAGAATAGGAGTTATTTCGGATTTTTAAAGGGGGTTGACCAGCCTTGAAGTAGAAGTTTGCAGTTTCTCTATGTGACTTTAGAATTGTGAATCCTTACAGTGCGCAGTGTGCACACTGTCAGTAGTCTTCTGTGGCGGAGTGAGCAATCATGTGACCTATAGTATGTGATTTGCATATTGCGGCTACATTCTGACTAACTGAATCAATACAAGTAAATTGAGCGAGGTCTCGTGCGTTTAGTCGGCATATGACCCATGTATGCAAATCAGATTATACTGTCACACGTGCATGCTACAAGCTGTGAGGATTCACAAGTCTGCAGTCACATAGCCTAACCGCAGACTTTTAACCACAGATTGGGCGATTCCTTAGATGTATTGGGACCATTAAAAAAAAAAACCTCTGTTTGATATCAAGTAAAAGGCGGTGTATAACCTACTGGAAGTATTTGACCATGAATGAATATGTCTCTCTCTGGAAAAGCCTTGTGGGCTGTCTCACACCCAAACAGTCAATAGTTGGCGCACAGAATGGCACCCATATTGCAGGCTGTGCTCCCCTGCTTTAACCCCTCTGTGATATACTATTACGTCAAGAGACGAGTCCACTCCATACAACCGTCACGTGTCTCTAACAGCTAAGATCAAAGCCAGCTCCGATCGCTGCTGATTAACCACTTCAATATCCATTCGAGTTCCTGACACCTGCATTTAAGTGGCAAAATCCTGTTTGGGCGCCCCTTGGGTTTGGCAAGGAATGTGGTAGCAAAGCAACACTGGTTCATTATGTCAGAAGTGGACAGGCCAAGACCCTGCGCACAGCCGTTAGGTAACCCTGCGTGAGCATAAATAGATGTGTATTGTTATACTACAAGCAAAGGATCACCGTTTTGGGTACACGTGGGGGGTGGGGGACACTGACAAAAAAGAAAGAAAGAGGAAAAAAAAAAAAAAAAAAAAAAAAAGAGAGGGTGGTGATGAAACGCTGGAGACAGACTCTGTCATACTGGAGGCGGCCTCCTACGACAGTGGTGTTGTGTGTGAGGGTAGTGATGACACGATGGAGGTGAGTTCTGTGGTACTGGGGCGGGCTCGTGCAGCTGAGGCATAGTTGTGTGTGAGGGTAGTGATGACACGATGGAGTCGAGCTCTATGGTACTGGTGGTGGCGGGCTCGTAAGGCAGAGGCTTAGTTGTGTGTGAGGGTAGTGATGACACGATGGAGGTGAGCTCTATGGTACTGGGGTGGCGGCTCGTAAGGCAGAGGCTTAGTTGTGTGTGAGGGTAGTGATGACACGATGGAGGCGAGTTCTGTGGTACAGGTGGCGGGTCGTGCGGCAGAGGCATTGTTGTGTGTGAGGGTAGTGATGACACGATGGAGGTGAGTTCTGTGGTACTGGGGGGGGTCGTGAGGCAGAGGCTTAGTTGTGTGTGAGGGTAGTGATGACACGATGGAGGTGAGCTCTGTGGTACTGGGGGCGGCTCTTGTAGCAGAGGCTTAGTTGTGTGTGAGGGTAGTGATGACACGATGGAGGCGAGTTCTGTGGTACAGGTGGCGGGGTCGTGCGGCAGAGGCGTTGTTGTGTGTGAGGTAGTGATGACACGATGGAGATGAGCTCTGTGGTACTGGGGGCAGGCTCGTGAGGCAGAGGCTTAGTTGTGTGTGAGATTAGTGATAACACAATGGAGGCGAGCTCTGTGGTACTGGGGCAGGCTCGTGAGGCAGAGGCTTAGTTGTGTGTGAGATTAGTGATAACACGATGGAGGTGAGTTCTGTGGTACTGGGGGCGGGCTCGTGAGGCAGAGGCTTAGTTGTGTGTGAGATTAGTGATAACACGATGGAGGTGAGTTCTGTGGTACTGGGGGCGCGCTTGTGCACGGAGGCTTAGTTGTGTGTGAGGGTAGTTATGACACGATGGAGGCGAGCTCTGTGGTATAGGGGCGGGCTCGTGCAGCAGAGGCTTAGTTGTGTGTGAGGGTAGTGATGACACGATAGAAATGAGTTCTGTGGTACTGGAGGGGCCTCGTGAGGCAGAGGCTTAGTTGTGTGTGAGGGTAGTGATGACACGATGGAGGCGAGCTCTGTGGTACTGGGGGTGGGCTAGTGTGGCACAGGCTTAGCTGTGTGTGAGGGTAGTGATAACACGATGGAGGCGAGCTCTGTGGTACTGGGGGCGGGCTAGTGTGGCACAGGCTTAGTTGTGTGTGAGGGTAGTGATGACACGATGGAGGCGAGCTCTGTGGTACTGGGGGCAGGCTCATGCAGCAGAGGCTTAGTTGTGTGTGAGGGTAGTGATGACACGATGGAGGCGAGCTCTGTGGTACTGGGGGCGGGCTCATGCAGCAGAGGCTTAGTTGTGTGTGAGGGTAGTGATGACACGATGGAGGCTGAGTTCTGTGGTACAGGGGCGGGCTCTGCAGCAGAGGCATTGTTGTGTGTGAGGGTAGTGATGACACGATGGAGGGAGTTCTGTGGTACAGGGGCGCGGCTCAGGGCGCAGAGGCTTAGTGTGTGTGAGGGTAGTGATGACACGATGGAGGTGAGCTCTGTGGTACTGGGGGCGGGCTCGTGCAGCAGAGGCTTATTGTGTGTGAGGGTAGTGATGACACGATGGAGGGAGCTCTGTGGTACTGGGGCGGCTCGTGAGGCAGAGGCTTAGTTGTGTGTGAGGGTAGTGATGACACGATGGAGGCGAGTTCTGTGGTACTGGGGCGGGCTCGTGAGGCAGAGGCTTAGTTTTGTGTGAGGGTAGTGATGACACATGGAGGCGAGCTCTGTGGTACACGGGGGGGGCTCGTGAGCAGAAGCTTAGTTGTGGTGAGGGTAGTGATGACACGATGGAGGTCGAGTCTGTGGTACTGGGGGGGGGCTCGTACAGCAGAGGCTTAGTTGTGTGTGAGGGTAGTGATGACACGATGGAGGAGAGCTCTGTGGTACTGGGGGGGGCTCATACAGCAGAGGCTTAGTTGTGTGTGAGGGTAGTGATGACACGATGGAGGCGAGTTCTGTGGTACAGGTGGCGGGGTCGTGCGCAGAGGCATTGTTGTGTGTGAGGGTAGTGATGACACGATGGAGGAGAGCCCTGTGGTGCTGGGTTGAGCTTGTGCGGCAGTGGAGTCCTTGTTGACATCATGATGGGAGCTGGCTCTGTGGAACTGGGGGTGGGCTCATGCGGCGATTGCATCATTAATTTTGAGGCCGATGACAATGGGGGCGGGCTCGTGACTGATGCTACCGCCATGTTTGTCCATCCTGTCATGCGCAGTAGCAGACCAGGTGTTTAAACATGTTGGCCGCTTGCACATTTAGAAGGGATCTGATGTTTCGATGGTGGCGGGCTCTGATGCGATAGCACAACACTGGCAGCGGTAGAAGAGGACCCAGAAGACAGCAGCAGCATGTGGCACTGCTGGCAGTACTGCACACTGTGCCCCATATTGACATAACCATCACTTAGGTGTGCCAATATGGCAGCTGCACATTTTTTCCCCATTTCAGCTGGACAATCAAGTTATATTTTATTGGGGGATCTGGACACCAAGGCAAATATGTAAGATATGTTCAGTAGCAGCTCTGGGCAGTATCTGACTGAGAGTGTTAAGAGGTTCTGCACCAGCTCTGGCCTGTATACAGTTGGGCAGCAGCTCTAGCAAGTATATCACTATACATTATGTGAGTCTCTGCAGCAGCTCCAGCCTGCATATGACACCGCCAAGACCACCACACTGCCTGGACCTCCATTCCATCAGGGCCAGTACCACCACACCACCAGGACAAGGAACACCACACTGCCAGGATCCTCACACCACCAGGACAAGACCACCATACTGCAAGGACAAGGACCATCACACCACACCACCAGGACAAGGAACACCACACTGCCAGGATCCTCACACCACCAGGACAAGACCACCACACTGCAAGGACAAGACCATCACACCACACACACCAGGACAAGGAACATCACACTGCCAGGATCCTCACACCTCCAGGACAAGACCACACACCACCAGGACAGACCACCATACTGTCAGGACCATCACACCACCAGGACAAGGAACACCACACTGCCAGGATCCTCACACCTCCAGGACAAGGAACACCACACTGCCAGGATCCTCACACCTCCAGGACAAGGAACACCACACTGCCAGGATCCTCACACCTCCAGGACAAGACCACCACACCACCTGGACCCTCACACCACCAGGACAAGACCACCATACTGTCAGGATCCTCACACCTCCAGGACAAGGAACACCACACCACCTGGACCCTCACACCACCAGGACAAGACCACCATACTGTCAGGATCATCACACCGTCAGGACAAGGAACACCACACAGCTAGGACCATTACAACACCAGGACAACACCACCACATTGCCAGATCAAGGACCACCACACTGTCAGGACCTCACACCACCAGGACAAGGAACATCACACCGCCAAGACCAAGCACCACCACACCACCAGAACAAGGAACAGCACACTGTCAGGACAAGCCCACCACACTGAGGCCACTCACCGCTCATTGTCCCCGGCTGGCGGCACTATGAGGTAAATAAACACCAGTGACAGGAGAGCGGCTCCGCCCCGAGAGGAAGAAGCCTGAACTGCTGTAGGAGCCGAAGGACCTGACGTGACGTGACGGCCACGTGACCTGAGTGGGTGGGAGGAGCTACAGATAACAGGAAGTTAGTGGTTTCCTGGGAGATGAAGACGCCAAAATGTCAGCGAGGAAGGAGGAGAAGAGGCAGAGCTGGTGATCAGTACCGGGGGCTAAGGAAGCGGGGTGTGATAGAGGAGGATATGGGGTGTGATAGAGGAGGACATGGGGCGTGATTGATCGAGGAGAGACATGGAGTGTGATAGAGGAGGATATGGGGCGTGATAGAGGAGGACATGGGGTGTAATAGAGGAGAGACATGGAGTGTGATCGAGGAGAGACATGGAGTGTGATAGAGGAGGATATGGGCGTGATAGAGGAGGACATGGGGTGTGATAGAGGAGAGACATGGAGTGTGATAGAGGAGGATATGGGGTGTGATAGAGGAGGATATGGGGTGTGATCGAGGAGGACATGGGGTGTGATAGAGGAGAGACATGGAGTGTGATAGAGGAGGATATGGGGCGTGATAGAGGAGGACATGGGGTGTGATAGAGGAGAGACATGGAGTGTGATAGAGGAGGACATGGGTGTGATAGAGGAGGATATGGGGCGTGATAGAGGAGAGACATGGAGTGTGATAGAGGAGGACATGGGGTGTGATAGAGGAGGATATGGGGTGTGATCGAGGAGGACATGGGTGTGATAGAGGAGAGACATGGAGTGTGATAGAGGAGGACATGGGGTGTGATAGAGGAGGATATGGGGTGTGATCGAGGAGGACATGGGGTGTGATAGAGGAGAGACATGGAGTGTGATAGAGGAGGATATGGGGCGTGATAGAGGAGGACATGGGGTGTGATAGAGGAGAGACATGGAGTGTGATAGAGGAGGACATGGGGTGTGATAGAGGAGGATATGGGGCGTGATAGAGGAGGACATGGGGTGTGATAGAGGAGAGACATGGAGTGTGATAGAGGAGGACATGGGGTGTGATAGAGAGGACATGGGGTGTGATAGAGGAGGACATGGGGTGTGATAGAGAGGACATGGGGTGTGATCGAGGAGGACATGGGGTGTGATAGAGGAGGACATGGGGTGTGATAGAGAGGACATGGGGTGTGATAGAGGAGAGACATGGAGTGTGATAGAAGAGGATATGGGGCGTGATAGAGGAGGACATGGGGTGTGATAGAGGAGAGACATGGGGTGTGATCGAGGAGGACATGGGGTGTGATAGAGGAGGATATGGGGCGTGATAGAGGAGGACATGGGGTGTGATAGAGGAGAGACATGGAGTGTGATAGAGGAGGACATGGGGTGTGATCGAGGAGGATATGGGGTGTGATCGAGGAGGACATGGGGTGTGATAGAGGAGAGACATGGAGTGTGATAGAGGAGGATATGGGGCGTGATAGAGGAGGACATGGGGTGTGATAGAGGAGAGACATGGAGTGTGATAGAGGAGGACATGGGGTGTGATAGAGGAGGATATGGGGCGTGATAGAGGAGGACATGGGGTGTGATAGAGGAGAGACATGGAGTGTGATAGAGGAGGACATGGGGTGTGATAGAGAGGACATGGGGTGTGATCGAGGAGGACATGGGGTGTGATAGAGGAGGACATGGGGTGTGATAGAGGAGGACATGGGGTGTGATAGAGAGGACATGGGTGTGATAGAGGAGAGACATGGAGTGTGATAGAGGAGGATATGGGCGTGATAGAGGAGGACATGGGGTGTGATAGAGGAGAGACATGGGGTGTGATAGAGGAGGACATGGGGTGTGATAGAGGAGGATATGGGCGTGATAGAGGAGGACATGGGGTGTGATAGAGGAGAGACATGGAGTGTGATAGAGGAGGACATGGGGTGTGATAGAGGAGGATATGGGGTGTGATAGAGGAGGACATGGGGTGTGATCGAGGAGGATATGGGGTGTGATCGAGGAGGACATGGGGTGTGATCGAGGAGGACATGGGGTGTAAGAGAGGAGACATGGAGCGTGATAGAAGAGGACATGGGTGTGATCGAGGAGGACATGGGGTGTGATCGAGGAGGACATGGGTGTGATCGAGGAGACATGTATACTGTTATTGTGAGGATAGCAGAGGCAAATCTTTACATTGGTTGATTCAGCTCTGTATGGTCTCCCCTCCCCCATGGGAACATGGTAGCTTTCTATATCTCCAATTTTTTATTGCTCATCATCATCACTCCTCTGTGGAATGTAGAATGATCCATGCCCCCAACACACCTCCTGATCTCTGCTCCTGCATGAAGATGTCAAACTGAAGATTCTGAGTCCCATGAGGGGGGGTGGTCAGAGCTGGGGAGCAGGTATGATTTTATCAATTCAAAATCTAGATCTATAGATCCTAGAACTGCAGTGTAGAGCTCTGCTTCATCATGTAGCAGGGCAGGAACTGTACTAAAAGGTTTTCTCCCAATGGATTTCCCCCTTAAGTAAGTTTGCTGGCAAAATAAATCAAGTGTAGAAGTCAGAGCCTCAGATAGGCTGACAGCTTTATTTCAGAGTCAGACAGGGAGATGATTGTTCATTTAGCTCCTATCTTATAGGAGCTCCGCTCCCTGGTCCTGATCTCCGCACGCTCCGCTCCCCCGGTCTCCGCACGCTCCGCTCCCTCGTCCTGATCTCTGCATGCTCAGCTCCCCCTGTCACTGCACACTCTGCTCCCCCTGTCACCGCACGCTCTGCTCCCCGGTCTCTGCACACTCTGCTGTCCCTGTCTTGGCATGCTCCGCTCCCCCGATCTCCGCAAGCTCCGCCCGCTCCCTGGTCCTGATCTCTGCATGCTCTGCTTCCCCTGTCACCGCATGCTCTACTGCCCCTGTCACCATCGCTCCCCTCCCCCGGTCTCTGCACGCTCCACTCCCCTGTTCTCTGCACACTCCTCTCCCTCAGTCTTCACACACTCCGCTCCACCCGCGTCTCCTCACGCTCAGCTTCCCCGGTCCTGGTCTCCTCACGCTCAGCTTCCCCGGTCCTGGTCTCCTCACGCTCAGCTTCCCCGGTCCTGGTCTCCTCACGCTCAGCTTCCCCGGTCCTGGTTCTCCTCACGCTCAGCTTCCCCGGTCCTGGTCTCCTCACGCTCAGCTTCCCCGGCTCCTGGTCTCCTCACGCTCAGCTTCCCCGGTCCTGGTCTCCTCACGCTCAGCTTCCCCGGTCCTGGTCTCCATACGCTCAGCTCCCCTGGTCCTGGTCTCCACACATTCAGCACCCCCGGTCCTGGTCTCCACACACTCGGCTCCCCTGGTCCTGGTCTCCAACTCTCAGCTACCCTGGTCTTGGTCTCCACACACTCAGCTCCCCCGGTCCTGGTCTCCACACGCTCTGCTGCCCCAATCCTGGTTTCCACACACTCAGCTCCCCTGGTCCTGGTCTCCACAGCTGTGTGCTGGAAAAATAGAGCTTTGCCTCTAACAAGAGCTGTTTTAAGATGGACACTGGAAAAATAGTTTAACCTCATCCTACCCAATACATTATCTATCCCTCCCTCTACTCTGACTTTGTTCTGGGGCTTCAGCTCTGAAAAGAGCTATTTTGGTGGTATTATGGAACTAGTCAGTGGCTTCTTTAAACTGTCCCTTCTCGAGTATCTCTCCCTCCCTACTCTACACTGAATTAGAATGCACTGCAGGTAGCCCTCAAAAGGGCATTTGTGTTATCAAGAGGCCTAAACACTCTCCATAGCAGCTGCTCAATCACTCTATGCTTCTACAATGCCGGCTCCGGATGCAATGGCAGCGGCAGGGCTTAAATAGACCCTATGACGCTGCGCAGCCAGCCAATCACAGTAATTCCGCAACCAAGATGTCTGCGACCTTACTGTTATTGTTAAGAAGCCCAGCATGTTTAGTGGCTGCAAAGGAGGCGCCAAAACTGCAGGGTGGGACATCCGAATATAGCGAGGCGAGTACACAAATGCTCGCAGAATAACGAGTAACCCGAATACCGTACTATCTATTCGAGTAGCGAATGGTAACAGATATACTTGCTCATCACTAATATCCACATGTAAACAGATCCTAAAGTTTCCAAGGACTTAAGGTCAAGTTTTACAAACTTTTATTCTATCTCCGCAAAACAAAACAAAAAAACCCAACTTTTAGATGGTACATAGACTTTTAGACAACTTGATTTCATGTGTTAAATAAAAATCTACAAATCAGATTATTCATAAAAAAGGAAAGCAGCACTCCAAATAGTATCCACACTGCCTTTATTCGCCTTCAGGTACATAGTGCAATGTTTTCAGGCTAAGAGTCTTTGGCTAAGAAGGGAAAGGCAGAGTGATACTATTTGGAGTCCATCTGATGATATCACCACATCTCCATCCTCAGGCTGCACATGCACATAGCGGTAAATAAATTGGTGGAGGAAGGAGCCAACGACTACATCTGCCGCAAGTCAGTGTGTGCGACTGAGACAGTAGACGCAATGACATCACATCATTTTGTTTCTGTATGGAGAGAGAGTCTCAGCACCAAGACTGGAGCAGAGTGCTGGGAGTATGTGGTGTTTTATATATACAGTCCCGCTCATCATTATTGGCACTCATGAAGTTTAAGTGAATAATGTGGAATATGTCCTGAAAAAAAATGAATCAAGTATGACAGCTTTTTTGTATAGAGACTCGTGTTAAATGCAAAAGAGCAAATGATAAACAACAATTTAATACAGAAAAACAAGGGGAAGGAAAAGTTGAAAAACCTAAAGCTGCTGTGACACTGGTATTGGCACCTTTACATTAAATTAGTATGAAAACACATTTTGACTGTCCTGTGGTAAATCACAAATGAGAATCACCTGTGATGAATTGTCAGTGCCCATGTGACATGAATTAGCCAATGAATGATTTCAGTGTTTTAAAAAGCCACATGTTAGGCCCTGTTCTTTTGTCAAAATGCTGAAGACAAAGGAGTTGTCTGAGGACATCAGAACTGCTTTTATTAACAAACACAAGACTTCTATAGGATATAAGTGTGGCGCCCTGCCATCGCGGGTAACCACATATCTCTCTGCTGCACAGCTGGGTTTTCACAGTAGGTAGTACTATGAACAACACCTTCCACCCCGGCCCAGTAGGGGGAGCTCAACCTGCTGCACTCAGGCCACGTGCACACGCTGAGTATTTGATGAGTTTTTTACCCTAGGATTTGTAGACAAAACCAGAAGTGGAGCAATCAGAGGAACAGTCTAATAGAAACACCTGCACCACTTCTGTATTTAATTCTCCACTCCTGGTTTTGGCTACAAATCCTGAGTTAAAAAAAACTCATCAAATACTCAATGTGTGCACGTGGCCTTAGGCAGGATCCCCTATAAATACTGCTGCTGGGGGCGGAGTTAGTCAGAGTGTGGCAGACGCTAGGAGAGCTGTAGAGGGGTTCTTGTGCTGGTGCCACGAGTAGGCCCAGGCCAGAAATGCAGACTAGCCGGTCTCACCAGCCTAAGTGGAACTGAAGGCAGGGAGCCTGGAGGAAGAAACAGAGAAAGGGGAGCAGACAGCTCAGATCGCAAGTTCACCCTAGAAGAGGAGCCGGATATTGGGGATCCGCAACAGTGGAGAAATCCAAGTCCCACTGGAAACCCCTTGGCACCGAGAAAGCTTCAGCTACCCGGTCTCCTGAGAGAGTCACAGAGAGGGAGCCAGAACTAGCAGGGCGCTGCAGTTCAGAGAAAAGGTTGTCCCGGAGACCGCACAGGAGAGGGAGAGAGATACAGAAGAAGAGAGTGGAGGCGAGTCAGCATTTAATAGACTGCGCTTCATCACACACACAAAGAGGAGGAGGCCTTATACCCACTTGCTGTGGGAGCCCATTGTGCAGCCCAGCTATTCGTCAGTGCTCTGGACAATTTGCCTGCAAACCACCAGTAAAAAGGTAAAGAGACTTTGGCTGCATTTGTGCATTCTTTCCTTTCACCCACCGTGTTCCCCTATAGACTGTACCTATAACATTCCCGGCTCTGCTGCATCCTGCCCATCCTCACCACTCTGCCCTGGAGGTCCCAGTCCTGCCTGCGGGACTATCCCATCACAGCCGCAATCCCACCGACCTCCAGAGGACTGTAGCGGCGCTGGTGATCCCTCACCAGACACAGCAAGTGGCGTCACGAAGACAACTTGTAAATAAAATCCCTGTAAATAACCCCTTTTTCACTGACCCCCAGGGCCACAGCCTCGGGCAGCCACCCGTGACATCCCCGAGACCGTTACCGAGCCCTGAGTACTGCCCTGGGCGAGTCATAAGAATATCTCCAAAGACATTGATATTCCAGTTTCAACAGTGCGAAATGTTGGTAAGACCTATGCCAAGCATGGAACCATCAAGAACCTCCCTGGACATGGGACAAAGAGGAAAATTGACAAGAAATGTCTACAAAGGTTGGTGCAAATTGTGGAAAAAATACCATGTCAAGCATCCAAAGACCGGAAAGCCAACCTGGAACAGTCTATGGTCATGGTTTCAACAAGTACCATACGCCACACACTAAACCTAGCAGAGCTTTATGGGCAAAGTCCAAGCTAGAAACCATTGCTGAGAAAAGACATAAAAGAACGAGAGGGTCATGACTCTAAGGTACCTTTACACACGGCTACATTGTAGCTTGTCACAGTAATTATGGTGCGTGAATCATGGATCAAGTCTATCTTGTTGCGGTACAAATGGAATAACTCTCCATGATTTCCTCAACCAGTAGTACTGGTGACAACTACAATTAGCCGTGTGTAAGTACCCTAAGGCCACACACCAGGCGAGCCGCCAGAGATGTCGTCAGCGACAGGCGGGAGGGCGCACGTTTTTGGCGCCCCGCCAGGATCGCCGTCCCCCATTTACATGGGGTGACACCTCTGGCGACGCACTGGTGATCTGACTGGGGTGTCTCAAAACCCCAGCGGCGATGCAGTACAATGGGGGCCTATGGCTCCAATTGCCTGTCATGTCGCCGTCGGCCGTTTACATGGGGCGATGTGTACACATCGCCCCAGATCGGCCGCTTGGTTTTATAGCGCTGCTGTGAAACCAGGCGACCAGTCAAATGCATCACCCTCGCCTAGTTAGATAGGGCGATGCATTGGCGACGTCGGCGGCGATAGGCTACGCCCCAGCGTCGCCTAAAATATTGCCGCCGACGTCGCCTGGTGTGATGGTACCCTAAGAGAATTAAGTATGCAAGTTTTCCATTGTTTTAAGGTTGTGTGTTGCTGATTCAATGTGAATTACCTGACCCCTTCATCCCCTCTGTCAGACTCATGACTCATAGCAATCTTATGTATGCGGCTTGAAATACAGCCAATGAGAGCACAGTCTTTTTCCACCAATCCTCACCAGGAGTTATATGCTAGATGGCTTCAATCTAGGATCTTCGGCAATGGCTACGGGGATCAGAACCTGGATTATACTATTACATGGACTTCAGCATCTAATGCTAGGATTCAACTGAGATATCAGAGACTACGTAAGGAAGAAACCCAAGTTGGGACAAATTGGTCACCTGGCTACAGACTTTGCTGTGCTCGGTTGACTTCCTAAGCCTGTCGCTATACAGCTCTTGGTGGGTGCCCGCGGAAGACGGGGTGCTGCTGGATTGGAGTAAGTGGCCCTGGAAGCCCCGAGGCATGAACATTCTAATCCCTGGTGAGCCAGCGGAAGGGTGAGATTCTATTGCCTGTTACAATTTATGTTTTGCTTGGTTATGTGTTATATGCCTTTAAATGTTGAGGATCCAATAAAGCCTTACTATTATGGCTCTCTCACCCTGTGTTGTCTGAGTAGTGTTCCGCCCACAGTTAACCCCTTCACTACCCACCCTGTTTTGAAAACCTTGCCATTTTTGCAATTCTGACCAGTGTCCCTTTATGAGGTAATAACTCTGGAACACTTCAATGGATCCTAGCGATTCTGAGATAGTTTTTTCATGGCATATGGGCTTCATGTTAGTAAATTTAGGTTGATAATTTTTTTTTATTTGTGCAAAAAATAAAAAATTTGACGAAAATTTAGAAAATTTCGCAATTTAAAAATTTAGAATTTTTATTCTGTTAAACCAGAGAGTTATGTGACACAACATAGTTAATAAATAACATTTCCCACATGTCTATTTTACATCAGCACAATTTTGGAAAAAAAAAAATTTTTGTTAGAAAGTTATAAGGGTTCAAAGTTCAACAGCAATCTCTCATTTTTCCGGCAAAATTTACAAAACCATTTTTTAGTGACCACATCACATTTGAAGTCCCTTTTGAGGGGCCAATGTAAGGGTGCGTTCACACTCCGCGTATTTGCAGCGTATTTTGACGCGAGTGCTCTTGCAGTTTTTGTAGCCAAAAACAGGAGTGGCTGATTAAGACCAGCAGTGGGTGATTAAATACAGGAGTGGAGCACTTGTTTCTATTAAGGTACCTTTACACACCACAACTATCACCTGCGATCGGTATCAACCGAAAGTGCGCATGCACGTTTTTGTCGGTTGATACCGATCACCGATGCCGCATGTACACGCCGCAATTGCGTCATCAACCTAAGGGAACGTGGCTCAAACGGAAGTTGAGACTGATCCTGCGGGAAACATCCGGTTGAATGCCGTCGCCGCTTCACACGCCGCAACCAGTAAGGGAATGTGGGCGTACATCTTCAGCGCCGCAAGAACATAGGCGTGACAGAGTTGTGTATTCTGCGCCCCAAACACTCTGATTAGACAACGCATTAGCGTCATGATTGGCCAGCCTGCGCAGGAAGGCTGGCTAATACAGGACGCCATTGCAATTGTGTAGTGTGAATGGACAGCTCTTTAAATATGGCGCCCTGTGAAGGGACATCCAATGGAAACACAGTAGCCCCCACCAATCATCGCTGACGGGCGCGGTATCCAGCATGCTGTGGCACGCCTCTGGGAAATCACTAGGCGATGCAGATTCGAGCCAGATACCCCGTTTACATGCCACAACCAGGGTAATTCACCTTCTGGGTTGACTCTGATTTTAGAACAATGCTCTGAAACTGCAACTGGGATCAACTTCGAAAATCACCAGCAAGTTCAACATTTACACGACGCAATTTCATCGCAACTTCAAAGCAACCGTGATGAAAATCCCAATTGCGTAGCAGTTGATTCACTGCAGTTGCGGCGTGTAAAGGTACCTTTAGACTTTTCCTCTGGTTATTCCACTTCTGGTTTAGGCTACAAAAACTGCAACAGCACTCACGGAAAAATATGCAGCAAATACTGAGCGTGTGAACGCACCCTTACAGAAAATACCCAAAAGTGACACCATTCCTAAAACTGCACCCCTCAAGCAACTCAAAACTACATCCAAGAAGATTATTAACCCTTCAGGTGCTTCACAGGAACTAAAGCAATGTGGAAGGAAAAAATGGACATTTTAATTTTTCCAACAAAAATGTTCTTTTAGCCTCAATTTTTTCATTTTCACATGGGCAACAGGATAAAATGGATCCTAAAATTTGTTGGGCAATTTCTCCTGAGTACACCGATACCTCATATGTGGTAATAAACCACTGTTTGCGTGCACGGTAGGGCTCAGAAGGGAAGGAGCGCAATTTGACCTTTGGAGCTAATTTTCTATTCAAAAAGTCAAATGGCAAACTATTATTCAGACACATTCTCATCCACATGTCCACATCTGCATACCCCAGAATGTGGACCCCACAAATGTTCTTGAAATGTCTGATCCCATCTGACAAATAATTCGAAGACTTGATCACTCACAAAGTTTTATCACCAGTTATCTTAGTTTGACTGGTATTCCAACTATGTCTTGCTACACAAAACTTTTCTTGGCATCTACATTATTTATATATTTATATTGGTGATATTGCATGATCATTTTATTGGAGGATCTCCAACAATAAGGCTGTTCCATATTCATACACGATGGGCTTTACCGCATGGTTCTTGCTAAACGTCTTGTACCGGACAATAAGTTTAGAATCCTTGTGTTTTGTGCATATAGCGGTTCCGACCTTGGCGAGTTGGAGCTTGTTATGGTGCACCACGTCGACTGGCACATTTGTCTCTCATATAGGGATTGATGGTGCTAAACAGACATTGTACAACCAGTCTCTGAAAGATGAACTTGTCCTTCTAGCCCTTCTGGTGTTCCTTCATCTCTGAAACAAGCACAAGTTTGCCACATACATGGCTGCATTTTCCTCCACATTTTGCCCTTTACTCCAGTACAGTTTTTTGTTCCTGCTGCAATAGATGCAATTTCAGAACAACTGTTTGTGAGCAAGACTAAGATTGATCATCATCAAATCTGTTTTTAGGGGCATGCCCCCTTCGTGAGTAATATATCCTGGAAGGATTTTCATGTTTGGTAGCGCAAAGTCTTGAAAAACTTTGAATGGGTCCTGGAATTCCATCAATTTTACCCTGAAGATGGAATGCTACATGAAAACAGCGGGATCAAACTACTCAGTACCTCCCTAGACAAATACAATTACAGGGTAAAACTTACAAAAAATCCATTCATGTGGTTTTTCAGTTGTTCTTGTACCACATGGTCATATTTGCAGAGCCTAGGTAATGCAAATAGAGTCAAATTTGTTCCAAAATATTTTTCAAATATTGCTCTGTCCATTCTGAGTCCTGCCGTTTGTCCAAACAGAACTTTTTGACTACATGTGGGGCATCGCCGCGCTCACAAGAATGTTGGTAACAAATTGTGGGGTCCACTTTATGGTGTTACCTCTTGTAAAAGTGAAAAATGTGGTGCTTAAGCAACACTTTTGTGAAAAAAAAGAAAATTTTCATTATGATGACCTATTGTTATCAAATATTGTGACGTACCTTTGGGTTCAAAATGCTCACTATACTCCTAGATATAATCCTTGAGGGTTCTAGTTTCCAAAATGGGGTCACTTGTGGGGGGTTTCTGCTGTTTAGGTACCCCAGGGGTCCAAGAAGTGAAAGATGGTATCTGTCATTTCAGCCAAATTTGCTTTCCAAAATTAAATAGCGCTCCTTCCCTTCAGAGCCCTGCTGTTTGGGCAAATAGCAATTTCTGACCACATGTGGAGTATCGTTGCGTTCAGAGAAAATTGTAACAAATTTTGGCATCCAATTTGTCCTGCTGTCCCTTGTAAAAGTGAATATATTGAGGCTAAAGCAACATTTTTAGGTAAAATATAAATGTACACTGTATGCAGAATTATTAGGCAAATGAGTATTTTGATCACATGATACTCTTTATACATGTTGTCCTACTCCAAGCTGTATAGGCTTGAGAGCCAACTACCAATTTAGTAAATCAGGTGATGTGCATTCTGTAATGAGGAGGGGTGTGGTCTAATGACATCAACACACTATATAAGGTGTGTTTAATTATTAGCCAACTTCCTTTCCTTTGGCAAAATGAGTCAGAAGAGAGATTTGACGGGCTCTGAAAAGTCCAAAATTGTGAGATGTCTTGCAGAGGGATGCAGCAGTCTTGAAATTGACAAACTTTTGAAGCATGATCACCGAACAATCAAGCGTTTCATGGCAAATAGCCATGAGGGTCGTAAGAAGCGTGTTGGGCAAAAAAGGTGCAAAATAACTGCCCATGAATTGAGGAAAATCAAGCGTTAAGCTGCCAAGATGCCATTTGCCACCAGTTTTGCAATACTACAGAGCTGCAATATTACTGCAGTATCAAAAAGCACAAGGTGTGCTATACACAGGGACATGGCCAAGGTAAGGAAGGCTGAAAAACGACCACCTTTGAACAAGAAACATAAGATAAAACGTCAAGACTGGGCCAAGAAATATCTTAAAACTGAATTTTCTAAGGTTTTATGGACTGATGAAATGAGAGTGACTCTTGATGGGCCAGATGGATGGGCCAGAGGCTGGATCAGTAAAGGGCAGAGAGCTCCACTCTGACTCAGATGCCAGCAAGGTGGAGGTGGGGTACTGGTATGGGCTGGTATCATCAAAGATGAACTTGTGGGACCTTTTCGGGTTGAGAATGGAGTGAAGCTCAACTCCCAGACCTACTGCCAATTTCTGGAAGACAACTTCTTCAAGCAGTAGTACAGGAAGAAGTCGGTATCGTTCAAGAAAAACATGATTTTCATGCAGGACAATGCTCCATCACATGCATCCAACTACTCCACAGCGTGGCTGGCCAGTAAAGGCCTAAAAGAAGAAAAAGTAATGACATGGCCCCCTTGTTCACCTGATCTGAACCCCATAGAGAACCTGTGGTCCCTCATAAAATGTGAGATCTACAGGGAGGGAAAACAGTACATCTCTCAGAACAGTATCTGGGAGGCTGTGGTGGCTGCTGCTGCACGCAATGTTGATCGTAAATAGATCAAGCAACTGACAGAATCTATGGATGGAAGGCTGTTGAGTGTCATCATAAAGAAAGGTGGCTATATTGGTCACTAATTTTTTTGCGTTTTGTTTTTGCACGTCAGAAATGTTTATTTCTAAATTTTGTGCAGTTATATTAGTTTACCTGGTGAAAATAAACAAGTGAGATCGGAATATATTTGTTTTTTTAATTGAGTTGCCTAATAATTTTGCACAGTAATAGTTACCTGCACAAACAGATCTCCTCCTAAGATAGCCAAATCTAAAAAAAAAAAACACTCCAACCTCCAAAAATTAATATTTTTGATATAGCTTTGATATTTGAGTCTTTTGGGTTGATTGAGAACATAGTTGTTGATCAATAATAAAAATAATCCTCTACAATACAACTTGCTAATAATTCTGCACACAGTGTATTTATTTTCTCCTTCCACTTTGCTTTAGTTCCTGTGAAGCACCTGAAGGGTTAATAATCTTCTTGAATGTAGTTTTGACAGGGCCGTGTCTAGGGGGGGGGGGGCTGGCGGGGCATCAGCCCTGGGCGCATCTAGCAGGAGGGTGCCATCGGGCCTCCTGAAGCATCACCCGAGGTCTCTCCCCTGCGCCTCCATTTTCCACCCCCCCACCCCGTAGTGTGAGCCGCTGTTCTCTGCTCCTGGTGTCAGCTGACACCGGGAGCAGAGAATCCGTCACGCGCCGGCTTCAACATTCCATGGTACAGAGTGTCTATCAGACACTCTGTACCAAGGAAGCCCCGATAGTAGCCGGCACTTCCGGGTCGGGAGGACTTCAGAAGCATGATCAGGTCACATGACTCACGCTGCTGACGTGACTCAGCAGACAGAGAGAAGACTGGTGACAAGTGCTCCTGTTGCAGGAGCTGAAGACACCAAAGACCAATGTAACAGGGGAAGGGGAAATGGTGGGAATGTAAGAGGAGCAAACTGGGAGGGGACGGGGGGTTGGGAGGAGTATGGGGGCAGTATAAAGGGCAAACATGGGGTGAGTGTGGGGGCAGTATGAGGAACAAATGTGGGGGGAGCATGGGGACTGTGAGATGAACAAATGGGGGGGAGTATGGGGGCAGTATGAGGAACAATCGGGGAGTATGGGGGCAGTATAATGGACAAACATGGGGGGAATTATGGGGGCAGTATAAGGGACAAACATGGGGGAGTATGGGAGCAGTATGAGGAACAAAAATGGAGAGGAGTATGGGGGCTGTGTGAGGAACAAACGGGGGAGTATGGGGGCAGTGTGAGGAACAAACATGGTGGGAGTATGGGGGCAGTATGAGGAACAAACGTGGGGGGAGTATGGGGCAGTATAAGGAACAAACGTGGGGGGGAGTATGGGGCAGTATGAGGAACAAATGTGGGGGGTGGAGTATGGGGACAGTTTGAGGAGCAAATGCGGGGGGTGGAGTATGGGGGCTTTATGAGGAACAAACTGGGGTGGAGCATGGGGGCTGTATGAGGAACAAACGTGGGGTGGAGTATGGGGGTTTTATGAGGAACAAATGTGGGGTGATGTATGGGGGCTGTATGAGGAACAAACGGGGGGAGTATGGGGGCAGTATAATGGATAAACATGGAGGGAGGGATGATAGGAGCTGTATGAGGAACAAACATGGCGGAGTGTGGCGGCAAATGTGAGGGCGAGTATGGGGACTGTATAATGAACAAATGGGATGGGAGTAAGGAGGGTGTATGAGGAGCAAACGTGTGTGTGTGTGGGGGGGAGGATGGGGGCTGTATGAGGAATAAATGGGGGGATTGGGCCCGTGTGAGGAGCAAATGAGGGAGAGGGTGGAGGCTGTATGAGGAGCAAACGGAGGAGGGGAGAGTGGCTGTATGAGGAGCAAATGGGGGAGAGGGTGTGGGCTGTATGATGAGCAAATGGGGAGGGTAGAGAGGGGCTGTATGAGCAGCAAATAAGGGGAGGAGGGTGGGGGGAGTCTATGTGGACGCAGCATGGAGCACAAGCAGGGGAGATTTGAGAACACAGAAAACAGAGTAAGGGGTTGATAAGTATGGACACAGTATGGGAAGGACAGTATGGGAAGCAATGGGGTAAGTTTGAGGATCCAGTGAGAGGGAGATGGCTGCTGAACAGTATCTGGAGTAAAGGAGGATTGGTGTGGATACAGTATAATGAGTGAGGGGGGATGGCTGCCGCACAGTATGTGGAGTGAGGGGCATGGTTGCGACACAGTATGTGGAGTGAGGAGGATGTCTACTGACACAGTATGGGAAATTAGGGGAGGATAGCTGTAGACCTAGTATGTGGAGTGAAGGAGATGTCTGTTGACACAGTATGTGGAGTGAAGGGGGGGATAAATGTAGACACAGTATGTGGTGTGAGAGGGAGATAGGTGTGAACACAGTATGTAGAGTGACGGGAGGGAAGTAGTAAAGAAACTTTAGAGGATGAGAAAAATGTAAGGGGGCACAGAATAGAGAGTGAGTAGTGTGGGGCTGTATGGAGAGGGGGAAGCATGCGGGGACAGTGTGAGGCCACAGCCAGGAGAGGGAGTGTGATGAGAGAGAACAGTGTAAACAGTGGGCAGTATAGGAGGACATAGTGTGAGAGGACAGTGTGATCAGGGAGTTCACTATGGAAAGGAGAGGGCAGTGTGATGAGGGGCAGTGTTGAAGACATGCGCCTAAAGAGGGACAGTGTGTAAATCAAATTTTTTGCAGGGAACAGTGAGGAGGAGCAATTATTATTCCAGGTACAGTGTAGGGCAGATATTTTTACTTAGAAGAATTTTGATCATTCTGCTAGTTTTAAGGGTATCGTGCCGGTATGGGGGTAAATACCGGAGAAGATGGACATCTCCAGAGATGAGCTGTGGATGTGAAAAGTCATCATGGTGTCTGGACAAGATGAATACAAGAAAAAGGCGACCCCGATCAGAGACAAGGTCATCTATAAGGTACCTGGATGTAAATGATTGTGATACTAATTCTCATTAGTGCTGTAGTTCCTGTATCGTCTTATCACTGAACAACTCCCAGCACCTCCTTACCTTTGATAAGGATGTATTAGGAGTAGTAGATTTCATGCAGCACAAATGTGTATGGGTCTGATCTTACATTGTAATTGTTTTACCATGTACTGATGGGGTTCTGATGATTTTTTTTTTTTTTTTTACTAAATGAGGGTTGTGATGCTGTGCTTATGTACTGATGAGGGTTCCATGGATGTATATATGTACCTGTGGTGGGTCTGGTGATGTATTTCTGTATTCATGAGGGTTTTGATGCTTTGTTTCTTTACTGATGGGAGTTACATGGATGTATTTCTTTACTGATGATGGTTCTAATTGTGTATTTCTGTACCTCAGGTGGTTGTTGTGATGTATTCCTGTACAGATGGTGATTCTAATGTTGAATTTCTGGGTGGTTTTTATGATACATTTCTGCACTGATGAGGGTTCTGGTGATATACGTTTGTACCTCTGGTGGGTCTGGTGATGTATTCCTGTGCTGTTATAGGTTGTGATCCTGTACACATCTAACAATCCATAACTTGTAAGCTTACTTGATACATGAATATGTTAATAAAGTATTGTGCCATCTGACAAATTAAGGGTTCTATGTTTTTATTTGCTTACAGCATTAAAGGAGTTGTCCCACGTTTCGGATGAGTCTGCAGGCACTTTGTGTGTAAGGTTAGGGTCACAATTGCGTCGTGACGCTAGCCTAGCTCATCCGCTTAAAACTTTGAAATTTCCCCCGCAGCACATAGCGCTAACGCTATGCGCTGCCAGACAACGCAGAACATAGTAACCCAATGTGTGCCAACCAGTCACACACAAAGCATCAGGAAGTGTGCTTTAGCAGAGCGCACAGGAAAACGCTGTAGACAGCATATCCTGTGCGCTGTTGTAAAGCGCTCTTCCTGCAGCTTTGTGTGTGGCTGGCTGGCATGGTACACATCGGGTTACTATGGGCTGCGTTGTCTGGCAGCGCATTGCTTTAACGGGGGAAATTTCTAAGTTTTTAGCACTTGCATCATGCTAGGGTCACAACGCAAGAGTGACCCCAGTCCATGCAGTCTTTTTAAAGGCGGCCAGGCCAGCGAACTAGAGCACCCACTAACTCCTCCACACTGATATTTGCCAAAGAGTACCTTGTCAAACCACAATCCTTCTTGGAAAATGTTCTGTGGACAGATGAAGCAAAAATAGACCTTTTTGACAATCAAAGTTGATAGGTATGATGAGGTTCTGCAGCACCTGTATGTATGATGAGGTTGTGCAGCAGCTGATGTCTATAATGAGGTTCTGCAGTAGCTGAAGAGTATGATGAGGTTCTGCAGTAGCTGAAGAGTATGAGGTTCTGCAGCAGCTGTGTGTATGATGAGCAGCTTGTGCATTGTCTCTCCCCCCTCTGTGCATGTCTTTTCCCCATGTGCGCAGTCTCTCCCACCCTGTGTGCTCTCTCTCCCGTCTGTGTGCCTGTTACCCCTTGTGCGTTGTCTCTCCCCTCTCTGTGCATGTCATGCCAGGCACTGTCCCTCCCCTGTATGGGTATGTCTCCCTCCTGTGCGCAGTCTCTCTCCCTCTGTGCGCTGTGTCTCTCCCCTGCTTCTGTTTTTCCCTGAGCGCTGTGTCTCTCAACCAGCGCCTGTCTCCCCCTGCTCGCTGTCTCCTCCCTGTGCGCTTGTCTCTCCCATGCACCTTTCTCCATCCTGTGCGCTGTTTCCCCCAGTGCACCTGTCTCCCACCTGCATGCTGTCATACACCTGCGCCTGTCTCCTTCCTATGCGTCGTGTCACCCCCTGCACTTGTCTCTCCCCTGCGCCTGTCTCTTCCTTTGTGCTATGTCTCCCCACTGCGCTTGTCTCTCCCATGTGCCTGTCTCCATCCTGTGCACTGAATCCACTTGTACGCCTGTCTCCCCCTGCACTTGTCTCTCCCTGCACCTGTCTCCTTCCTGTGTGTCATGTCTCCCCCCTGCACTTGTCTCTCCCCTGCGCCTGTCTTCATCCTGTGCGCTGTGTCCCCCTGCACACTATCTCATCCTCTGCGCCTGTCTCCTTCCTGTGGGTCGTGTCTCCCCCTGCACTTGTCTCTCCGCTGCACCTGTCTCCATCCTGTGCACTGTGTCCCCCTGTGCACTGTGTCCCCCTGTGCCTGTCTCCTTCCTGTGTGTTGTGTTTCCCCTTGTGCCTGTCTCTATCTTGTGCACTGTGTCCCCTGTGCACGTCTCCCCCCTGTGCCTGTCTCCTTCCTATGCGTCTCCCCCCTTTGCTTGTCTCTATCCAGTGCGCTGTGTCCCCCTATGCACCAGTCTCCTTCTATGCGCCGTGTCTCCCCCTGCACCTGTCTCCTTTTGTGTGCTGTGTCTCTCGACTGTGCCTGTCTCCTGCTGAGCACTGCCTCGACATCCACCCACTCCTGGGTGTCCACTGAGCGCTGCTCCCCGCACCCCCGGCGACCCCCTGAGTGCTGCTTCCTGCACCCCTGAGGGCCCCATGAATGCTGTTACCTGCACCCCCTCTCTTCCTCTCTTCTTACCTGATCGCAGCTTGTGATGTAGTGAGCGGCAGATCCCTATTTCCTGCATCGCGATGGCACAGGAAATAGAGATCTGCTCCTGCCTTACTACATAACCAACTGTGATCAGTGGCTACCACTGAGGTTAGGAGGGAGAAAGAGGGTGCGGGGAGCAGCGCTCAGGGGGCCCTCGGGGATGTGGGGAGCAGTGCTCATGGGGCCCCCTGTCAGGGGCTAAGTACACAGAGCTTAGGTGCCCAGTGGGCCCCTCCCCCCGCAGCCCAGGCCCCGACACTTGCCCGTGTGCGCCGGGTGCTGACACCTGCCCTGTGAGGAGATCGAGTTTGATGAGGGAGAATAGTATAAACTGTGGGAAGTATAGGGGGACACAGTTTAGAGGACAGTATTACCAGGGAGTTCAGTATGGGAAGGAGAGGGCAGTGTGGAAGGTATGCGCCACAAGAGGTACAGTGTGAAAATCATATTTTGTGCAGGGACCAGTGAGAAGGAGCTATTATTTATTTTTGGGCACAATATAGGGCAGATATTTTTACTCATGAAAATTTTGATCATTTTGCTATTTTTAAGGGTATTGTGCCAGGATGTGCTTACCACAGCAGATTCTGGTCAGACGACCATTGCACTCAGTGCTGTATGCAGCTCTGCCCAGGTTTTAACTGAAGGCTTTGTGAATGCAAGATACCAGCCCCAATCACTAACGACCTCCATTCACACAGAGGGAGTGACTACTGGTTGTCCTGCACACACAATGGGCTCCATATAGGGCGCAGTTCACACAGGCCTGCACAGTGTATGCCCAGCCTCTTACATTAACCCCCATCTCAGTAGGCGGGCTGTTACGGCATTCAACACCGTTACCTGCGCCAGAACGCACGCACCCATACGGCCCAGCTGCACACAGCAACAAAAAGAGTGCAAGAAAAACCAAAAATGACAGAAAACTGACATTATGGAAATTTAGTTAGTTTTAAGCTATATCAAATTGTGGGGTCTTGGTTTGTCTTTTGGTCCAAAACACGTAAGCTTGTGAGCCCCTACACGGCTCCCCACGGATCACAAGTCCTATCCACTAAATTTTTATCTCAAGTGAGCAAAGGACAAAATAGAAAATAAATTCTTACCACAGCAGATTCTGGTCAGACGACCATTGCACTCAGTGCTGTATGCAGCTCTGCCCAGGTTTTAACTGAAGGCTTTGTGAATGCAAGATACCAGCCCCAATCACTAACGACCTCCATTCACACAGAGGGAGTGACTACTGGTTGTCCTGCACACACAATGGGCTCCATATAGGGCGCAGTTCACACAGGCCTGCACAGTGTATGCCCAGCCTCTTACATTAACCCCCATCTCAGTAGGCGGGCTGTTACGGCATTCAACACCGTTACCTGCGCCAGAACGCACGCACCCATACGGCCCAGCTGCACACAGCAACAAAAAGAGTGCAAGAAAAACCAAAAATGACAGAAAACTGACATTATGGAAATTTAGTTAGTTTTAAGCTATATCAAATTGTGGGGTCTTGGTTTGTCTTTTGGTCCAAAACACGTAAGCTTGTGAGCCCCTACACGGCTCCCCACGGATCACAAGTCCTATCCACTAAATTTTTATCTCAAGTGAGCAAAGGACAAAATAGAAAATAAATTCTTACCACAGCAGATTCTGGTCAGACGACCATTGCACTCAGTGCTGTATGCAGCTCTGCCCAGGTTTTAACTGAAGGCTTTGTGAATGCAAGATACCAGCCCCAATCACTAACGACCTCCATTCACACAGAGGGAGTGACTACTGGTTGTCCTGCACACACAATGGGCTCCATATAGGGCGCAGTTCACACAGGCCTGCACAGTGTATGCCCAGCCTCTTACATTAACCCCCATCTCAGTAGGCGGGCTGTTACGGCATTCAACACCGTTACCTGCGCCAGAACGCACGCACCCATACGGCCCAGCTGCACACAGCAACAAAAAGAGTGCAAGAAAAACCAAAAATGACAGAAAACTGACATTATGGAAATTTAGTTAGTTTTAAGCTATATCAAATTGTGGGGTCTTGGTTTGTCTTTTGGTCCAAAACACGTAAGCTTGTGAGCCCCTACACGGCTCCCCACGGATCACAAGTCCTATCCACTAAATTTTTATCTCAAGTGAGCAAAGGACAAAATAGAAAATAAATTCTTACCACAGCAGATTCTGGTCAGACGACCATTGCACTCAGTGCTGTATGCAGCTCTGCCCAGGTTTTAACTGAAGGCTTTGTGAATGCAAGATACCAGCCCCAATCACTAACGACCTCCATTCACACAGAGGAGTAGTGACTACTGGTTGTCCTGCACACACAATGGGCTCCATATAGGGCGCAGTTCACACAGGCCTGCACAGTGTATGCCCAGCCTCTTACATTAACCCCCATCTCAGTAGGCGGGCTGTTACGGCATTCAACACCGTTACCTGCGCCAGAACGCACGCACCCATACGGCCCAGCTGCACACAGCAACAAAAAGAGTGCAAGAAAAACCAAAAATGACAGAAAACTGACATTATGGAAATTTAGTTAGTTTTAAGCTATATCAAATTGTGGGGTCTTGGTTTGTCTTTTGGTCCAAAACACGTAAGCTTGTGAGCCCCTACACGGCTCCCCACGGATCACAAGTCCTATCCACTAAATTTTTATCTCAAGTGAGCAAAGGACAAAATAGAAAATAAATTCTTACCACAGCAGATTCTGGTCAGACGACCATTGCACTCAGTGCTGTATGCAGCTCTGCCCAGGTTTTAACTGAAGGCTTTGTGAATGCAAGATACCAGCCCCAATCACTAACGACCTCCATTCACACAGAGGGAGTGACTACTGGTTGTCCTGCACACACAATGGGCTCCATATAGGGCGCAGTTCACACAGGCCTGCACAGTGTATGCCCAGCCTCTTACATTAACCCCCATCTCAGTAGGCGGGCTGTTACGGCATTCAACACCGTTACCTGCGCCAGAACGCACGCACCCATACGGCCCAGCTGCACACAGCAACAAAAAGAGTGCAAGAAAAACCAAAAATGACAGAAAACTGACATTATGGAAATTTAGTTAGTTTTAAGCTATATCAAATTGTGGGGTCTTGGTTTGTCTTTTGGTCCAAAACACGTAAGCTTGTGAGCCCCTACACGGCTCCCCACGGATCACAAGTCCTATCCACTAAATTTTTATCTCAAGTGAGCAAAGGACAAAATAGAAAATAAATTCTTACCACAGCAGATTCTGGTCAGACGACCATTGCACTCAGTGCTGTATGCAGCTCTGCCCAGGTTTTAACTGAAGGCTTTGTGAATGCAAGATACCAGCCCCAATCACTAACGACCTCCATTCACACAGAGGGAGTGACTACTGGTTGTCCTGCACACACAATGGGCTCCATATAGGGCGCAGTTCACACAGGCCTGCACAGTGTATGCCCAGCCTCTTACATTAACCCCCATCTCAGTAGGCGGGCTGTTACGGCATTCAACACCGTTACCTGCGCCAGAACGCACGCACCCATACGGCCCAGCTGCACACAGCAACAAAAAGAGTGCAAGAAAAACCAAAAATGACAGAAAACTGACATTATGGAAATTTAGTTAGTTTTAAGCTATATCAAATTGTGGGTCTTGGTTTGTCTTTTGGTCCAAAACACGTAAGCTTGTGAGCCCCTACACGGCCCCACGGATCACAAGTCCTATCCACTAAATTTTATCTCAAGTGAGCAAAGGACAAAATAGAAAATAAATTCTTACCACAGCAGATTCTGGTCAGACGACCATTGCACTCAGTCTGTATGCAGCTCTGCCAGGTTTTAACTGAAGGCTTTTGAATGCAAGATACCAGCCCCAATCACTAACGACCTCATTCACACAGAGGGAGTGACTACTGGTTGTCCTGCACACACAATGGCTCCATATGGCGCAGTTCACACAGGCCTGCACAGTGTATGCCCAGCCTCTTACATTAACCCCATCTCAGTAGGCGGGCTGTTACGGCATTCAACACCGTTACCTGCGCCAGAACGCACGCACCCATACGGCCCAGCTGCACACAGCAACAAAAAGAGTGCAAGAAAAACCAAAAATGACAGAAAACTGACATTATGGAAATTTAGTTAGTTTTAAGCTATATCAAATTGTGGGGTCTTGGTTTGTCTTTTGGTCCAAAACACGTAAGCTTGTGAGCCCCTACACGGCTCCCCACGGATCACAAGTCCTATCCACTAAATTTTTATCTCAAGTGAGCAAAGGACAAAATAGAAAATAAATTCTTACCACAGCGATTCTGTCAGACACCATTGACTCAGTGCTGTATGCAGCTCTGCCAGGTTTTAATGAAGGCTTTGTGAATGCAAGATACAGCCAATCACAACACCTCATTCACACAGGATGACTACTGGTTGTCCTGCCCACAATGGCTCCATATAGGCGCAGTTCACACAGCTGCAAGGTAGCCAGCCTCTTACTTAACCCCCATCTCAGTAGGCGGCTGTTCGCATTCACACGTTACCGCGCCAGAACGCACGCACCCATACGCCCAGCTGCAACAGCAACAAAAGAGTGCAAGAAAAACAAAATGACAGAAAACTGACATTAGGAAATTAGTTATTTAAGCTATATAAATGGGGTCTTGTTTGCTGGCCAAAAACTAACTGTAGCCCTACACGTCCCCAGGATCCAAGTCCTATCCCTAAATTTTATCTCAGTGAGCAAGCAAAATAGAATAAATCTACCACAACGATTTGTGACCCCTTCACTCAGCTATGCAGGCCGGTTTATGGTTTGGTGCAAGATCAGCCACATAACCCATCACAGATACAGTTCTGCCAAGCCAATACGCCGTCACAGCAACAAAAGAGTTGCAAGTAAAACCACCAAATGACAGAAAACCTGACGAAATGATTAGGAAATTTAGTTAGTTTTAAGCTATATCAAATTGTGGGGTCTTGTTTGTCTTTTGGTCCAAAACACGTAAGCTTGTGAGCCCTACACGGCTCCCACGGATCACAAGTCTATCCACTAAATTTTTATCTCAAGTGAGCAAAGGACAAAATAGAAAATAAATTCTTACCACAGCGATTCTGGTCAGACGACCATTGCACTCAGTGCGTAGCAGCTCTGCCAGTTAACTGAAGGCTTTGTGAATGCAAGATACACCCCAATCACTAACGACCTCCATTCACACAGAGGAGTGACTACTGGTTGTCCTGCACACACAATGGCTCATATAGGGCGCAGTTCACACAGGCCTGCACAGTGTATGCCCAGCCTCTTACATTAACCCCCATCTCAGTAGGGGGCTGTTACGGCATTCAACACCGTTACCTGCGCCAGAACGCACGCACCATACGCCCAGCTGCACACAGCAACAAAAAGAGTGCAAGAAAAACCAAAAATGACAGAAAACTGACATTATGAAATTTAGTTAGTTTTAAGCTATATCAAATTGTGGGGTCTTGGTTTGTCTTTTGTCCAAAACACGTAAGCTTGTGAGCCCCTACACGGCTCCCCACGGATCACAAGTCCTATCCACTAAATTTTTATCTCAAGTGAGCAAAGGACAAAATAGAAAATAAATTCTTACCACAGCATCTCAGTAGGCGGGCTGTTACGGCATTCAACACCGTTACCTGCGCCAGGATGTGCTGCAGACGACCGGAGAAGATGGACATCTCCAGAGGTGAGCTGTAGATGTGAAAAGTCATCAAGGAGTCTGGACAAGATGAATAAAAGAAAAAGACAACCCCGATCAGAGAACAACAGGATTTGAACCCCTGCCAGAACCTGGTCCCATGCGCCTACGAACTTTGTGCAGAAAGGAACTGTGATTGAACTGTGTTAGCGGGAACGTGTGTAATGGCAGCCGCCATGCCTTGATGCCATGTGCTGGCCAGGGGAAGTGCCCTGTTCCCCATCATGGGAAGGGCCAGCCAGCGGCACCAAAATCTTTGCCCCCCCACCACAATGACTATACTCACCACGGACTTGTCAATCTGCCAGGACGCACCACCCCCCAGTGATGCAGGCCAGTGGGCAGAGCAGGCTCCACCTCTGGAAAGCAGCATGTGAGGCTAGCACTTGTAATTACAGACAGCAGGAAACAGCAGACACCGATGATGCGGCCAAGGAGAAGATAAACAGACTGTAAAAGCCTGGATAATCTTATCTCCGAGGAGTATTCCCTCCATGTCAGAGCTTACTTGGGCTCTGGAACTGTTGTTGTTCCCCCTACAGGCTGAGGCTGTCACAAATCTCTATTGACCTCCACATGCAGAGCCACACAATCCACTGTTACTGTGGGATGTTGGGCCCCACACCCTTCCTTGAGCTGAAGGAAGTAGTGTGTGAACACTGCATTATGAGGAAAGAACTATCTTATTTTATGTAAATAGTTACCTGGCTAGGTACTAGGAACTATGTGAGGTTGGTGTAAATCTCTTAATGTAAATAATGCCTTAAGTATTCTAGTTAGCGTGGCTTAGAACAAAATGTAAATAATAGTGTGTAAGAATTAGATAGTTAATAGATGTGAATAAGATAAGATAGGCGTGCTCCTGATATCCTGGCCGGGATCTGCTGTTAAAGGGGACACGGCGTGGAGGTATGCGACTGAGGAACGGCGGAGGGGTGAGACTCCTGTGCCCACACTAGGAACCAAGGTCCCGTGGACCCGGTCCACATGGTCCCTACATCACCGCCCGCTACTCTAGGGCCAACTGCTGAACTGTACCCTTCCAGCCAGAGAGCTGCATTTATTTTTCTTTTTGCCATATTATGGTGTAACGTTCAAGTCGGAACTTCCCACAAAGGGAAGAAAGTTGTTGATGTTGATGTTATTGGAAAAAAAAATTGCATGTTTATCACCTGTTGAACTTGTTTTCCAGTGCGAGGATGTGCTGTGTTTAACAGGAGGGGGGGGGGGGGGTATGTTGCGCCCCTGCGATCTCGCTGCCACAGAGGTACTACACCTAAGAAATAGCTGCAGTATCCCACTCCCAGGTAAGATGGGAACCTGATATCGAGACCCACACACTTCTGCACCCAACACCATCCTGACTCCAGGCCAGACTTTGCACAGACCTCGATAAACGAAGCACAGTTGCTTTTCATTTTTAACTATTACATCAGCTCACAAAGCAAACACCTGCTGACAGATTCCCTTTATTTTCTTATACACTTGTGTGAATCCACCATTAGCACCACAATCGTGTGATCATGATCTTTATAGGTACCTTTACACGCCACCAGTGCGTGGTAGCAACTGCCTGGCAATGGGAATATTTGAAATTGCTACGAAATTGTGGAGTGTAAATTGGGAAAGTTATCGGGTTTCCTGCAGTTGACTCGGATACCTGTTTCTGAGCCATGCTCAAAAACCCAAGTCAACACAAAGGCACAATTGCCATGGTAGCGTCTAAATGGGGCACAGGGATGGAATTTGCGTTGCCTAGTGAATTCCCAGGGGCATGACACAGCCTCATGGATACCGCGCCCCATCAGCGATCATTGGTGGGAGCTACAGTGTTACGATTGGCTGTCCCTGCACAGGGCGCCATATTTAAAGAGCTGTCCATTCACACTCCACAATTGGAATGGCGTCATGTATTAGCCAGCCTTCCTGTGCAGGCTGGCCAATCATGACGCTATTGCGTTGTCCAATCAGCGTATTAGCGTCATGGAATACACAACTCTGTCACGCCTATGTACTTGCGGCGCGAAAGATGTACGCCCATATTCCTTTGTGGATAGCGGCGTGTCAACCTGCGAAGGTATTCAACAGGAAGTAAGCCGCAGGATCTGTCGGAACTTCCGGGGAACACAAAACCTTCAGTTGACAACGCAATGGCGACGTGTACATGCGGCATCGGCAATCGGTATCAACCGTCAAAAACGTGCGCGTGCACGTACGGTTGATACCTGTTGCTAGTCACTGTGGCGGCATGTAAAGGTACCTTATAAGTTGAAGTTTCAAGACTTTATGACTTCTATTATATTATCAACAGTTCAGTTTTGCTGGTTGAAGTAATAAAAGTCTTTTAAGATTTAAGTCAGTTAGCTTACCAGACAAAGCTGAATCCCAATAAAATGTTGAAAAATTACCGTAACTAATTTTTGAGTATATCACTCAATTCTACTGATGGGGATATAATGTGGCCTGAGGGTTATATTTTAGCCTAGGCCACTTTAACCCCAGGTATAGTCTGGACTGTGGGTATACTATGGTCTGTTACGCCATCTTTAAAGTAGCATTCTGGCTTGTATTTTTATTTTTTTACTTAAATTTTTTCCATTAGCCATACATAATATGTATACAATACATGCATTAAAAATATACTTACCAATTGCAGCCTTCTCCCGTTTCCAGGGCTGCCCCGACTGCACTTCCGTGTGGGGCAGATGTCACTTTATTAATGCAAATTTTTGAAACTCAGAATGAGGGAGTCATAGACTTACAGTGAAAAAGCAAAAACCGATCCGCGATGGGGAAAGCTGAGACAGCTGTAGTCCTGTGGTGCAAAAGAGGCGCGAAAAAGTGCTGGAACCAGCAGGAGGCAGTATGGAGGAAGTATTCTAATGCAAACAGTTTGGGCACAATAATTATGGCTAAGGGAAAGGGGGGATAAAAGAAAAGCTGGAGTGCTAAATAATAAGAGACTAGTCCGGTGACCCCTCCCCACATCTTCCAGATGATTGACAGGTATCTTCATAGCCACAGATCTGTCAATCTCCTCTAGCAGCGCTGGAAAGAGCTGAACGGGGGCAGAAACAGACTTGTGCCAACTCCGGCTGTGGTACCACATCTTTAAAGTACATTATTTCAGAAACCCCACAGCATTTCAGAATATAATATACCGTATTTTGCAGAATATAAGACGCACCCGATTATAAGACAGTAATGTAAAAGAAAGATCCAGCTTCAAAGTTCCATAAAAGCCATAAATTTGAATCCATACTGATAAAAATACAAGCAAATATCACTGTATTTCTCCTAAATCTATCAATCTATATGTTCATTGAAAGTAATAGCTATATGTTAAATATCTCATATAACTATCAGCAAAGGACAGAATACTATCAAATATTCCACAAGGCACAAAGATTTTATATCGCAAAAACCCCAATACTATATGTCCAAAAACATCAATACAATTTACCGTATATACTCGTGTATAAGCCGACCCGTGTATAAGCCGACCCCATACTTTTGCCCCCAAAACCTGGGAAAACCTATTGACTCGTGTATAAGCCGAGGGTGGACCCCAGCACAGGTATACAGCCCCCAGCAGTGTGGTATACACTATACAGTAGCCTCCCCAGTGGTATATACAGGCCCCAGCAGTGTTACAGCAGCAGCCCCAGTGGTGTATACAGCAGCAGCCCCAGTGGTGTATACAGCAGCAGCCCAGTGGTAGTATACAGGCCCCCCCCTTGCTGCCGCAAACCTGTAAAGTAATACATCATTATACTTATCCCTGTCTTCGCTGCCGCCGCCATCGCTCTCCTCTGGCTTCCTCTTGCTTCTTCCGGCTTCCTCCTCTGGTGCACAGACAATGACGTCTTTGCCTGCGCCCACCGGAGGAGGAAGCAGGAAGAATCCGGAGAAGCCGGAGGAGCGCGATGGCAGCGGCGGCGACGACAGGGATAAGTATAATGATGTATTACTTTACAGGTTTGCGGCAGCAAGGGGGGCCCTGTATACCGGTGGGGGGGGCCTGTATACCGATGGGGGGTCGCCTGTATATGACTCGCGTATAAGCCGAGGGGGGACTTTTCAGCCCAATTTTTGGGCTGAAAAACTAGGCTTATACGCGAGTATATAAGGTAATCTATTATTTTACACTATTTTGATACCTAGAAATCAAAATATTCACATTAATATTAGATAAAAGATATCCATATTATATTTGAAAAATGTTAAGTAAAATTTAAAAAAATATATGAAAAAACCTATATAGATGATCTAATAATAGTAATATTTATTAAAAGTAGCCAGTTTTTCTCTAGTCTTTTATTAGAGTGATCACCCAATATTATGTATCCTCATTATATGTCTGTTCTCATTAATTATATTATATTTTTTTATTCTGAAAAAAATCCAAAATCAAAAAAAGCTATATAACACAAAGGATATGCAAATATAGCCTGTGGAGCCTCGGTTAGGAATCTCAAACACAGGACTAGCCAGATATCCCTCCAGGGAAGGACCCAGCCAATAGGTGGCTCCTTGCGGAGAACACCATAACCACCATATTATGTGGCCCTTTTAGTCAATATCCAGCTCTTTTACAAGCTTAGAGATATGACAAGGGAATACCAAGGCCAGGTATCCATCCACAGACAGCTGTTTCGGGGTGTTGCCCCTCATCAGTGTGGAGTAGGATTCTGGCTAGGTGGAAGCAAGGCCTAGTAGACCAACATCACAAAGCATTCACTGATCTCAGGGAGACCAGTCCAAGAAAACACAGCGGGCAGCTGGCTAAAGCGCTCAACACAGTGAATTCCTAGGCGCATTGCCCCCTGGGAATTATGAATATGCAAATAGAGTCTGTGGAGCCTCGGTTAGGAGTCTCAAACACAGGACTAGCCAGATATCCCTCCAGGGAAGCACCCAGCCAAGAGGTGGCTCCTTGCGGAAACACCATAACCACCATATTAAGTGGCCCTTTTAGTCAATATCCAGCTCTTTTTCAAGCTTAGAGATATGACAAGGGCATACATATTCATTTATTCATAATGATATATAATATCTGCTCTTACCCAGCTCTCAGGTAACTGACAAAACCTTCTTCCAATGGTGGCAGTATTCTTTTTGCTTTATATATCACATCTGTCTTTACACTTTGCCCCAACAGGAAGTGGGTTTTTCTTGGAACCGATAACTCACCTCTACCTACCTGATGTCCGTTGGGACTTTATGATACTCTAACCTGTAAGTTGCCTATATAACCCTTTAATGGAATATTCTTTATCAATTCTGCTTTACTTTATATATGTAGATAGAGGTTATTATACAGCTACAGAGTCTTTTGTTTCCCTAGTAATGACAGTACTTCCAGGATAGCTTCCTAATATATCCTACATGATGAATTATACCATAATATGTATGTGATCAGGTAAAACCTTGTACCAACACAATTAATACCATACTATTTTGCTATAATATTTTCCCTCTCTGTATATCTCACAGGTTAACACATTTTGACTGTCTTGAAATATAATTATAACCCCTGGACACTGTTATTCATATCAGGCATATAGGTAACTTCTCTGAACAGTCCTAGAACTATCAGGAACTTGTTTTCCCTTCTCTTTTGCTTGTTACCTTTAATCTACTCTCTTCTCTTTTCAGTTATTCATTGGAACCCACCTAGCCACTGTCCTCATTTAAGGATTGAAGTCTCGCATCACTTTGAGGTATTCACTTAATACAGGGTGGGCCATGTATATGGCTACAACTAAATAAAATGGGAATGGATGGTGAGATCAACTTCCTGTTTGTGGCACATTCGTATATGGGAGGGGGGAAAACTTTTTCATATGGGTGGTGACCATGGTGGCCATTTTGAAGTCAGCCATTTTGGATCCAACTTTATTTGTTTCAATTGGAAGAGTGTTATGTGACACATCAAACGTATTGAGAATTTCATAAGAAAAACAATGGTGTGCTTGGTTTTAATGTAACTTTATTCTTTCACGAGTTATTTACAAGTTTATGACCAGTTATAAAATGTGTTCAAAGTTCTGGCCATTGTGTAGGATTGTCAGTGCAACCCTGTTCTCCCACTCTTGACACACTGATAGCAACACCGCAGAAGAAATGCTAGCACAGGCTTCCAGTATCCGTTGTTTCAGATGCTGCACATCTTGAATGTTCACAGCATAGACAGTTGCCTTCAGGTGACCCCAAAGATAAAAGTCTAAGGGGGTTAGATCGGGAGACCTTGGTAGCCATTCAACTGGCCCATGACGACCAATCCACCTTCCAGGAAACTGTTCATGTAGGAATGCTCTGACTTTTTCCAACACAATGGTTCACACCACCACATTATGAAAGAAGCCATTACTCCAAAAGAAAAAGAAAAGACATATTGATGTTTGCAAACGTACACAGGAACAAAGACCTACATTTTGGAGACATGTCCTGTGGCCTGATGAAACTAAAATTGGGATAAGCTTGGAAGTAGAGATGAGTGAACACCTGAGTGTTTGTATTCGGTTTGCTGAATAGCGGTGTGTCCACCAAATCCCCCATACTCCATTGAAATCAATGGCAGGCATCATCAAACGCATAAAAAACACCTTAAAAATGAACCAAAAGGTGCCAAACACAGTTCAAACTGTTTTACAGTGTAGCTCTGCTGTTTTGGCACAGACATTAGCCTACACTATTTGTCAGAACTCCAGATATTCTGACTACCTTTTGGGCATTCTTGCTCTCTTCCAAGATGGCGTCTTTTACTTCAATCCTCTTCATTTGCCTGCCTTTATAAACTCCAGTCCGGCCTCTAGTTCTCTGCTTGACTATATTGCCTGGTTTTCTGCTCCTTGTGGCCTCTCAAGTTTCTCCGCCTACTCCTGCAAACCATGTGAGAGTTTCCTGCTGTTACTCATCTGAAGTTCTGTTTACCTATACCTGTTATCAGCCTGCCTTCTGCTCCTAGTTGCTTGTGTTGCTCCCTCTGCTGCATCTCTTGCCTCACCTGCCTTTGCAGACATGTAAGCTGGTTTGCTTTAGTAAAGGGCACCTGTCGGATCATTTATGTCCCCTTTGCTATCACTATCTGTACCTGCAGCTTCATAGTCCTTACCTAAGCATTCCTGCATTAGCAAATAGTGTACTGTTAAAGTTGACAAAAACGGTTGTAACCTTACATTTTGTTTATGTAGATTTACACACAGACTAGTAGAAAATGTAGGTTTATAACTGATTTTTTTCAACTTTAACATTACACTATTAGGTAAGACAGGGATGTTTAGGTAAGGATTATGTAGCTGCAGGTACAGATAGTGATAGCTTGGGGGGCATAAACTATCTGACAGGTGCCCTTTAAGTGCTCTGTCACTTCGATGTTTAAATAGATGCAGAGCATGAGACTATTCTGGACTGAGTAGTTTTTCTCTGCATCTGGTTCAGGACTTTCTTTGACTTCCTTTCCCAGACCGCCCTGGGTGATTAAAGAGGACCTGTCACCCGCCTGGTGCATGGCAAACTAAATGCTCACACTGTGCGGCAGCGTAATTAACAGAGAGCAGGAGAAGAGGAGGGCAGACCCAGCAGAAGAGGAGGTGGGGGCAGACACATAGAGGGGGCGGAACAAACAAGGAGGAGGCAGGGAGGACTGTGCCAGCGGCGAGGACCTCTGATTCAGACCCAACCCAGGCGACCTCTTATCTGTAAAGTTTGTAAAGTCTTTCTCAAAGATTACAGGGGGAGCTAGAGACATGAGGGACCCCTTCCCTGAATGCAGCAGACATGTTTCATTCAGTGCTGCATTTAGTTTGCCATGCACCGGGGGGGGGGTGAAAGGTTCTCTTTAAATGTCTTTATAGACTTTGCCTTAACATTCCCTGGTTGAACTTGTCATTGACTTTCCTTTTTACATCATTTCTTAGTGTCAACTGAGCTTTAAAGTCTGCACTGCTGATTGCATTTTCCTGTGATGTTTCTCTAGAGACCTTACCTTTAAAGGGAACCTGTCAGGTGACCGCAACGTTATACAAGAAAGAAGCATCACACCAATTTGAAAATATGGGAGCGCGCTGGAAAATAGGATATCAGGATACACAGAGCAAAGGGGGTAATGGCAGCTGAGAGAAAGCCTAATTCTCTATGCTACCAAAGACATCATCCTATTTACCATAGGAACATGTAAGTATTAAAATAATTTTTATCAGCAATTACAGTACACATTTAGGTCAGACGGGGATGCTTAGGGATGTACTAGGAAGCTGCATGGACAGGTAGTGATTGGTTTGGGGCATAAATGACTTGAGAAGTTCCCTTTAAGGCTTCATTTTATATCATCACTGTGTGTTTATAGGCTTTAAGTTTTCCCTCTGCACTTTGTTTATCACCGTGTGTTATATATAGACTATTTCACCTATAAAATTTGTTCAGTTGTGTCTTTGCTCCATGTAAAGATTCCAGAGTAATCTGTTATAAATATTACACTATTACTGCACCACTGTCACACTCAGCATGCTTGCGAGCCGCTCATGAACCGCAGACATCCTCATCATAACTTCTCAGAGGTTGTGTCAGGTTACACAGCTGGTATCATGCAGCAGGAAATCTAGCTGAGGCCCCGCCATATTGTTTGATGCTTTTTTTGAAGCAGATTTTGAGAATCTGCATGTCTATCCTGAATCCAGCAAAGTCTATGAGAGTTTCAAAGTAGGGATGAGCAAGTAGTGAAATATTCCTAATTGCTATACTCTTAATGAGTACTTTGTAATACTTGCATATTTGTATTAAATAGCAAGTTCAATGTAAGTCAATGGGGAACGTGAGTAATTTTCTGTTGGACACGAAGAAGAGGTCTGGGGGGGTTGCAGAAAGTAGAAAGATAGAGATGGAAGTGCTCAAACTTCATGGGAGCAGTAGGCTGACATTATGTAGACTACTAGTAAAAAGGCCCGATGCAATTGCATCGGGAGCAGGGTGAAATGAATTGTGTGTATACAGGCGGGCCAGTGGGTAGCAGAGTATACAGGGGGCTCTGTGGGTAGCAGAGTATACAGGCGGGTCTGTGGGTAGCAGAGTATACAGACGGCTCTGAGGGTAGGAGATTATACAGGTGACTCTGTGGGTAGTAAAGTATACAGGCGGCTCTGTGGGTAGAAGAGTATACAGGTGGGTCTGTGGGTAGTGGAGTATACAGGCGTGTGTGTGGTGGTGGCAGAGTATACAGGTGTGTGTGGTGGTGGTGGCAGAGTATACAGGCGTGTGTGGTGGTGGCAGAGTATACAGGCGTCTGTGCTGGTGGCGGCAGAGTATACAGGCGTGTGTGGTGGTGGCAGAGTGTACAGGCGTGTGTGGTGGTGGCAGAGTGTACAGGTGTGTGTGGTGGTGGCAGAGTGTACAGGCGTGTGTGGTGGTGGGAGAGTATACCGGCGTGTGTGGTGGTGGCGGCAGAGTATACAGGCGTCTGTGCTGGTGGCGGCAGAGTATACAGGCGTCTGTGGTGGTGGCAGAGTGTACAGGTGTGTGTGGTGGTGGCAGAGTATACAGGCGTCTGTGCTGGTGGCGGCAGAGTATACAGGCGTGTGTGGTGGCGGCAGAGTATACAGGCGTCTGTGGTGGTGGCAGAGTGTACAGGTGTGTGTGGTGGTGGCAGAGTGTACAGGTGTGTGTGGTGGTGGGAGAGTATACAGGCGTGTGTGGTGGTGGCAGAGTGTACAGGTGTGTGTGGTGGTGGGAGAGTATACAGGCGTGTGTGGTGGTGGCAGAGTATACAGGCGTGTGTGGTGGTGGCAGAGTATACAGGCGTGTGTGGTGGTGGCAGAGTATACAGGCGTGTGTGGTGGTGGCAGAGTATACAGGCGTGTGTGGTGGTGGCAGAGTATACAGGCGTGTGTGGTGGTGGCAGAGTATACAGGCGTGTGTGGTGGTGGCAGAGTATACAGGCGTGTGTGGTGGTGGCAGAGTATACAGGCGTGTGTGGTGGTGGCAGAGTATACAGGCGTCTGTGCTGGTGGCGGCAGAGTATACAGGCGTCTGTGCTGGTGGCGGCAGAGTATACAGGCATGTGTGGTGGTGGCAGAGTATACAGGCGTCTGTGCTGGTGGCGGCAGAGTATACAGGCATGTGTGGTGGTGGCAGAGTATACAGGCGTCTGTGCTGGTGGCGGCAGAGTATACAGGCGTCTGTGCTGGTGGCGGCAGAGTATACAGGCAGGTGTGGTGGTGGCGGCAGAGTATACAGGCGTCTGTGGTGGTGGCAGAGTGTACAGGTGTGTGTGGTGGTGGCAGAGTGTACAGGCGTGTGTGGTGGTGGCAGAGTGTACAGGCGTGTGTGGTGGCGGCAGAGTGTACAGGCGTGTGTGGTGGTGGCAGAGTGTACAGGCGTGTGTGGTGGCGGCAGAGTGTACAGGCGTGTGTGGTGGCGGCAGAGTGTACAGGCGTGTGTGGTGGCGGCAGAGTGTACAGGCGTGTGTGGTGGCGGCAGAGTGTACAGGCGTGTGTGGTGGCGGCAGAGTGTACAGGCGTGTGTGGTGGTGGCAGAGTGTACAGGCGTGTGTGGTGGTGGCAGAGTGTACAGGCGTGTGTGGTGGCGGCAGAGTGTACAGGCGTGTGTGGTGGCGGCAGAGTGTACAGGCGTGTGTGTGGTGGCGGCAGAGTGTACAGGCGTGTGTGGTGGCGGCAGAGTGTACAGGCGTGTGTGGTGGCGGCAGAGTGTACAGGCGTGTGTGGTGGCGGCAGAGTGTACAGGCGTGTGTGGTGGCGGCAGAGTGTACAGGCGTGTGTGGTGGTGGCAGAGTGTACAGGCGTGTGTGGTGGTGGCAGAGTGTACAGGCGTGTGTGGTGGTGGCAGAGTGTACAGGCGTGTGTGGTGGTGGCGGCAGAGTGTACAGGCGTGTGTGGTGGTGGCGGCAGAGTGTACAGGCGTGTGTGGTGGTGGCGGCAGAGTGTACAGGCGTGTGTGGTGGTGGCGGCAGAGTGTACAGGCGTGTGTGGTGGTGGCGGCAGAGTGTACAGGCGTGTGTGGTGGTGGCGGCAGAGTGTACAGGCGTGTGTGGTGGTGGCGGCAGAGTGTACAGGCGTGTGTGGTGGTGGCGGCAGAGTGTACAGGCGTGTGTGGTGGTGGCGGCAGAGTGTACAGGCGTGTGTGGTGGTGGCGGCAGAGTGTACAGGCGTGTGTGGTGGTGGCGGCAGAGTGTACAGGCGTGTGTGTGGTGGCAGAGTGTACAGGCGTGTGTGGTGGCAGAGTATACAGGCGTGTTGGTGGTGGGAGTATACAGGCGTGTGTGTGGAGAGTATGGGTGTGCAGAGTATACAGGCGTGTGTGGTGGCAGAGTTACAGGCGTGTGTGTGGTGGAGTATACAGGTGTCTGTAGTGGTCGTGCAAGGCAGGGGTTTTAAGAGATAGAGAACAGTGTCTGTACCTCGCTCCGCAAGCAGGTTTTAAAACTAAAAAGATATGCTACCTACCCGGCCCCGCCGTTTCCGTGCCCCGTCTTCTGCCGTGTTCCGCTAGGCTCCCGGTGGCTGTGCAGGCTCCCGGTGCCTGCAGTGATCTTCTATCTACTGAGAGTGAAGGACCTGTGGTGATGTCAGAGTCACGTGACCCGCGATTTGCCTGGAGTAAGCTGGTGTCACGTGACTCTGACATCACCACAGGTCCTTCACTCTCAGTAGATAGAAGATCACTGCAGGCACCGGGAGCCTGCACAGCCACCGGGAGCCTAGCGGAACACGGCAGAAGACGGCGGGAGACAGCGCGGGCTCGGGTAGAGGTGAGGATTTTTTTTTTTTTTTAGAGTAGTGCGGGTCTGCGGCTCGTGATGACGCTGCGCGTCATCACTCGCAGTCCCGCACAAAGCATGTTGGGATTCGGCTACAACGCCCGAAATCCCAACTGCGGATTATATAAGTAGATGTCTGCATACAGTTCTGCCATACAGTTGTCTGCTTTGAGTGATAGGACCAATTGAAAGTAAAAAATGAAATGTTTGGGTCCAGGTTATTGGGGTCCAAACAGCTAAGAGCTGCAGCTTTTACTGCAGGGATAAAGGTCTAATATCTTCTGTGTGCCAGGCTCCAATCACCTGTTATGTGGTGCCCCTGCGGTTCAGCCGCCACAATGGTACTGCACCTATCCAATAGGTGTGGCATCATGCTCACAGGTAAGAAGGGAAAACTTTGCTGAGACCCCCAACATACACCCAACACAATCTGAACTCCAGGCCAGGGAGATGCTGGGTGAAAGTGCAGTCCCCATCTATTGGCCACTATTTCACCATCATTACACCCCAGGGGCCCGCTCCATCTGATGGGAGTGCTCCAACTAACTGCTCTACCACCTATCCACTGGGGACTACCATATGCAGCGCTGGTCATCCCTGACCAGAAACCTCAGATGGCGTCATGACAAACTTTCCCCCTTTAAAATCCCCCTTTAACATGTCCAGTATGGGCCACGACCTCCGGGACCGTGACATCCATCAGACTCACCCCGGATAGTCGAGTACCCCGGCCAGGCAACCGAGACAGTAACAGGTGTCAATATGTTCAGAAGAGGGTCCCTTTTGGTGCCAGTGTGGTTCCCTGACGGACAATAGATAATATGGGGCTGTCAAGAGGATTTATCCCTGACAGCTTAGGAAATCTCCTGTCTACGCTGATCCACAACTACTATTACTCTAGATAACCAAGCATTAGTCAGAGTCACTGCTGCTACTGGAGGAATCTGTAGACATTACTTCCAAATCATCTTCATGGTCTTTGTTGGGCCCTAAAGATTCCATTAAGAAGTCATTGCTGTGGTTTGGAGTCAGCATATTCATAGAAATGTCATTAGTTTGCCATGGGTATTGTGGAGCCAGGATATCTGGAAGTCTTCCAGCTGTCTACGCTGATGCATGCATACTGTTCCCTTGCAGTTTGAGCACTTTATCATCCATCTCTGCCTTTTAACAGCCCTCCCAGACCTCATCACTTATTTGGTTTGAGCGCATTTTTTTTCTTTGGTTATACTGCGCCTGCCAATCACAATAATGCCATTATCAAAGATGAGTATGGCATTACTATGACTGGCATGCAATCCCAGCATGTTTATTGGCTGAAAATCACTCAGCAAACATGTGCTAGGCAGCTCACTCAAGTATCATGAGTAAAATCCAAAACACCCTCAGAGTACCAAGTAACCCAAATACCGTAATATTTGTGCGAGTAACAAATAATGAGGAGTTTACTCGCTCATCCTTATTTCAGAAGTGCTGTGCCTATGTGTTTTTTTCCTTGCATATTTGCTGAAGATTTTGGGGCAGAAAAAAGAAATCTGAACTACATGGGCAAGGAAACAAAAACACAACGTGGACACAGCACATCTGCACAACCCTAGAGTTTGCTGGCCCAGGATAGACATGCAGATTTTGATGCAGATTCTGAATCTGCATAAAAAAACCATCAAATAACACCGTAGGCGCAGGGCATAAGAGAGTCCAAGGAGAGCCACAGTTGTGGTGAAAGGACTCAAGGATTCCTCTTGCCCCCTGGCTACTTCCACAGAGACTTCTAGGGCAGGGGTGGCCAACTATAGTCATCAATGTCTGAAAACAGTGCAAGTTTTCTGAATTTCCTTAAAATTGTTCAGGTGCTAATTTCATCACCTGCAGAGGTGATGGAAGATTCTAGCACCCTGTGCAATGCTAGGGATATACTGAAAACATGCACTCTTCAGCCCTTGAAAACTGTACTTGGCCATCCCACGTCTACTGAAGTGGGTGTAGTGTCTTCTAGTTCCATATCTTACACCTTCAGGCCAGAGGCCTGGGGCTTGTTCACTAGTCTCTGTAGGGTTGTATCAAAGCACCTGTTTGCAGAAACAGTCCAGCACGCAAGGAGTGAAGTCAAAAAATGTTACTATAACGCACAGACTATAAGTCTCAAAGAAAAAAAAAAATAATATACGTAATATATAAATATAACTAAAGTCCCACAGGGATGAGCAGCAGCACACAGACTGTTAAAGTGGTGTAAAGTCCATGAAGGGCAGAATCCATTAAGGTCTTTCAGTTGGACCCCAAAGACTGCATGCATGCCCAGTAGAGGGAAGTGCAAACAGTCCTAAATGTTGGAAAGTTTAAATAAATCTTTAACAAAACCACAAGGCCTTAATCAAAGATAACAAAGAACTGGAATAAAAACAAGTCCCAAAAATCATTCTTTTGCCAAAAGCCAACTAAGGGATGGGTCACTGTCACCTGACCCACCAACATGCTTTTAGGAAGGTCCAGTGAGATTGTCTCTCGCCATTTTCAACCATGCCCTGGATGATTGTCGTCGTTGGTCACGGTTGTCGTCGATGGTTGTCTTGGAGGGTCACAGGAGCTATTCTTCTAGGTGTATTCTATGCCACCACCTACCTCCCAGCACACTCCATCATGGCCACTGCTTGAGAGAATGATGGAGGAACTATGGGATGACCACGCCCTCTAGGACAGACAGGACTTGAACCATCTTGTGGAACACTGACATGTCCTGCAAGTTTGGGTGCATTTAGCTGGCCAACCAACAGACACTTTGGCTGCACCTGGTGCCAACTTTTCTCCAGGTTGGCCCCCTCCTGCCACTTCTGAAAGTACTCGGCGGTGCCAACCCAACATACGCCAACTGCAAACCACCCCTTCCTGCTTCACACCTTCATGAAAGTGACCTCATCCCTGGAAAAGATGGTACGTAGTATTTGGCGAAGATTTTCACGCTGCAGGGCGGAACGGTTGATATAGCAGCAACGCTTAGTGCCATGTTCCACAAGGAATCCAAACCCCTTATCCTGTTTGAATTTTACCACCTTGCCTTGGGTGCATTGGTCGAGGAAGGCATTAGCTTAGGCCCCTGCAACCATTCCCGAGCAATGGCATCTGCATGTCAAATCTCCTCAACAAAGGAGACAGGACAAGGTGGTTGATGCCTTGTTGGATAGTTGCATGGAGGGAGTAGGGGTCCCCACATGGCATTGACCCAGTTGAATGCCTTTGGAGGTGGAGAGGGTTATCCACACGGTTGGGAAACAGTGTCTTCTAGGTGTTCCTGTTTCTTGGCCTCCTTATAATAGTCCTGGTTCTGGTGGTATTGGGAAATGGGGTGAGTTAGCTGCAACACTGGCTGAAGGTGGTTTTAGCCAAACATGCTGCCAGATCATGTCTAGTGTGACATGTGGTGCTTCTGGTCCCGGATGCCTTAGGCCTCGTGCACACGTTGAGTATTTGATGAGTTTTTTACCTCAGGATTTGTAGACAAAACCAGGAGTGAAGCAATCAGAGGAAAAGTCTAATAGAAACACATCACCACTTTGAATTTAAACATCCACTCCTGGTTTTGGCTACAAATCCTGATTTAAAAAACTCATCAAATACTCAGGTGCATGTGGCCTTAGGGTAAATGTCACCTGACTGCTGTGACTCATTCCTCAGGTCCGCATCTTGCATCGGAGCACAGGATTGGATCCACACCTCATTGCAGATGAGGCACAAAGTGGGAAGTGTGGAGGAGCTCCAGGTGACATATGTCTCCATCTCTTCTCCATGATGCCACTCTGGGTCTGGTTCTGTCGACCTACCTTCTGCCCCTGGGGTGGTTAGGTAGATTACATCTTCTGAGTCCAGTTCAGCCACGCCTTGCAGAGGATCCATCAGCAAAGTACTGGCGAAAGTAGACAGTGTACCTGTGTGCCACTGGGAATGCACAGGTAAGATGGTGTCCAGGGTAATAGATATAGGAACAGGGACTTGTGGCTGCACTCCCGCTCCAAAAAAATCCAAGATTCAAGAATTATTTGAATTCATATGGTGGTGTTTATTTCTACGCATTTCGGGGTAAACCCCTTCCTCAGGAATACAGCAATAAGGGATATAATTCTTGAATCTTGGAGTGGCAGCGCGCCACAAGTTCCTATTCCTATATCTATTACCCTGGACTATTACTGGAAGGAGGACTGCTGAAGACCGCGGAAAAAAGCTTGACATCTAAAGTTGTCACAGGCGTAAAGGGTGGTGGTGACGTCTCACAACCAAAATAGGTGAGCAAATCCACCACTTATTTCTACACCTTCAGCGGACAGATACACACTATTGTGCGCCCCTTTTATTTTCAGCTATTTATCGCAGGTAAGATGGCGGGGCGACGCTGAGTGAGTTCAGCAGGTTTGGGTAGTTCATTTGCTTTTTCTAAGGGGAAAAGGCAATATTTTGGGTGAAAAAAGTGACTCTTATAATCCAAAATATACGGTATCTTGCTGAAATTGTGTAGTCAGGCTCAGATTCATGCTGCCTGCAGCACTAATTGGCAGACAGGATCCCTTTAAGTTTGGCATCTTTTAAATAAGCCTCCTGCGTATCGCCTATGTTCACACAGAGTTAATTCCTTTATTTATTTATTTATTTATTTTTTATTTATTTTTTTATTTTATTTTTATAAAAAAATGCACAAACAAAATATCAATCATTTAAGAAAAGGGATTTAAAGCAATGGACCGGAAAGAGGCGTAATCACTTTTTAAGCTGTGTCCAGCAGACAATTTGGTGCTGTCAAACTATGGTCCTTTCACACTAGAGTTTGTTACAATTTGCGGCAGATTACCGCATCTGCCACCTAACGGCCGCACTTGCTGCACACTTGCGGCAAGCCCCATGCACTGTCTATGGGGATTGTGGCAGGTGCGGCAAGTGCGGATATAACCGTGGTTCCAGCACTTGCTGCAGTTTCGGCCGTGAAAAAAAACACAGGCAGCAGTCAGCTGCCGCAAGTGCTGAAGCCGCTGCTATACCACACTTGCCCCACCTGTCGCAATCCCCATAGACAATGCATGGGGCTTGCCGCAAGTGTGACGCCATTAGGCGGCAGATGCGGTAAATTTGCAGCATCTGCCGCAAATTGTAACAAACGCTAGTGTGAAAGGGGACTAAGGCTGCTTTCACATGCGTTTTCGCAAACCCGGCAGAACTCTGCCTTTTTTTGCAAAACCGGATGTGTTACACTTGCAGCAGGATTGCCTTCTGCCCAACACATTTTATATTGAAGTTTCCGGACACTTGCATTTTCATCCGGATCCAGCACTTGCGGCGAGTCTTAAAATCGCACTTAGCAGCGGTTTCTGTCTGGTGCCTGAAGTTCTGGATTTGCCGGACTTCAATGAAAATGTAAGTGCCCGCACATGTCTAGAACTCCAATAGAAAATGCATTAGGGAGAACGCAATCCTGCCACAAGTGTAACAAATCCGTTTTTCCAAAGAGGCGGAATTCCACCGGATTTACCAAAAAGGCAGAACAGGCAAGAAGTTCAAGAAGTTCAGGCATGCCTGATCTGCTGGAACTGAAATAAACTGCAGATATGAAAGGAGCCTAATTATTAGGAGGAATTAATCTGTTCCCCATCAGGATACAATGAGGAAACGATTCTGGAGCGGGACTGCAACATTGTTGCTTAGGCTGGAAACACACTATCCGAGTGACATGCGAGTTACTTGAACGAGTCTCGGATCATTCACCCGGCTCGACCCCTGCCTCTTTGGACAGAATACTGTCAGTGGTATTTATTTCAATATAGCTCCACTGCTCCCGTCCAGAGAGGGGGAGGCCATCCCGGGTGAATGATCCGAGACTCGTGCGAGTAACTCTCATGTCACTCGGACTGTGTGTTTCCAGCCTAAATGTGCTAAATCTTTGTGAGACTCACTTTCCCTGAGCTTCTACTGCAGTGGCGTAACTTGAAGCTCAGGGGCCCCAATGCGAAAGCTCCAACGGGGCCCCCAGTTATCTTTGACCTCTTCACCCCCAGGCGATTTTTCGTTTTCTGATTTTTATTTTTCCTTCCCTCTCTTCCAAGAGCCATAACGTTTTTATATGAGGGCTTGATTTTTGCGGGATGAGTTGCTCTTTTGAATAAACTCATTTATTTTACCATGTAGTCTACAGGAAAATGGGAATAAATTCCAACTGCAGTGTAATTGCAATAAAAGTGTGATTACAAGTTTAGTTTTGATTTTTTTTTTATTCATCATGTTCATTCTATGGTAAATCTGACATGTTGGTATGACGGGTCGGTACGAGTTCATAGATACCAAACAGTTATACTTTTACCTAAGTGGTGAAAAACAATCCGACATTTTTAACCCGAGAATGCTTGACGTATATGGGGCTCCCAAAAAAGCATTGTTAGATCAAAATGCATATCACCTAAAATTATATGAACAACTGGATATTACCAACAACAACATAATTGAGGAAAACCTAGAGTCTCAAAATTCCAACTAATTTTGCGAAAATAGGAAAAAAAATAAGCTGCCGGGTGTGAACGGCCGAGGTTACACATTCTAGGGTTAAAGAAAAAGAATTGCACTTTTGTCGCCATTTTCCATGATCCGTATCATTCCCATTTATTGGGATCTGGGGCTGTGTGAAGGCTTTTTTTTTGCGTCTTGAGCTGACGTTTCTAATGATACCATTTTTGGATAGATGTGATGTTTTGATCGCTCGTTATTGCATTTTATTGCAGTGGTGCGGCGATGAAAAAAAAACGTTATTTTGTCTTTTGAGCTTTTTTCTGTTATACAGTTCAGTGATCTGGTTATTATCTGATTTTATATTTTGTTAGATAAGACATTTCTCAATGCGACGATGACAAATATGTGTTTTTTTATATTTTTAATACTTTTATATTCAAGGGGGGCAAAAGGTTTTTTTTTTTCATATTTGTAAAAACATTTTTCTTTATTTTTTTTAATTTTACATGGCCCACTAGGGGACCTTGGTGCTGCACAGTCCGATCATTTCTGCTATGCAGAGACATGCTTCAGCACTGCTCTATATAGCAGAAATGATCACTTCATGTGCATGCTGGCGCTCGCCTGCCATCCACAGGATGTGATTGCAGATAGCTTCTGAGATCATCACAGGACCCCGGGCTGTGAAAGTAACAGCGGAGTTACCGATACCGACAGGGAATGGAACGATATGCGCTGTGGTGCTCTAGATCGCGCTGTCAGTCACTGACAGCATGATTTATAAACAAAAAACAAGATAATCAAGTTTTTCCAAATATGAAAAAAAACTAAAAGTTCAGATCACCCCCTTTTGCCTCATTGAAAATAAAACTATTAAAGACATGTAAAAAATACACATATTTGGTATTTGCTGTGTTTAAAAATGCCCGATCTATCAAAATATAAAATCAATTAATCAGATCTGTAAACTGTGTAACGGAAAAAAGGATAAACGCCAAAATTATGTGTTTTTGGTTGCGGCAACGTTAAGGTAAATTGCAATAACGGGCGATGACAATAGCACATCTACCCAAAAATGTTATCATTAGAAACGACAGCTCAAGCCGCAAAAAATAAGCCATCACACAGCCCCAGATCCCAAAAAATGAGAACACTACGGGTCGTGGAAAATGGCGCAAAAGTGTAATTCTCTATATTAAAAACTTCAGAATTTTTTTTTCACCACTTAGATAACAGTAAAAGTATGTATGTTTGGTATCTACTAATTTGTACCAATCTGAGGCATCACACCGTAATGTCAGTTTTACCATATAGTGAACATGGCGAATAACAAACAACTAAAAATTAACATATGATTTCACTTTTTTGTAATTTCACCGCACTTGGAACTTTTTTCCTGCTTTTCAGTACATTATGTGGTAAAATAATTATTTAATTCAAAAGTACAGCTCGTCCCGCAAAAAACAAGCCCTCGTCTGTCTATATTGATGGAGAAATAAAAAAGTTATGGCTCTTGGAAGAAGGGGAGTGAAAAATGAAAAATTGTCTGGCGGTGAAGGGTTAATAAGCCAATTGCTTATGTACAAGGCAGTATTCTGCCTGAAGGTTTATTCATAGTGTGTGGGTTGACCAGGCAGATTACACTGCTACCTGGGTCTACGTGGACATAATCTATGAGTTGAGAAGTTTTGGTTAGCATTGTCCCTCTATGGTCTACAAGAACAACATGCAAAGAATATTAGGAGCTTATGTGAATTGTTGTGCTCCTGGTTACCATGGTAATATCCAGCCCACTTCTGTTGTAGAACCTTCCTGCTGCATGACATCACGGTGTCTATGACATCACAGTAGACTGGACTATAAAACCCATTGGATTCAATGATACAGTGTCAGTTGGTATTTGACTCAGATATCAAGAGTCTGTGGTGGATTTGTGATTGATTTGGATAGCGATTTTGGATTATAGAATTTCTGAAACATCTTTGGAGAAACTCCTATTTGGAGAAACTCCTATTTGGAGGAAGACTATTTGTAGGAAACTCCTATTTGGAGGAAGACCTAACCTATTTGGAGAAAGACCTATTTTGAGAAGACCTATTTTGGAGAAACCTATTTGGAGAAACTCCTATTTGGAGGAAGACCTATTTGTAGAAACTCCTATTTGGAGGAAGACCTATTTGGAGGAAGACCTACCGTATTTGGAGAAAGACCTATTTTGAGGAAGACCTATTTGGAGAAACTCCTATTTGGAGAAACTCCTATTTGGAGGAAGACCTATTTGTAGAAACTCCTATTTGGAGGAAGACCTATTTGGAGGAAGACCTATTTGGAGAAAGACCTATTTTGAGGTAAGTCTACTAGAAGAATGTATAACCATTATTTTTTGTAGGTTATAGGAATATACAAATAGTATGAAAACATTCAACTGAGGTTGGGGATTTATCCACACTTATCCAATTAGTCTCATTACATATAATATATATATATATATATATATATATATATATATATATATATATATATATATATATATATATATATATATATATATATATATATATATACATATTATATATATATGTATATATATATATATATGTATAATATAAGAGATAGAACTTAAAAAAAATTAAGAAAATCATTCAATCAGAACATTTTTCTCTATCATTGCTAAAAAATTCTTGACAATGTTAAGAATCTTTCAAAGAAATGTGTGTAAAGAGAGGCAGTTATTAGTTAGTGAAAAACATAAAAACCTTTTCATATGAAGACGTATTAAACTCTTTCCACAATATTATTTTGGCCATTGGGATGCAGCGTCTGTAAACAATAAATCCACTAGGTTCTTTATGATTCAGCATGTTAATCCTCTTCATGGTTTCAACTGGTATTTGCTCCAAAAGGGATTACAGTCACATTATAATGTTCTCCATATTTCAGTTATAGGTGGCTGGACAGGCTATGTTAATACGTTTTTATATGTAAAGGGTTTTAGCTAACTAATAACTTCATCTTTTTAGAAAAGGTTTTCTTAAAAGATTTTTTACAATTTTTTTAAGGATTTTTTTTTTAAGAACGATAGAGAAAAATGTTATGGTTGAATAATTTTCTTATTTTTTTTGACGCTCTCTTTTCATATATATAGGATATTTTATAAAATTAAATGTAGAAAAGCCGGCTCACCTCCTCCTGGAGATTCAGGGCAGATGCCCCTTCTTGTGGAGGCAGCTCGCACGGAAGAGATATGAAGGCTGGAGGGAGGCCTTGAAATCCAAGAGAGCAGAAATCCAGCAATAGGCTCCACAGGGCTTTATTATTTTTTTTGCTTAAAAGATAACTTTTATTGAATACTAGCTGTAGTACCCGGCTACGCCTGGGTTAATAAATAACTGCTGTTAGCTATAACAAAATAGAATCTGAAGATGTCATATTAATGACCTGTTGGAAAATAGAAGCTGAGCTGTGATTGATTGCTATAGGCAGCCTAATAAATCTTCAGCCAACAGCCGGCCAGGCAGTATATGTTACCTCACACATACACATAAAAGACAGCTCATGTGACTGACATCTGCCTTAATTCCCTATATGGCACATGTGTTGCACATTGGCTGTTTTTAATCAGATGTTTATTTTTGGAAATTAAAGATACCAGACTTATGAGGTGAGTTGTGTGAGGCGATTTGTGCACATCTGTGTCTGTCTGTGTGGTGTCTGTGTCCCTGGGGTGTGTGTGTGTGTCCCAGTGGTGTGCATGTGTCCCTGTGGGGGGGTCCCTGTGATGTGTGTCCTTTTGGGGGGGAGGGGTGTCCCTGTGGTGTGTGTCCTTGTGGGGGGAGGGGTGTCTCTGTGGTGTGTGTCCATCCCTATGGGGTCTGTGTGTTCCTATGAGGTGTGTGTATCTGTGTCCCTGTGGGGTGTGTATGTGTGTATGTCGTGTGTGTGTCCCTGTGGGGTGAGTGCATGTGTCCCTATAGGGTGTGTATGTGTGTGTGTCCCTGTGGGGGGGGGTGTCTGTTAATATTCCATGTCAGGGCCCCACTTTAGTGACTATATGCTGGTATATGCTGTTAGTCTTTGGTGCTGTCATTAAGCTCCTCTCATTCACAACTGCCAACTGGTAACTGTCACTTATTCTCTCCATTATGTAGATAGGGCTAAAATTGTTTGGTGAACGGGGTTAAAATTTTGCCTCACAACATAGCCTATGACGCTCTCGGGGTCCAGACATGTGACTGTGCAAAATTTTGTGGCTGTAGCTGCGACGGTGTAGATGCCAATCCTGGACATACACAGGCTAGGGTCACACATAAGCCCCTGGTCCGTTTTTGGCTTCAGAATGTGGATTTTTTTTTTTCTAAGTCCAAAAACTGATAGAAAAACGGATTAGACGTAATAAATACCCTATACATTTTTTTTCTGCACCTAAAAAAATTGCTAGGTACGTTTTTGGGGTCCGTTTTTAAAAAAAAAAAATTTTAACTTGAGCCCTATGGAAAAACGGATCAGTTTTTTCAAGAATTTTGGTCAAACAATGACTAAGTCCAAAAACGTTCAGAGGTACAGGAGGCTCAAAAAGCACCCAAAAAAATACGGATTGGTCATGGAAATTACTTCTAAAAACGGATTTCTATGTGTGACCCCAGCCACACACACATAGGCCAGGGTCACATTTGCGATGTGCCCCTAGCCTGCCGGATTCCGGTATTATCTTAGAACTTTTTCCAGCGCCGCATAGCGTTTCCGCTATGCGGTGCTGGAAACCGCTGCCCTTAGTTACCCGCTGTTTACCTGCACGACCTGTCACACAGGCAGCGGCTCGGAGGGCGTTTTACAGCGCCGCACAGGAAACCGTTGCAGACACGATTTCCTGTGCGGCGCTGTAAAACGCCCTCCGAGCCGCTGCCTGTGTGACAGGTCGTGCAGGTAAACAGCGGGTAACTAAGGGCAGCGGTTTCCAGCACCGCATAGCGGAAACGCTATGCGGCGCTGGAAAAAGTTCTAAGATAATACCGGAATCCGGCAGGCTAGGGGCACATCGCAAATGTGACCCTAGCCATACACACATTCAGCTTTATATATTAGATTTTCAAAATAGCTCCACATCTCCAACACCAATGAAGGTAAGGCCATAGGTAGGGGTCTGTCTCCTTTACAGACCAGTATCTTTTACACAAAAAAAAAAAAAAATTATATATTATATATCTAGTTAAACTAATTGGATAGGTGTGGTGCATCCCCACCCTCAGTTGAATGCTCAGTGGGGGGTAACTACCTCTGCTATATATAAAGGGGTTACCTCTGCTATATATAAAGTGTTTTTTATGCTGTTGTAGTGGCATTTTATCAGATTCTCTTGCCTTGAACATGTATGGTTTGTTTCAGTGCTGTGGTGGCAATAAGTTAGCCCCAATATAGGAGAGATAATTAAAAAAGCAGCTATATCCAGACTCGGCCCCAGCTATCTAGTAAATACACCATCTGGGAAGAGGCTATAAACTATAGCCTATCAGTTATAGGTAACAAGGTGATACATTCATCCCAGGGAGTGAACCGGCTTAGGCTAGGGTCACACTTAGCATGAGTTTTTTGGTGTCTTAAAAAAAAGCATGCGTTTCTGCATGCTTTTTTCATTTCTGCATGCGTTTTTTTAGGTGCCTTAAGCCACCCATGCAATTTTCCATGCGTTTTTGAATCAGCACCCAAAAAAAGTTCATGAACTTCTTTTTGGTGCTGTTTTAAAAACGCATGCGTTTTTTTAACATGGGCCCCTATGGAAAATGCATGCGTTTTTGGATAGTATTAAATGGTACTAATGTACCATGCGTTTTTGCATACGTTTTTGATGGCAGCTGCTCACATAAGTGCAAAAACGTATGCCAAAAACGCGTGGCACTTTAGACATGCGTTTTTGTTATTGGGGCATGCGTTTTTTACATGGGGGCCTATGGGTGCCTTTTTACATGTGTTTTTAAAAACGCAGGTGTCCAAAAACAGCATGAAAAAACTGCAAGTGTGACCCTAGCCTTAGCCAGTGTAGCAAGGTGTAAACTGGACCAAATTATTATGGTAAATAGCAAGCAGCTACCTGAGGCAGATAATACAGTAACCTAACTGCCATCTGCCTCTTATTAGTAAGTCACTTCACAACCAATTCATAATGCAATTTACCTGGTGTTTTGGCAACACCAGTATACAAGGGGCTCAGGAGGAGTAGCTCCAGTCCACCAGCACCTTGACCCACGTTTTGTCTATAATAGGCTTTGTCAGGAGGCGTGGCTTCACTTATGGTAGAACCCTTTATACATCCATGCTAATCTTCCAAAAAAGAGCTGTGAAATTAAAGACAGCTGTTCAGCAAATGGATAATCGCCAAGTCGCATGGTAAGCGGGTCACATGACACCACACTGGTAATTACACTTCTCATATATGAGTACCTCACAAGTTGTATTTGCTCCTTGAGCGCGCATCCCCATGTGATCCACCGGTCATCTGATCCGGAAGCAGAAGTCACGCTGTGCCCGCAGGGCTGTATTTGGCCCTAGGCACTTTTCATGGTTGCACCCCTTAGTGACGTCACCCGATGAGTCTGTGCACACGACATCTATTTAAACCAGATCTACCCCAAAAAAAGCTTTAAAAAGCGCTAATTACACACTAAAATAATGAACGTCTGCACTTGCCGTGCACAGGTTCACTCTTTTGAGCGTTTTTTTAACACCTTCAGCTCTTCAAAGGAATCAAGAGATTAAAATAGGTAACCTAACCATTCCTTCAGTTAATAGAGGCCTAGTGATATAGAGACACGCTGTTTGCTCATTTAACACCCCTCCCCTTTACTGAAGGTGTTCAAAGGGAAGCCGAGAGCAGACAGGTCACAGGTACAATGTGTGCACCAACACTGACACTTGGAGCGCACTGCTGCACTCATCTAGTGTCGCTGGTTTCACACTTGCGTTTTTTTCAAATCAGGCAAAATCAGGTTTTTCAGCCAAATACTGATCCTTTCAGGATCCAGTTTTTTATTCCATTCACTTTAATACTGTCAGGAACAATCCTGTTAGGGGCCTTCCACATCAGCGGTTCTGGCTGTATGCGGCAGATCCGGCAGATTTACTGCATCTGCCAGATCTGACACCTAACGGCTGCACTTGTGGCACCCATCCGGCAAGCCCCATGCATTTTCTATGGGACTTGCGGTCGGGTGCGGCAAGTGCGATCTGCCAGATGCGGCGAAACCGGACTGCAAGTCCCATAGAGAATGAATGGCACTTGCCGGATCGGTGCCATAAGTGCGGCCGTTAGGCACCAGATCTGGCAGATGCAGTAAATATGCCGGATCTGCCGCACATCAGCGAGAACCGCTGATGTGAAACGCCCCTTACTTCAGCTTGCTTCCTGACACCATTAAAGTGAATTGACAAAAAACTGGATCCTGAAAGGATCAGGATTTGGCTGAAAAATCTGATTTTGCCTGATTTGAAAAAACAAAACAAAAACGCAAGTATAAAACCAGCCTTAGTCAGTGAGTGCAGACTTGCTGGCTGATATTAGAGAGCACTCACTGTTACTAAAGGTGCGCTGACAATAAAGACAAGCTTTAGTATACAAATACTAAAGTGCTGCAAAGCTCCCTCATTTGCATACTAAATAAAGTAGATTTTACTTTATAGTGCCAATAAAAACTATTCTATAGTAATATGCCTCCAAATCCCCAGCCTGCATAGCATCAGCCTCTCCTGTTCACCAGTATACAGTAGCCCAAGCCTCCCCTGTTCACCAGTATACAGCAGTCCCAGCTTCCCTGTTCACCAGTATAAAGCAGCCGCAGCCTCCCCTGTTCACCAGTATACAGCAGTCCCAGCTTCCCCTGTTCACCAGTATAAAGCAGCCGCAGCCTCCCCTGTTCACCAGTATACAGCAGCCCCAGCCTCCCCTATTCACCAGTATACAGCAACCCCAGCCTCACCAGTTTACCAGTATACAGAAGCCCCAGCCTCCTCTGTTCACCAGTACAGAGCAGCACCAGACTCCCCTGTTCACCAGTATACAGCAGCACCAGCCTCCCTTTTCACCAGTATATAGCAGCACCAGACTCCCCTGTTCACCAGTATATAGCAGCACCAGCCTCCCCTGTTCACAAGTTTATATAGCAGCAGCCTCCCCTGTTCAAAAGGATACAGCACAGTCTCTCCTGTCACCAGCCTCCCCTGTCACCAGTATACAGCACAGCTTCCCAAGTCACCAGCCTCCTCTCACCAGTATACAGCACAACCTCCCCTGTCAAAAGCCTCCTCTCAGCAGTATACAGCACAGCCTCCCTTGTCACCAGCCTCCTCTTTTACCAGCCTCCTCTCACCCAGTATACAGCACAGCCTACCTTGTCACCAGCCTTCTCTGTCACCAGCCTCCCTTGTCACCAGTCTTCTCTCAGCAGTATACAGCATAGCCTCCCTTGTCACCAGCCTCCTCTGTCACCAGCCTTCCTTGTCCCAGCCTTCTCTCAGCAGTATATAGCACAGCCTCCCTTGTCACTAGCCTCCTCTGTCACCAGCCTCCTCTCAGCAGTATACAGCACAGCCTCCTCTGTCACTAGCCTCCTCTATCACAAGCTTCCTCTCAGCAGTATACAGCACAGCCTCCCTTGTCACCAGCCTCCTCTGAGCAGTATACAGCACAGCCTCCACCACCATCTTCAGCTCTATGAGCTCTCACCTGCTCCTGTGTCTTCCTCATCCTCTACTGTGCCGTCTGCAGTGGGAGAGAATCTCATTCTCCTCACATGCATAGACGGTGCTGTAGCTCCGATGCAGGGAATTCTGTGACCCCGGAAGTGCAGGCAGTGCTTCCTGGGTCAGTCAGCTCCCTGCATCTGAGGAGAATATGGAGGTGCGCCCCTGCTCCTGCTCCCTCCTGACCCGGACCCCCCCTCCCTCTGAAAAGTCAACACATTTCCTACATTGGCTAACGGAAAGAAGGAGAAGTTAATTAAAAAAAAAAAAAAAATTAAAAAATTCCCTGTGTTGGTGCCGCCCCCTGCAGCCGGGTTCCATAGGCACATGCCCTCCAGTGCCTAGCGGCAAATACGGCCCTGTGTGCCCGATGGGAGGAAGGAGGCGAGGCCACATTCACCGCATCATAGCAACAGAGAGACCCGGCCCCTTCACACAGAGTGGGGAACGCCACTCTGAGCCTGTGAAAGGAGGAAACTCCTGAACTGGCAATTCCCCATAGATATCAAAAAAGGGGGAACTCTTCAACCAGCAGTTTCCTAAACATCGGTATAGTCTAAATTCTATACTTAGACTCTAATTTCTCCTATAAATGGTGTTTATCTGACCAGTCTGATTGTGTATATATGATACACACATGATCTAGTCTTATCTTAATCAAGTTATTTACATATACATCCCATAAATTAGATTTAAAATATGGGCCACCAGAAAAACAAAGAGGAACATAGTATACATATCAAGTACAATTATAGATCAGTACTTTACATGACAGATACACCTCTCTTACAGTGGTCCCATTGATATACAGTCACAAAACGTATGCGATTTCATGTCTATTTATGGAGTATAGATTAGTGTTACCACAACATAAGTGATAGTCCATAATTGGGGGAGATCCATTCACAGCGGAGTGGTCTCACAAATAGGATTTTTGTTTTTTTCACAGTATACGGTGCTCCCACCGATACATACAAACGACTTAGGATTCATAGCCGACGGCTGCACAAAGGGAAATAAAACCAGTGTGAATAATAAAATATAGGAATATACAGCAGAATAACAAAGAGCAAAAATAAGACAGCGCAAAGCCTTACAGAAAGGACGTAACACTGACGGCCTCATTGGGGCCTTGTGTCAGGAGTCACCATCCATCTCACTCCTTTTTGAAGGAGTTTCCTCTGAACATCCCCACCACGACTCCCTATGTACACGGTCAATGCCGCGGACTGTTACACCCCTTGGGTTACAATTGTGCATCTCATGGAAATGACCAGAGATGGATTTTAATTTCTCGACATCCTGACAGTAAACAGCGTTTCGGATGTCTGACATGTTCCTGCACTCTTACTTTACTATCTCTTATATATCATTTAGCCTTAATCACAAAGGGGCTCATCAATTTATCTAAGAAAATCCCCAGGTTGTTGAACACAGAATCAATTCCTGCGACTATCGGCCTGCCGGGTGGATCCTCTGATGATTTATGAATTTTTGGCACTGTATCCCAATGGTATATATATATAGATATACAAGTGCATCTCAATAAATTAGAATATCATCAAAAAGTAATTTTTTGTCAGTAATTGAATACATAAAATGAAGCGCATATATTATATAGAGTCATTACACAGTGGTCTATTTCAAGTGTCTATTTATGTTAATGTTGATGATTATAACTTGCAGCCAATGAAAATCCAAAGGTCTCAGAAAATTAAAGTAAAGAGGATGAAGGGTTACAAACCACGCTGTCATACTCCACAAGACATCAAAGGGTGAATATAAAATTGACTTATTAGTCAACGCTCCCTGAAAAGCCCTGAAATATGGCAATATGATATTGATTTGTACAGAGGAAGGGGCCAGGGAGGCCTGAAACGCATTGACTAATATATCAATATTATATTCACCCTTTAATGTCTCATGGAATACGGCAGCACAATTTTTAACCCTTTATCCTCCCTACTTTAATTTTCTGAGATAATGATGTTTGGGTTTTCATTGGCTGTAAGCCACAAACATCAACATTAACAGAAATAAACACTTTAAATAGATCACTCTGTTTGTAATGACTCTATATAATATATCCATCTCACTTTATGTACTGAAATAAATTAATTTTTGACGATATTCTAATTCATTGAGATGCAGCTGTCTATATAGAGGCACCATGTATTGTGGCATCATGTGTATTAAAGGAACCATTTTATGTCTCATCATTTTTAGATCTTAAGCTTGATCTTTCAGTGACCACTATCGCATCGAGAGTACAGTGACATCATGATGGAGTGGACTATGGCGCTGGGAGCGGCAGCTGTCTCTCCCCCGTGTGTGGTCTCTGCCCTGTCTGCTGTCTCTCCCCCCCTGTGCTTTCTCCCAATGTATATAAATAAATGTATTTTTGCTTAAGAACCTGTTTCTGTTTTTAATTAATAAGTGTTTCATTTCTTGGTAAAAAATATGTAGGGCTTCACTGTATTTTCTATTGCAAGCACAGGTGAAGCAAGCAGCTACTGGCCACCAGCATGCGCTGCTTGGTGTTACCTTCATTGGCAATGAAAAATACAGGGGAGCCCTATTTTTTTAAGTTATTTAAATAAATAACTTTAAAAAAATATATCATAAGCTTCTTTGTATTTTCTATTGCCAGCCAAGACAACCCAGGCATGTTGGGGCTGTAATTCTCAGAGTGGTGAGGCCCAAGCATTCTGGGCCCACACACTCAAAATTGCAGCCAGCAGCTGCCCCAGAATTGGTGCCTCCACGACAGACACCAAAACTGGCAGTTACCTCGCTCTTCCAGCTGCCGTGTAGCGGTGGCAGACTGGGTAATAAAAAGGTTGATGTCAGCTTTTTTTGGCAGCTGACATCAAGCCGTATTGCTAATGTCTCCCATCAGTATGACAGATGGCCATTAACAATATTTTCAGGGCAGAGAGAAAAAACATGACACTGAGGCTGGGGTCACACTTGTTAAGGCAATTGCAGTGACCGCATCCAGATCCGGATTTAGTAACCGCAATTGCCTTCACAAACATTTTTTAGGAAAAATGTGTTGTTGCAACCGCAATGCGGTAACCGGATTGTTCCGGATGTGTAATCCGGAGCAATGCGGTTACCGTATACTTTGTTCATCCCTGCTACCGCAGGGATGAACAAAGTGTTAAATGTGTATTAAAACATTAATTATTAATATTAGCTGTGGTCAACATGTCTCTAGGGGGTGCCCAACCCCCTAGAGACATGCTGTCCCCTCCTGTGGGCATGTGAGGGGTTAATAAGCCCTTTATAGTAAGCCGGCTATTGTCAGCTTTGTACAAATATATGAATGAAGCCGCGGCTCCCCTGACAGTAGAGCAGATACTGTACGTAATGTACGTATAGTATCAGCCGCTGTCCTTGGTCCTGTAACCATTAACATTAGGTCTATGGGCAGGGCACCGCCGTAGACCTAATGTTAATGGTTACAGGAACCTGGACAGCGGCTGATACTATACGTACATTACGTACAGTATCTGCTCTAATGTGAGGAGCCGCGGCTTCATTCATATATTTGTACAAAGCCGACAATAGCCGGCTTACTGTAAAGGGCTTATTAACCCCTCACATGCCCACAGGAGGGGACAGCATGTCTATAGGGGGGGTGGGCACCCCCTAGAGACATGTTGCCCACAGCTAATATTAATATTTAATGTTTTAATACACATTTAACACTTTGTTCATCCCTTTTGGCAGCATGGATGAACAAAGTATACTGTAACCGCATTGCTCAGGATTACACATCCTGAGCAATATGGTTACTGCATTGCGGGTCACAGAACCGCTCCGAAAACTGCAGCCTGCATGATTTTTCCTGCAGGCTGCAGATCCGGAGCTGGTAACCGGATTGCATGTAGTGCAATCCGGTTACCATAATGGGCTCCTATGGGGAGCGGTTCCTGCTCCGGTTTTGAGCTTTTTGAAAGCTCAAAACCGGATCAGGTTTCCAAAATAGAACCGCATATGTGACCCTAGCCTGAGACAAATTCTTTATTACAAACAAAATAGAGACACCTCGTTATTCACTTTACTAGCTCCCACCGAGGGCCCCTCCAATGTAATCCTGTAATTACGGTAATCTTGCAGTAGGTTGCTGTGATGTGTATACCCAAGTGCCCAAAGATGGCGACCGTGTGTGTATGTATGTGGCTGCACGGGAGCGTGGAGTGGGCACAGGGGTGAGAGGGCTTATTTTTTATGGCATGAGCTGATGTTTCGACACCTTTTTGGGTAGATGTGCTGTTTTAAAGATCTGCTATTGCATTTTATTGCAATGTTACAGCAATCAAAAAAATGTAATTTTGGGTTTGGACTTCTTTTTTCCTGTTACAGTTTACAGATCTGATTAGTTGATTTAATATTATAATAGATTGGGCATTTCTGAACTCAGTGATACCAAATATGTGTATTCTTTTTTTTGTTTAACCCCTTCACCACCCAGCCTATTTTGACCCTAAAGACCTTGGAATTTTTGTCAATTCTGACCAGTGTCCCTTTATGAGGTTATAACTCTGGAACGCTTCAACAGATCCTAACGATTCTGAGATAGTTTTTTTGTGACATATTGGGCTTCATGTTAGTAGTAAATTTAGGTAAATCATTTTTGCGAAAAATCCAAAATTTGGTGAAAATTTTAAAACTGTTGCAATTTTCAAATTTGTTATTTTTATCCTGTTAAACCAGAGATTTATGTGACACAAAATAGTTAATAAATAACATTTACCACATGTCTACTTTACATCAGCACAATTTTGGACATTTTGTTTTTGTTAGGAAGTTATAAGGGTTCAAAGTTCATCAGCAATTTCTCATTTTTCAAACAAAATGTACAAAACCTTTTTTTTTGTGACCACATCACATTTGAAGTCCCTTTGAGGGGTGTACATGACAGAAAACACCCAAAGTGATACCATTCCAAAAACTGCACCCCTCAAGCTATTCAAAACTACATTCAAGAAGATTATTAACCTTTCAGGTGCTTCACAGGAACTAAAGCAACGTGGAAGGAAAAAATGGACATTTTAATTTTTCCAACAAAAATGCTCTTTTAGCCTCAATTTTTTCATTTTCACATGGGCAACAGGATAAAATGGATCCTAAAATTTGTTAGGCAATTTCTCCTGAGTACACAGATACCTTAAATGTGGTCATAAACCACTGTTTGCGTGCACGGAGGGCTCGGAAGGGAAGGAGCGCCATTTCACTTTTGGAGCTACGGTAATTATCTATTCAAAAAGTCAAATGGCGCTCCTTCCCTTCCGAGCTCTGCCATGCGCCCAAACAGTGGTTTATGACCACATATAAAGTATTAGTGTACTCAGGAGAAATTGCCCGACAAATTGTAGGATCCATTTTATCCCGTTGCCCATGAGAAAATAAAATAATTGAGGCATAAGAACATTTTTGTGAAAAAAAAGTACTTTTTCATATTTACAGATCAATTTGTGAAGCACCTGGGGGTTTAAAGTGCTCACCACCCATCTAGATAAGTTCACTGGGGGGTCTAGTTTCCAAAATGGGGTCAATTGTGGTGGAGCTTCAATGTTTAGGCACATAGGGACTCTCCATACGTCACATGGTGTCCGCTAACAATTTGAATGGAAAATTTGCTCCAATTGTTAGCGGACACCATGTCGCGTATGGAGAGCCCCTGCGTGCCTAAACATTGGAGTTCCCCCACAAGTGACCCCATTTTGGAAACTAGACCCCCCAAGGAACTTATCTAGATGAATAGTGAGCATTTTGAACCCCAGGTGCTTCACAAATTGATCTGTAAAAATGAAAAAGTACTTTTTTTTTTTTCACAAAAATCTTCTTTTTTCCTTATTACGGACTAATTTGTGAAGCATCTGGGGGTTCAAAATGCTCACTATGCATCTAGATAAGTTCCTTGGTGGGGTCTAGATTCCAAAATGGGGTCACTTGTGGGGGAGCTCCAATGTTCAGGCACACAGGGGCTCTCCATACGCAACATGGTGTCCGCTAACAATTGGACCTAATTTTCCAATGAAATTGTTAGCGGACACCATATCATGTATGGAGAGCCCCTGTGTACCACCAGCACAAGGGCAACTGGAAGAGTTGGGGTACAGCACCAGAAAATGGCGCCTCTAATGAATGCACTATTTCTAGGGTGGCTGTGGGTTGCAATTCGCAGCATGGGGGGCCACAACGTTTGGGTCTCTCCACGCTGAGGATTTCAGCCCCCAACTGCCAAGTTGTACCTGGCTGGCAACCAAAAATACAGCGAAACCCTTTTTTTTTATTTATAGACCTAATTTCAGAAAAAAAAAACGACATGGTGCTCCGCCATATTTTTGGTCCAGCCAGGTACAAATTGGCAGCTGCAGACTGCCACCCACCCCCAGCTGCCTCAATGTACCTGGCTGTCAACCAAAAATACAGCGAAGCCCATTTTTTTTGTAATTATAGACCTAATTTCAGAAAAAAAAATGATGTGGTGCTCCGTCATATTTTTGTTCCAGCCAGGTACAACTAGGCAGTTGGGGGCTGGAATCCTCAGCATGGAGAGGCCCAAGCCTTCTGGGCCACCCATGCTGCGAATTGCAGCCCGCAGCCACAATAGAAAATGGCGCATTCATTGAAGCACCATTTTCTGGCGCTGTATCCAGACTCTTCCAGTTGCCCTGGTGCTGATGGCAAACTGGGTAATAAAGGGGTTAATGCCAGCTTTTTTATTGGCAGCTTGCACTAAGCCCGAGATTCATAATGTCGAGTCAATGTTAGACCCGCCATTAGGAATCTCTGGTAAATAGTAAATAAAATACACCACACAGAGAAAAATATTTTTATTAGAAAAAAACACAAACAGAAATACCGTCCGACATAGTCTACAACGATGGTCCCACGATGCTCGATCGCCTCTACTACATGCAGAGACTGCAGCAAGGAATCAAGTGTCCTCTTGTGGTAGTCTCTGGGGTCAGAGTCATGGTGCACTGTATGGCAATGATCTGCCGTACCGTGCATCATGATTGTGACCCCAGCGACTACAACAAGGGATCAAGTGTCCACTTTTTGTTGTCCCTGGGGTCAGAGTCATGGTGCACAGTATGGCAGATCATCCTCAGGTGCGGGCCCCCCTATGACCCCAGCCACAAGGGGAAACAAAGAATACCCTTCCTTTACTGACACCAAATCCTCCGAATTCCAACAACAGGAGAAGGCTTTTCTTAATTTCTCTACCTTTCTAACAAATGGCATGGGAAGTTGTATACATTGAACATGGCCAGGTGGTTAAGCATGGCGCCCATTGTGGAGCAACCCACTAACAGGTTCTCTACTTGTATAATATTTAATATTTATTCATTTATATAGCGCTATTAATTCCATAGCACTTTACATACATCAGTAATGCTGTCTCTCTTGGAGCTCACAATCTAAACATCCTATCAGTATGTCTTTACAATGTGGGAGGAAACTGGAGTGCCCAGAGGAAACCCACGCAAACACGGGGAGAACATACAAACTCCTTGCAGATGTTGTCCTTAGTGTCCTTGGTGGGAATTGAACCCAGGACTCAAGACCCCAGTGCTGCAAAGGCTGCAGTGCTAACCACTTGAGCCACCGTGCTGCCCGTATCATCCGTAACGAGCACCGTATCTTGCCGACTATGCCAAAACGTAATGACTGGACACCAGTCGATGTGTGGGATACGGCGCTGCTATGAATGACTCTGAACACAATATGATTCCAAACCAACGTCTTTTTATAACTTGCAATAAATAACAATATTTCACTTCTCCACAAAATATGGGCCACAACAGCCACAAACCACAGAATACAAAATATGCAGCCTTAGAGATCCCAAGTGCCAGCTTCACAGAAAGGAGCAGGACTATCCCCAAGTCTACTCCACTTCCTCCCGTATCCAATACAGGACCTACACGGGTTTCTACGGGGACCATGACATGTGGTTCTCTCAGGTATACAATCTTACACCCACCTCCCGCCATACTCACAGTAGATTCTGAGTACCCTGTTTGCCCCTCTTAATATATATATATATATATATATATATATATATTTACACAACTGATCATTTGAACATACACATGATTGTACAGTGCCCTGTCTTTCTCTTTGCGAGTGCTCAGAGCAAACACCCTGGCCGAATATCTGCAAACAAAAAGAAAACTGAACTTGTTTCTCTGATGTTACTAGATTTAATCAGCTTCTTAGGTCACCAAATTCCCTGTTACATTCAGGTGCAGGTGAGGATTCAGTATCAGTCTCGGTCTCAATGCAGTAGTATTACACGGGGCTCTCCTAAGGTCTTCACGTTCACCGGAGTCTCAGTACACTGGAGCTCACACAGTATCTCTATCAGTCCATCTGTAATCTGTGCAACAGGAATGTTCTTTGAGATGCTGCGAATTCTAGCTAACTCTTCCTAGCTGACTAAACAGTCAGTGACAGGTCACACATCCATGTTTACTCAAGAAAGCCGCTTCCTCTTGATCACACCTTTCACTTTGGGCCTCTCAAGGTTCTCAGGGCTTCTGTGTCTCACACAGGTCTCCTCTCAGCTCCCTTTCTCAGCATCTACCTGGTGTGCCTGTCTTTACTTTACTTTCTCTACTTCCTATGTGTATCAGAAAAATCCTGGGCTTTGCTCTCAGTTTGGCATCTCTTGTTGCATTGTGACCTCTTGTGGCCAAACTAAGTTATTGCAGTATATTTTTAGAGAATTAGTATTAAACAGCGGATACCAACATACTACACTACACCCCACAAATAATTTGGTGTGCCAACAAATGGCATCTCACAACTAACACAAAGTACGTACTCTTCAGGATTATATCATATCATGGGAACACCAGATGTGCTCCTCTCTAACCTCCGTAAGACAGTACCTGCTGGACTCAATGGAGCTATGTCCCATCTGGTGAAATAGTGACATTAGGGGCTGTGTCTGGTGCATCTGGAACTTTGACCGTCGGACTCTGCACGTCCAGGGGTTTGGTCCCAGAGTCATTCCAACAGTCACATTCAACATTGCTTGGTTGAACTGCTGCTGGCAGATCAGATGACTCAGGGGGACAGGTGCGTCAGACATACAACTCTTTAGCCAATTCTGGTTCATCGTGCGACGGGGTCCGATGCACCCTTCAGGGACCACTGTGTACACAGTCCCCCCTGGAAATACTTTTTCCACTACTGTGAGCAGTGTATGCTCCCAACTGTTACTCAACTTCCCTCTTTGACGCATGACTGCACTATCACCTTATCACCCACCCAGAACTCTTCCATGTGCACCGGGCCCCTATCTTGGTAGGGATGATCCTGTACATGTTCTTTCACTATTCAGTGGATTTCTCACAACGTTCGTCAGTGATCCTGGACCCACTCACTGGCTGTACAATACTCTGGCTCATCTGGTACAGTCAGACCCAGTTCTTCGATTTCTTGTCCAGGCCGACCGAACATCATCACGTAAGGAGCAGGGCCGGTTTTAGGCAAAGTGGGGCCCTGGGCAAAAGGTTAAAGTGGGGCCCTAAATGCTCACATATTGCACCGTCACACTCAGACATTTAGGTTACATGTACAAGCGCCGCATTCAGACTGGTAAATGAGCGCGATCTATAATATTCAAGTAATTCAGCGCTTGTTTACAGACTTTTTACACAGGATGATGAAGAATGATGGCACAGAACAATCACCGGTAGAGCAATCTGTCCTCTACAGATTCATGCTATCGGCAGCACTTCTGCAGTGTTGCCGAGAGCAAGGATTTTTGTTCCTCCATAAACATCCAATCACCCGATGATGAGCCGCATTTTGCTCGTTTGTTGGGCGATTGCTGACCTGTTTACATCTAGGAACTCAATCTGTGCTGCTGGGATTTATAAATGTGGATGTTACATACACACAACACACATTATGTGACACAAACACTATATATATTACACACCTGATTACACCGAGCACACACACATAGACACACACATCCATTCCCATCATTGTCTGTCATACAGGACGGCTCCTCCAGGTAGAGTCGCTCTTTCTAACCTCTTATACTCTGACAAAGAGATGGGATTGTGAACACAGGACTCCTTATATTGATTAAAAATTACCTACAAGTGTTTAATTAAATACGTTTTACAAACTGGAGAGTCAGTAAGAGGAATGTTTCCATAGGATCATCTACTTAAATGTCATCTTTAACAAAATTCTGCTATATTCTTCATATTATAAAAAAATACATTTGAATTAAGCCCCATCCTGTTGTTCTGGGGTCACTAGTGGAAATATTGATCTTAAAGGAGTTGTCCAGAATTCTATAAACATGACTGATTTCTTTCAAAAACAGCACCACCCCTGTCTACAGGTTGTATGTGATATTGCACCTCATCTTAATTGAAGGGAATGGACCTATGCAGTAATACCACATGCCACCTGTACACAGGGGTGGCACTGTTTTTGAAAGCATATAGTAAAGTTTTATTAATTCTGGACATCCCCTTTAAAGCCTTGTAAGTTCTGCTTGATAACTGGCTACAAATGTAGGAATTAAGGAGGTCCCCAAACTCTAATTACTCCCATCATGAACATGTGAAGATTGAAGCCTGCGGGGGGCGCTCCTGCTGCTATTATACGGCAATTACAAGGATTTTATAACTTTTATTACTGAGCGATTTTTTGTTTTTATTTTTCCCTCCGCTTTTTCCAAGAGCCAGAACTTTTTTATTCTTCCTTCCACATCGCCGTACAAGGGCTTGTTTTTTGCGGGATGAGTTGTACTTTTGAATGACATCATTCATTCTATCACATAATGTCCTGGAGAATAAGAAAAACATTCCAAGTGCTTTGAAATTGCAAATAAAAGTGCAAAAAAAGTGCAATTCCACAATTTTTTTGAGTTTTGTATTCATCATGTTATCTATATGATAAAAGTGACTTCATAAGTTGATTATCTAGGTCAGAATAAGAAGATACTGAACATTTTTATTTCAATCATAGAAAACCCAGGAAATTTGTAAAAAAAAAAAAAAAAAAATATTTAAAATACATTTGCTTTATTCGCCATTTTCCAAGACCCATGATGTTTTAATTTTTGAAGATACAGGGCTATGTGAGGGCTTATTTTATGTGCCCTGAGCTGACATTTTTACTGATCCCATTTTGAGTCAGATACAACATTTTTGATCGCCTTTTATTGCATTGTATTGTAACAACGTGGTGGCCCAAAAAACACAATTCTGGCATTTTAATTTCTTTTCCGTTACGCCATTTACCAATTGGATCAATTTTACTTCGTATATGGATAGCTTAGATTCTTACGAACGCAGCGATACCAAATATGTGTATTTTTTTATTTTTTTTACTGTTTTATTGCTATTTTCAGTTCAGCTCCTTTGGGGGCCCCTAAGAGAGTGGGGGCCCTGGGCAACTGCCCAGTCTGCCTCCCCCTAACGCCGGCCCTGGTAAGGGTGAACCCTGTGTTGCTATGGACCCTATTGTTATAGGCCCACATAAATTCTGGGATATACTCAGTCCATTGCTCCTTTTGCGTCTGTTCCAGCATTCTCAGCATCTGGAGCAGTGTTTAGTTGAATCACTCACAAGCCCCAGTTCCCTGTGGGTGATAGGGCGTCGTCTGCAATTGCTGAATCCCATAGACCTGCAGCAACTCAGTCTTGAGCTGACCCTGAAAGTAGGCACCTTGATCTGAATGCACCCTTTTGGGGTCATCCATAAACCAGGATGAAATGCTTACAGATCGCCTCTGCTGCGGACTTAGCAGTCTGATCCCTGGTGGGAACAGCTATGGCAAACTTTGTAAAATGATCGGTCATGATTAGGCATGAATGATGATCACTTCTGGAGTACCCGAATGATAGATAATACACCATTAATACCTCCAGCAGGGCAGATGTCACAATTGTCTGAAAAAGAGCCCTCTGTTCTGGAGACTTATTCAATTCACAGGGCTGGCACCTAGCACACACCTCTCTCACGACTTCTTCTAAGCTGTCCCTTTCAACAATTCATTCAGTTGCTTTAAAGAAGCCTTTCACAAACCAACAGTAGTATCCAGCTAAACCGAGAAACGCCCATACTTCCCTCACAGTCTTGGAACTTGGCCACTTCTGAATGACCTCAATTTTACTCGTTGCCGTCGCACACCCTCAGCCAACACTACATGCCCCAGATACTTGATCTGCATCCGGCAAAGGTGACTTTTTTTGGCTTCATCTTAAATCCATTGTCCCTTGCAGAATCTTTTTCAGATAATCGTTGAACGAATCTCCGAATATTATCACATCGTCCAGATAGATCAACACGGACTCAAAGTTGTAATCACCCAAGCAATATTCCATCAACCGCTGAAAGGTTCCTGGGGCACTAGTCAGTCCAAAGGGCATTCTGTTAAACTCTTACACTCCCATCGGTAAGATGAATGCTGTCTTCTGCTGATCTCGAGCCACCATGAGCATCTGCCACTAACCACTGGCCATTTCGCCTTTCCCAGGGCAGACTGGGATTCCTCGATCCTTGCCAAATCCACACTTCTACACAACACGCAAGTTCAACATAGCTGATCAACACAGAAGTTCAACACAACACACAAAATCTGCAGGGTTCTTTGTCTATCAATAATATACACACTTACTATGTTTAGATCGATTGACCTAGGGCAAACATACTCAATACAAGCCAAATTCAAAACAGAAAAACAACCTTGAATTATGTAAGAATAAGCTGCTTACCTTTTGCTGCACCTAGAGTTGTCTTTCTGACTGGGAATGGTAAAAGCAATTGTATCAAGCAGTCCTGTATTTGTAGATCCCTGTTCAAGGCACCAGATTGTCCTCACCATTTAGCATGGAACGTATAAGACCTTTGTGTGTGTGCTCCTAATTAAAATCATTAAGATCTCATATGTCTGTCTTGCCCCGGGCGGGGACCGTGGGGTACTCGGAACCGAGCCCTCTCATCGTTGTCTAGGGCTGTAGGGTGCCGGTGGCGTGACCCAGTCTGTGATCCCCTTGTCGGGCGAGCAGTAAAAAGAGGAATTGTAAAAATGGTGATGTGTGGCCAAGATGGGCCACTGCTGCCTTTAGGGCACTGGGGATAATGATGGTAGCGGGCAGCAAGGATGATGAGCCCTCCACGGCAGGGCTTTTCCCATGGGCTGGTGTAGGAATGTGGGGAAGACTTGGTGTGGCTGCAGTGGCGTAACTTCAGGCCCAGGGTGTCACGGGTGGCACGGATGACAGGGGAGAGGCCACGCGCAGACGGTCCCAGCGTTTGGCCAATCAGCCATAAGGTTTGAGGACGGTCCGTCTTTCAGGGGCATTTACCTTCTGTGTAGATAAAGAGAAGGTATGATAAGATCTCCCTATCATGGGAGGACGGCTGGGAAGGTCTTGTGCTCGGTCTGGTTTCTACACCAGTATTCTGGGTCTCTAGGACCCAGCAGGTTCTTCCCTCCTTTATAAGGAGTTTCATTGCCCTCCCTCGGTGCAGGTGATATTTCCTTGTGGACTCATTATCCTTGCTCCAAGCAGAAGCTGAGTTTGTGGAGGTTGCTGTGCTCTGCTGCAAGATAAGTGTTTTCTTTCCCCATTGTCTGTTTTCCTTGTGTTGTCTTTAGTTGTTAGTGGAGGGGTCTAGTGAACCTCCCCATCTGATCCTTAGATAAGGTAGTGCTAGGATCAGAGAGGGACGAGGTTCGTGGTCGGCGACAGTTGAGGAAACTGTATAGGGACGTCAGGGCAGACAGGGTCAGCCCCAGGAAGACTAGGGGTCACCCTCTCCCTCTTGTGCCCATAGCTTTAGGGACTCCTTATTCCCCCCCGTCGTTGTCCTACGCTGGGTGTCTCTCCCGCTCCCAGCGTGACATTATCACCTGCCAATACTGTAACTGAAGGACAGGGGAGGAACCGAATTTTCTTCCTTTCCTTATGGATCCTGTGTCTGCTTTGGCCCAGCAGCTGCAGTCTCTGTCTTTGGAGGTTGCGGACCTTCGGTCGGCTTTACAGGGCCCGCAACCGCAAAATGGTGTCTTGGGGAATCAAGCATTGGGTCAGGCCAGACCTGAACCTAAGGTTGCCCTCCCTGACAGGTTTTCAGGAGGTAGAGATAAGTTTACTGTGTTCAAAGAAGCCTGTAAATTATATTTTAGGCTTAGGCCTTATTCCACTGGTGATGAGCAGCAGCGTGTAGGAATTATTATGTCGCTACTGCAGGGAGATCCCCAGTCCTGGGCTTTCTCTCTGCCACAGGACTCTACTTGTCTCCGCTCTGTGGATGAATTTTTTGACGCACTGGGCCTCATATATGATGACCCTGACCGTGTCGCTTTGGCTGAATCCAGGTTACGCCATCTCCGCCAGGGGACTCGGTCGGCGGAATCATATTGTTCTGAGTTCCGCAGGTGGGCTACGGACACGAAGTGGAACGATCCGGCACTCCGGAGTCACTTTTGTCAGGGTCTTTCGGAGAGGCTGAAGGACGCTCTGGCGGTTTATGAGACCCCTCCGTCCCTGGAGGCGGCTATGTCGTTAGCTATTCGTATGGATAGACGCCTCCAGGAGCGGAGAGGGAGACCTCCTGTTACTGGGAGCCATTCTCGTGGTGATTCCTGGTTACCGGGAGGTCACGCGGAGAGTGAGTCGTTCCTCCCGAGTGCGGAGGAACCGATGCAGCTGGGAGGTGCGGCGGCCTCGAGGTTCTCCGCCGGTACCTCCCGGGGCAAGGGGAAGGGGGTCTGTTTTTTCTGTGGGAAAGGGGACCATTTTATTGGGGCCTGTCCCTACACCCCTACACGGACTGGGGGGCCTGGACCTTCTGTGACTATGGGGGGTGTGGAGGTGGTCGAGCGGGAGGTGTGTGTATCCTCCATTTGTACTTCCCGTTTCCTCCTAAGTGCGGAGGTGGCGCTGGAGGGCACAACGGAGGGTATTTCTGTGTTTGTGGATAGTGGTGCGGGGGTCAGCATGGTGGATGCTCAGTTTGTAGACGCTCATGGGCTTAACTGCTGTTTATTGTCTCGCCCCATCCGTATCTATGCCATCGACTCAGCACCTCTTGCTCAAGGTAGTCTCACACATATCGTACATGACATTAAGTTGACGGTTGGATCCCAACATCAAGAGACGATATCTTGCTATGTTCTAGACGGTCTCCCCGCTCCCATTGTCCTGGGCTTGCCATGGTTGATTAAACATAATCCCGTAGTGGATTGGCAGTCCCGGGACATTGTGGAATGGAGTGATTTTTGTTCTGAGAATTGTTTGGTTACCTCGTTTTCGGTGGTGTCTGCGGTATCTCTGCCCCCGTTCCTATCGGAGTATGAGGATGTGTTCTCAGAGAAGGGGTGCCAAGACCTGCCCCCCCATCGGGCATACGATTGCCCAATCAACCTCGTTCCCGGAGTTAAACTGCCCAAAGCTAGGATGTTTGCTATATCGGGTCCGGAAAGACAGGCGATGAAGGATTTCATTTCCGAGAGTCTGCAGTCGGGTCACATCAGGCCCTCAACCTCGCCGGTTGCGGCTGGTTTCTTTTTTGTTAAGAAAAAAGATGGGGGCCTCCGTCCTTGCCTGGATTTCCGGGAGTTGAATCGGATTACTGTCCGTGATCCGTACCCCTCCCTCTGATTCCTGATTTATTCAGTCAGGTAGTGGGTGCTAAATGGTTCTCCAAGTTGGATTTGAGGGGGGCCTACAACCTGATTAGGGTCAGAGAGGGGGATGAATGGAAGACGGCATTTAATACCCCGGACGGCCATTTTGAAAGTCTCGTAATGCCGTTCGGGCTCACTAACGCCCCTGCGGTGTTCCAACACTTTGTCAATGACATATTCCATCATTTGGTGGGTAGATTTGTGGTTGTTTACTTAGATGATATCTTGATCTATTCCCCCGATTTGGAGACGCATCAGTCCCATGTCAAGCAGGTGTTACAGGTATTACGAGACAATAAGCTGTATGCTAAACTCGAGAAATGTGTCTTCGCCGTTCAGGAGGTACGGTTTTTGGGGTACCTCCTGTCGCCATTGGGTTTTCGGATGGATCCGGAAAAAGTCCGGGCGGTGTTGGACTGGGAACAACCGGACAATCTACGGGCATTGCAACGTTTTTTGGGGTTTACCAACTTTTACCGTAAATTTATTCGGAACTATTCGGTGCTGGTGACGCCTCTTACGGACATGACTAGGAAGGGGACAGATTTTTCCGAGTGGTCGGAGTCTGCTCGCCAGGCTTTCTCCTCCCTAAAGCGTTGTTTTGTTTCCGCACCTATTCTCCGTCAGCCCGATCTTTCTCAGCCCTTCGTTGTGGAGGTGGATGCGTCTGAGGTGGGGGTGGGGGCTGTATTGTCGCAAGGCCCTTCGCCTGGGAAATGGGTGCCCTGCGCGTTCTTCTCCAAGAAGTTGTCGTCGGCCGAGAGGAATTATGATGTCGGTAATAGGGAGCTGTTGGCTATTAAATTGGCTTTTGAGGAATGGCGTCACTGGTTGGAAGGGGCTGTCCATCCCATCACGGTTATTACCGACCACAAGAACCTGTCTTACCTTGAGTCCGCCAAGCGTCTCAATCCCCGGCAGGCCCGGTGGTCCTTGTTTTTCACGAGATTTAATTTTACCGTCACTTACCGTCCAGGGGTTGAGAACGTGAAGGCTGATGCATTGTCGCGTAGTTTCCCGGGTGGTAGTGCTCATGAAAGTCCCGTTCCCATCTTACAGGAGGGGGTGGTTGTTTCTGCTCTTTGCCCTGATCTGGAGGGGGAGGTGTTGAAGGTCCAGGGGGGCGCCCCTGCCTCCTGTCCTTCTGGGAGACTGTTTGTGCCATCATCTTTGCGTCTCAGAGTGCTGTCAGAGCATCACGACTCCGTATTGGCAGGGCATCCCGGCAGTAGGGCCACCTTCGATCTTTTATCTCGTCGCTTTTGGTGGCCGGGGTTGAGGAAGGACGTAGCGGAATTCGTATCTGCCTGTAGTGTGTGTGCACGGGCTAAGGTTCCGCATACCCGTCCGGCTGGTTCTCTCTTGCCATTGTCTATTCCTGAGAGGCCATGGACACATGTGTCAATGGATTTTATCACTGATCTTCCGGCGTCTGCAGGCAAGACGGTAGTGCTGGTAGTGGTTGATAGGTTCAGTAAGATGGTTCGCTTTGTGGCACTGCCCGCGCTTCCTAATGCTCGGACACTGGCACAGGTGTTTGTAAGTGAGATCGTGAAGCTTCATGGAGTTCCCTCCGAGGTGGTTTCTGATCGTGGTACTCAGTTTGTCTCCAAGTTTTGGAAGGCTTTTTGTGCACGTTTAGGAATTGCCTTGTCCTTCTCTTCTGCTTTTCATCCTCAGTCTAATGGGCAGACCGAACGTATGAATCAGAATTTGGAGACTTATCTGAGGTGTTTTGTCTCTGACAATCAGGAGACTTGGGCGAGTTATTTGCCCTTGGCTGAGTTTGCCCTTAATAATCGTCTTCAGGAGTCCACTGGCAAGTCACCGTTCTTCGGTGCATATGGGTTTCATCCTCAGTTTGGTACTTTTAGTGGTACTAGTCCTTCCGGAGTTCCTGAGGAGGACCGATTTACCTCATCCCTCTCCTCGGTTTGGCGGAGGGTACAGAGTAGCTTGAAGCTCTTAGGCGACAGGTACAAACGTATGGCTGACAGGAAGCGTGCGCCAGGTCCGGACCTGTGTGTGAATGACTACGTGTGGTTGTCTACCAAGAATGTGAAGTTGAAGGTGCCCTCTTGGAAGTTGGGGCCCAGGTTTATTGGCCCTTATCAGATAACCGCCGTTATCAATCCCGTGGCGTTTCGTCTTGCGTTGCCTCCCGCTCTTAAGATCCACAATGTATTTCATAGGTCGCTCCTCAAACCGTATGTGCCGTCGTCTAACCCGTCTCCTTTGCCCCCGGAGCCCATCTGCGTAGCGGGGAATTTGGAATTTGAGATCTCAAAGGTGGTTGATTCTCGCAGGGTGCGCCGTTCTCTTCAGTATTTGGTGCACTGGAGGGGATACGGTCCGGAGGAACGGATGTGGGTGCCGGCGTCGGAAGTCTCCGCCGCTAGGCTGGTCCGCGCTTTTCACCGTTCCCATCCGGATAAGCCTGGTCCTGAGTGTCCGGGGGCCACTCGTGGACGGGGGGGTACTGTCACGGGTGGCACGGATGACAGGGGAGAGGCCACGCGCAGACGGTCCCAGCGTTTGGCCAATCAGCCATAAGGTTTGAGGACGGTCCGTCTTTCAGGGGCATTTACCTTCTGTGTAGATAAAGAGAAGGTATGATAAGATCTCCCTATCATGGGAGGACGGCTGGGAAGGTCTTGTGCTCGGTCTGGTTTCTACACCAGTATTCTGGGTCTCTAGGACCCAGCAGGTTCTTCCCTCCTTTATAAGGAGTTTCATTGCCCTCCCTCGGTGCAGGTGATATTTCCTTGTGGACTCATTATCCTTGCTCCAAGCAGAAGCTGAGTTTGTGGAGGTTGCTGTGCTCTGCTGCAAGATAAGTGTTTTCTTTCCCCATTGTCTGTTTTCCTTGTGTTGTCTTTAGTTGTTAGTGGAGGGGTCTAGTGAACCTCCCCATCTGATCCTTAGATAAGGTAGTGCTAGGATCAGAGAGGGACGAGGTTCGTGGTCGGCGACAGTTGAGGAAACTGTATAGGGACGTCAGGGCAGACAGGGTCAGCCCCAGGAAGACTAGGGGTCACCCTCTCCCTCTTGTGCCCATAGCTTTAGGGACTCCTTATTCCCCCCCGTCGTTGTCCTACGCTGGGTGTCTCTCCCGCTCCCAGCGTGACACAGGGGCCCCGATGCGAAAGCTCCAACGGGGCCCCCAATTATTTAATATCTTTAACAGTATTAGTCTTTTTCTATGGGCCAAAGGGACTTTTGGGGCCCCCCTAGGCTGCAGGGCCCGGGTGCGATCGCAACCCCTGCACCTATTGTAGTTACGCCCCTGTGCGACTGACTTTATTCTCCAGTTGCCAGCAGGGTCCACCGTCACTCCAAGTAGGCTGTCTCTGCCTGTGTGGCAATTCATTTGGCAGCTCTGCAGGTAGACTCCTACTACTTGGTGCGTAAAGTACAGTCAGACACAAAAGTCAACCTTGACCGGCTTTTACTTCCTACTAGCACAACAGTTACTCAGCGGCTCCGGTGTTCTCCCGCAGCTGGGATGGTTTGTCTGCATCACCTCTATTCTCTTGTGCCTTTCGGGCCTTGGGTTCTGTTCCATGTGCTAGCTACAGGTCAGCAGTCACGGGCTGTCCATGGAGGCTCCTATCCTGGCTCCCTCATCCTAGTTTGACCGCCTTTCTTTTGCTGCACCTGAGGTTGGGTTCCGGGCATACAGACCCTTCACCCCGCTGGTTAGTCTATGGCTGGGGTCTACAACCCCCTACCACTTCAACAGGGCCAGCACCCTGGTGGCGGCCCAGTCCCTCGGTGTCCCCGCTGATCCGGACACACCTTGGACCCCTTCTTGCTTCCCTCGGTACGCAGCCTGGGACCCGGGCTAGCCATTCAGTGGCACAGGCCGCCTGGGCCCGGTTCTTCCTGCCAGGTTTCTCAGTTGGCTAGGCTACTGGGTGTCCTGGCTTAGGCGTCTCTCTCTCTCCTCCACTCCTCTTTTCTCTCTCTTTTTATCTCTCCTAACTTAGTGTTCCCAGGTTTTATTCCAGTTCCTACACCCTCTTACTGGGTTCTGCCACTATGCTCCACCCTCCACCTGGCACCCCCCACTTCCCATTGCTAGGCATAGAGCTTCTAGTATAAGGATCGGGAGTGTGGTGGGTGTTGGTGTGGGTGACCGACTTACGCAGTCCCAGCTGCAGTGCTTTACTGTGGCCACCAGTCCGCAGGGGTGCCACATGTGCAGTACATAATTGAGCAGCCCCCTTTAGACAGGCAATAATCATAAGAAGAAGGACTCTATTTGTCTCAATGCCTAGTGAGTTATTACATCATCGTCTTAAACTTATATATGAATTTTCTTGGACAAATATTGTAACATCGTCTTTGGTCAACTTATCCTTTGGCACTTACATACATGCATCCTATTGGTGAACATCAGCATCTGTGTTTTTTTCTCCTTACTGAATATAATGCTAATGGTCGAATGTCATACAGACGGCTGACATTAGCAATAGGGCTTGATGTCAGATGCCAAAAAAAGCTGACATCAACCCAGTCTCCACCGCTATACGGCAGCTGGAAGAGCTGGAAAAGTGACAGTTCTGGCGTCTATTCTGGGGTGGCTGATAGCTGCAGTTGTCAGTGTGGGGGGCCCAGAATGCTTAGGCCTTACCACGCTGAGAATTCCAGCCCCCAGCTGCCTTGGTTATCTTGGCCTGCAATAAAAAATACAGTGGAGCCCACGTCAATTTTTTTAAAATTATTTATTTATTTAATTAATTTAAAAAAATAGACCTCCCCTGTATTTTTCATTGCCATCGAAGGTAACACCAAGCAACAGGGGTTGGAAGCCAGTAGCTGCTTGGTTTATCTGCGCTGACAATAGAAAATATGTCGAATCCCTACACATTCTTTACCAGAAACTTAAACACTTTATTAATGAAAATAAACCAGGGGCGGACCTACCGTGGTGCAGCTGGTGCAGCTGCACCAGGGCCCCGGCCGGTTAGGGGGCCCCCAAGGCTCCAGCCGCGGGTCTGGTGCCGTGGTTCCACCCCAACCCCCGCGCCTTGCACGGGCCCCTGCCTCCACTGCTTTGGGTGCAACAATCACAGTCGCAGCGGTCGGGACTGGGCCTGGGAGTGCAGGGGGCGCACCAACCTCAGCTGTTGGAGCTGCTCAGGCTGCCTGGGGAACGCCCTGTGGATTTGAATGTATCTATTCTCTCGCCCGGCTGCTCGCAGATCACATCAGCAGCTGCAGACAGGCCCCCTGCACACTGTGTGGACGGGGTCTGCAGAGGGACACTTCACCTGCTCCTTCAGCCTCCCGGAGAGCAGCTTGTGGATGGACTGACCTCAGAAGATGCTGGTAAGCAGGAGGTCATTAATCATGGTGAGGGGCAGCAGGACGCTCCTCAGTCCGGTCAGGGGCTGCTCTGCTGGGGATCAGAGTGATTGCAGGAGTCTGTGGCAGATCAGGTTGGGCTGTCAGTGCTGGATTATCGGCTCCAGCATCACCCGACCTACAGGAAAGAGCAGAGCCCTGCAATAAATCACTCTGACCCCAGCAGATACCACAGACCTCAGTATACAAAGCCCTGCACTGACTGATCACATCTAAACCTACAGGGCATCACATATTATTTTATATGGCTCCATATATATGTGATGTCCTGTAGGCAGTACCAGGTGTGATCAATACAGTGCATTATATATCCATTGTACAGATGGGGACATATACCAGTATGGGCCCATATATACCAGGTTGGAGGACATATTTACCATACTGGGAGATATACTGTATATACCAGAATGGGGAACCTATACACCAGGATAGGAGACCCAGGGGCATAACTACTGAAGTCGGGGGGGGCTGCAGTGCTTGGGGGCCCCGTTGTGCAAAAAAGCAGCCAGCCGGCTCCTGAGTGTTAGTGAAACAGGAGCTTTGGATGCACATTCATGTAACTTACCCTCTCTGTCCTCTCTCTCCTCCGTCCCTCTCTGTCCTCTCTCTCCTCCGTCCCTCTCTGTCCTCTCTCTCCTCCGTCCCTCTCTATCCTCTCTCTCCTCCGTCCCTCTCTGTCCTCTCCTCTGTCCCTCTCTGTCCTCTCTCTCCTCCGTCCCTCTCTGTCCTCTTTCTCCTCCGTCCCTCTCTGTCCTCTCTCTCCTCCGTCCCTCTTCTGTGCGTGTAGGTGTGTGTGTGTCCACTTAGCCGCCTCCTGCATCCCGCCGCCGCACCAATCCTCGCCCTCCAATGTGATCGCATCGGGCACACATCTAGTCTAGTATGTATATATCCTCCTTGAGGCTGTCTTGGGCTATATATGTTATACGAGGCTATGCTGGGCTGTATATATTACCTGGAGGCTGTGCTAGTCTATATATATTACCTGGAGCCTGTGCTTGGCTGTATATATTACCTGGCGGCTGTGCTGAACTGTATATATTAGGCTGTAATGGACTGTATATATTAGGCTGTGGGGGGGGGCCCCGAAAAATTTCTTGCACCAGGGCCCACTACAGTCTGGGTCCGCCCCTGAAATAAACACAGACACAGATTTTAAATTAAAAATACATTTATTTACATACTTTACACACAGAGGGTAGAGCAAATGGGGGAAGACAGCACACTGGGGGAGAAAGACATTACAGAGGGGGGAAAGACAGTACACATGGGGGGGAGAGCGCACATAGGGAGACAACTCAGTGAGAGAGCACACGAGGGGAGAGTGCACAGAGGGAAGATAACTCACAGGAGAAAGCACATGAAGGAAGAGAGAGAGTGGGCAGGTGGAGAACGCACGGGGGAAAAGATGGCCACAGAGCCTGTCACCATCGTGACATCACCGCCCTCCCAATGCGACATCATCGGGCCTCCATCTAGTACCAAAATATGGCCATATTCCAAGATGGGAGATCATGTACCAGGATATGGGGCACATACCAAGATATATGCCAGGATGGGAGATCATATACCATGATATGGGTCATATATTAGGATTGGGGATAATACACCTGGTTGGGGCACATACATACCATAGATAGATAGAGGACATATATATCAGGATGGGGTACATACACTTGGATGGGGGACATATACACCAGGATGGGGGCTATATACACCAGGATGGGGAACATATATATCTGGAAGGGGCCTAGGATGGGGACATTAGTACTGAATTTGAGGACATTACCCCCATAAGTATCAGCAGCATAACAGTGTGTCATGACCACATTTATTGCTTATTATTTTTTTCCTATTTTCCTCCTATAAAACCTGTGCGTCTTATAATTCGGTACATCTTATAAAGCGAAAAAACTATGGTAATTATTTTTCTTTACATGAACAACAATCATAAATAATAGTATAATACATGAGATATTGTAACAAAAGAGGAATCCACATAATAGACCAAGTACAAGCCAATGCCATGTCTAAGTAACACTAAAAAATAAGAAAGAAAAGCATTCGTCTTTTACTCTAATATCTTTCCTTCCACCAGGAACATTTCTATGAGCAGCTGAAGTTTTTTATTTTGATGGGATTGCTGCTACAATCTTATTTATAGGAATCTCCTAACTAAAGACAAGTGTTTGGGGGGGAAAAAAGATTTGGCAAATTGTTTTTAAATTTACCCAATCCAGACTCCTAAAGCTGCTGCTTATACCTTTATGGGAACAATTCTGTAGATAAGACTTCTCAGCAGTCTCATTATCATCACAGGCAGAAGTCTAATAAAAGCTGACACCTCTCCTACAGTAGATAAAACTGGATTCACCTTTCACAATATGTTCACAGTTTGCCTCCTACCCTTCCCTACTCAAAGACCACTGCATAGATGAAAACATGGCCAGCCATCTCTCCTGCAGGAGCTATTGCTGACTATGTCCATGTGTCCAGTTACTGATGGCTCCTATTGACAGACTCCTGAATACACAGACAATCCTGGAGGAATAGCACCTGCCCACCTGTTTTATTCCTCTTCATACATATCCGTGACTATCTACATTTTCCTGCACATACAATGACTTTCTTCTCTGTTCTGCTCTAACACAGGAAAATGGCTCTCAGCAAATTGGAGAGAGTGGAGGCGTACCAGAAGAGACTCCAGGCATACAACAAAGAATGGGAAGACACTGCTGAAAAATTAAACGGAGAAGCGCAGAAACATCTGGAAGAAACATCATCACAGCGCGCTGATGAAAGGTAAGAATGAAAGTCTCCTTACAGGCTCCTTAGATAGTTCTACATGACAGGGACATTTCAGCTCTACATGACAGGGACATTTCAGCTCTACATGACAGGGACATTTCAGCTCTACATGACAGGGACATTTCTGCTCTACATGACAGGGACATTTCAGCCTACATGACAGGGACATTTCAGCTCTACATGACAGGGACATTTCAGCTCTACATGACAGGAGCATTTCAGCTCTACATGACAGAGACATTTCAGCTCTACATGACAGGGACATTTCAGTTCTACATGACAGGGACATTTCAGTCTAAATGACAGGGACATTTCAGTTCTAAATGACAGGGTGTTAGCAGCGCGTTCATCAGTGTGATGTCCACAGGGAGCACAGAGAATGTTCATTTATTGAGAATTAACACATCCAGCTTACAACATGAGAATAGGATCAATCTGGTTTTCTTGAGAGGGAGAGAGAAATCCGCTGTACACTTCAGCTCAGTTCCAACATAGAATGTTTCAGCTGAGAGCAGGGGGAGGAACATCCTGTCTCTGAATGAGGACCTTTTTTTTTTTTTTAACTTTGTTGACATCTGAACAATATGTATGCAGACATAAAATCACATCATATTAAACAAACAATAGTTGTTGCAACACATACAGATCAATATGCATTAGGCAAACACAGGGACATTTCATCTCTACATGACAGGGGCATTTCAGCTCTACATGACAGGGGCATTTCAGTTCTACATGACAGGGGCATTTCAGCTCTACATGACAGGGGCATTTCAGTTCTACATGACAGGGACATTTCAGCTCTACATGACAGGGGCATTTCAGCTCTACATGACAGGGACATTTCATCTCTACATGACAGGGGCATTTCAGTTCTACATGACAGAGACATTTCAGCTCTACATGACAGGGACATTTCAGTTCTACATAACAGGGACATTTCAGCTCTACATGACAGGGACATTTCTGCTCTACATGACAGGGACATTTCAGCTCTACATGACAGGGGCATTTCTGCTCTACATGACAGGGGAATTTCAGCTCTACATGACTGGGACATTTCAGCTGTACATGACAGGGGCATTTCTGCTCTACATGACAGGAGCAGTTCAGTTCTACATGACAGGGACATTTCATCTCTACATGACAGGGACATTTCAGCTCTACATGACAGGAGCATTTCAGCTCTACATGACAGGGACATTTCAGCTCTACATGACAGGGACATTTCAGCTCTACATGACAGGGACATTTGAGCTCTACATGACAGGGGCATTTCTGCTCTACATGACAGAGACATTTAAGCTCTACATGACAGGGACATTTCTAATAACCTAGGGTCTCTATAGGGTCTTCAGAAACGTTTCTCTCATTTCATCAAAGTCTACGTGATGCACCCCCAGGCTATGGGGTACTCGGGAACCGGGCCAGTGCTGTCTCTCTGGGGTATCACGGTAGTCGTGACCCGGTCCCGTGGCCTGGGATCAGTCCAAAAAGGGGATATTTACAATAGATGATTTGTTGTGACGCCACCCGGGGTACGTGGTTAGTAGAACCACCGCTGCCGTATTCCTGCTGGGGACGGTGACTTGGGGCAGCGTGGATGGTAAGCCCTCCTAGGGTAGGGCTGAGGGTCCCCAGGGCAGGAGTAGTGGTTGTGGATGGATTGTTGGATGGGGCTCTGTGAGGGACCGTGCTGGGTATAAGTCACTTCCAAGCTGCAGCTCCTCCAGCCAGTGTGCAGGGCTGACAGGCTGTGGCTCTTCAGATGGGACTTTTCTGCTACGCTGCAAGTAAACTGTCTGAGGTAAGTGTGAGCTTACTGGGTACTTTACTTGATGTTTCCACAGCAGTTTCACAGTTCACACAAGTTACACTTACACACTTAAGCACTGCTCCGGGTTACTCAAACTGTGCAACTCAGGTAGCGTTTCTGTGTTGCTCCCTCAAAGTCCTTTCAGGCCCTTCTCTCAGTATTATTGTAGTACCTCACCCACAGGTTCGGTGGACTCACTGGTGAATATATTTCCCTTGCAATCAGGGTCACCAGTCCTAGTATGACGGCTGTGTTCCTAGTCCGTAGTGGAAAGTTAGGCTGCAGCACATAAAGTTTCTGCTCCACACTGGTGTGTCTCATGATTAGGGTATAAAATCCCCGGTCACCTCTACAGAGCCGATTCTCCGGTGTCGGCCTAACCCTCCAGTGTCCCAGGTTCGGATATTTGGGCACACCAGGCTCCTTCTGTCTGTCACTGTGCTAAGGGTTCCTCCGCGCAGCACGGGTCTATCTGGCCCTTGTCCTCCCACCTTCCTTAGCTGTGGGGTTTCTTTCAGTCTTTCCTCTTTCCGTCCCTTCCGGGCTGTGAAGTAGGCTTTCTCTCCAGGGGTCCGTGCCTCTCAGGGGTCTGCGTCTCCAGGGAGCCCAAAACTGTCTGGGAAGTCTCTCTCTGTTCTGTTCTCACTCTACTGCACCTTGGAAGCTCCCTTCTCACTGTCTGCTTCTTCTGCTCTGCTCTGCTTACTGTCTGCTACTCTCTTCTCTACCCCTGTGTGTTCCTGGGTTTTGTTTAGGTTTCTCTACCCATTTTGTCAGTGTCCTCCTACCTTCCACTCATTTTGCTACACCCGCCACCCCTCACCCAACCTAGAGTCCTAGACGTAGGGCCGGTGTTTGTGCGGTGTGGGTGTGTTTTGTAACCACCTTGCTTACCTGGCTGCATTCCCTCTTGTGGCCTCCTGGTCGCAGGGGCGCCACATACGCATACAAAGTCCTGAATACAGTAGTGTCAAGCACCATGTGGCCACCCCGGTGTCTCAATTTCACCAGTATCAGCTCCCACTTCCCAGTGTAGAGACATCATACTGCATGGGAAGCTGTCTAGGGACAATATACTGCATGGAGAGCAGTGTAGGGCCATCATACTGTGTGAGGGGCCATGTGGGGACATCAGACTGTGTGGGGAGCTGTGTAGGGACATTATACTGTATGGGTAGTAGTGTATGGACATCATACTGTGTGAGAGGCTATGTGGGGACATCATACTGTATGAGGGGCTAAGTGGGGACATCATACTGCATGGGGAAATGTGTAGGACATCATACTACATGGGAAGCTGTGTAGGGACTTTATACTCTGAGGGTAAGTGGACATCATACTGCATGGAGAGCTGTGTAGGGACATCATACTACATGGGAAGCTGTGTAGGGACCTCATACTGCATGGTGAGCAGTGTCGGGACATCATACTGTGTGAGAGGCTATCTGGGGACATCACAATGTATGAGGGGCTATGTGGGGACATCATACTGCATGGGGAGCTGTGTAGGGACATCATACTGTGTGAGGGGCTATGTGGGGACATCATACTGCATGGGGAGCTGTGTAGGGACATCATACTGTGTGGGGAGCTGTATGAGCAGTAGCAGGAGTCAACTGATCTAAATGATAAAAATTAATATAAAAATATAATAATAATAAACAGAATTTGGTGTGATCCTGCACTATATGCACAATCTCTCATGTGGCCCCTTGGAAAAATTACTTGCCCGAGTTTAGGAACTCTAGCTGTACCATTCCAGTAAATAGAAAAAAAAAATTAACTGGCACTTTTCTTTTTAGTCTGCAGGAACAAAAAACAGATCTGACAGATGCATCAGCTACAGTAAAGATCAAGCTGGAGTCAGAGCAGGAAGTGCTCCCTAAGAAGAGTAAAATGGTATGATATCTATATCAATATCTACTTGTATATTATATGTATAAATATACCGTATTTTCTGCTTTATTCTACGCACCGGATTGTAAGGCGTACCCCAAATTTGGTGAAGGAAAAGAGAAATAAAATCTTTTTTAATTTTAAATGGGGTCCGTCTTATAATGCCAGTGACCTGTTTGTTTGTACTCAGTGTGTGTGCATAAAAGCTGAGTGAGTTTCTGGGATCCAGACAGACTCTTGCAACTTTCATCCAGTCAATAATGCTTCTGGATTGTGAGTCATGGAGAAAGCAAAATAATTATCTACGGATCTACAGGAAAAGATAGTTGAATTGTATACAACAGGAAAGGAATACAAAAAGATATCCAAGAATTGATAATGCCAGTAAGTAGTGTTCAAACTGTGATTAACAAGTGGAAAATCAGGGGCTCTGTAAAAACCAAAACATGATTAGGTAAACCAACAAACATTTCGGCCACAACTGCCAAGAAAATTGTTCAGGATGAAAAAAAACCTCACAAATAACATCAGCTGAAATATAGAAAACTAGTGGTGTGGCTGTTTCAAGATGCACAATAAGGAGGTACTTGAAGAAAAATGGGCTGCATGGTCGAGTCCCCAGAAGAAAGCCATTACTGTGGAAATTCCACAAAGTATCTCTCCTACAATATGGCAAACAGCACAGAGTCAAGCCTCCAAACTTCTGGAACAAGGTAATTTAGAGTGATGAGACCAAAATGAAACTTTTTGGCCACAACCATAAACATTACATTTGGAGAGGTGTCAACAAGGCCTATGATGAAAGGAACACCATTAGGGATGGGAGAATCTACTCGCTAGGACTCGTTACTCGGCGAGTAGTAAGGGACTCGCAGGACTCGCTACTCGGCGAGTTTCCCAGTGATTACTCGCACGAGTCCAATGCAAATCAATATCAATCCTAGTTTTGTCAGAAACGCTGACAAAACTAGGATTGCCATTGTTTGCATTAGACTCGGCTACTGTGCCAGTGATAGCAGGGAAACTCGCAAAGTAACTGCTGTTACATTGCGAGCCGAGTCCAGCTGTCTTCTCTGTGCAGCTCCAGGGTCCTAGAGCCCGCCTGCTCACAGACATGATGTAGCAGTGCTGAGATTGTTCTCAGTCTGCTCATTCCCTGTGCATAGACATCTATCTATGCACAGGCGATGTAGCAGAGAGGACATCGCGTTTTGGACTACGTCGGACGGAAGAAGATTTTTTTAATTAAAGATGGAGTCCCTAATGGCTTTTTTTTTTATTTCAAATAAAAATTTTTCTCTGTGTTGTGTTTTTTTAACCCTTTATTGGAGATTCTTAGTGGCTGGGTCAAACGTGGCCTGACATTAAGAATCTCGGGCTTAATACCAGCTTGTATAACAAAGCTGGTATTAACCCCTTTATTACCCAGCGTGCTACCGCCACCAGGGCCACTGGAAGAGCGGGGTTCAGCGCCAGAGGATGGCGCTTCAATGAACGCGCCATCTTCTGGGGCGGCTGCGGGCTGCAATTTGCAGCGGGGGTTGCCCAGAAAGCTTGGGCATCCCTGCGCTGCGGATTCCAGCCCCCAGCTGCTTAGCTGTACCTGGCTAGACATAGAAATTGCGTGGAGCCCCACGCATTTTTTTTTTATTATTTCATGAATTTCAGAGTCAGAGTCTCAGAGTTAGAGTCTCAGAATTTCATGAAATAATTAAAAAAAAATGCGTGGGGCTCCGCGCAATTTCTATGTCTAGCCAGGTACAGCTAAGCAGCTGGGGGCTGGAATCCGCAGCGCAGGGATGCCCAAGCTTTCTGGGCACCCCCCGCTGCAAATTGCAGCCCGCAGCCGCCCCAGAAGATGGCGCGTTCATTGAAGCGCCATCCTCTGGCGCTGAACCCCGCTCTTCCAGCGGCCCTGGTAGCGGTGGCACGCTGGGTAATAAAGAGGTTAGGGCCAGCTTTGTATTATCAGCTGGCCCTAAGCCCGAAATTTATGGCGGTCACGCCAATATTAGACATGACCGCCATGAATTTCTATTAAATTGTTTTAAAAAAAACACAACACAAAGAAAAATTTTTATTAGAAATAAAAAAAAAAGCCACTAGGAACTCCATCTTTAATTAAAAAAATCCTCTTCCGTCTGACGCAGTCCAAAACGCGATGTCCTCTCTGCTACATCCCCTGTGCATATATATAGATGTCTATGCACAGGGAATGAGCAGACTGAGAACAATCTCAGCTCTGCTACATCATCTCTGTGCACAGACATTCATGTCTGTACACAGGGAATGAGCAGACTGAGAACAATCTCAGCTCTGCTACATCAGGCAGCAGGCGGGCTCTAGGACCCTGGAGCTGGCAGCCAGCACAGAGGAGAAAGCAGGACTCTTATCTGTGCGAGTTTCCCAGCCAGCGATTACAGTTGCAAAGTAAATGAGTCCAATGCAAATAAATGACAAAACTAGGATTGCTTCAGGCTGAAGCTTCCGAGACACATCTGCGATTTGTAAATCTCACACTACTCGCTATTACTCGCTTCCCCATTCATTAACATTGGACTCGCTAGACTCGCAACGAGTAGCGAGTCCTGTGCTCGGACTCGCTAGAGTCAAGCGATTCCGAGTAATTTAGGATTCGCCCATCACTAAACACCATTCATACTGTAAAGAGCGGAGGTAGATCTCTGATGATGTGGGGATGTGTCAGCTACAAAGGCACAGGAAACTTGGTCGAAGTTGAAGGAAAGATGAATGCAGCACGTTATCAGCAAATATTGGAGGCAATTTGCACTTATTAGCCCAGAAGGTGCGCATGGGACGTATTGGTGTGCCCAGTATAACCATACAACAGTGACTTTACTTTTCTGGAGCACCCTAGGACACAGTGAGCCTATCATCTCCTTTCACTAGTACTTGGATGTTCCAAGATAACAATGATTCAAAACACAAGGCCAAGTCGACCTGTCTGGCTACAGCAGAACAAAGTGAAGGTTCTGAAGTGGCTACCTCAGTTTCCTGACCTCAGTTTAATTGAGCCATTCTGGGAAGAACTCAAGCACCCAGTTCATTCAAGAAAGCCCAGGAATTTACAGGAACTGGAGGCTTTTTGCCAAGACGAATGAGCAGCTATACCATCTGAGAAAATAAAGAGCCTCATCCACAACTACCACAAAAGACTTCAAGATGTCATTGAAGTAGAGAGGAAAATACACGATATTAAGAACTGGCGCATGTGAACTTATGATCAGGGTCATTTGGATGTTTTTGGTTGTCATTATAATTTGGATATAATATAGAGAAAACACAGTAGTTTGACAATAAATGGCTTCACTCAACCACAAACCATGAGTGGAAAAAACGTTTTTGTGTTATCATTCATATTCTCTGAAAAAAGGCCAAGAAAGAAAAAAATCTGCCAGGGTATCTAAACTTGAGCACAACTGTATATAGATTCTAGAATACTGTATATAAGTCACAAGGCCGATATGTTATACAGATCGGCCTGGGGACTTATATACAGTATTCTAGAATACCAAAGCAAAAAAGAGAAGGCGGCACTCACCGGAATACACTTCATACTCGGACCCGTAGAAGCGACACGCGTCGCGAAACGGCGTCGTAGTCCGTTGGCCCTTCGTGCCCCCTCCCTGCACCCTGTTTTTCCACGAGTTCTTGGAATAAAGGACTATCCTGTGTATTCCGGTGAGTGCCGCCTTCTCTTTTTTGCTTTTCAAATGCTGGTGCTTTGGCAGTGCACCGCCGGTTGGGAACATGCCATAACTGGAGGATTATCCGGACCTGACTGAGGTAACGCTTAGTGCCACATTCATCTCACTTTTCATAGTATTCTAGAATACCTTTTATTATACTCACCTATGGGGTGGTGTCCGATCGGTCGCTGATTTTGATCCGGTGCATCCTCTCTTCTTGCGATCGCCATACTCCTTCCCTACTTTGTTGGATGACACGTCCTTTGTCAACCACACAGTTACCTCCATTGCGCTCCTCCGCACTTCTCAATACCCTGCTGAGGGCAGAGCAAAGTATTGCAATGAGTAGGAGTGGAGAAGAGTCGAGCAACACCCATGCATGAGCACTACAATACTTTGCTCTGCCCTCAGCAGGACATAGAGAAGTGTGTGTGCCCAGGAGCGCAATGGAGGTCACTGTGTGGATGAGCAGAGAGGAGGCGCCAGATCAAGATCAGACGCCCATCATACTGGACCGCCCCATAGGTGAGTATAATAAAGGATCTTTTTATGTTATATGGATTAGATTAGGGTTTTATAAACTATTCTAGAATGTTGTATATAAAGGCTTACTGGTTGTGGCCGCAGCTTATGTTGGATAAACCTGCTGACCGGTTCACATTAGGTCTAGAAATATCTATGTAGGGGAGATGCATATTTGTGCTTTCTTTGTATGGGGACAGTATACCAGATAGGGGGGGGGGTGGCACTCTGAGTTGATCATTTTTGTTGTATATTTTATGCTGATAAAAATTATAACTGTATATGACTGTCTCTTATACTTACTGTGATGTATACTTCCAGGTGAAAAGAGATCCAGTGGAAAAAATGCTAAGAAAGTTCAACCGCCAGGTAGGCATTCCTCACACCTGTGTTTCCGGCATTCTCCCCTCATTGCTCCCCCACCCCCTAGCTGAAGCTTTTTGCTTTCCTTATTACTGACATTTTTTTTTCTATAAAGATTTCTTTCTTTTTCTCTCCTTGAATATTTCTTACTTTTTTCAAAAAATGTCCTGTGCTGATTAACTTCATAATATAACTTTATATTATAAGTAGCTCCATATTTCTAACACAGCGCTCCAAATCCCCAGCATAAATGTTATATTGGGTCAGTCATCAGATTTCACATTACAAACTGTATTGTACATGATTGATTGGATCTATTTGATCTGCTGTACTAAATCCATGTCAGACTGGTTGTGTAATCCTAACATTAAGATGTGCAAATCATCTCCTTAGAGGGGATGTAGACTTGAACTCTAGCGCCGCCTATTGGAAGTAGCAATCCTAAAGGTACCGTTACACGCCACAACATCGCTGCGATATCGCCCGCGATTTCACGTGAGCGTGCATGTTTTTGCACTTTGCCAAGATCGCTTTGGAGATGTCACACGTAGCAATGTTGCGTGCAACCTCCGTCGATCTGGCGTTCCGGAAATCGCCTGAACAAGATCGGAAGTGATCTTGCCTTTCCACATCGCTGTGGGTGTGCTGTTTGACACCGGCGAAGAGCTAGGCGTGCCAGAGTGTGTTTCATCGCGCCTCTACCACTGTTATTGGCCGACCCAACTGCGTTACCATAGGTCAGCCTTGTCTGGCAAGAGCGCCACTACATTACGCATTTGCCTTTTTATCAAATATGGCGCCACAGGCAGCCAATGGGAATGCTGTAGTATTCACCAATCGCCACTGACGGGGTGCGGAAAACACAACGCTCAGGCACGCCTACGGGATTGATTTCAGAATCTCTGAAGTTGCGCTCAACATTGTTATCGCGCTGTCACACGGCAGGATCCTGCAGAATCGCGAGGTTGATATCACCTGGTTTTAGAGCAGTGCTGTAGAACCTGTCAACTCTCCACCAGCGATTTATCGCCATCGAATCGCCCTGTCACACAACACAACGCACTTGCGATGTGGCTTCAACATCGCCGAACCCGTGAGTTGTTTGCAAAGTTGCGGGCGATATCGTGGCGTGCGACGGTACCTTAAAAGTAAAAAGCAACCCTTTTCCGAGCCCTATCTTATGACGGAGGATTTAATCCAGATCAGAGTGCGGCTTTTGCTTGGCTCTTGAATTCCTGTTGATCAGAGGCGCCCACTCTCTGATCATAGTGCACACTGTACCTGTAGGTCACCTAGGCTTTATGTGATGCAATCCTTCATGCACAGGTACATTGTGGGGCCTTACCATGTTAAAAAATACCAAAAACAACAAGAAAACGTTCTTTTCTAAATGTAGTAGTTTGGAGACCTTTATTTAAAAGAGTTTTTTTTTTAAAGAAATAATAGTAAATTAATCTGCACAGAATATTGAATCTAAAAATGAAATGCTGGTGAAAGATAGATGAATAAATGCATAGTGTATTAAAGCCACCTGATAAGCTAGTGTTACTAATATTTCTGTATATAATTCATTATTCCTTAGCTCCTTTACTGTAAAGCGGATTTAGAAGATTTACATGCTGATTTCAGCCCATTACAGAAACACGTTGAAGAACTAGAGGTGAGTTTCATGGGGAAAAGCCTCAAGGATTTGCCAGAAGTGAAGAGATTTTACTTGAAGGTTTTGTTTGTGGTCAGAAATTCTGCCCCATTTATGTAGATTTGTGGCAACTGGTGGAAACCAAGAGATCCAAGAGCGAAGGTGTAAATAATGTATGGCATTGTCCAACCCTTCACGCCGTCATTACATTTACTGATACCATTAATGACTAAACCGGACTCTTCCAAAATTAGCTTTATAGTGTAAGAATATTGTGTAAATGGTTTTCATGAGTTACAGCCTTGTTTTTTTAAGCCCGGTCAGATAACCTGTCATCTGGACACTTATGTGACTGGCAACGCTGCCACTCGGCCATCCATATACATGTAAGGTTGACTGATTTACCATTGAGAAAAATGGATCATTGTATCCTGATATCACTTCCGCGACTTTTCTCCAATGAGAATTAAAGGATTTGACATGTTTATAGTGAATCTGGCATATAAGCTGCGGCCATCACCATCTAGAATACCGTATATAAGGCCTTACTGGGGTGACCGCAGCTTATATGCAAAAAAGCTTCTGACAAATTCCCTTTAAACCTGACATACGAGCACATCTTTCTCAACTCCAATGTGGCGCAGATGAGGCACCTTTATATAATTCACCTCTCTATCGTTTTTAGCTTCCCCTGAGTTAGTGTGTGGGGATTAGCTGCTATGATGCTATTATATTGTACTGTGAATGTCGGAACCAACACAGTAATTATGCAGTGCACTGTCTTTCTCTTTGTGAGCGCTCAGAGAGGACACCCTGACTGAATATCCACAAACAAAAAGAAAACTGAAATAGTCCTGTGAAACTTGTTCTCAAAACTGGAATGTTACTTTCTTGGGATATTCACAATGACAGATTTTGGTGCTGCCTTCTCCCGCCATTCCGGTACCTCTAGGCTCTTGCCTACCCCACTCAACAACACAGTATACCGCTGCAAATGACCCACCCCAGGGCCATGGGGTACTCAGATCTCGGGCATTGATCAAGGTCGCTGTCACTGTGGCCGATGCCGGGGCCGTGGCCCTGGTGGTCGCTGAAAAATGTGGACAAATAAAACAATAAAAATGTAATGTTCATGACGCCACCTACGATATCTGGTGAATGCACCAGCGCTACTCTCAGACCTCTGGGGATGATGTGGCTGCAGCTAGATGGTGTTGCTCCCCGTAGGTGATGAGGGAATAGGTATTGGCACAGTGGGGTGGCTCTGCAGGCGGAATGCTGAGTGACTTCTCCCTCGTGAAAGAATAACACACCCACACATTGCTGAGTCTCTGTACGGGTTTACTGGTAACCGTCAGGCAATAAACAGGTTCACAGTCTCGGGTAGCTGACCTGGGTAGTTACCAGTGGATGAGGTGTCCTTCTGTGACTTTCATCGATGTTCTTTCTGGTTTCTCCCTCTGTCATCTCACTTTCCTCTGCACTACTCCAAACTTTCTCAGTGCTGCCCTGCACAGAGCCCCTTTCTTGCACCAGGCCTACGGGTCTGAATAGAGTAATCCCTTAGCTGAGGGGCTCATGACCCTGGACAGAGTTCCTAGTGGAGGTGTGATTTGGACCGGGTCGTGGCTATCTGATTGCCCACGGTCCTCCAGGTTGGCGGCTCAGGGTTGAGCTCTCCTGCACCGCGCTCATAGCCGGTTCTCCATTAAAGGAATGGGTTCACCACAGACCGGTTATCAGGACGGTCAGGCGCTGGGTGTTAGTTGACACCTAAGGATCCCCCTTCTCATCTGGGTCACCTCTCTGTCTGGGTGACCTCCCTCTGCATCCCTTGCAGGGCCCTCCTCAACTTTGCTACTCACTCCTCACTCACTTTCCCGCTCTTCACTACCCACTTATATTACCTCCCACCCGGACCGGTTACCCTGGTAACGGGTTTAACCAATTGGTCTTCTGGCTCTAAGTGTGTGAATGCGTAGGTGAAAGCCACATGCGAACCTCCCTCATCCACTGGCCACTGGGATACACCACACACTGGTCTGGGTGCAGTACCCCTTCGTGGCGCATCGACCAGTGCGGCGCAACACAAATTCATCTACTGACTCAGACCAACTCTTCCGGTAGGGATCCGCGCCAAAGAATGGTTAGAGCCACCTGTTAGACAATGTTTCTTTACTGCCAGCACTGTGTAGATACTTTTTGTCCAAGTCTTTGCTGAAGCTCACCACACCTGTACCAGAGCAATCAGTTACTTCCCGGTCGCTATATTCAGTTCCTAGGATGATCCAGTGGGTACTGTGGAATCTGATAAATGGGCCTAACAATAATAAAAATATTTATTCATTTATATAGTGCTATTAATTCCATAGCGCTTTCCATACATTTGCAACACTGTCCCCATTGGGGCTCACAATGTAAACATCCTATCAGTATGTATTTTGAGTGTGAGAGGAAACCAGAGTGCCCAGAGGAAGCCCACACAATCATAGGGAGAACATACAAACTGCTTGCAGATGTTGTCCTTGGCAGGATTTGAACCCAAGACCCCAGTGCTACAAGACTGCAGTGCTAACCACTGAGCCACCATGTCAACCGATCCAGTGGTCCCTTGTTTTTCTCCTCTTGGAGACTTTTCTGATAATTCCGCACTGTAAGCCCTTTTTGTAGACTGGGCCCCATCCTAAAGGAGTATAAAGGAGTATCAATAATTATTATTAATAACCTTACAAACTTGTTGAACACCGGGGAGCAGTCATCACCTTGACCACCAAATGGCCACAAATATATGATTACATTTATCAAATTTTTATACATAAATGCATAACAGATCAACACCTTCATGTATATTCGTGCATACGCCATATCCTCCAGAGCTGGGGTGGACCCCAGACGCCCTTACAGACTCCCATATTAAAAAGAAAAATCCTGTAAAATTCTATTTTTTCAAAAGATACAAAAAAGTTGTGTTTTCTCCACTGTTTTGTCAACGGATGTCTGCTGACTCTGTTCTAATGGATGATTACTGGAAACGTGAGCTTAGTCTAACAAGTAATTGTCTCCAGAGATCCTTCCAAGTGAGGATGTCTTCTGCTGAACCGCAGTATTGTGTCAGAGCCTTGGCTACCGGAGAATCCAACCGGGACAAGTTAAGGTTTGGTAAAGGGAACGTCTTGTAATCTAGTTTATTCTTTGTATCTCTATTCTAGAAAGATTCCATTATCAAAGAACTAACAGAGGAACTGAGGGCATACCAAGCGACTGAAAAGGTAACGTACAACACTATAATACTGCTAGAACTCATGTTCTTTGTGGTTTGAGTCCTTCCTTCTAAACTACATTTTTTATCAATGTTTTTCCAGGATCTAACCTTCACGATTCAAGAATACGAAAAATGATGGAAAAGTCTCAGCAGGAAGTTGTAACGTAAGTAATTGGTCATTCAGTGCCCCGCTATTACATAATACATATTAAATAATATTTGATAAGTAATATTAAAATGCAGGATCAAAATGCAGCCATAATTACTAATACCTGGTGACAATAACAGTATACTTATGCTGTAGAATGTAGACAGGCCCAGGTGATAAAAGGCGGAGGAAGCACAGGTGCACAATACTGATGAGCTGCCACCCACACACTGACCAATTCATAGAGGACGTTTTTTTCTTAGGGTTATAAATGCCTACGGAAAAGCTTTTATAAGGAGCCAGTAACGCTGATATGTGTAGTGCACCGCGTACCATGCCGGATTACAGCCTGTGTACAGCCAGGGTCACATGACTCTAGAGAATCGCTGTGATCAAACTCTGATCTGAGTGTCAGCATAGTGTGATCTGGTTCTCTTGGATGCAAGAATCAGATCACACTGTGATAGGAAGATGGAGAATAAAATGGGAAAATGGAGAATACAATTTCTCCATCTTCTACTTTGTGCGGAAATCACACTTTACTTGGATCTGAGTGCAGACCGATGTTTTCCACACTGCCATAGACTTGAATGGGTGAATGACATCCGAATTGTACATCAAATTGCAGCTTGCAGTTTGTAAAACGTTGATCAGCACTGCCCCATTGAATAACATTGGTCCGAGTGCTGTCTGATTAAAAAATAGGATGGCACCAATCAGATTCATACGGGGGTGATAGCGAGCCCTATTAGTGTTGTCCATACTGTTTGATTACATGGGCTGTTGAGCATTATATTAAGGCACCCTACAATATCAGACACTATGATTTTCCCCAATTAATACTACAGGGCCTGGCTGCATCCTGCAAAGAGGCATTACAGTATCATTATTATTAAACTACTGGTCTCTAATACAAACCTTATTAATGTGCATGTATATATAATACTAAGCAATGCCCCAATGGATTTGAGGTATGTCAGGGGTTGTTTATGAATATTTGTTCACCTGTGTCTCCTCCGGTGGGGTACCTGGAGGAAGCCCACACAAACACAAGGAGAAAGCCCAAACTCCTTGTAGTTCTTGTCCTTAAGGGGATTTGGAGCAGGACCCCAACACCCACCATCTCTCCTCCCTCTATCTAAGTATCTGTTAAAAAACCTACCACATGCAGCCAAAAAACAAATCCAACACAGCACTTGGCAGGAAGTGAACAGACCCCACTTAGATGGAACAAGCTTGTCCATTAGGACACCATTCACATTGATACAAAAATGTGTATCAATGTGAATGGCGTCCTAATGGACAAGCCTTGAGTCCATAGCAAGCCACCACCCCCATGCCTAGGCAAGGTGATGTGGTTTTAGCGTTCTGTGCACCTGTGCTTCTTCCATCTAAGGCTGCTTTCACACAGCGTTTTTATGCTGTCCGAGGGGATCAGACTTTTTGCTGCTCCCCTCGGACAGCATCGGATCCAAACTGATGTCTGCAATCGGATGCCAAATAGGCATCCGATCCCGATATTTTGCAGCATCAGCTGGATCCTGTCCCTGTTCCTCCTGTCATCTCGTCCCCCTTCTCTCTCCCTCCTGTCACCTTTGATTCCCCGTGTCTCCCCTCTTTGTCCCCCTCTGTCTCCCCTCTTTGCACCCCTCTTTGTCCCCTGTGTCTCCCCTGTGTCTCCCCTGTGTGTCTCCCCTCTTTGTCCCCGTGTCTCCCCTGTGTCTCCCCTCTTTGTCCCCCTGTGTCTCCCCTGTGTCTCCCCTCTTTGTCCCCCTGTGTCTCCCCTGTGTCTCCCCTCTTTGTCCCCCTGTGTCTCCCCTGTGTCTCCCCTCTTTGTCCCCGTGTCTCCCCTGTGTCTCCCCCCTGTGTCTCCCCTCTTTGTCCCCCTGTGTTCTCCCTCTTTGTCCCCTGTGTCTCCCCTGTGTCTCCCCTCTTTGTCCCCCTGTGTCCCCCCTCTATCTCCCCCCTCTTTGCTCCCCTGTTTGCAGACCTTAAAAAATAAAAAAAATCTTCATTCTCACCTCTCCGCGACACCCGCGCTGCTTCCAGCTTCTTCTGATCAACAGGACCTGGCGTGATGTCACAGTCACATGACCGGTTACCGCGGTAACCGGCCATGTGACTCAACTGTGACGTCAGGCCAGGTCCTAGAAGCACAGAGCGCTGGAGGCATCGCTGGATCGTGGAGAGGTGAGAATGAAGTTTTTTTTATTTTTAACCCTTTATTTTCAGGAGATGTCACTTCTGCAATGTATGAATATACATTGCAGAAGTGATATTACATGGCACAGAGCGATTTTAGTGTACTGAGCATGCTCAGTACACTAAGATCGGGTCCGAGGAACGCTCAGCTGTTTCCTCGGATCCTCGCTCCATAGGCCCCATGTTATTTGGCGCGGATCAGGTCGGATCCAATTCGGTCCGATCTGACCCGCTGTGCCAAAAATCGCAGCAGGCTGCGATTTTGGGCACAGCAAAAAATCGGCCAGGATCGGATCCGACCAAAATCGGATGCCAATAAGGCCAAATCCGATGTGATCCGTGCCCATAGGATAACATGGGGCCAAAATCTGATCCGTGGCTGTCAGTTTTACAACGGACAGCCACGGATCACAAAAAAACGCTGTGTGAAAGCAGCCTAAGTGGGGTCTGTTCAATTCCTGCCAAGTGCTGTGTTGGATTTGTTTTTTGGCTGCATGTGGTAAGTTTTTAAATGCTGCCCTTTTTGAGTAGTTTTAGTGTTTTTGAAGTATGTATTAGCAATCTCTCCACTAATGAAACCCTGTACCGAACACCAGATAATTGGGCACAGATCCTGAACACGGACTTCCCTGTGAAGTCCGTGTTACAGTTCAGGTTCTAAGGCTGTAAAAATAAAGCACATAATTAATAAATTTTATATTATACTTACCAAGTCCTGCCGTCCCACGTCATGCTGTCCCGCTGCTACTCTAGTTCTTGGGCCGCTCATTAACTTCCGGGATTTTCACTGCAGAGCGTGGAACAGCCAATCACAGGTGCTGTCACAGAGAATGGGCATCTGTGATTGCATGTTCAAGTAATCTGCAATCAGACCATAAATTCTCGTATGTAGAATGTAGAAATAGACTATTTGAAAAGGAAAGAAAGCGCAATAGGGTGTTATCCTAGGAGACTCTTATGGTACAAGCAATTGTTGCTGCTCACGTGGGACAGTTGTGGGGCCACAACTGGTATAAAAGTATGTTATGGCTGCCGCTGGATCCACACTCCACTCGTGGTATGGTGGTGCCAAAAATGAAACAGGAAAAGACAGTGTTTCTTAGCTCCGTGCTGCACATGCAAAAATATGGAATGACTATGGGTTGCAGGCAGTGATCGTCTTAAATCCTGCACATTTCGGAGCTACACACAGCTTCTTCCCTCAGGGAACCAACATAATCAATTATGTTGGTTCCCTGAGGAAGGAGTTGGGTGTAGCTCCAAAACGCATAGGCTTAAAGACCGTCAGCATCTGTGATTGGCTATTGGAGCCAGTGCAGTGAATATCCTGGAAGTTAATGAGCGGTCCTGGAAGTAGATGTGGTGGGACAGGGAGATGGCTGGACCCGGTAAGTATAATGATGTTTATTAATCATGTGCTTTGTTTTACAGCCCCCCAACACCCATCCCATAACTGTAAAGTCTGAGTTCAGGGTTCGGACTCAAGTTTGAGTCATGTTGGCCCTGAAGTCGGACTTAAAAAAAAAGTCTGGGCGAGTTTGCCGATCCCGAACATCGGCGGGTACATCCATTACTAGTAATTAACTAACATGGCGTCAGGTCAAGTTAGACCTGGCCACCATGAATTTCTAGTAAACATTAAAAAAACACAACACAGAGAAAACATTTTTTATTACAAATAAAATCCTCTATCAGACGTAATCCACAGGTCTTCTTATTGTCAGCTCTGCTACATCTTTGCCAGCAGACAAACACGTCTGATGGCAGCGAAGAGCGGGCTTGCACTGACAGCTGGGTGCTATGTGAAAGGTCAGCTGAGTTCACCACTGAACCTCAATGAAACTGGAGTGTAGCCCTATATACAGCAGGTGAAATAAGTATTGACCATTTCACCAATTTTTTAAGTAAATATATTTCTAATGATGCTATTGACATGAATTTCTCACCAGATTTCAGTAACAACCCATCCAATCAACACGGGCAAAGATATCAAACTATAGATGTCCTTAAATTAAGGAGGCAACAGGAGCGGCACTCACCAATGGTAATTTCAGTAAAATGCACTTTATTTCAGTCACAGAATTGCAGACATAGACATCAGTAAAATGAGCAACAGCTGTTTCATGTGAATAAATGCTTCCTCTAAGTGTGAGCCAGAACAAGCATGTATTCAGGCGAAACAGTTGTAGCTCAGTTTACTGATGTCTCTTTCTGCAATCCTCTAACTGAAATAAAGTGCATTTCCTGAAATCAGCAGTGGTGAGGGCCGCTCCTCTTGCCTTTCTTTTCCCGCTGGAAGGGTGAGTACGTTGTTGGTCTCCCAGCTGCAGAGATGCCTGGCGCTGTAGCGAGCGCTACACATGTATGAGCAGCAGCAGTCAACTGACTTAAGTGATGGAAATAATATAAAAATATAACAATAATGAACAGAATTAAGTTTGGCCCTGCACAATAGTCACAGTCTCTCATGTGGCCCCATGGAAAAATGACTTGCCCGAGTTTAGGTACCCTAGCTGTACCATTTATGTAAATGGAAAATATTCTCAACTAACTCTTTTCTGTTTAGTCTGCAGAGAGAAATAGCAGATTCACAACAAAAATTAATGCTTAGGAGAATGACGAACAGGAAACTGGTAAGATCTACTTTCTACATGTGTATTATATTATTAATATTATTTATTATTATTATTATTATTATTATTATTATTATAGTTTCATTTATTCTATGACGCTTTACATGTGAAAAGGGGCATACATAGACAAGTACAATAAACATGAGCAATACAAGGCATGCATAAGTACAGAAGGAGATTGGACCCTGCCTGTGAGGGCTCACAGTCTAAAAGGGATGGGTGAGGGTACACTAGGAGAGGGTAAAGCTGACCGTGCGGCAGTTTAGTAGACTAAGGATCACTGCAGGTTGTAGGCTTGTCGGAAGAGGTGGGTCTTCAGGTTCCTTTTGAAGGTTTCCACAGTGGGTGAGAGTCTGATGTGTTGGGGCAGAGAGTTCCAGAGTATGGGGGAAGCACAATGGAAATCTTGTATGCGGTTGTGGGAAGAAGAGATATGAGGGCAGGAGAGAAGGAGATTGAGGCGACCCAGGCCGGGGGGTACTCAGGAACCGGATCTCTGCTACTGTCGCTGGGGAGTCACGGGAGTCGTGACCCAGTCCTGTGGTCTGGGTATCAGTTGAAATAGGGGATATGTACATTGATATGTACAGGGAAGGTTGTCGTTAGGCCACCCATAGAATGTGGTCAGTGGGGACCACTGCTGCCGTGTTCTTGCCGGGGAACGGTGATGAGGGGCAGCGTAGATGGTAAGCCCTCCACGGGTAGGGCTGGGTGTCCCCGGGGCACGTGTAGTGGGGGCTGCATGCTCTGGATGCTGCACCGACTCTTCTCCTGCAGCTCGTCCAGCCAGCACGTAGGGACAGCAAGGCAGCTCCGCAGGTGAAGGTCTCTGCTGCAGTTCAATAATAAACAGTCTCAGGCACTTTTGAGCTTACTGGGTACTTTACTGTTCAAGTTCTTAGCAGACAGATTACAGTTCACAGTTCTCATTCTTAGTTCTTACACCTATCCGGGGACCTGGGTTCTACTGCAGCTCAGACGGTTCCTCTGCGTAGCTTCCCTCAAGTACCTTTCAGGCCCTGCTTGTCTCTCTCTCACTGTCCTCGCTCATGGGTTCGGTCTGGCCGTCACGAGCTTTTTAGTGATGCTTCCCTCTGCTTTAGGTTCACTAGCCCTAGTACGATGGCTGTGTTCCTACTCCGTGGCAGAAGGTAGGTCGCGGGTCATAGAGTCCCCGCACCATGCCAGTGTGTCTTGTGGGTCTTAGATTCTCCCCAGGAACCTCTACAGAGCTTTTTCTGATGTTATCAATCTTTTACTTAAAGAAAGAGGCAAAGTCTTTGGCAGAAATGAGAGGAGAGGGAGGAGATGCAGGGGGACGAAGTAAATAATTGAAAGTGTTAAAAAGCTGTTTAAGGTGGTGTCTCACGTGGCGATTCTGGCCTGCGATGTCGGAAGCGATGTGCAGGTACACGCTCGCTTCCAACATCGCAGGCCAGCTGTCACACGGCACGACGTTGCCGTGACGCGGCGGCGATGCGGGCGGAGCCGTCGCTCGCTGGGCTGGGCTCAGCCCAGCGAGCGATCCTCAGCAACACTGTGATATAGGCTGGATCGCACCGCCAACAGTGTCAGACGGCGCGATCCAGCCTAATCGCTGGTCACAGGTTGACAGGTTTATGAACATGTTCATAAACCTGTCAACCTGCGACCAGCGATAATTTGCAGTTGCGTCGCGCTGTCACACAGCGCGACGCACTTGTGATATCGCCTGTGACATCGCTGTTACATCACTTTTCGGCGATGTCGCGGGCGACATCGCCAAGTGTGACAGTACCTTTAGGGTTGTGAGACAGGGAGGAAATGGGAGATGAGAAGTAAGTTTGTTTTGCGGCAGTCAGCATGGAATTGAAGTTGGTGAGGGACTGCTTGTATGCGACAAAGTGTTCAGCAGAACGGGATCGCTTCTATCTCCGCTCAGCGACCCTGGAAGCCGTCTCAGTTCTTTGGTCAGGTTGGTTTGCCAGGGTTGCCTGTTGATTGTGCGAGTTTTGCTATGCGTGAGGGGGGTGGCCGAATCGAGCGCTGCTGTTATTGTGGTGTTATATAAAGAGGCAGCAGCATGTGTGTGAAGTATGGAAGCTATGTCTGTGAGAGGGAGAAGGGACCAGAAAATGAGTGTAAATGTAGGTGTTTGAGGTTTCTGCGAGGATGATTGAGTTTGTGGAGTGGCTGTTACACACTAGGAGAGGAGAAAGAAGAGAAAGTCAGTAGGTAAGTTATATGTTCAAATATATTACTTGTTCATAAAGTATACTGCACCAGGGGTAAAGCCCGATGGAAACTTTCTTGGTTTTAATTGTAAATGTAAAGTGAACTTGTCAGATTTGGAATGTGGACATTGTATAGATCAGGAGGAGCTGACCAGAATGGTATAAAGTTTGGGGGAATATATTCACTATAAGTTGTCTTTCAATTATATAAATCCCTGGTCTAGAGGACGGTCCCTGTCAATCACAATATAGCACTGCTTACTAGACTCATAAGCGAAGAATGGCAGATCCATGATACTTACAGATCTGCTATAGCTGCCAATGCTCCATTAAAGGGAACTTGACACCATGTTTTACCCATATAAACTCTGGCCAACACCAGAAAGCTCTTATACTGTATATAAATTCTACAATATTGTATCTAAGTCTCCAGGCCCGATCTGTACAACATAAAAAATACCTTTTCTTATACTCATCTATGTGGCGGTCCAATCCAATGGGTGTTGCTGATCTTTATCTGGTGCCTCCTCTCTTCTTGCGATCACTGTACTCCTTCCCTGTTTCATTGAATGAAGCATCCTATGTCACCCACACAGTTCCCTCCATTGCGCTCTTCTGCACTTTTCTCTACCCTGCTGAGGGCAGAGCAAAGTATTGTAATGAGCAGGAGTGGAGAAAGGTCAAACAACACCTGCGCATGAGAACTATAATACTTTGCTCTGCACTCGGCATGACAGAGAAAAGTGTGCATGCCCAGGAGCGCAATGGAGGGCACTGTGTGTACAACACAAGCAGAGAGGAGACGCCAGATCAAGGTCAGAGATGGCCATCGGACTGTACCACACCATAGTTGAGTATAATAAAGGATCTTTTTATGTTATATGGATCAGATTTGGGACTTATATACAGTATTTGAGAATGTTGTATATAAGGGCTTACTGGAAGAGGCCGCAGCTTATAGGGGAACAACCTGCTGACCGGTTCACATTAGGTCTAAAAATATCAACGCCAGGGAGATGTACATTTTTGCTTTCTTTGTATGGAGAAAGTATACCAGACTCTGAGTTGATAATTTTTATTGTATTTTTCATGCTAACTGTATATGACTGTCTCTAATACTTACTGTGATGTATCCTCCCAGATGAAAAAAGAACGAGAGATGAAAGCTGAATTAGAGGAGCTGAAGAAAAAGGTAGGCATTCCTCACACCTGTTTCCGGCATTGTCCCTCACTAGTCTCTCACCTACTAATTGAAGCTTTTGCTTTCCTTATTACTGGCATCTTTTTTTTCTATGAAGCTTTCTTTTATTTTCCTCTCCATGAATATCTCTTTAGGGTATGTGCTCACGATCTGGAGGTGCTGTGTGTTGGACTGCAGCCGCCCTATACTCATGATCTGCGTTGGGTGCAGGGTGGTGTCTCTCTGTGTTCACCTGATGGTGATCTCTTCCGAATACGCTGCATGAAATTAACATGCTGCAGAGATGCAGATGTCCGGTATCCTGCACCGCAGCTGAAAGAACAGAGAAGCATAGTGAACATGGGAGTTCTTGAAATCCCATCCACTGTGCTTGTACTGTACCACACAGCGTTTTGAATGCAGCGGCAACACGCTGCAATTCCTGATCGTGAGCACACACCCTTACATTTTCCAAAAAATGTTCTGTGCTGATTAATTTCATAATATAGCTGCCTGTATATTAAGAATAGTAGCTCCATATTTCTAACTCAGAGCTACAAATCCCAAGCATAAATGTTATATTGGATCAGTCATCAGATTTCACATTACAAACTGTATTGTATGTTAGTGATTGGATCTATTTGATCTGCTGTACTAAATCCATGTCAGACTGGCTGTGTAATCCTAATATTAATATGTATAAATTGTCTCTTTAGAGAGGAAGTAGACTTGAACTCTAGCACCACCTATTGGAAGTGGTAATCCTAAAAGTCAAAAACGACACTTTAACGAGCCTTGTCCTATGACGGAGGATTTAATCCAGATCAGGGTGTGGCTTTCTGGCTTCTTGAATTCTGAGCTGTTGATCAGAGGTGCCCACGCTCTCATCATAACACACACTGTACCTGTAGCTCACCTAGGCTTTATGTGACACAATCCTTCATGCACAGGTACATTACGATGTTAAAAAACACCACAGCCAACATCAAAATGTTATTTTCTAAATGTAGTGGTTTGGAGACCTTTATTTAAAAGTTTTTTAACCCCTGCATGACCCATAAATAAGGGTACGTCATGGGCCGTGTCGGTCCCTTTGATGTGAGCTCACATCATTTACCCAACATCTCAGCTGATCTCATCAGCAGGGCACTGTAAAATAAGGAATTAAAAAATTATGTTTTAAAAATATGAAAAATAAAACCCACAAAAGTTCAAATCACCCCCCTTTTGCCCCATAGCAAATAAAAGTATTAAAAAAATTAAAACCATACACATATTTGGTATCGCGCATTCAGAAATACCCAATCTATCAAGATATGAAATCAGTTAATCAGATCTGTAAACTGCGTAACGGAAAAAGAGGCCCAAACGCCAAATTACGTTATTTTGGTCGCTGCAGCATAGTGATAAAGTTCAATAACAGTGTGATCAAAACAGCGCATCCACCCAAAAATGGTATCATTAGAAATGTCAGTTCGAACCACAAAAAATAAGCCGTCACACACCCCAGATCCGAAAAATGAGAACGCTTCATCACGGAACATGGCGCACAAAGTGGGATTCTTTTTTTTTCACAATTCTGAATTTTTTTTCACCTCTTAGATAACAATAAGAGTATACATGTCTGGCATCTACGAACTCGTATCAACCCGAGGCATCATACCAACATGTCAGTTTTACTATATAGTGAACATGGTGAATAAAAAACCCAAAACACAAACGTGTAATTGCACTTTTCTTGCAATTTCACCGCACTTGGAATTTTTCCCAATTTTCTGTACACTATATGTTAAAATAAATGATTGCATCTGAAAGTACAATTCATCTTGCAAAAAAACAATCCATCATATGTCTATATTGACGGAAAAATGAAAAAAGTTATGGCTCTTGGAAGCAGGGGAGCAAAAGATGAAAATGGAAAACGAAAAATCGCCGGGTGGTGAAGGGGTTAAAAAATAAATAGTAAATTAATCAGCACAGAATATTGGATCTAAAAATGAAATGCTGGTGAAAGATAGATGAATAAATACATAGTGTATTAAAGCCACCTAATAAATGAGTGTTACTAATATTTCTGTTTATAATTCATTATTTCTTAGCTCTGCTCCGTTACACAGGACAACAATAAGTTAAGTTCTTACAACGACCAGTTGGAGCAACCTGTCCTGAAACTAAAGGTGAGTTTCATGGAGAAAAGCCTCAAGTACTTGTCAAAAGTGAAGAGATTTTAGTTGAAGGTCTTTCTTGTGGTGAAGAAAATCTGCCCCATTTATGAGGTCTGGGAACTTGCTATCTACCTTATGGAGAGGAGTTTTCCTGCAACCATAAGAAGACAGTTAAGTAGGTGAGGAGACTTAGGGTGCGTGCACACGGTCCGGAGGAGCTGCGTGTTGGACGCAGCTCCTCCAGACTGGAGTGAAGCCGCGGGTGGCCGCAGGGAGACCGCAGCCCCCTGTACTCACCATGTGCGGCGAGTGCAGGGCAGCTTCTCCCTGCAGTCACCCGATGGCAGCCGCTTCCGACTCCGCAGCATGAAATAAACATGCTGCGGAGGAGCGGACTCCCGGCAACCCGCACCGCAGCTCCAAACACGCTGCGGGCGGGTCACGCATTGTGAGGATGGGATTTCTTGAAATCCCATCCACTATGCTAGTACTGTACTACGCAGCGTTTTGGACGCAGCGGCAAGACTCTGCGTCCAAAATGCTGCGTACACTGATCGTGTGCACGCACCCTTAAAGCCACATCTCTCCTCCAGCAAATATGCAAATTTGTACTTCAGTAAGGAAGTGGATGAACTCCAGCGCCACCTTTAGGTAGCTCCTCAAAGTTATAGTCGCTTTCTAACAAGCTTTTTAATATGACTAAAGGATTTGTGCCAGATCAGAACCCCAAACTACAGACTCTGCGTTTCGGGATAACTGCCCCTCATCAGTGTAGTGTGTGGGATATTCTGATCTAGTTCATCCACTTCCTTACTGAAGTCCAAATTTGCCCCATTTATGTAGATTTGTGGCACCTGGTCACAATATAGTAATCACAATATAGCACTGCTTACTAGACTCATAAGCGAAGAACGGCAGATCCATGATACTTACAGATCTGCTATAGCTGCCAATGCTCCATTAAAGGGAACTTGACACCATGTTTTACCCATATAAACTGTGGCCAACACCAGAAAGCTCTTATACTGTATATAAATTCTACAATATTGTATCTAAGTCTCCAGGCCCGATCTGTACAACATAAAAAATACCTTTTCTTATACTCATCTATGTGGCGGTCCAATCCGATGGGTGTTGCTGATCTTTATCTGGTGCCTCCTCTCTTCTTGCGATCACTGTACTCCTTCCCTGTTTCATTGAATGAAGCATCCTATGTCACCCACAAAGTTCCCTCCATTGCGCTCCTCTGCACTTTTCTCTACCCTGCTGAGGGCAGAGCAAAGTATTGTAATGAGCAGGAGTGGAGAAAGGTCAAACAACACCTGCGCATGAGAACTATAATACTTTGCTCTGCCCTCGACATGACAGAGAAAAGTGTGCATGCCCAGGAGCGCAATGGAGGGCACTGTGTGTACAACACAAGCAGAGAGGAGACGCCAGATCAAGGTCAGAGATGGCCATCGGACTGTACCACACCATAGTTGAGTATAATAAAGGATCTTTTTATGTTATATGGATCAGATTTGGGACTTATATACAGTATTTGAGAATGTTGTATATAAGGGCTTACTGGAAAGAGGCCGCAGCTTATAGGGAACAACCTGCTGACCGGTTCACATTAGGTCTAGAAATATCAACGCCAGGGAGATGTACATTTTTGCTTTCTTTGTATGGAGAAAGTATACCAGACTCTGAGTTGATCATTTTTATTGTATTTTTCATGCTAACTGTATATGACTGTCTCTAATACTTACTGTGATGTATCCTCCCAGATGAAAAAAGAACGAGAGATGAAACCTGAATTAGAGGAGCTGAAGAAAAAGGTAGGCATTCCTCACACCTGTTTCCGGCATTGTCCCCTCACTAGTCTCTCACCTACTAATTGAAGCCTTTTGCTTTCCTTATTACTGGCATCTTTTTTTTCTATGAAGCTTTCTTTTATTTTCCTCTCCATGAATATCTCTTTAGGGTATGTGCTCACGATCTGGAGTGCTGTGTGTTGGACTGCAGCCGCCCTATACTCATGATCTGCCTTGGGTGCAGGGTGGTGTCTCTCTGTGTTCACCTGATGGTGATCTCTTCCGAATACGCTGCATGAAATTAACATGCTGCAGAGATGCAGATGTCCGGTATCCTGCACCGCAGCTGAAAGAACAGAGAAGCATAGTGAACATGGGAGTTCTTGAAATCCCATCCACTGTGCTTGTACTGTACCACACAGCGTTTTGAATGCAGCGGCAACACGCTGCAATTCCTGATCGTGAGCACACACCCTTACATTTTCCAAAAAATGTTCTGTGCTGATTAATTTCATAATATAGCTGCCTGTATATTAAGAATAGTAGCTCCATATTTCTAACTCAGAGCTACAAATCCCAAGCATAAATGTTATATTGGATCAGTCATCAGATTTCACATTACAAACTGTATTGTATGTTAGTGATTGGATCTATTTGATCTGCTGTACTAAATCCATGTCAGACTGGCTGTGTAATCCTAATATTAATATGTATAAATTGTCTCTTTAGAGAGGAAGTAGACTTGAACTCTAGCACCACCTATTGGAAGTGGTAATCCTAAAAGTCAAAAAGGACACTTTAACGAGCCTTGTCCTATGACGGAGGATTTAATCCAGATCAGGGTGTGGCTTTCTGGCTTCTTGAATTCTGAGCTGTTGATCAGAGGTGCCCACGCTCTCATCATAACACACACTGTACCTGTAGCTCACCTAGGCTTTATGTGACACAATCCTTCATGCACAGGTACATTACGATGTTAAAAAAAGCACAGCCAACATCAAAATGTTATTTTCTAAATGTAGTGGTTTGGAGACCTTTATTTAAAAGTTTTTTAACCCCTGCATGACCCATAACATAAGGGTACGTCATGGGCCGTGTCGGTCCCTTTGATGTGAGCTCACATCATTTACCCAACATCTCAGCTGATCTCATCAGCAGGGCACTGTAAAATAAGGAATTAAAAAAATAAGTTTTAAAAATATGAAAAATAAAACCCACAAAAGTTCTAATCACCCCCCTTTTGCCCCATAGCAAATAAAAGTATTAAAAAAATTAAAACCATACACATATTTGGTATCGCCACGTTCAGAAATACCGATCTATCAAGATATGAAATCAGTTAATCAGAGCTATAAACTGCGTAACGGAAAGAGGCCCAAACGCCAAATTACGTTAATTTGGTCGCTGCAGCATTGTAATAAAGTTCAATAACGTGTGATCAAAACAGCGCATCCACCCAAAAATGGTATCATTAGAAATGTCAGTTCGAACCACAAAAAATAAGCCGTCACACACCCCAGATCCTGAAAAATGAGAATCGCTTCATCACGGAACATGGCGCACAAAGTGGGATTCTTTTTTTTCACAATTCTGAATTTTTTTTCACCTCCTAGATAACAATAAAAGTATACATGTCTGGTATCTACGAACTCGTATCAACCCGAGGCATCATACCAACATGTCAGTTTTACTATATAGTGAACATGGGAATAAAAAAACCAAAATACAAACGTGTAATTGCGCTTTTCTTGCAATTTCACCGCACTTGGAATTTTTCCCAATTTTCTGTACGCTATATGGTAAAATAAATGATTGCATCTGAAAGTACAATTCATCTTGCAAAAAAACAATCCATCATATGTCTATATTGACGGAAAAATGAAAAAAGTTATGGCTCTTGGAAGCAGGGGAGCAAAAGATGAAAATGGAAAACGAAAAATCGCCGGGTGGTGAAGGGGTTAAAAAATATAATAGTAAATTAATCAGCACAGAATATTGGATCTAAAAATGAAATGCTGGTGAAAGATAGATGAATAAATACATAGTGTATTAAAGCCACCTAATAAATGAGTGTTACTAATATTTCTGTTTATAATTCATTATTTCTTAGCTCTGCTCCGTTACACAGGACAACAATAAGTTACATTCTTACAACGACCAGTTGGAGCAACGTGTCCTGAAACTAAAGGTGAGTTTCATGGAGAAAAGCCTCAAGTACTTGTCAAAAGTGAAGAGATTTTAGTTGAAGGTCTTTTTGTGGTGAAGAAAATCTGCCCCATTTATGAGGTCTGGGAACTTGCTATCTACCTTATGGAGAGGAGTCTTCCTGCAACCATAAGAAGACAGTTAAGTAGGTGAGGAGACTTAGGGTGCGTGCACACGGTCCGGAGGATCTGCGTGTTGGACGCAGCTCCTCCAGACCGGAGTGAAGCCGCGGGTGGCCGCAGGGAGACCGCAGCCACCCTGTACACACCATGTGTGCCGGGTGCAGGGCGGCTTCTCCCTGCAGTCACCCGATGGCAGCCGCTTCCGACTCCGCAGCATGAAATAAACATGCTGCGGAGGAGCGGACTCCCGGCAACCCGCACCGCAGCTCCAAACACGCTGTGGGTGGGTCACGCATAGTGAGGGTGGGATTTCTTGAAATCCCATCCACTATGCTAGTACTGTATGACGCAGCGCTTTGGACGCAGCGGCAAGACTCTGCGTCCAAAATGCTGCGTACACTGATCGTGTGCACGCACCCTTAAAGCCACATCTCTCCTCTAGGAAATATGCAAATTTGCACTTCAGTAAGGAAGTGGATGAACTCCAGCGCCACCTTTAGGTAGCTCCTCAAAGTTATAGTCGCTTTCTAACAAGCTTTTTAATATGACTAACAGGATTTGTGCCAGATCAGAACCCCAAACTACAGACTCTGCAGTTTCGGGGTAACTGCCCCTCATCAGTGTAGTGTGTGGGATATTCTGATCTAGTTCATCCACTTCCTTACTGAAGTCCAAATTTGCCCCATTTATGTAGATTTGTGGCAACTGGTGGTCCCTACTGAAAGAGGGCACAATAAAATGGATGAAGATAATGCATCAGTGTTGGATTATTTCATCTCATTTTGCACTGTAGAAATCTGCACTGTTTTCAGAGTGCAGTGATTGTAATAAGGCACGATGCAATATCATTTTTCATTTTCATCAGCTTTACATTATCTTGATTTGTTCCACAGAGCAAGTTGGTTTCAAAGAATCAGGACTTCAAGAGAAGGACAAACAGTGTGAAGAGGTCAGTGAGCAATCAGTGTTTAGTTTCTTCTTCCATCTTCATTGGGAGACCCTTTACTCAAAAATCATAATTTTTTACATCATGGATGTAATGTGCCCACTTCTCAGCATGTGACTTGGGGTTGCGCCTGCAAAGGTTAATCTATCTCCTCTCACTCAATCCAGCACTCAACCTCTATTCTAGGCTGATAAGTGAGCACCGATCACACCCCGACACTGTCCATGCACCCCAGCTTCACAACACGCTGCCACCACTTACCGAACATACAGGGCATGAGTCCCTGAACTAATATTGTCAGCCAATCAACAGGATCACACACTTCTTAATCGTTAATGCTGTGGATTCTTTCAGAGCATATAAGGCTACGTTCACACATAGCGCTTTTTTGCGTTTTTTTGTGTGGGCACTTTTACCCCCGCACAAAAAAAGAAGCAGTGCTGTTCACACAGCACACTTTTCTTACGGACCAGGGGAGGAGTGATGTCACAGAGGGGAGGAAGAATCCTGCTTCCTCCTCCCCTGTGTGACACCTGAGACCGCCCATTAGATTTCAAGTGTATTAATATACACTGCGAAATCTAAATTAAACAAAGCCAAATGTATTAAAAATAAAAAAGAATAGAATACTTACCTGTCCGACGCCTTTTCCCGGTGTCCGGTGGTGAGGCCAGGCATGTGACCAATGTGTACTCACCTGCAAGGTATGTCAAGGTATGGCGTTCACCTGCCTCTGATTCAGCCACTCATTCAGGTTCATTTTGATTATGATAATGAAGGGCAGGATTCTTCCTCCCCTCTGTGACGTCAGATGCAGCAGCGCCCGCACTTATAGGAAAAAGCGCCGGCGCTGTTGTGTAAAGAATTGACAAGTCAATTCTCTTTTACGCCGGCGCTTTCTCCCAGAAAGGCACGGTGCGAAAATACGGCTGTCTGAACGGCACAGTGAATTTTACATTCACTTTGCTGTCAGACAATACGCACCTGCGCATTTTTGAAAAGCGCTCGTAAAAAAGCGCTCAAAAATGCACAGTGTGTGAACGCACCTAAGAGTCAAACATTTTAAAGTTTTATGCTTTAATATAAAAAAGTTACAGTGCTTGGAATAAAAGATATAAAAGATGAAAATAAAATGGACATACAGATATGCAAAACAGTTATAAAATAAGAGGGAGAAAATTACAGAGATACTTAAACTTTCCAATCCAATGTCATCGTGTGTATCCTTGGGGGAGGAAGATAAAATATGGATCACCTAAAGTCGGCTGACCCCCAACTGTGAATGAGACCTCATGGCTTGCAAGCCTTTTTAAAGGTTTGAGCTGAGGCCGAATTTCTAGCACACGCTTTCATTTTAATATTCTAGTTGCCGGTCTGTGACTGGACCATGGCTCTTTTAGCAATGGATACATTATTTTCAAATGTTCTTTGTCTTACTACATTTTCCTGGTCACCACTGGCTATCTGTCAGTGTCATTGAAGCTCCCCAGAGGTGTGAGGTCTTTCCTTCTCAAGAAGACCACCTGGGGTCTCTCCTGAGTACAAGAAGCACACAAGTCCTGCTCAAGATGACATAGGTTATGACCTTGGTGTAGTGACATAGAATTTAACCATTAACTGCTGCTGTCTTAATTCCTCTAAAAATAATTTTTTTCCTCTACAATGGATGTCATGGATTTGAAAACCATTGTATGATGCAGTGAAACCCCTCCATACAAGCCTGGTCCGGACTCTCTTGGACACTAGAACAAATCATTCTGAAGGCCGGCCTTCTATTTTAAACTTTGCTATGATCATTGCAAACAAATATCATCGAGGTGTAATCAAATATTTGTAAATTATTCTATCAGAAATAGATCTTAGTAAGGCTGAGTTCGCACGTCCACTAATCATCTGTTAGAACGGATCCAGCAGGAATCATTGGCAATAAAATAGGGCAAATGCAACTTTTCTGTACATTGTGAAAAAAAAAGATTTTTGCAAGATCTGTTTTTTTTTAACATGGGAGTCTATAGAAAACAGATCTGTTACCTGATCGCTATTTATCTTCCATTTGAAACTGATCCAGTAAGCCCGGCCGGCTCCCCAGTGCAACAATTAAGTCCAGAGTCACCATCAGCAAGGGTTAAAGCAGACACAGAGTCAATGAAAGCCTGCAATGATTCTTTAATTAAATAGTCCTGGGAAACACATGCACAAAAGTTGAACATTAATTTCTTGGAGTATTCAGAATGACAGATTTTGGTGCAGCCTTCTCCCGCTGTTTCGGAACCTCTAGGCTCTCATCTAACCTCCTCAACATCACGGTATCCTGTTGCAAATTCAATTATTCTCTCCTGGCTCCAGCCAAACTCTTCCCGTAGCGATCCGCTCCAGAGAACGGTTAGGGCCACCAATTAGACAATGTGCCTTTGCTGCCAGCACTGTATAGATCCTTTTTGTCCAAGTCTTTGCTGAAGCTCACCACACCCATACTGGAGGCATCAGTTGCTTCCCGATCGCTATATTCAGTTCCTGGAATGATCCAGAGGGTCCTGTAGAATCCTATAACGGAGCCTGACACTCCAGTGGTTCCTTGTTTTACCCTCTCTTGGGGAGTCTCCTGATAATTCTACACTGTAAACCGTTTTGTAGACTGGGCTCCACCTCTAAGGAGTTCAGTGATTATTATTAATAACCATACATGGCAGTCTTCACCTTGACCACTAACATATGATTACACTTATTTACTTTATACATACATGCATAACAGATCAACACCTTTGCGTACTTTCATGCATACACCGTACTCTCCAGAGCACGGGGAGGGAGGACCCCAGACCCTCTTATGGTAGATTTACACGCCGCTACCGAAAGGTAGAAACCAGCAGGTGTCGGAGACAATTGTACCTGATACCTTGTAAACACCGCGAGGTTGCGGCGTGTAATTCAGGTAGCACCTTCCTGTCTGAAGGTGTTTATACCGTGCTGAAAAACAAGCAGGTATAAACCCTATGGTAGCGGCATGTAATCGGGGCACAGGAAGGTATTTGCGTGGCCTAACGTAATCCCTGGAGCATGACACGGCAGCATGGACTCCACGCCCCATCAGCGATCATTGGTGGAATCTCCTGCGTAACGATTGGTTGTCCCTGCATAGGGCAGCATATTTAACGGTATATCTCGCTATACGAGTTTTCAGCCAAAATGCTGAAAGTTACCCCTGCTTTACAGCGAGTCTGGCTGTATACCGAAGTATAATCGGGTACATACCGATATACACCGTATACAGCAGCCCCGCATCCCGTAATGCAGCTTCCCCAAGTCTCTGGTCACTGTAAAGCAACTATACTTATCAGTGTCCCTCGCACCGCGCGCACAACATCGATCCCATTCATGCTACTCCTTTCCTGTTTCGTGGCGTTTCTCCAATGAAAGTAATTCCCGGCACGCGCACAGGAAACAGGAAGGAGTGCAATGATCGATGGAGGATCGCGTGTCGGCAGCGGCGGGTGCGATGCGGACATGATAAGTATAGTTATGCTTACAGGTGACAAAGGACGCTGGGGGGCCCTACATTATGGGGCTGCCTGTATAATACCGCTGGGGCTGCTATATACCTCTGGGGCCCTGTATACTAACACTGGGGCTGTATATACTACCACTGGGGCTGTATATACCTCTGGGTCCCTGTATACTACCACTGGGGCTGCTATATACCTCTGGGGCCCTGTATACTACCACTGGGGCTGCTATATACCTCTGGGGCCCTGTATACTAACACTGGGGCTGTATATACTACCACTGGGGCTGTATATACCTCTGGGTCCCTGTATACTACCACTGGGGCTGCTATATACCTCTGGGGCCCTGTATACTACCACATGGGGCTGCTATATACCTCTGGGGCCCTGTATACTACCACTGGGGCTGCTATATACCTCTGGGGCCCTGTATACTACCACTGGGGCTGCTATATACCTCTGGGGCCCTGTATACTACCACTGGGGCTGCTATATACCTCTGGGGCCCTGTATACTAACACTGGGGCTGTATATACTACCACTGGGGCTGTATATACCTCTGGGGCCCTGTATACTACCACTGGGGCTGCTATATACCTCTGGGGCCCTGTATACTACCACTGGGGCTGCTATATACCTCTGGGGCCCTGTATACTACCACTGGGGCTGTATATACTACCACTGGGGCTGTATATACTACCACTGGGGCTGTATATACTACCACTGGGGCTGTATATACCTCTGGGGCCCTGTATACTACCACTGGGGCTGTATATACTACCACTGAGGCTGTATATACTACTGGGGCTGCGTGTATACTACCACTGGGGCTGCTGTATCTACCTCTGGGACTGGTGTATACCACACTGCTGGGGGCTGTATACTTGTGCTAGGGTCCACCCTCGGCTTATACACGAGTCAATAGATTTTCCCAGGTTTTGGGGGCAAAAGTAGGGGGTCGGCTTATACACGGGTCGGCTTATACACGAGTATATACGGTAACGAGCTGACCATTCACACTACACATTTGCAATAGCATCATGTATTAGCCAGCCTTCATGCGCTGGCTGCCCAATCATGATGCTATTGCATTGTCCAATCACCGTACGAGCGACGCGTAATACCCAACTCTGGCACGCCTATGTCCTTGCGGCGCACAATATGTATGCCCATATTACCCTGTGGTAGCGGCGTGTAAATCAGGGAAGGTGCTCCACAGAAGGTAACCTGCGGCACCCGTCGGTACTCCCGGGGGGGTGAAAATACCTTCTGTGGAGCACCTTGTGGTGGCATGTATTTGCGGTATCAGGTACCGTTGGCAACCGTTGAAACCGCGCACGTGCGGTCCCTACCTGTTGCTACCTTCGGTAGCGGCGTGTAAAGGTACTTTCACAGACTCCCATGTTAAACAGAAGGATCCTGAACAAAATTTTTTTTTTTTCTTTCAAAATGGACCAAAAAGTTGTTTTAATCTGCTTTAACGTACAATTAGTGACATGTGAGCTTAGTCTAACAAGTAATTGTCTCCAGAGATTCTTCCAAGTGAGGATGTCTTCTGCTGAACCATTGGATTGTGTCAGAGCCTTGGCTAATAGAGAATCTAACTGGGACCAGTTAAGGTTTGGTAAAGGGAACGTCATGTAATCTAGTTTATTGTTTTTATCTCTATTCTAGAAAGAATCGGTTCTAAACAACACCATCAAAGCCTTACAATGCCAGCTGGAGGATTCACAAAAGGAAATTGACACGTAAGTAATTACTCTACGATCATTCAGTTCTCCTGTATTACATATTGCTATAAGGTTAAATTATGTTTGATAAGTACTATCTAAATTCTGCCCCTCCAGCAATTTATTTTCTAATGTTTTTAACTTTACAATGAACAATTTAAAAAAAATCAATTACATTTTATTAAACAGAACTAAAATTACGTTATTCCAACTATAACCATATAACTATAACTATAACCAAGAAGAGGTAATTAACTGACATTAATCTGGAGTGTGGCTGTTTGTTCATCAGGTGAAATAAGTGTTGAGTATGTCAAGGTGTAACATTAGGTCTATGGCGGTGCGCTGCCCATAGACCTAATGTTACAACTTTCAGGACCAAGGACAGGGGCTCATACAGTACGTACATTACGTACAGTATCTCCTCTACTGTGTGGAGCCGCCACATTCCTTCATAAAATTCACAAAGCCGACAATACTATACTAACTACATTAACCCTCTCATGCCCACCTGAGTGGACAGCATATCTCTAGGAGGGGGGTGGGAACCCCCTAGAGACATGTTACTAACAGCTATTATTAAGATTACACTTCCGGAGCAATCCGGTTACTGCATTCCGGTTTTAAGAACAGATTTGGACACAAAAATGTGTCTGACGGCAATTGCGGTTACCGCATCCGGATCTGGATGTGGTAACTGCAATTACCTTTCCATATGTGACCCCAGCCTATGACTGGAATCACACGGCCAACTGGCTCATTTGAGGATCTCATCAAAATGCCCGTCTGGCCATTCTGCTCACCTGACCTAACAGTGTTACCTGCATAGAAATATATGAAGCTGACACACTCCGGTCAGGAGAGCTGCCAGCCAGTCCAGAGAGTGTGATGTGATCCTCGCACACCTCATACACTAGTGTAGAGAAGCCCGGCAGTGGTAGAATGCTGAAATAGAAATATCTTCATACAATAACTGAAAAATATCATTCCTTCCTTCGCTAGTTTATATATATATATATATATTTGTTTTTATTGAAATTTCTTTGAACAAGTGCAGAAAATGAAAGAACAAAATAGACATACATATAGATAAATACATACATATACAATAGAAGAACAAAGTTTCTCCAATCTCACATACTGCCTCACATCATCAGTTCTATTTTTATATTAAAACATATTTTATCGCATTATTTTTTCTTTTTGGTAAGAGAAGGCTGTGGTCTATTTCTTGTTCTTTATTGTTTTTTTATTACTACCTAATGCCAAACAGCATATTATCATCAGCTAAACCCCAACTGGTGGAAATGCTGGTTGTTTAACGTACTGAAAATATACAGACAGGTTCCATTTAGGACCCAAAATATGTCCATCACATACTTTTCTTGATCTACTCAGTTATTATAGAATCTTCTTGTATTCATTAGCTTCTAAAGCAAAAACATTACATATGTATTTTTATTTTTCAATAGTGAGGAAGAAGAGCTGCAAGGAAAGGATGAAGAGATAGAAGACAACAAACACATTGACATGGAGATAACAACTGCCGATAAATTTGACAACATCGACGAGGAAGGAAAGCATGAAGAGATAGAGGACAACAAACACATTGACCTGGACATAACAACTGCCGATAAATTTGACAACATCAATGAGGAAGAAAAGGAAAGAGAGATAGAGGACAACAAACACATTGACATGGAGATAACAACTGCCGATAAATTTGACAACATCAATGAGGAAGAAAAGGAAAGAGAGATAGAGGACAACAAACACATTGACCTGGACATAACAACTGCCGATAAATTTGACAACATCGATGAGGAAGGAAAGAATGAAGAGATAGAGGACAGAGAAAACATTGACCTGGACATAACAACTGCCGATAAATTTGACAACATCGATGACAAAGGAAAGGAAAAAGAGATAGAGGACAACAAACACATTGACCTGGACATAACAACTGCCGATAAATTTGACAACATCGATGAGGAAGGAAAGGATGAAGAGAAAGAGGACAGAGAAAACATTGACCTGGACATAACAACTGCCGATAAATTTGACAACATCGATGAGGAAGGAAAGGATGAAGAGAAAGAGGACAGAGAAAACATTGACCTGGACATAACAACTGCCGATAAATTTGACAACATCGATGAGGAAGGAAAGAATGAAGAGATAGAGGACAACAAACACATTGACCTGGACATAACAACTGCCGATAAATTTGACAACATCGATGAGGAAGGAAAGGATGAAGAGAAAGAGGACAGAGAAAACATTGACCTGGACATAACAACTGCCGATAAATTTGATAACATCGATGAGGAAGGAAAGGATGAAGAGATAAAGGATAGTGAAAACATTGACCTGGACATAACAACTGCCGATAAATTTGACAACATCGATGAGGAAGGAAAGGATGAAGAGATAAAGGATAGTGAAAACATTGACCTGGACATAACAACTGCCGATAAATTTGATAACATCGATGAGGAAGGACAGAATGAAGAGAAGAGGGACAGAGAAAACATTGACCTGGACATAACAACTGCCGATAAATTTGACAATATCGATGAGGAAGGAAAGGATGAAGAGATAGAGGACAGCAGACATGTTAAAAAGGGAATAACAACTAAGAATACATTTGAGAAAGTCAGTGGGTAAGTACAGAATCCAGCTACAATAACGTACCATATTTTTTGGTATGTTCTTCTTCAGTCGCCCCTTTGTCTTGTCCTATGCATGTTTTTCAAAAATCACGCCTTTTACATCATTTTTAACGATGAGATCTCTTTGCTCAAAATGTATCAAAATAGTTAATCCCAGGAATGAAGAAATCCTTTTGTAACTTTGTACCATATTCATTCATTTCAAGAGTGGAGAGAGATAGGACTAAACCGCACTGCCATAAAAATCCATCCAATGTAGAAGAAAATGTGATTTTTTATTCGTCCACATGTTTCTGAGAGCAAGTTCTCCTTCTTCAGGACAAATAATATCACGTATGATGATCACACACTCTAAACGAATAAAAATCACCTTTTCTTCTACATCGGATGGATTATTCTTTTGCGACAGCGCGGCTTGGTCCCATCTCCCCAAATGGCTCATACAATTAATTTGTACTATTGTCTCTTTGCTGGACTGTTTCTCTCCCCAGATAAGGCTGCCTTCACATTACGGATTTTTCAGATCCGATGCTGTCCGATCAAAATCGGACAGCATCGGATCCGAATTTGGCCCCATGCAGCCCTATGGGCATCGGACCGAATCGGATGTGCACTAAATGCCATCCGATTTGGTCCGATCCGAATCTGTCTGATTTTTTTATCGGTGCAAAAATCGGAGCCTGCTCCGATTTTTGCACCGAAAATAAAATCTGACAGATTCGGATCGGACCAAATCGGATGGCATTTAGTGCACATCCGATTAGGTCCGATCCCTATAACATGGGGCCTTATGGAGAAGGGTCCGAGGAAACATCTGATGTCTCCTCGGACCCGATTTTACTGTACTGAGCATGCTCAGTACAGTAAACTGCTCCTAACTAGGAGCACAAGGGTTAAAAAAAAAAAAAAAAAAGGTTATTCTCACCTCTCCCCGAACCCCCGCCGTCTCCCGCCATCTTGGAGGCTCCTGGTGGCTCCCGCAGGCTGCCGGTGTCAGCAGAGGGCTTCCTCTGCTGTATAGGACCTGCGGTGATGTCACAGTCATGTGACCGCGGGTTACCATGGTGAACCCGCGGTCACGTGACTGTGACATCACCGCAGGTCCTGAACAGCAGAGGAAGCGCTCTGCTGACACCGGCAGCCTGCGGGAGCCACCGGGAGCCTCCAAGAAGATGGCGGGAGACGGCGGGGGCTCGGGGAGAGGTGAGAATAACCTTTTTTTTTTTTTTCTTTTTTTCACCCTGCAGGGAGCGATTTTATGCCGGAATCGGGTGTCTATTTGGCACCCGATTCCAGGCATCAGAAGGGAGCCGATGCTGTCCGAATTATATCGGACAGCATCGGCTCCCTTCAAATCGTAATGTGAAAGTAGCCTAAGGCCCTCTTTGCACCACTATTGTCTTTTTATCTTTCGGTTATTTTGCATTCTGGATTTTGATGCATTTGGCACAATAAATGTTAGCAAATACTGCAAGACAAAAAAAGAAAAGAGCCTTCATTTCTTAGGCCCCTTCACATCACGTTTTTTGCACATCCATAGTGATCCTTGAATTTCAAGGATCACATGAACAGGCACGGATTTGTGCCAACAGATGCCACTGAAGCCCACGGTGTTTTCCACGGATCCGTCATCAGTTAGCAGAGATAGGGCTGTACCTTGCTCCTGAGCATGTGCAGTACAGCAAATCGGATCCATTTTCTGGGTAGGATTGTTTGTCGGATCCGTTTTGATCCGTCACCATAGAGCTCCATGTTACTTGAAATGGATAGCAACAAATTAGTTTCTGTCCGATTTTTTCAAGGAAGGCCAAAATCTGATTTTGGGGCCGGGAAAAAAGCTGACACAAACGGATCAACCACAAAACTGACACAATCGGATGCCAATAAGGACCAATCCGTGCACATCCGTGCCCATAGGGATACATGGAGGCCTAATCAGATCCGTGGCTATCTGTTTTACAGCGGATAGTCAAGGATCCACAAAAATGTGATGTGAAGGTTGCCTTAAGAGCTCTAGTCTCCCTGTAGAACGTCAACTCCTTGTTAATTTAACTCACAAAGAACGATGCTTCAGGTCTGCAATGGGATCAAATTCTTACTCTAATCCATAGCAGATAGATGTAAAACAAATAGATGAAGTATATAATTGTCCTTTATTTGTTTTTGGCCCACTTTAGTTATTTTACTTTGAAAATGGCCAAACTGTTGCATGGATTTACTCTATATTGTCGTATTGTGATGGGATTGTATCCAAAGGAATGCAATGCGTTTCTTTGTTTTTGGATATTTTGTTCATGATCAATATATTTGTTTCAACAGCAGCCGGCCCGGACCATGGAGCAGACTGTTCAGGTAAAAGCAGGATTTTTATTTTTATGTTGTATTAGCTGTAGAGTCCGGCGTTGCCTGGAAGTAATGCCCATATATGGTCGTAATGCTCATATATGGTAATATCGCCAATATATGGCAATATTGCAAATATATTGTAATGTATTTATGAGCGTATTGTCATAGCCGCACCCCCTCACAATATCTCTACCCCTTATTAACTCCTCCTCTAAACATAGCCCCACCCCTTTCATAGTGATGTCTCATGTATAGCCACACCCACTTCATAGCTCCACCCCTCCACATAGCTCATGGGCGGGGCTATGTGGAGGCAGAAATATGTGGAGATGTAGGCTGTGGAGTGAGCGTGGCTATGTGGAGTGGGCATGGCTATGTGGAGTGGGTGGGGTTATTGCCACATACACACATACATACACTCAGCTTTATATTTTAGATACTTATTTTCTTTGTGACTAATGGGACAAAGAAAGTACAAGCTTGATTTCTCTTTTGCATTTCTGTATGTACAAATTACAGGGGATTTCATGGTTTTCAGTCTTCTGCACAGAAAGTAATGCAGAGAATACATAGCTTGTGTCCCCCGGCATCAATCCCACATGCGCAATGAGTCTCTCATTGCCACCATTATCCATACTTCTTTATCATACACCTCCATACTTTATCATACTACCGTGTTTCCAAGAAAATAAAATGTACTAGGGGGGTTTACTATGCTGCTGAATATAAGGCACCCCCCGAAAGTAAGACATACTAATTCTTTGTAGGAAAGCATGCCCACCGACCAGGGCATGCAGCTGTGACTCATCCCGTAGCCTGCCGCCCGTGTCTGGTGCCCACTGCACTGTCTATCTGCCTCAGCTGCTTTGGATGTTTGTTAAGCTGCCAGCCAATCAGAGTGCAGCAGCCTCCAGCCAATCAGAGGCCAGCAGGTAATGTCTGCGCATGACATACGGGGATGCTAACCTATGATTGGCTTACATCTACAGTAGCTAGAGAGCTCAGAGCAGTTCCAGTACCAATCAGAGCAGATAACATAATGGGGATATTAGAGGCTTCAAGGGGATGATGGGGACCACCATATTGAGGGCCTCAAGGGGATAATGGGGGCTGCAAGAAGATGATGGAGATACTGTATTGAGGCCTGCAAGGGGATTATAGGGGCTGCAAGGGGATGATGGGGGCTGCAAGGGGATGAGGGGGATATTGGGGGCTGTAGGGGGATGATTTGGGGCTGCAAAGGGATGATGGGGATACTGTATTGGGAGCTGCAAAGGAATGATGGGGGCTGCAATAAGACATCCCCTGAAAATAAGATGTAGTGCATCTATGAGAGAAAAATGAATTTAAAACACTGTCTTATTTCCGGGGAAAAAAGGTATCATACACCTTCATACTCATACTTTATCATATGAACATACACCGCCAAACTCATACTTTATCATACCACCATACACATGCATACTCCTTTGGGCACCTATTTTATGTATTTTGCCTGGGAGTGGCATCACTAATATAAGTTCCCTGCCCAAGGTAAAATACTTACCAGCCGCTATCTTCTGCACCTCCCATTCCGCCATCTTGTGACCAAAGCTCCTGACTGGTTGGAAGTCAGATGTAACGGTCCCAAGTTCTCTATACAAGTCTATGAGACCCTTGTTTTGACTCTCATAGACTTGCTGATGGACTTTTGAGAGGAGATCTTGGGCGTGCTTAGCAAACACTGGAGCGATCCGACCATGAAATGAACAAAAAAATGCTGAGTGCTTTAACAAAAGATGAACATATACAGTAATTACCATATTCACTTAAAGGGAACCAACCACCTCAGATCACCCTAATACACAGTTAGTACATGTCCCTGCACCCTAAGGGTATGTGCACACGGGGGCGGGTTAGTGGCGGCGGCGGCTGGGCGGGACCCGACAGGAAGCTCCGGAGCCGTCCACCGGCTTCCTGTCGGGTCCGTGCTGCGGGAGACGGGCGGGTGTGCGGCGGTGCCCAGCGGGTTAGCGCCGGCGATTCTGCAGCGGCTGGAAGCAGCACATGATTCTGCTTGCAGCCGCTGCAGAACCGGCCGGATTATAGAACATGCTCATTCTTTGCTAACCCGCTGGGAACCCAGCGGGTTAGCAACGGATGAGCATGTGTAAACCGCCGCTGTGTGCACAGCGGGTGTCGGTTTACATAGGTTTCTATGTTAATCCAAACGCCGGTTTGGATTAACATAAATTTGCATGAAATTTATTGTAAACCGACCGGCGGTTTACACACCTAATCCGGCCCTAACCCGACAGTGCGCACATACCCTAAGGATACCTTTCCAGCACTGTTTTTGTGTAAAATCTTGCATTAGTATAACTGATAAAAAGAGTTTATAAACTTACTAGCCTGGAGACTTTTGGGCGTATCCCTCCTTCTGTTATACTTCAGGGCTGTGCATTGCATGTCTGTGCTCCCCCTCCCTCTGTGCAGAGGAGATAACGATCACACCCATCAGGGCAGGGCAGTAGGCACAGAGGGAGAGGGAGCGCAGACATGCAATGCACAGCCCTGAAGTATAACAGAAGGAAGGATACGCCCAGATGTCTCCAGGCTAGTAAGTTTATAAACTCTTTTTTATCAGTTATACTAATGCAAGATTTTACACAAAAACAGTGCTGGAAAGGTATCCTTAGGGTGCAGGGACATGTACTAACTGTGTATTAGGGTGATCTGAGGTGGTTGGTTCCCTTTAAATAAAACTACGACCCCTGATAGAATGATAAATTGATATAGTTCCTCCAGGAACGAATAATTTAAGAAAAGCCTCTCGTGCATCCTGATATTGTCTCGAAATCTGTTCTCAAGTCATAAGGTACCGTTACACGTTTCAATGTTGAAACGATATCACCAACGATCTCATGGGCGGGTGGTCATTAGGACATCGTTTAGAGATCGTTGGTGAGATGTCAGACGTCTAGATATCGTGCACGATGCACCAAAGATCCAGCAAGCAGCTATCATTCGCACAACCCAGCGAACGATACTTGTTCACTGTTGTGAATAGGTAAAGTCGGTAATGACATCGTTATTGCGGTGTCACACACAACGATGCAGCAGGTTGGCTGATCGTGGACCTTCTGATTTGAGAATATGATGTTGTTTCAACGACTCCAAACCTGTGACGTTTCAGCAATATCGTTCATGATCTCGTACCGTGTAACGAGACCTTAAGTCCTTTGGACCAATGTCCACACAAGACTCATGTTTTCTCACGTTTGCTTTTTTCTTCATTTAGATTCGCTGCAGAGAGTTTTTCTTACCTGCTGTTTCCAGGAATGAACGGTAAGACTAGAGACTTAGGGACTTTTCACATCTGCGTTTGCCCTGCTTTTGGCTGTATTGCGTTTTCATTGCGTTTTTACCGCCAAACGCAATGAACGCATGCGTTAATGCACCCATTGATTTAAATGGGAAATGCATTGCAAACGCAAGTAAAAACGCATGTCATTTTCTGCAGACGCAGAACGCATGCGTTTTTGCAAATGCAGACCACAACGTGGCTGAACACGCTTGACTATATGATTTCTTTCTTATTTTCTAGACTTTAACAACTACATCAGAGAAGAGTTTCCCATGGCTCAAGGTAGCTGGCACAATGGCAGAACCAACAAAGAAGGTGAGCAGAGAAAGGGCATATGTGGGGCAGAGACAGGGTACCAGATGAGCCCTTCCAAAAATGCCTCCAGGCCAACCAAGATGGGCCCAGACCAGCAAGTCCTCCCTCCTCAAGAGACAAGAAGGGATGTGCCTCCTGGCCAACCAAAACAGGTCCAGTCCAGCCAGTCCCCTCCTCCAGAGACAGGAAGGGGTGTGTCTCCTGTCCAACCAAAACAGGCCCAGACCAGCCAGCTTCCCCATCCAGGAACAAGGAGGAGGTGTGCCTCCCGGCCAACCAAGACATGCCCAGACCAACGAGTTCCCCCTCCAGGGACAAGGATGGAGTGTACCTCCTGGCCAACAAAGACGGGCTCAGACCAGCCAGCCTCCCCCTCCAGAGACAAGAAGGGGTGTGCCTCTGGGCCAATCAAGACAGTCCCAGACCAGCCAGCCAGTTCCCGTCCAGAGACAAGGAGGAAGACATGCTCAGACCAGCCAGCCTCCCCACTCCAGAGACAAGGAGGGGTGTACCTCATGGACAGCCAAGATGGGCCCAGACCAGCCAGCCCACCCATCCAGGAACAAGGAGGAGGTGTACCTCCCGGCCAACCAAGACATGCCCAGACCAACGAGCCCCCCCTCCAGGAAGAAGGATGTGGTTTACCTCCTGGTCAACCAAGACAGGCTCAGAACAACCAGGGACAAGAATTGGGGGTGCCTCCTGGCCAATCAAGACAGGCGCAAAGACCAGCCAGCCCCCCTTCCAGGGACAAGACTGGTGTGTGTTTTCTGGCCAATTAAGACAGGCTGAGGCCAACCAGTTCCCCTTCCAGGGGCAAGAATGGGGTATGCCTCCTGGCCAATACAAATGGGTTTTATTTCCAGGCCAACCAGGACAGGGCCAGCCCTTCCTCCAGCTAAACAGATGGGTTGAATTTTCTGGCCAACCAAGGCAGGCCCAGACGACCCAGCCCCCCTTCCAGGGACAAGGAGTGGGTGTGCCACCTGGCCAACCAAGACAGGCCCAGACCAACCAGTCCCCCTTCCAGGGTCAAGAAGGGTGTGTGCCTCCTGGCCAATCAAGACAAGCTCAGACCAACCAGCCCATCTTCCAGGGACAAGAATTGGGTTTGCCTCCTGGCCAATACAAATGGGTTTTATTTCTGGCCAACCAGGACAGAGCCAGCCCTTCCTCCAGCTATACAGACGGGTTGGATTTTCTGGCCAACCAAGGCAGGCCCAGATGACCCAGTCCCCCTTCCAGGGACAAGGATTGGGTGTGCCTCCTGGCCAATCAAGACAGGCCCAGACCTGCCAGCCCCCCTTACAAGGACAAGGATTGGGTGTGCCTCCTGGCCAATCAAGACAGGCCCAGACTAGCCAGGCCCCCTTCCAGGGACAAGGATTGGGTGTGCCTCCTGGCCAATCAAGACAGGCCAGCCCAGCCAGCCCCCCTTCCAGGGACAAGAATGGTGTGCGCCTCCTGGCCAACCAAGACAGGACCAGACCAACCAGCCCCCTTCCAGGAACAAGGAGGGGGTGTGCCTCCTGGCCACCAAGACAGGCCAGATCAGCCAGCACCCCTTCCAGGGACAAGAAAGGTGTGTGCTTCTGGCCAATCAAGACAGGACCAGACCAACCAGCCCCCATCCAGGACAAGAATGGTGTGTGCCTTCTGGCCAACCAAGACAGGCCCAGACCAACCAGCTCCCCTTCCAGGTACAAGGAGGGGGTGTGCCTCCTGGCCACCCAAGACAGGCCCAGACCAACCAGACCCCCTTCCAAGGACAAGGATTGGGTGTGCCTCCTGGCCAATCAAGACAGGCCCAGACCAGCCAGCACCCCTTCCATGGACAAGGATTGGGTGTGCCTCTTGGCCAATCAAGACAGACCCAGACCAACCAGCCCCCCTTCCAGGGACAAGAATGGTGTGTGCCTTCTGGCCACCCAAGACAGGCCCAGACCAACCAGCTCCCCTTCCAGGTACAAGGAGGGGGTGTGTCCCCTACCCACCCAAGATGACCCAGACCAGCCACCCCCCCTCTAGGGGCAAGGAGGGGGTGTTGCTGCTGGCAATTCAAGACGGGCCCAGACCAACCAGCCCCGCCCCCGCAGAAGCAAGGAGGGGTGTACCTCCAGGCCAACCAAAACAGAAGCAGACTAACAAACCCTCCATCCAGACACCAGAAGTGGTGTGCCTTCTGGCTAACCGAGATGGGACCAGACCAGCCAGAGCCTTCTCCAGATACAAGGAGGGGTGTGCCTCCTGGCCAACCAAGACGGGCTGTGTGTCGGGGGGGTACGTCAGAATGTGTGTTGGGGGTTTACGTCAGGGTGCGTCGGTGGGGTACGTCAGGGTGTGTGTCGGGGGGTACATCGGGGTGTGTGTCGGGGGGGTACGGCAGGGTATGGCCGGGGGGGTACGGCGGGTTGTGTGTGTCAGGGGGGTACGGTGGGGTGTGTGTGTCGGGGGGGGTAGGGCGGGGTGTGTGTGTCGGGGTGGTAGGGCGGGGTGTGAGTGTCGGGGGGTAGGGCGGGGTGTGTGTGTCGGGGTGGTAGGGCGGGGTGTGTGTGTCGGGGGGGTAGGGCGGGGTGTGTGTGTCGGGGGGGGTAGGTTGGGGTGTGTGTGTCGGGGTGGTAGGGTGGGGTGTGTGTGTCGGGGGGGTAGGGCGGGGTGTGTGTGTCGGGGGGGTAGGGCGGGGTGTGTGTGTCGGGGGAGTAGGGCGGGGTGTGTGTGTCAGGGGGTACGGCGGGGTGTGTGTGTCGGGGGTACGGCGGGGTGTGTGTGTTGGGGGGATAGGGCGGGGTGTGTGTGTCAGGGGGTACGGCAGGGTGTGTGTGTCTGGGGGAAGGGCGGGGGGGGTGTGTCGGGGGGGTAGGGCGGGGTGTGCGTGTCGAGGGGTAGGGCGGGGTGTGTGTGTCGGGGGGGTACCGCGGGGTGTGTGTGTCGGGGGTGTAGGGCGGGGTGTGTATGTTGGGGGGGTAGGGCGGAGTGTGTGTGTCGGGGTGGTATGGCGGGGTGTGTGTGTTGGGGGGGTATGGAGGAATGTGTATATCGGGGGGGTACGGTGGTGTGTGTGTGTCGGGGGGTACGGCGGGGTGTGTTTGTCGGGGGGTACATCGGGGAGTATGTGTCGGGGGGGTAGGGAGGATGTGTGTGTCGGGGGTAGGGCGGGGTGTGTGTGTCGGGGGTAGGGCGGGGTGTGTGTGTCGGGGGGTGGGGCGGGTGTGTGTGTCAGGGGGGTAGGGCGGGTGTGTGTGTCGGGGGGTAGGCGGGGTGTGTGGTGTCGGGGGGTACGGCGGGGTGTGTGGTCGGGGGGTACGGCGGGGTGTGTGTGTCGGGGGTAGGCAGGGTGTGTGTGTCGGGGGGTAGGCGGGGTGTGTGTGTCGGGGTACGGCGGGGTGTGTGTGTCGGGGGTAGGCGGGGTGTGTGTGTCGGGGGGTAGGGGGTGTGTGTGTGTCGGGGGTAGGGCGGGGTGTGTGTCGGGGGGTAGGCGGGTTGTGTGTGTGGGGGGTAGGGCGGGTGTGTGTGTCGGGGGTAGGCGGGGTGTGTGTGTCGGGGGGTAGGCGGAGTGTGTGGTCGGGGGTAGGGCGGAGTGTGTGTGGGGTGGTACGGCGGGTGTGTTGTCGGGGGGTAGCGGGGTGTGTTGTCGGGGGGTAGGCGGGGTGTGTGTGTCGGGGGTACGGCGGGTTGTGGGTCGGGGGGGTATGGCGGGGTGTGTGTGTCGGGGGGTAGGCGGGTGTGTGTGTCGGGGGTAGGCGGGGTTGTGTGTCGGGGTAGGCGGGGTGTGTGTGTGCGGGGGGTACGGCGGGGTGTGTGTGTCGAGGGGTGCGGCGGGGTGTGTGTCGGGGGGTACGGGGGTGTTTGTCGGGGGGTACGGCGGGTGTGTGTGTCGGGGGGTACGGCGGGGTGTGTGTGTCGGGGGGTAGGCGGGGTGTGTGTGTCGGGGGGTAGGGAGGTTGTGTGTGTCGGGGGTAGGGCGGGGTGTGTGTGTCGGGGGGTAGGGTGGGGTGTGTTGTCGGGGGTAGGGCGGTTGTGTGTGTCGGGGGGTAGGGCGGGTGTGTGTGTCGGGGGGTAGGGCGGGGTGTGTGTGTCGGGGGTAGGCGGGTGTGTGTTTCAGGGTAGGGGAGTGTGTGTGTGGGGGTAGGCGGGTGTGTGGTGTTTCGGGGGGTAGGGCGGGGTGTGTGTCGGGGGTAGGCGGGGTGTGTGTCAGGGGGGTACGGCGGGTGTGTGTGTCGGGGGGTACGGGGTGTGTGTCGGGGGTACGGCGGGTGTGTGTGTCGGGGTACGGCGGGTGGTGTTCGGGGGTACGGCGGGTGTGTGTTCGGGGGGTACGGCGGGGTGTGTGTGTCGGGGGTTACGGCGGGTGTGTGTGTCGGGGGTACTGCAGGTGTGTGTGTGTCGGGGGGTAGTGCGGGGTGTGGTCCGAGGGGTAGGCGGTGTGTGTGTCGGGGGTAGGGGGGGTGTGTTGTCGTGGGTAGGGAGGTGTGTGTTGGGGGGTAGGCGGGGTGGTTTCGGGGTACGGCGGGGTGGTGTCGGGGGGTACGGCGGGTGTGTGTGTGTCGGGAGGGTAGGCGGTGTGTGTGTGTTGGGGGGTAGGGCGGAGTGTGGTGTCAGGGTGGTAGGGCGGGGTGTGAGTGTCGGGGGGTACGCGGTGGTGTGTCGGGGTAGGGTGTGTGTGTCGGGGGGGTACGGCGGGGTGTGTGTGTCGGACGGGGGGTGGGCGGGGGTGCGGTTGTGTGTGTCAGGGGGTAGGGCGGGGTGTGTGTGTCGGGGGGTAGGGCGGGGTGTGTGTGTCGGGGGGTACGGCGGAGTGTGTGTGTCGGGGGGGTACGGCGGGGTGTGTGTGTCGTAGGGGTGCGGCGGGGTGTGTGTGTCGGGGGGGTAGGGCGGGGTGTGTGTCGGGGGGTAGGGCGGGGTGTGTGCGTCAGGGGGGTACGGCGGGGTGTGTGTGTCGGGGGGATACGGGGTGTGTATGTCGCGGGAGTACGGCAGGGTCTGTGTGTCGGGGGGTACGGCGGGTTGTGTGTCTCGGGGGAGTACGGCGGGGTGTGTGTCTCGAGGGGGTACGGCGGGGTGTGTGTGTCGGGGGGTTACGGCGGGGTGTGTGTGTCGGGGGGGTACTGCAGGGTGTGTGTGTCGGGGGGGTAGTGCGGGGTGTGGGTGCCGAGGGGGTAGGGCGGATTGTGTGTGTCGGGAGGGTAGGGTGGCGTGTGTGTGTCGAGGGGGTACGGCGGAGTGTGTGTGTCGGGGGGGGTACGGCAGGGGTGTGTGTTTCGGGGGGGGTACTGCAGGGTGTGTGTGTCGGGGGGATTACGGCGGGGTGTGTGTGTCGGGGGTACGGCGGAGTGTGTGTATCGGGGGTACGGCGGGGGGTGTGTGTCAGAGGGGTAGGGCGGGTTGTGTGTGTCGAGGGGTTACGGCGGGGTGCGTGTGTCGGGGGGGGGTCTGTGGGATGTTTGTGTCAGGGGGATACATCGGGGTGTGTGTCGGGGGTACGGCAGGGTGTGTGTGTCGGGGGAGTACGGAGGGGTGTGTGTGTCAGGGGGTTACGGCGGGGTGTGTGTGTCGGGGGGTACGGCGGGGTGTGTGTGTCGGGGGGTACGGCGGGGTGTGTGTGTCGGGGGGGTATGGCGGGGTGTGTGTCGGGGGGTTACGGCGGAGTGTGTGTGTCGGAGGGTTAGGGCGGGGTGTGTGTGTCGTAACCCCGACACACACACCCCGCCGTACCCCCCCAACAAACACACCCCGCTGTACCCCCGACACACACACCCCGCCGTACCCCCGACACACACACCCCGCTGTACCCCTCGACACTCACACCTTGCCATACCCTCCTGACACACACACCCCGCCCTACCCCCGACACACACACCCCGCCGTACTCCCACAGCACACACCCCCGCCGTACCCCCCTGACACAAACACCCCGCCGTACCCCCCGACATACACCCCGCGGTACCCCCCCGACACACACCCCGCTGTATCCCCGACACACACACCTTGCCGTAACCCCCGACACACCACACCCCGCCCTACCCCTGACACACACCCCCTTACCCACACCGACACACATACCCCGCCGTACCCCCACGACACACACTCCCCACCGTACCCCCCCGACACACACACCCCGCTGTACCCCCCGACACACACCCCGCCGTACCCCCCAACAAACACACACCACCGTACCTCACCGACACACACACCCCGCCGTAATCCCCCGACTCACACACCCCGCCGTACCCCCGACACACACATCCCGCCATACCCCCCCGACACACACACCCGCCGTACCCCCGACACACACAGCCCGCCGTACCCCCCGACACACACACCCCGCCCTACCCCCCGACAAACACATCCCGCCCTACCCCCCCGACACACACACCCTGCCCTTCCCCCCGACACACACACCCCGCAGTACCCCCCGACACACATACCCATCCATACCCCCACGACACACACTCCCACCGTACCCCCCGACACACACTCCCCGCCGTACGCCCCCGACACTTACACACACCCTGCTGTACCCCCCCGAAACACACACCCCGCTGTACCCCCCGACACACACCCCGCCGTACCCCTGAAACACACACCCCGCCGTACCCCCCCGACCCGACACACCCCGCCGTACCCCCCGAACACACACCCCGCCGTACCCCCCCCAACACACACCCCGCCGTACCCCTGAACACCAACCACCCCGCCGTACCCCCCGACACACACACCCCGCCGTACCCCCCGACACACACCCCGCCGTACCCCCTGACACACACAGCCCGCCGTACCCCCCGACACACACCCACCCCGCACTACCTCCCCGACACACACACCCCGCAGTACCCCCCGACACACATACACCGCCGTACCCTCCAGACACACACACCCCGCGGTACCCCCCGACACACACACCCTGCCGTACCCTCCCAACAGACACACCCCGCCCACCCCACCAAAACACACCCCGCCGTACCCCCCAACAAACACACCCCGCCGTACCCCTCCGACACACACACCCCGCCGTACCCCCCGAACACACACAACCCCGCCGTACCCCCCGACACTCACACCTTGCCGTACCGCCTGACACACACACCCCGCCCTACCCCCGACACACACACCCCGCCCTAACCCCACAGCACACACTCCCGCCGTACCCCCCTGACACACACACCCCGCCCTACCCCCCCGAAACACACCCCGCGCTACCCGCACCGACACACACCCCGCCTACCCCCTCGACACACACACCCCGCCGTACCCCCCGACACACACACACCGCCGTACCCCCCGACACACACCCTCCCATACCCCCCCAGCACACACACCCCACCGTACCCCTACGACACACACACCCCGCCGTACCCTCCAGACACACACACCCTGCTGTACCCCCGACACACACACCCTGCCGTACCCTCCAAACAGACACACCTGCTCCACCCCACCAACACACACACCCCGCCGTACCCCCCCAACAAACACAACCCCGCCGTACCCCTCCGACACACACACCCCGCCGTACCCCCCCGACACACACACCCCCCATACCCCCCGGCACACACACCCCGCCGTACCCCTACGACACACACACCCGCCGTACCCCCCACACACACACCCCGCCGTACCCCCGACACACACACCCCGCCGTACCCCCCGACACACACCACCGCCCTCCCCCCGACACACACACCCAGTACCCCGCACCTACCCCGCCGACCACCGACAACACCCCGCCGTTCCCCCGACACACACCCCGCGTACCCCTGACACACAACACCTGCCGTACCACGACACACACCCCGCCGTACCCCCGACGACACACACTCCCGCCGTACCCCCGACACACACCCGCCTACCCCCGACACACACAGCCCGCCGTACCTCCCGACACACACACCCTGCCCTACCCCCGACACACACACCCGCCCTACCCCCCGACACACACACCCCGCCTACCCCCGACACACACACCCCTACCCCCCGACACAAACCCCCGGTACCCCCCAGACACACCACCCCGCGTACCCCCCGACACACACACCCGCCGTACCCCCACACACACACCCACCCACCTACCCCAACACACACACCCCGCCGTACCCCCCCGACAAACACACCCGCCGTACCCCCCGACACACACACCCCCCGTACCCCCCCGAACACACACACCCGCCGTACCCCCCGACACACACACCTGCCGTACCGTCCGACACACACACCCCGCCTACCCCCGACACACACACCCCCTACCCTCCCACAGCACACACTCCCCGCGTACCCCCCAGACACACACACCCCCCGTACCCCCCAGACAACACACACCCGCCGTACCCGCCGACACACACACCCCGCCGTACCCCCGACACACACACCTCGCCGTACCCCCGAACACACACCCGCCCTACCCCGACACACACACCCCGCCGTACCCCCCCCGACACACACACCCCGCCGTACCCCCGACACACCACACCCCGCGTACCCCCCTGACACACACACCCCGCCGTACCCCCGACACACACACCCGCCGTACCCCCCGACACACACCCCGCCGTACCCCGACAAACACCCGCGTACCCCCCGAACACACACCCCGCCCTACCTCCCCGACACACACACCCCGCAGTACCCCCACACACACACTACCCCGCCGTACCCCCAGACACACACCCCCGCCGTACCCCCCCGACACACACACACCGCCGTACCCCCCAACACACACCCCCCCATACCCACCGCACACACACCCCACCGTACCCCTGACACACACACCCCGCCGTACCCTCCAGACACACACACCCGCTGTACACCCCTGACACACACACCTGCCGTACCCTCCAACAGACACACCCCGCTCCACCCCACCACACACACACACCCCGCCGTACCCCCCAACAACACACCCCGCCGTACCCCCCGACACACACACCCCGCTCCCGACACACACACCCCGCCGTACCCCTCGACACTCACACCCTTGCCGTACCCTCCTGACACACACACCCGCCTACCCCCCGACACACACACCCCGCCCTACTCCCCGACAAACACATCCCGCCCTACCCCCCGACACAAACACCCCGCCGTACCCCCCCGACACACACCCTGCCGTATCCCCGACACACACACCTTGCCGTAACCCCCCGACACACACACCCCGCCCTACCCCTGACACACACCCCCCTTACCCACACCGACACATACCCTGCCGTACCCCCACGACACACACACTCCCCACCGTACCCCCCGACACACACACACCCCGCTGTACCCCCCGACACACACACCCCGCCGTACCCCCCAACAAACACACACCACCGTACCCACCGACACACACACCCGCCGTACTCCCCCGACTCACCACACCCGCCGTACCCCCGACACACACATCCCGCCATACCCCCCCGACACACACACCCGCCCTACCCCCCGACAAACACATCCCGCCCTACCCCCCTGACACACACCCCTGCCCTTCCCCCCCGAGACACACACCCTGCTGTACCCCCCCGAAACACACACCCCGCTGTACCCCCTGACACACACACCCCTCCGTACCTCCCTGACACACACACCCCGCCGTACTCCCCCGACTTACACACCCCACCGTACCCCCCGACACACACACCTTGCCGTACCGTCCTGACACACACACACCCGCCCTACCCCTGACACACACACCCCACCCTACCCCCACAGCACACCATCCCCGCCCATATCCCCTGACACAAACACCCCGCCGTACCCCCCGACAACACACCCCGCCGTACCCCCCGACACACACCCCGCCGTACCCCCCGACACACACAGCCCGCCGTACCCCCCGACACACACACCCCGCCCTACCCCCCGACACACACATCCCGCCCTACCCCCCGACACACACCCCCGCAGTACCCCCCGACACACATACCCCGCCCTACCCCCCCGAACCACACACACCCTGCCATACCCCCCCAACACACACACCCCGCTGGACCCCCCGACACACACACCCCGCCCTACCCCCCCGACAACACCCCCGCTCTACCCCCCCGACACACACACCCCGCCCTACCCCCCCGACACACACACCCCGCCGTACCCCCCGACACACACACCCCGCCGTACCCCCCCAACACACACACATCCCGCCATACCCCCCCGACACACACACCCCGCCGTACCCCCCGACACACACACCCCGCAGAGATGGGCTTCCCGCTTGGCCAATTACCAATTTGTCATGAAGTACTGAGCAGGCCAATCTAATGTCAATGCTGATGCCCTGTCCAGACTGCCCTCAGCAGGAAAACCCTGTTATGATGAGGGAATGCTCTGATTTTAAGTTACTGTTTTTTATTATAATATACAATAAAGATTGATTGATATTCTGAAAAACTTTATGTGTAATCTTTCCTAAGGGTGGGAGGTGTATACCCATTCTAGTGATATATGATGAGGATGAGTAGGAAGTAGTAGAAATGCCCGCCTTTTACTCCTATGTTGCCAAGCAGAATGTGCAGATAGACCTATGACCTCCAGTTTCTAAATGTAACCCCAGACCCATGATAAGCCATGATTAGGCTGAAATTCAAAAGTACAGCAGAACCTTCAGAACCCTATGGAATGGAAGTTGCTAGAATCTAGACAACCAAGACTACCTGTGAAATACAGGCAATTTAACCCAGAACTTTGCCGATTATGGCGACAGAAAAAACGTTTGCAGTACCACAAAGGAGTGTTCGATTCACTGTGATCCCCCGCACTCACGAGAGAGTCTTCCAAATAGTTGTACTGAGACAAAATGCCAACATCATTCTTTAGGCTTATCATGATAAATCTGGAAACTTTGGTTGCCAAAAGACTGAGATGACAATACGAGAATGCTTCTACTGGATAGGATTGTGCCAAGCTATTGAGAAATGGTGCAGAGAAAGTGTTCCGTGTCTCAGAAGCCGAGAAGGTACAGTATGGAATAAAGAGCTCCACTGCATCCTATGGAAACTCACCGTCCTATGGAGCTTGTTGCCCTTGATCATGTCAAACTGCAATCCAGCCATACAGCAAGATAGGAAGTGCCCCACCCCTTCCATTCTGAGCCAAGCACTAGAGGTGCGTGATGTTCAATTCGAATTGTTCGCCAGTCTCACATTCGAGCTGTTTTTGGTGGTGTTTGAGTCATTCGCCGAATTAGAACAATTTGCTTGAAATTCGGCAGTTCTAGTATATGTTCGATAACGCTTCGATCCACAAAAGCTTCCTAACCCTAAACCTAGCCCTAATACTGCAAATGAATGTTAATATCCAGTTTGTGTGTATATTGTGCAGGGGGAACTTGTATCAGAGCTGCAGCAATAAGGTCGCGCTCTTTTTTTTTTTTTTCTCCTAAAGCATGTGCAGTGGGGCGGTTCAGGCTGCTAGCCAATCACAGTGCCACACTGCAAAGTGCATTTTTTCACACAACTAATGTCATCATTTGCTGTGTCTGTCACATGTCCTAGCCCTATAAGACTCGGCCATCTTACAGATCGACACGATTTTGATGATAGCTGCTGCAGGTGTTAGACTGGCACCTGCGGCTGCTGCTATGTGCGCGCTAAACAGTGCAAACTCTAAATTGTGTTCTCTCAGTCACCTAGTGAGCGAATACAAAGTTAGATAGATAGGTTTAGGGAGTAGGGACGATTATCAGCCCTTTTTAGGGCTACTCCACAGGAGTAGCGATTAGGGATAGGGACTAGTAGTCTATCAGCCCTTTTCAGGGCTACTTCATAGAAGTGTCCGGCCCAGGCCCTGGGGGTACTCGGTCACTAAGGCGCGGTCTCTGGGGGAAGTCACGGGTAGCGGTGCCTGAGGCCATGGACCCGGGGGATGCAGATAAAAGAGATGGAGGTGGCAATCAGTTAATATAATGTCTGTCGTGACGCCACCTGTAGGGGTCCGGTGATGGCACCGGCGCTGCTTGAGCCTCCGGGGGATGGACGGCAGCTAAATGGAACCGCTCCCTACAGGACGAGCGGGGGGTCCCCGGGGCTGTAGGTTGTAGTGAGGGGGAATAGGGTATCACCGTCAGTGTGGTGTAGATGGAAAGAGGGACACACACACATATAGTCTTTTTGGTACCTTTACTGGTGTTCTTGTACGGGTACACTCGACCGGAGATGAGGTAAACACTTCAGGACTTCCACAGCGAACAGGGTTGTAGGCCTCCTTGTGTCTGTTACTCTGTCTGGGTCTGGCAGGCATGGAACCCGACAAGACTGTTACTTCACTTTCTGTGTGACTCTTTACACCGGGTTTTCTGCACTGAGGGCACTTCTATGGGACTTTCTGTCTGGCCTAGACTCCGGGCTCTCATTTGGTGGTGCTTCGGGTGTCCGGGGAGCTAAACCCCCTTTGTGGTGCTGGTTTCTCTGCAGGGCCTGTTCTCTGTGTCCCTGTAGCTCGGACCCAGTGACCGGAACTCTACTAGGGTGAGTCGGTATGACTCCTCTGCCCCTTCTTGTACACGTTTCTTTCTCCTCTGCCTGTGACCCCTATTCTGTGGGTCTACCACTGTTCAGGTGGATGCTGGTATGAGACTAGCACGGCTCCAGTACCAGCTCAGCTCACTCAGCTCTTCACAGTTCTGTAGCGACTGCACACCCTCGTGTTTTCTCCTCCAGGACCCGTATTTATAGGGGGAACTGGCTTAAGACAACAAGTGGAGCTCCCCCTACAGGTCTGGGGTGAAAGGTGTTGTGTGTTAGTGGGTTACTTGCTGTAAAAAATCCCTCCATGTCCCAAGGGAGTCTGTGGTGACCTGGCACAGGGTGTCACAGAAGCAGGGACTAGTTTTAATTGCAGCCCTTATCAGGGCTAGGTTAGAGCAGTCTTTATTAGTTTTTGCCAGGCAGGGGTGTGTCAGGTGTGTGCCAGTGCTGTGCAAGTCTTTCTTACAGCAACTGGCCACAGTAATATAGCTCTTTGAATCCATTAGGGCAGGTAGTGTAGCACTGCTGTGAAGAAAGCTACACCACTTGTCTTAATTAGGCATTTTTTTTGCTGCAGCTAGTCCAGGCACTTTGTTCGGGCTAGTAGCAGTTTAGCAGTGTCCCACAGGGGGGTGTAGCCCACTTGTGAGAGAAGCTACACCGCCTGTGTAGTTGATTCTACTAATTTTTTACTGCTCCTAGCAAACCTGTCAGTTGTTGCCTAAAAGCAGTGTCCACAAAAAACATTACTGTAGGCCACGTGTAATACAACCAAGTACACCTTGAGTGTAGTTCATTCTTCTAATTTTTAACTGCACCTAGCAAACATAAGTTTTTGTGCCTAGTACCACTGTCTGGCCAATCTGCTCTGCTCAATTTCCATCAGAATATTTTTTGCCAACAATTGCAGAGTTGCCAATTTGTTCACATACAAAATGAGTGGCAAAAGGCCTGCTGCTGGTGGAAGGGGGAATAGGCATGGTGGAAAGGGAAAAACAGTTGGTGTCCGTGGGTTACGGGGGAAAACAAGAGTAAGGCTAGGGTCACACATAAGCCCTTAGTCCGTTTTTGGCATCAGTTTTTGCTTTTTTTTTTTCTAAGTCCAAAAAATGATTGGAAAAACGGATTATATGTAATAAACACCCTATCCGTTTTTTACTGCACCCAAAAACATTGCTAGCAGCGTTTTTTTACCCAGAAACGTTATTAGGAACGTTTTTGGGTGCTGTTTAAAAATGCATGCGTTTTTTTAACATGGGGCCCTATAGGAAACGCATGCTTTAACGCATGGTACATATGAGAGAGAAGAGAAGAGGTCTAAGGACTGAACCCTGAGAAGCCCCAATAGTGAGAGGAAGAGGGAAGGAAGTGGAGTCAACAAATGATACACTGAAAGAGCTGTCAGAAAGATAGGAAGAGAACCAGGAGAGAGCCGTGTCCTTGATGCCGATGGAGTGCAGCATGGAGAGTAGGAGATGGTGGTCAACAGTGTCAAAGGCTGCAGAGAGATCAAAAAGAATAAGTGGTCACCATTACGTTTTGCTGTCAGAAGGTCGTTGGTCACTTTGGTTAGAGCAGTTTCTGTAGAATGTGAGGGGCGGAAACCAGACTGTAATGGGTCTAGAAGAGAGTGAGTGGAGAGGTAATGAGTGAGGCGGGAGTAGACCAGGCGCTCCAGGAGTTCAGAGATGAAGTGGAGATTGGAGACTAGTCTGTAGTTTTTTGTGCAGGATGGGTCGAGAGAGGTTTTCTTTAATAATGGTGTAATGATAGAGTGTTTGAAGGAGGAGGGGAATATGCCAGAAGAGAGGGATAGATAGAAGATTTTGGGTAGGTGAGTGGTGACCACTGGAGAAAGAAACTGGAGTAGGTGTGAGGGGATGGGGTCAGCAGTGCATGTGGTGGGACGAGAGGAAGAGAGGAGCCTGGAGACGTCTTCTTCTGTGACTGGGTTGAATGTGGAGAGCAAACCGGAGAAAATGCGGGGAGAGTTAGGGGTAATAGCGATTTGAGGTTGGGAGTTGATTCCCTGACGGATGTTTTCTATTTTCTCGGTGAAGTAAGAAGCCAGATCATCAGCACTGAGGTCAATGATTGGGGCCTGCACTTTAGGACTGAGGAGAGAGTGAAAGGTGTCAAAGAGTTTTTTTATTTGTTGGATAGTAAGGAGATCAGGGTGGTGAAGTAGGTTTGTTTGGAAAGGTGAAGGGCAGAGTTATAAGTTCTTAGCATAAATTTATAGTGAGTGAAGTTTTCTGATGTGCGGGTTTTCCTCCATAGACGTTCAGCACTCCTAGAGCGTCGCTGGAGGAATCAAATTTGCGGTGTGAGCCAGGGCTGTTTCACTCTGTGTTTGGAGGTCCTGAGGGTGAGGGGCGTTACTTGGTCAAGGGTGCTTCTGAGAAAGTCATTTAGGTAATTTACTGCCAGATCGGGACAGGAGAATGAGAAGATTGGGGATAGTGATGAGTATAGAGAGTCTGTGCGTGTATAAGGGTTAATGGCCTGTAGATTTCTGGATGTGTGATAGGTCGGACTGTGCTGGGGTGGGCGAAGGTTTGTGAGCATAAAAGAGAGAATGTTGTGGTCAGAGAGGGGAAGAGGTGAATTATTTAAGGAGGAGGTTGAGAAGTGGCGGGCAAAGACCAGGTCAAGGGTGTTACCATCATTGTGTGTCTCAGAGGTTGAGAGCTAAGAGATGTGGTTAGAGACAGGAGCTGGGATGCAGATGGGGAGATGGGGTTGTTTATGGGGATGTTAAAGTCTCCCAGAATAAGGGTTGGTAATCCTGAGGACATGAAGTGCGGCAGCCACGCAGAGAAATGGTCGAGGAACTGGGTGGGTGACCCTGGGGGGCGGTATACCACTGCTACTCTAAGGGGGAGGGGACAGAAGAGCCTAATTGTGTGGACCTCAAAAGAGGGGAATGAGAGTGATGGGGCTGGAGGGATGACCTGGAAGGTACATTGTGGGGACAGGAGTAAGCCAACTCCACCACCATGTTTGTTCCCAGGTCTCGGGGAATGAGAAAAATGTAAGCCGCCATAAGAAATAGCGGCAGGAGACACTGTGTCTGAATCCTGGATCCAGGTTTCTTTGAGAACCAGGAGGTTAAAAGAGAGTTAGTGAGAAAGTGGTTGTGGATGAAGGGAAGCTTGTTGCATACAGACCGTGGATTCCAGAGAGCGCAGTTAAAATAGGGAGATGAAGGCAAGCAGGTAATATTAATAAGGTTAGCATGATTTCTACGTGTGGTGAGAGAGGGGTTGAAGTCGGTGGAATATGGACAAGGATTTGGAGAGATATCACCTGAGAGGAGCAGCAGTGAAAAGAGAAAAGGCAAATAGTTTTTGTAATTGTGACTTTGTTTCTGATACCACACCCTGGAACATGGTGGTACGTTGAAGAGAGTATGGGGGAGCTCTATAAAGTAGAGGGAAGGAGAGAGGGGCTTATGTGGTTGAGAGGTGATGGAGGGGGGATGGGGCGGTAAAGATGAATGGCAAGGGCACATAGACCAATATATATTGAAATAAAGGACATAGGGGGAAAAAAAATTGCTGAAAGTAAAGTAACAAAGACAGCAGGCAGGTATTGCTGGTACCTTCGGTTACTTCTGTGTTATTTCTGGTATATTTCTGATGTGACACTTTAAAATGTCCCACTTCAATAATGTCACATCTGACAAAGGTCCATTCAGCTTAAACCATTCAGTTATAATGCATTGCCATGCTGTTTCAGAGAATGCATTATATTAGCGATCAGACTAATGAATGTTAAATTCCCGTAGAGGAACTAAGTAAAAAAGTTTACTTTTTTTTTTTTAAATTTCAAAAATATCTTAAAAAAATAACGAAAAAAAAAAAAAGAAAAATCCTTAGAGCAATACGTATATTTTTGTGAAAACAGAAATATACAAAGAAAACATTTGTTATGTCCACATTCATGACAGCACAACCTATAAAACTGCCATGCTGTTTAACCCATTGAGTGAACACTGTAAAAAAGAAATAAAAAACCTAGCATAAAACTGCTTTTTCATAAACATTAAACAAACAGTTGAATAAAATGCAAAAAAAAAAGAATGTGAATAAAAATGGCGTAGTTGGAAACGACATATTCCACAAACAACAAGCTCAGACAGGAAAAAAATCAGAAAGGTGTAGCTCTCAGAATATAGCAATGCACAAACAATTCTTCTATAAAATAGCTTTTATTGTGCAAAACCAGAAAAACATAACAAATCGAATAAATATGGTATTGTTGTAATCATATTGACCCCAAGAATAAAACGCTTTTATCACTTTTGCTACAGGCAGAACGGCATAAAAAAAATATCCTGAATTGCTGATTTTTGTTCATTCTGCCTACTAAAAATCAGAATGGAAAGCAATCAAAAAATGATATGTGCCCAAAAATGGCACCAATGAAAGCATCACTGCATTTCATCCTGCAAAAATCAAACACTCAGGCTGGCTTCACACTACGGCAAGGTCCGGGGCTGTCCGATGTAAACCAGACAGCCCCGGACCGGTTTTTGGCCCCATAGTAACCTATTGGGCTGGATGGAGCCGGATGTCAGCTCTCTGCCATCCGGTTTCATCTCTGCAGTGGAATCCGGAGAATTCTGATTATTCACACCGGACACAAAAATGTTGCTTGCAATGTTTTTGTGTCCGGGAGAAAAATCACCTGAAAAAGCCGGATCCCGGATTTGCCCAGATTGTCCCGGATTCTCCCTGATCCGGGGCAATCCGGTTCTCACTAACATGGGAGCCTATGGGGCCGGATTGCCCCGGTCCGGGCGAATCCGGGAACCGGATAGCGGTGGCTGCACGCAGCTGTTGTTTCAGGACCATGCTAGCTCCATGCTAGCCGCGATCTTGAAAAGTCAGCAGCTGCGGCTGCAATTACAGCCATCCGGATGCACACAGGACCGGAGGGCACATTTGGCCCTCCGGTTCTGTGTGCTGTTCCGGTCTGGGGCTGTCAGGTTCATGCCTGACATCCCCGGACCGGACTGGCCGTGGTGTGAAGCCAGAATCACATGATTCTTTCAGCAGAAATACAGAAAATATATAGATCTCTAAATATGGCAATCCAAAAAAACCCAGCATTTCTTAGTGTGTAATAGCAGCCATACATATGAAAACCATATAAATCTGGTATTGCAGTAATCGCACTGACCGAAAGAATAAAGCCATTTAATCACTTATACCGACAGTGAATGGAATTTAAAAAGAAATAAAACCAATTCTCGACCTACTGCTGATTTTTTCTTTCTTCCTCCCAAAGATAGCAGTAAAGCTTGGCTCACATTTAGGCTACGTTCACACACTGTACTTTTTTGCGTGCACTTTTAAAAAAGGTGCAGGGGTGTGTGCGTAAAGTAAATGTGAAATTCACTTTGCCGTTCAGATAATGTGTAAATATACGCAGCTTTCTCCCATAGGAACCCATTATTCCCTCTGGAATTACGCATCACCGTTCAGACAATGCACAATTCCAGTGGGAATATGCCGGCACTGCAGGATATGATGTCACACAGGGGAGGAACAATCCTCCCCTGTGTAATTTCTGTGCCAGCCCCTTTTGGGTTTCGTAGTGTATTAATATACACTGCGAAACCCAAATTAAAGTAATCCAATGTGTTCAAAATAATAAAAATTGAATACTTACCTCTCCGCCGGGTGTTCCGGGAGCCGGGTGCCAACACAACCGCAGGTATCGACCTCCTGGTCCCATTAAGATCACTGATTGGCCGCTCACGGTCATGTGATATGCGCGTCATAGCACGTCACAGAGATTTCTTATAAGGAGGCAGAGGTGGTCATTGTGATCTCTGTCTGGCTTATCATCCAGTGGTGTCTCTCTTTATAGGCTTATATTTAGGTGTGCACAAAAGCACCGTTGTCCACAGGTTTTGCACCTCTGAAAAGCCGGACACCAGTAAACAGAGACCAAACAGAGTCTAGAGTAGTAACTTTAGCTGCCTCATTAGGGGTTTCATCTGAATCAGGTATTTAGTAGGAAATCCCAATGTAGGTGCTCAGCGTAGACCACAGGATACGCATATGAACTGACCCAAAATGTCAATATTCTGTCACGAGTCTGTGACAGAATTGGCACCTTTGTCTTGTTCCTGTATTGAGACTTCAGATTAAATGTGTTTCTTTTTTTTGGTAGTGTAGGACTTAATGACTTAATGTCAGTTTCTGTTGCTAGCTAGCTCCTTAGTTCTCTTCCCAGGTGTGGCTACTTTGTGATCACTCCCATCTCCTTTATATGGTCACATAATTCAGCATTCCTTGCTTGTGATTGAACTCCATTCCTGGCCTAGCTACCTGAGGTGAAGATGCTACTCTGGGGAAGCTGACCATTGCCAAGCCTCTGCTGCTTAGGAGTGTGGCATGAAGCTGTTTTGTTGTTTCCCTGTCTGTCTTTTCTTCCCCTCTTGTTGTTATTAGTGGACAGTTTGGACTAGTGGTCCCGCCGGCCATCTCTCTATTGAGGGTTAAAATTAGGACCAAAAACTACAGTAAGAAGTTATTCCTGTAGTTTTTGGCCCATTTAAATTGGCTAACTCTAGAACTTATATTTGGTGAATCGGTTAAAATCAGGACCACAAGGGACTAGATTTCCTGCCCAGCGATGGGATGAAAGAACCCATATAGGGACGGTAGGGAGATCATGGCATGGCCACAGGTGAGTGCAGGAGGTCTCCTTTCCCCCATTCCCCTAGGAGCAGGGCCCTCTGTTGCATATGCCCCCCCCCCCCCCAGTGTTTCCTCTGTCTGTTTTGTGTAGTGTACCAGACACTGTTGGTCCATGCACCATTGTCACGCACTGCATCTGGACACTCCCTAGTCTGTGGCGTGATATATTCTCACTGCATCACTAGATGTATTAACTGAGAGGTGCAGCTTTTGAAATCTGGCACCTCAGGAGTCTTTGCCGATGTGAAATGACCATTTTACCAAAATGTGAATTTCGAGATGAATCTCCTTCCCTATTGACTGTGCACCATGATTAAAAAAAAAAGTAGTTTCTAACCACATATCGGATATTGGCGAACTCAGGAGAAATTACATAGCAAATTACATAGACCATTTCCTCTTTACCTCTTTACCTCTTTATAGCTTTTTTGAAAATTAAAAATATTTTAGTGGGAAAAAATTTTTTTTTTTTTCATTTCCATAGCCCAATGTGACAAAATTCTGTGATTCATCTGTGGGTTTAAAAGGCTCACTACACACCTAGATGAATTTCTCAAGAGATGAACTCTACAAAATAGGGTCAAATGTAGGTGGTTTATGCTGTTTTGGCACTAGAGTGGCTCTTCTAATGAAACATGGTGCTTGCAGTAGTCTATTCCTGCGAAATCTTGCCTTGAATAGTGCCCAATCGCTTCTGAGCCCTGCCATGTGCCCGAACAGTAGTTTTCCACCACATATGGGGTAGTATTTGTGTACTCCAAAAACATTATGCAACAAATTGTATGGTCCGCTTTTCCTTTTACCCTTCTGAAAATGAACGATTTGATGCTATAGCAGCATGTTTGTGGGAAACATTAGATTTTATATTTTTATGGCTCAATGTTATAAAATTCTGGGAAGCACCTGTGGGTTCAAGATAATCTTCACACCTCTAGATAAATTCCTTGGAGGGGGTTTCCCCTGTTTAGGCACATTAGGAACTCTGTAAGTGCATCATGGCTTTCACTACCTTCTCCAGCCAATTTTGCACTCCAAAAGTCAAACAGTGCTCCTTCCCTTTCAGGCCCTACTGTGTTTAACACGATATCCATGCTCAGGAGATATTGTACAACACATACAGTCATATGTAAAAGTTTGGGCACCCCTTTTAATCTTACTCTTTTTTTTTTGTTTAAAATTATTTTTTTGCAACAGTTATTTCAGTGTGATATATATAATAACTGATGGACACAGTAATATTTCAGGTTTGAAATGAGGTTTATTGTACTAACCAAAAATGTGAAATATGCATTATTTCAAAATTTGACAGGTGCAAAAGTATGGGCACCCTTCTGATTTTCATGATTTGAATACTCCTAACTACTTTTTACTGACTTACTGAAGCACTAAATTGGTTTGGTAACCTCATTGAACTTTGTACTTCATAGCCCGGTGTATCCAATCATGAGAAAAGCAATTTCAGGTGTCCATTTGCAAGTTGTTCTCCTAGTTGCATCTTCTCTGAGGAGTGGCATCATGGGCTCCTCAAAACAGCTCTCAAATGATCTGAAAAAAAAACAAAACATAGTTGTTCAGGGGAAGGATACAAAAAGTTGTCTCAGAGAATTAACCTGTCAGTTTCCACTGTAAGGAACATAGTAAGGAAATGGAAGACCACAGGGACAGTTCTTGTAAAGGCCAGAAGTGGCAGGCCAACAAAAATATCAGAAAGGCAGAGAAGAAGAATGGTGAGAACAGTCAAGAACAATCCACAGACCACCTCCAAAGACCTGCAGCATCATCTTGCTGCAGATGGTGTCACTGTGCATTGGTCAACAATACAGCGCACACTGCACAAGGAGAAGCTGTATGGGAGAGTGATGCGAAAGAAGCAGTTTATGCATGCACACCACAAACAGAGTCACCTGAGGTATGCAAAAGCACATTTGGACAAGCCAGTTTCATTTTGGAAGAAAGTCCTGTGGACTGATGAAACAAAGATTGAGTTTTTGGTCATACAACAAGGCGTTATGCATGGCACCACAAAAACACAGCATTACAAGAAAAACACTTGCTACCCACTGTCAAATTTGGGGTGGGTCCATCATGCTTTGGGGCTGTGTGGCCAATGACGGCACCGGGAATCTTGTTAAAGTTGAGTGTCGAATGGATTCCACTCAGTATCAGCAGATTCTTGAGATAATGTTCAAGAATCAGTGTCAAAGTTAAAGTTACGCCGGGGATGGATCTTTCAGCAAGACAATGATCCAAAACACTTCTCCAAATCTACTCAGGCATTCATGCAGAGGAACAATTACAATGTTCTGGAATGGCCATCCCAGTCTCCAGACCTGAATATCATTGAACATCTGTGGGATGTTTTGAAGCGGGCTGTCCATGCTCGGTGACCATCAAACTTAACTGAACTGGAATTGATTTGTAAAGAGGAATGGTCAAAAATAGAAAATACCTTCATCCAGGATCCAGGAACTTATTAACAGCTACAGGAAGCGACTAGAGGCTGTTATTTTTGCAAAAGGTGGATCTACTAAATATTAATGTCACTTTTCTGTTGAGGTGCCCATACTTTTGCACCTGTCAAATTTTGAAATAATGCATATTTCACATTTTCGGTTAGTACAATAAACCTCATTTCAGGGAGGGGGCGGAGCCAAAAGGAAACGCTCAGTGGGCTCACAGGCATGAGGGCATAAATAGATGGCAGTCGCTGTACAGGAGCGGACCCCATTGAAAAAGCATCCTGCGAAACGCATCTTGGGGCACCCAGACACCTATATACCCCCTTGATATGGGTAAGTTGTGAGACAGTGGGGAGGAGTAGTTAGACTGTATAGCACCATATTAATTGTATATAGACTGAGGCACCCTATAGGGCATGGATTGAGCTGGGGGGTTTCTATCTCTGATGTGGGTGGACTATGGGAACAGTGCCTTGGATATATTGTCCTGCGCTGACCCCTAGGTCGATCCATATGGGGACGGGGATATCTCAGTATATCCACATCTGCCTTCTATGGGAGACCTAACTATATAGGTGCAATGAGCCAGACTAACCCTACTATATATACTAGACAATTTGTCTACTCCAACTATAGACACCGTATCAAAATTGAGGAGTGAACACTCTACCTGGGATTTTAACAGTCACAAGTCACTTTGAATTTTGATCTATGTATGAAATAAAAAAGTATTATAAGATGTATTTATACTATATGCTATGGGAGAGCTTTTACATGTATTTCTAATCTTTAAATAAAAGCAACTTTGAACATAGCATGGCTTACTCTGATACACTTATCATAAAATGGAGCATAAACCCCCTACTTTGATTCAGTTTGATAAGTCGTATTATAGGAGGGGCTCATTCGGGCCACTGGCCAATCTAGATATATACATTGTAAGGACAACAATCTTCTTATTATAAACCTCATTTCAATCCTGAAATATTACTGTGTCCATCAGTTATTACATATATCACACTGAAATAGCTGTTGCCAAAAAACTATTTTTAACAAAAAAAGAGTAAGATTAAGAGGGGTGCCCAAACGTTTTCATATGACTGTATATGAAGTCCATTTTATCCTGTTATCATTGTGAAAATGCTAAATTTGGGGCCAAAGCAACATTGTTGTGGGTAAAAGTAAACTTTCCAATTAATTTCTTCCACATTGCTTTAATTCCTATGAAGAACATAAAGGGTCACTTGGACGTGGTTTTGAGCACTTTGAGGGGTGCAGTTTTTAGAACGGTGTCACTCTTCGATATTTTCTGTCATTTAAGCCCCTCAAAGTGACTTTAAATGTGATGTGATCCCTTAGAAAAGTTTTTTTTAATTTTGTTGCAAAAATTAGAAATCACTGATAAACTTTCAACCGTTCTAACAAAAAATTGATGTTCACAAAACGTAGACGTATGGAAAATATTATTTATTGATTATTTTGTGTGGCATAACTGTCTGGTTTAAGATAAAAATAATAAGGGTTTGAATTGTGCAAACTTTCAATATTCACACAAAACTAGAAGAAAAGTAGAAAAGCGCACATAGGGTCTTATCCGGGTGTAACCGGGGTGTTGTATTGTGTGCTGTTGCACTAACCTTATGTTGTTGTGAGAGTCACACCAACTATTGAAGCATAAGCCGGCTTGCAGCACTCCGCCCAAGGGAAACAGGTTAAAACATTAGATGAAAGGTGGTAATTCGTGCGCTGCCGTCTGTCCGTTGGTTCCAAGAAATCCAAGGAATCACAGATGTTAAAAGTAATACCTTTAATGTCTAATTCTTACGCGTTTCGTGGTACTTCAGACCACTTCATCAGTGATCCACAAGGTTTTCAACTTGTGATTCCTTGGATTTCTTGGAACCAACGGACAGACGTTAGCGCACGAATTACCACCTTTCAGCAGTGAAGATTGGGTTAAAAGAGAGACAAGGTGTTCTGGAAGATAATGGATTGTTATATACTGCTAGGCATGGGAAAGAGTTTGTATAGGGAAAATTGGGTAGAAGAAGAAGAAAATGGAAAAAGGACAGAGTTTTAAGTAATGTGTATTACAAGAATGTATCATGTTCATGGTTGGTGATGGTGGCATAAGGGCATGTGCTCTCTGGTGTCAGCCATTTTGTGATGGCATGTGCTCTCTGGTGTCAGCCATTTTGTGATGGCATGTGCTGTGGTAAATGTGCCTTGTGGTCACTAGTGACGGCCATTTTGTTGGTGGAGCACATGTTTCTTTTGCTGGCGGCCATCTTGGTGGATCTCAGACTTCCTCTGGTGGCGGCCATCTTGTTGGTGGGGGTTGGTCATGTGCTTCCTCAGAAGCAGCCATTTTGGTGGCAGCCATTTTGTCGGTGGCAATACCTCTGGTGGCCATTTTGCGGAGGGCAAATGTGTTACAGCTGGTGGCCATTTTGCAACATTACCCCAGATTATCCAAACTGAACCAGATCATCATGTGACTGACATAAATTTGTCTAAACCAAGTGAGGCACAATTCAGGGAGATACACACCACACGACCAGACCCTTTTTACCCAGTGATGGCCAGTACTACACTCCTTCGGGAAGTGAACAGGCATTACCTATGTTTCCTGTCACAACTGTGTCTGGTGGGCCACCAACCCTTTCCCCTAACACTTCTGTTGTGAGTCCAGTAATCCCCCAGCAGCTACCCATTCTCTTACCTGGAGAGTGTGAACAGGGGGGGGGGGTTTGGAAAGAACAGTCACAGAATGGTGTTTTTACTTAGGCGTTTTACACAAAATATTCAGGATGTGCACACAGATAGTGAGTTCTAAATTAATGTGCTTTTTGTTGTATAATCACAAATCTGGACGCCTCTACTGAAGGTTGTGCACATTATCTATATATTCTTTATTTTTCTTTCAGATTTTTTTCTTGTGCAGATTACATACAAAAATATACACACTGCAGCTTCCTAGGTGCACACAGCATTATTGTATCCAGTTAAGCATCATGTAGAGAATGAAAAATTTTTTTGTAACCCCGGTGACAACGTAGCTTTAGAATCCATATATGCTTTATGTATATATAGAATTCTAAAGGGGGGGGAATGGACAGGTGATATGAAAAGTTGCTTGTTTAAAAAAAGAAAAAAAAAAAGTTTTCAATAGTTTAATTTTTAAGTCGTTGTTAAAATGTAAGTGTTTGCTATATATATATAAATATAATTTATATATATTGTCTTAAATAGAGGATAGAGCAGACACAGTACACTCACCTCGTGATTGCACTGCTCTGATGTGTGAACATGTTTCAAATGAGCTCGTTACTAATGCAGATTGTGAGTTATTTTATAGATGTCGGATTCTACACTGGATGTGCTGTGATTACACAATAGGAGGTAATAAAGCTGAACCACTCCCTCCTCACCTATCGGCAGAGGAGGTAGATGAAGATCTCAATCACTGAAATATGTAGAGCGCAAAGGGTAAGATGGCCGAATGTGTATATAGACTGCAGATCTCTCCTACAGTCACATAAAAACCTATAAGAGGCCGCAGAGAGTGTATGAGCCTGTACGAGGCTCTCCTGCTATCAGATAAACCTGGCAGAGTCCAGGTACAGCTCACACCTGAGCTGGCGCTCGAGCCAGAGGTAATGCTCGCACAGATGCAGCTGCCATAAGCTGTGAAGAGGCCTAGAGTCGAGAGTCTAAAGGCCACTTTACACACACCAACTTATCTGTCCAACTTCTGAACAACTTACTGGTTGCAGTGAAATCATTAACACATTGTTCCATTTTGTGGCCATGTACAAATGGAACAATGTGCCCATGATTTCACTGCAACCAGTAAGTTGTTCAGAAGTTGGACAGATAAGTTGGTGTGTGTAAAGTGGCCATCAGACCTGGGCACCAGGCAGACCCTGACACCAGGGCAGACCCTGACACCAGGGCAGACCCTGACACCAGGGGCCCCTGTCACTCCTGATGTTCTTATTCCCGCAGAAACAGGTGATCGAATGGAAAGGAGTGCAACACGCAGGGAGCCGGCTGAGGAAGGACTGTAGACACCAGGCGGTAAGCTTTCTCTGCCACAACTCTCTTCTCAATGATGGCTCAGGTAACCCAATAACTAACTCATTTGTCATTAACTGCTACATGTGTTTTAGTGGACAAGGTTTGGGTGGCACCAGGGTTCAGTACCCAGGTGGCCAGGTACACCCAGTCTTGTATGATGTGTGACTGATATAATGGAGAGGAATCTGTAACTACCTCACAAAAACCGAACGCACCCCTCGTCCACTCTACCATTACAGTGATTGCAGATAGATGATAAAGACAGCTGCACATTAGGTGTATGCGGGTGTATGCTTGTTGTGCTAATTTCTTTTCAGGATCCGGTGCAGAAACTACGTTACTTCAGAGACATTGATGATGAAAGTGGTATGTAACAATGAGGCTCCTGAAGAGGTAAAGGGGCATATGTTATAATGGAGGTCATTAAAGTTATTTTACAGTATCTGGGAGTCAGCAGCTTTCTACAATCCTTATCATACATAAAGCAGTGAAGACATGCTGAGTGGGAGATTAACATTAATAATTATGGGCAAGACATAGATCAAATGTCAGTTTTTGTTTAATTTTCCTCCTTAGTAAATAAATCGATATAAGATAATTCTCGACTGAACACCTAGAAGGTTTAATCTGACATTAATGGATAGGACACAATGAGCCATCTCACCTAGTAAGGTTGTGGAGGACACAAGCACCATTAATGCTACAGCATCAATGACATGAGTATCCAGTCAGGAAAGGGTTAAACACTGCATTCCTATCTCCGAATAAGAGAATTAAAATCAATATTCATCAGAGCTTGTGATTTATTTTGCACAGAACCTTCAGGTATGGCATGAAGTCTTGACCAGCAATGTATAAGCCTTATATAATTGACTGTAACAGGTGTGTTCTTCGATTCCAGATCCTAAATCAGATTCAGGAGCGCATGGTCTCATGTCAGGAGACCGGGTGATCCTGAAAAGATGCGAGAAAGAGCCGTGAGCCGAGATTAGATGGCCGATCCAGCTTCTCTGAATTACAGCAACTTCAGTGGAGATTGAGGGAGAACTCATCTGGACGCAGCAGCTGTTGGAGACTCCCCACCAGCAGAATGATGGTCTCTGATAATGATAGTCAATGACCTACACCCCGTAGGGATAGACTGTCCCATATATGGCCTTATAACTCCACATTATGCCTGATATATATAGGAAATATCCAAACTAAGGGCAGGAATGGTTACAGCAACATGAGATAGATGAGGACTCAGAAGAGTGGGAGAAACATTCACTTTCCTGAGCAATGAATCAGTCAAGGGTAGATAACACTGTGTATAACTGACATTACTCTAATAACTTGTACATATAGCCGTAAAAGTGCTATTTTAATTATTTTAAGTTCTTTTCAAGGTAATCGGGTTCATGTGTAAAGGGAAATGTTACCAAATAATCTCTGGTGGTAGAATATGGCCCTGAGACAGAAATGTCCATCCATGAGTGTTGTGATACAATTCTGGGTATCCAGGTAGGGAACTGAGGTGAAGCAGGTAGGAAAGACCCGAGGACGCGGATAGCGCGATCCTATATACCTCCTGTGTACCCAGAATTGTTCATAAGAATTGTTCATAAGAAAAGGGTATCGCATGTATTTAAAGCCAGAGATCAAGTCAAAGTGGGTTTTGGATCCTTTATCTCACCCCTAGTGGCCATAAGTAAGAGTATAGTCTAGATCAATAACATCTATGATTAACAGAGATTCGTCAATTATACTACAGAAGACTTTCAAGGTTTAGCAGACCAACTAGGCCCTACATCGATAATGGTGCTCCAAAATAGAATGGACCTGGACATGTTATTAGCAAAATAAGGAGGGGTTTGTAAAATTGTACGTATATTCCAGATAATACAGGTCCCACCGGGAGGGTACAGCAGCCATACAGAAATTGAATTCTCTACAATAAGAATTATAAAGGATTCAGGTGTAGAAGATCCCTAGGACCAATACTTTCTGTAGATGAAGGGATGGCAGAGATGGCTGGTTTAGATAGGCTTTGTTATCCTTGTCATCTTAGTTATTGCATCTATTATTGTTTGTTGTGTCCTTCCCTGTGTAAGGAAGATGATTGGGAAACATCAGTTCTCACTTTCTTAGCTCAAGAGGTTAGTTATTCTGTAGACCTAGAACAGCTAGGCCCTCTTCAGTCTTTTATAGTCTCCAACTAGGTGGTCCCCTATTCCTCTAAGTTATGATAGCTAGGGTAGACACATCAAATAGTTCATATATGCGAAGTCTGTACCAAGGGGGTCACATGGTTCATAATTGTGAAGTCTGTATCGAGGGGAGTCTAATGGTTAGCATTTCTCGTCTAACGGGCAGCACAAAAAGAGTTGCGAGGCATATTGGACAAATGTGATAGGCTCTAGTAGGGACAGGTTAATAAAGTATTTAGGGGGACTGTTAAGGAGAGCCATAGGATCAAAATACTTAATTAACCTTAAGACATAAGGGCATGGGAGAAATGATCTATAGAGTGTATTATTTTCACCTTGCATAAGCTTGTTTCAGACAAACATGGCTCCCATTTCCTGCCACATCACCACATGTTCTGAGACAAGACAAAGACTGATCAATCACACAGAATGACACCTCATCTGATGGCTTCATGGATCAATCTAACCTGGAGACCTGATGGACTAATCTACCTTGATGACCTCATGTATCCCCCCATGGACTAGCCCATGTCCCAGTTCATTAACCAATGAATACAGTCCATTTGTCCCCATTCTTTGTGTAACCGAGCCCCTTAAAGAGCTTTGTTAAAACCCATGTGTGATCAAATAAAACTCACTTTGGAGCTGTGCCTTGTGGAGGGCTGAAGAGAGCTTACACCTGATTGTGTTATCGGTGTTTTTCCTTCATCGCATGCAACAGTCCATATCAATCAGGACAGGGGCAAGCAACTTGTTGTTAATATTATTATAAAATATTAATCCCTGAGAGTGTCATTTCTTACTTAATCATGACTGATTGATCGCCAGCCCTGTCCTCATCAACACCCACACCTGTGTTAATGGAACAATCACTAAAACGATGTTAGCTGCTCCTTTTAAGGCAGCACTGCAATGATGTTGAAATGTGTTTTGGAGGTTAAAGTTCATTTTCTAGGCAAATATTGACTTTGCAAGTAATTGCTGTTAAGCTGATCACTCTTTATGACATTCTGGAGTATATGCAAATTGCCATTAGAAAAACTGAAGCAGTAGACTTTGTTAAAATTAATATTTGTATCATTCTCAAAACTTTTGGCCATGACTGCAGATGAAATCAGGGCCAATCACATGGTACAGCAAGGTCAAAAAAGCCTGGGTATGAGGACAGTCCACAGAAGCTATAAAAAGAAATTAGACATATTAAATGATATGCCAAAAAGGTGTACGTAACAGAGAAATCAAAGGACGGCTATCACAAAAACGGAGCAAAACTCAGGCTTTCATTAAGGCCCCTGGGAACCATTGTGCCAAGGGTCATAATCCATCTCGTTTCATATTACTGTGATTGTACATACCCTTTGTATGGGTCTCTGTGTCATTTATCCATTGTGATATGTATTGTGCACTGTAATTGGTGTTATCTGTACTATTTGCCACTACTGCAATGAATTTTGCTCAAGCACTGTTTGTGCTTATCTGCATATTTTTGAAGCCAGTTCACTTGGGGCAAGAAACACTTGTGCACACTTCCTCTCCTTGTTTTTTCATTCATATTTTAACCGTGTTGGCATATGTCTACCGGAGCCAGTTTTTGGTCATGGACAACTGTATGTTGCATTTTCTAGAGTGAAAATGAGATCCAACGTGAAGGTGCAAGTTCTTGACACCCCCACTTAACAAGGACACTTGCTTATAGATAGTCCAAAGGTTTTCACCAGAAATGTGGTGTACAAAAATATTTTAGGTTGACATACACATAGATAGATAGGTAAATACATAGATATAAAAGGAAAAAAAATAGATCTAAATACATAGATAATACTTAGATAGATAGATAGATAGATAATAAATATCTACTACATAACCTCTTTATCATATAGATAAAGAATGCAAAAAAAATAATAATAGATGGATAGATGCACAAATGAATATATCTAAAATACATAGATAATTAATAGTGAGATAACAGATATGATATAGGTATACATAAATACATAGGTGTGTTAAATTTATAGATATTTTATATAGTAAGGTGATCGCACATTTAAGTATAAGATGGGAGATGTGTATCATCCAAATTGTTAAATTTGGTGATATGAATCCAGATATGTAATGCTCCAGTATTGTAGATGCTGAAAACTTTACTTTATCTTTAACAGGGCTGGGGTTTTTGGACAGCTAAAGGTGTGGTCTGTACAGATAGATAGATAGATAGATAGATAGATACTAAAAATGGAGGCTTAGCTGAGCCTAAGGAAATAGTGATAAGGTAGGATAGGGACCCATCAGATCTAAGGTCACCTTGACGTGGTTGATGGGCAAACAGGTATTGGCCAATATGTGTACTATGAACTTTTATTTTTTAAAGATAAGATGTTTCCAAAAAATCCAAAAATTGAGTTTTTTGAAAAAATGTAAGTTTTTTTTAATTTTTTCTCAATTGCATAGGTGTTTTTAATCCTATCTGTATGTACGTATTCACATTTGATTGGCAGTGACTGTATGGTGCTGTGAATTTTTTCTGTGTATTGTTCAGTATTGCAGCTTGCACCAGTTCAGACTATGCCTTGAGTGCTGTTTAGCTTTTTTTTATTTCTAGATAATTGTTGGCTTCAAAGCTTTAGTTTTCATCCTTATTGACCCCAGGTGGTCTTTGATTTAAGTGAGTCCTCCCACTGAAAAATAGTAAAAATGGAGGCTTAGCTGAGCCCAAGGAAAGAGTGACAAGGTAGGATAGGGACCTTTCAGATCTAAAATCACCTTGAGCTGGTTGATGGGCAAACAAGTATTGGCCAATATGTGTACCAAGAACCTTAGTTTATAAAGAAAAAATATCCAAAAAATACATAGACGATAGACACATACAGTGGTGTTCAAAAGTCCTGCATAGGCATGAAGAAAACTATATATTTCATACTTCTGCATTTCTACAGTGAAACTGGTGGAACATATATGTTTTTGTAATCCCTCATTGTGTGCCACACTCATTTTTGAATGTCCCAAGTGTATAAATTGTTATGGTATGCGCATTTTTGATAATTTTTTTTACAGCATAACCATACCTACACCAGTACAGTGTGTAGAATGGTGAACAGGTTTCTAAGTTCATTACTTCCAATGCAAGTTCACACAGACTTAAATGTTACTCTTTAAGATTTATTATTTTTTATTTAATTCAGAGTCCTGTAAAGGGCCTTTTGAGTGCATCTTTAGCTTCTAATACTTTATTGGCCGGCCTTTGCTCTTGAGCACCAACTTGCATCTCTGTGGCATTGAGTGAACAAGGTTCTGCAGATGTTCACGAGTGATGATGTGGTTCCAGGCCTGTATCAGAGCCTCAATCAACTCTCTCTTGGTCCTTGGCTGTTTTTTAGATATCTCTATTGATACCTTGTGCCACAAATTTTCAATTGGATTGAGGTCCGGGGTCTGGGTTGCCAGTCAATAGTAGCCACCTTGTTCTTTTTTTTCCATTCCATTACTGTCTTAGCTCTGTGACAAGGAGCATTATCATCCTGGAAGATATAATCCCCTGAAAACAGGTGTTGAGCAGAAGGCAGCATTTTCTTATTAAGGATGTCTATGTATTTTTTTGCATTAACCATACCCTCCAGAATATGAAGCCTTCCAACACCATTGGCTGCCATACAGCCCCAGACCATTACTTTCATCAGATGTTTCACAGAGAAGCTCAAACACTCTGGCTTGTACTCTTCATGTGGAAACCTTCTCACATAAGACTTGCCATCATTTCCTAAAATGCAAAAAGTGCTTTCATCACTAAACAGCACTTTTTCCCCCTCTCCTTCCTCCATTTTGAATATTTCAATGCCCACAGTTTTCGCCTTTGTCTTTGTATGGCTGTCATCAATGGCTTCTTTCGGGCCTTGCACCCTCTCAATCCTGCTTCCAATCATCTCTTCCTAACAGTTGATGTTGCTACCTCAATATTGCACTTTTCTTGCCATTCTCGCAGAAGCTGAGGAGAGGTGAGCATTCGATTGGCAAGGGATGTTCTTATCAGTACTGTATCCTCCCTTTTAGTTGACTTTCTGGGCCTGTCCTGGGTAATTCCAAGCTGCTTATGTTTCTGCAAAATACTTATGACTGTCCTCTGATTACAGCCGACCTTCCTTGCAATCTGGGGGCCAGTATAACCCTCTTCATGTAGCACCACAACTCGCACACGATCCTCCGCTAACAAAAATCTGAAGGCTCCCATCATAAAGCTCTACAGTATGATTCACTAGATAGACCAACAGATAAAACACACAAACAAAGCAGCAGATGTGATGCAATGTAATGGAAAGTGATTGGCTGCCATATCCAGGTTATGATTGGTCACAAGAACTTCATCTGTGATTGGCTAATTTTGGATCTGAAGCTGTACAATATTTAGTTGTGCTCTCAATTCCCATATTGTTGCAATAATTTCAGGCAAAACTGCTTCAAAAGCTAAAAATATTACAGGGAGAGAATGCAAAATTGTATTCTGAACAAAACCATATATAATAAGTCATATTAGCATCAAAGATATTCGACAGAAAACGTTTAAAACTTGAAAAATCAATTTATGCTATGCCTATGCAGGACTTTTGAACACCACTGTAGGTAGGTGATAGATACATATTGTGTATTCCATGCATTATTGTTAAATACTCATAAATAAACTACATACATACTCTAGACTACCCGATGCGTTAGAATCAGGCCACCATCTAGTATATATATATACGTGTATATATATATATATATATATATATATATATATATATATATATATATATATATATATATGAGGGGCTTACTGAGACAATTGAAGACAAGTGAAGATAGGTATCCTGGCAGCTCCAGCTGAAGATGTCTTGGGCCAAAGAACATGAGACAAGAATAGCCTAATTGACTACAGTGCAAAAGAGATCAGTAGTGATTAGTAACAATGGTTATAAGGATCCCCAATACTTAAGATTAGATGGTCATAGGTAAAAAAAATATATGGGGAGCTTACTGAGACAATCAGAGATGCTTATCCTGGTCTGCTCCAAATTGTGTTCAAGACCGCAATGACACGCTAAGGATATTAAAGGGAACCTGACCCCACAAACCGACCCCTCCACATCTTTAGACCTGTCCCTGCACCCCCTCTTATCATTTCTAGCCATCCCTTTTGCAGAAAAAAATCGATTTTGTAAAGTAGAGAAAAAGTTATATTTACTCTGTCCTGTGTGAGTTCTCTCTTTCTGAGGAAGCCGCAAATAGGCGGGGCCTGTCTGCTGCTGCCTTGTAATTATGCACGCCCCTCTCTGCTTCTAAGAGCCTGGCCGCGTCATGAAAGGGGTGGGGCTAAATCGCGCCATATCGGTAGCCCCGCCCCCTTTCATGACGTGGCCAGACTCTTAGCAAGGCAGCAAGATGAGAGGGGCGTGCATAATTACAAGGGAGCAGCAGACAGGCATGTCTATTGAGACTAATTCAGAAACAGAGAACCCTCACAGGACGGAGGTAAATATAACTTTTCTCTACTTTACAAAATCGATTTTTTCTGCAAAAGGGATGGCTAGAAATGATAATAGGGGGTGCAGGGACAGGCCTAAAGATGCGGGGGGGTCAGTTTGTGGGGTCAGGTTCCCTTTAAAGGCGTTGTCCCAAGAGCAAAGTATGTTATAATTCACAGATTTTTTAATGCAAGTTTGACAATTGGATGTGTTAAAAAAAATGTTCCTGTGCCGACATAATCTAATAAATATGCCTCCGCTATGTACTTTTTTTATTTGCTGTGTGCGACCATGGTGATTGTTCAGTCATATTTGTAGACAGGTGTCTGAGTTATGTGTGAGCCGGGACAAGACAAGAAGCAGGTGTTCCCCTTCCTGTAATGTGCAGGTTAAAAGAAAAGTCCCACATTCCTACTGACAGGAGGAGCAATGAATCAGGAATGCGGGTGTTTTTGCAGATTTTGATGTGTAGTGTACTGGGGATTTTGGGGCCTTTTAAGGGGGTTCTTCTCTTTATGAAAATCTATTAAAATTAGTAAAGCACCGTTTGTAAGCCTGTTAGAGCAGGGACCTCTCCACCTCTGCAACTGTCTGACAGGTTTACATTTTTCATATGTTATAAATGTAAACCCTTTTCACCTTGGAATTAAAGGGGTTGTCTGGTCTAAAATGATAATTCTGCGATCACTCCATGTGACTGCAGACTCATCAATTCTCCCAACCCCCGCACTGTACTCTGCAAGAATTTGTGATTTCTAACATGGGAATGAATCAGAATTATGCGGTATACATGTTCCCTGGCAACAACACGACTAGTGGGTGTGGCCTTGCTCAATACAAGTTTAGGGTGCAAGGTCATGCCCACTAGATGGCCATACCTACTAGTTGGACATGCCTATGTGGCACCCCAGGGATTAATGTGCCACAGTAACATCAACCAGGGTTAACTCCCCACACAACACCTAACACTGCACTTACACCGCTAGGCCAGAAGGAGGAGTTAAAGCAGCTCCCCTATATATTCTGGTGTAGAGAGGAAGTAGTTAGTTCAGTTCCTGGAGAACTGAGGAAGAAAGACTGTGGTGTAAAGGAGCTGCCTTAGGCTTCCCCACAGTTTGATACTCAATTCCAGGCCTAGCCAGGGTCTGAGGAGAGGAGTTACAAGAAACAGAGGAACACATGACTCACCGTGGCCGGGGACTCCGGTTTTAGACAGGCAGTAGCTTCTTCCTCCTTGTCACGGATGGACCGCACCTGCCGGTAGTGGGGCCCGGTTGAGTGTAGATCAAAAGTTGAAGACGTCTTGTGGGAACAGATTAAGGGGTTAATTGTTTCGTGACGCCAGCTATGAGTAGTTCGGTAACTTTACCGACACTGCGAGGCCTCCGGGGGGTGGATAGCAGCAAGATGGAACGCTCCCCACAGGCTGAGCGGTGATCCCCGGAGCCAGGAGCTGCTTAAGATGTTGTGCGGCAGCTGCGGTTACCTTGTGTGCAGATGGACGTAGTCATAAGGAAACACGGACACTGTAAGTCTCTGTAACGGGTCTTTACTGTAACCAGCAAGCAGTACATGGCATACAGTTAACGGGTAGTGGACCGGGTGGACTCAGCAGTGATAGGTGTCCCTCAGAGATCCGCGGTGTTCCTCCATTCTAACTAAGTAAGTTGCCGTTGTCGCCCAGGAATACCAGGTCGGGTACAGAGAGGCTGCTTGAATGCCCTATCCGGGGTATACATTCCGGATGCTTTGGGGAGCCTTGGGTCCCTTGGTGGGTACACCGCTGGTTAGACGACTGAATTTGGCGATGGTGGGGTGCTCCTGTAGAGCTGCTCCTCCACTCTTCTGGTTCGCATAGCAGAGCTGAACTTCTGCTAGCTTCGGTACCAGCAAACCGGCTGTATATGGGCGCGGGGTGGTTTTGAACCCGCATGTTGATGCCTGAGTTCGGTTGGTAATGCATTGGGAGTAATGGTGCTCAACCGTGGTCAAAGTGAGGAGATGGCCGGTAGAAGGTGGCCAGGGGGCTGCACCGACTGTGCAAACCCCTCTCCTAGGTTGCAGAGCTGGAATCTGCAGAGGTCTTCTAAGTTGCTGTTACTTCTCCAGACCCGAGACTAGAACTCTCTAAGCTGGACTACACTTCCACTACACACTACCCTTGCACTCCGCCCACCAGGACCTTAATTGGCCCTCTATGCTAAGTGAGGCATGCAGAGTATGGATCTCTAAGTTAACCAGATGACTGCTGGGTCAGAGAATATTGCTGCTGCATTTATGGCTGCAGTACCCTGCTGTGACGCACTCGGTGCGGGGCGCCACACACATCTGGGAGACTGAGTTACCTCATAACTCGCCCCGGAGGAGCGCACAGACCGGATACCGGGTTCGAAACTGTGACTGACACAAGCAGCACAGTAAACACGGGACTAGTGGAGGTTATAGAACTGCACTGTACCACAGCGAAGCAACATGGCAGGGTCAGAAACACACTGAAAGACTCAAGTTGCCTAGCAAGTGGGTACCTGTGAGGAGAGACAGGGCCAGCAGCCTAGCTAAAGCAGCAGCAGGGCCACACACACACAGCGCAGGAGTGGGAAGCCAAGGACCCGGACAGGGTGGGAGCAACCCAGCCCCGGTACAGACTCCGTGGACAGTACTCTACTGAATACCATCAACAGTAAAGACTTGGAAAACTACAAAACCGTGAGTCTGTGTGATCCTTTGGTTCAAGCCCTACTCTCCCTCACAAACTGCTATCCTCTTTACCACCACTACCCCTACTTAGCATCAATCATAGACTATTACTACCACTGCCCCGGGGAATCAGGCTCTGTCTGTGGAGAGACGTTACATCACCGGCTGCCAAACATCATCCCTGGAGGTTCTGCAGCAGCGGTGGTCACCCTGACCAAAACCTGGGGGTGGCGTCATGATAAACTCCCCTGTAAATACTCCCCAAACATTTATTGTGGGCTCGGGACACAGTCCGGACCAAGACTGCTGTGATATCCCCAGCATATACCTCGGTTCGGTACCGAGTACCCCGTCCCAGTGGGCTCCACACCCACTCCATACATTTGTATTGAGCGAGGCCACACCTTGCTAATAATCCTACTTGGAACAATCAGATCTGAGATGTCGCATGCAGTGCAGCAGAAACAATTTCTGTATAAAGGGTAATACAAGGTTGATAAAGGTTAGCACATACCCGAAACACTTTCCCTCTTTATGTATCACACTTTTTTTTAGGTAAATATATCTCTATTAAGATTTTTCATAGAATTAACAAAACAAACATCAAAGTGTCTGAAATATATGTCACATTACAATGACCAAGAGAAACAACATACAGCCAGTTAAAGCAATGTTACAACTCAAGATATTCTCAAATTAAGCCAAAGGCTGAAGCCATCTCTCTCTATCCAACCCACAAACACTATGTGGTGCCCCACCTCCGGCTTCAGCTAGAGAGGGGTTTGTCTGGTCCCGGACAACACAAGTTGCTGTAGGGTATTAATATCTAAATATCTATTAACTTAGATAATAATTTATCCATAATCGTCCAGGTAGGGGGAAACTTAGGGGAGAAAGAATTTAAGAAAAGAGGGGAAAGGTGAGAAAGGGACAAAGAGAGGGTAGATTGTGGTTGAGAAAAAGTAAGAACGAGAGAAAAAATAGGAGCGAGGCGCAGCGGTCTCCCGAGTAAACCCAGGGGAGGAGGGAGGTGGGTTCCTTAACGTTCTCAAGTAAATAAGTCCCCAAAATCAGGAGCATCACCAAACAAAAATGTATCACACTTTTTAATCTATCTTCAATAAACAAGAATTGTAGCCAGATGGATTGTGCTGGATCTGATTACTGCCTCTTATGGCCACTTTACACGTCCCAACATCGTTTCGATATTGTATACAACGGCACGGGAGGGCGCACTTTTTTGGCTGAAATCCAAGATCGCATAGGAGCACTAGTGTCTATACGGCAGAGGGCTCCCTAACAATCCACCTTACAGATTAGGCTTCTGGACCGCCATCGCCACCGATCCGCTTCTTCACCTCAGATTCACAGCCGCATCGATAAATTTAGGCCCCGGCTTCGGCCTAGTTGCTGTTCTCGCTTTTGTCCCGCCCCTTTGATGACATGGAGTTCCCGCACATGCCCCCGATGTGACGTCACATTGGGCTCGAATCCGACCCTCAGATCCTAGCCCCGCCCACCATGTATTCCGTCTCCTGCGTGAGGTAACACTGCTCTTGCATGAAAGGGTGAAAATCGGGGCACAAAGTCCAACAAAGCTGATCAGCTCCTTTATTGGAACTACAGCAGGTGTGTACCAGTGTTGCTCTACCTAAGCATAAGTCTGTAATGCAGGCGAAAAGGAGGATTCAGGCAGCACTCACCAGTTTTTCTGAAGTATACTTTTATTCCTTCACAGGGTTACATGTGCAGGGAGGGAAGGGGGGTGCAGAGTCGGACGACAGTCGGCTGTTTCACGCTGTATGCGCTTCAACAGGTCCAATGCTGCAGGGCTCTAGAGCCATGGTCATCTCTTAGGGTATCTTCACACGCGGCAATATTGCTAGGCAATTTGCTGGTTGCAGTGAAATCATGGACACATTGTTATATTTGTACACAGCAACAAAATAGAACAATGTGTCCATGAGTTCACTGTAACCAGTAAATTGCCAGTGAAATTGCCAAGCAATATTGCCGCATGTGAAGGTACCCTTAGCAATAGCAGACAAAGCCCTCACCCGCAGCAGGTCTGCAAAACCATTTCAATACAACCTGTTTAAGTTGTTCCTAGCAGAAGCACCACTATCTTTTTTAAAATGCAGACCTCTAAATTATGCGTCACCTTTCACCTGGCCCTTCTGAGCGGTCACACCACACCTCGCTGCCAGGCCTCCATCCCGCAGAAGCCCAGGAGCCCTCCGCCAATGCCGGAGCAACTAGTGATCCGAGCCCGCCAGACTGGGCACTATTCCTCATCTAATCCTTGGAAAAGCTGTCAAACTTCCTGGTCCAGGCTATGCAGCACCGTCCCCCAGCCACGTCTTCCCAGGATGGTGCACAGGACCCTTTTCGGGTGCCCACAACTATCGAGGACAGGCGACGTCAAGCTTCGACAGAAGCAACTTAGAAAAGGTCTCACAGAAACGTCTCACCCGTTTCTTCCCATGGCTCTCACGCCTCTCTCTTACGGGATTCTAGACCGGGTTCCCCTACTACAGCCGAACCTCATATTCTAGACTCAGAATCAGATATGGACGACCTTTTTGATCTAGAATCACCTGAGATCACCTCAGGTCATGGTCGATGACCTGGTGTCAGCAGTTAACCAAACGCTTAAGATAGATGACCCTATAACCATGACTACGGACCATACTGTCTCATTTAAGAGAGCAAAACGTCAGCAAAAATCTTTTGCCGACCATCCCGAGTTCCAGGATATTTGCAATGGCGAGCTGATTCAGCATCAAAAAAGTCCTTAACCAGCCTTCATTTTCAAAGTAGGCGACTTTTCGGCGAACGATTAGATAAGCTTATTTCGGACGCGACTGTGGAAAAAGGACATCTCTTTCCCAGAACAAACCGAAACGCCCTTCTTTTAAAAGACTACAACCACATTTTCGGTCCTTTAGTTCCTCATTCGGCTGGACATCCTCTTGAGCCCATACATCCGCAAGCTGTTCTACGCGTACAGAGAGGAGCAACCAGCCCTCTTACAAGTTGAATCAACACTGGCAAAATAAAGCAATCTAGATCCAAAGGGTGCAGATCCAATCGCTTCTCCTCGTCGTGACTTGCATTTATTCTCGGAAGACACTCCCACCGTCGCCGGTCGTCTACCCTTATTTCATTGCGTATTTGCAATCCGTCACCGACGATAGATGGGTCAAAGATCTCGTGTCTTCCGGTTACTGCATAGAATTTATAGCCAGCCCTCCAAACCTTTTATTTCCCTCCAATCCACCAAAGTCACTGATACTAGCTCGCGATCGGCTCACCAGGGTAATTGTTCCTTTGCTGGAGTCTGAACATTTCAAAGGTTAATACTCAAACCTTTTTGTTGTTACCAAGAAGGTGAAGCGATGGCTGGGAGGACCACCGCGGTGCAGAATAATGTACGATACACAAGATGGGAGTGCAAACCACAAGGGTGAATTTATTAACAGGCGGGGAAAGGAGTGAAGAAGGCAGGTTCAAGCAGGGGTAAACAGTGGCAAAAACGAGATTTAACAAACTGTTCGTTTTCTCTAGTTGGTCCGCTCAATAGTACGGTTCTCCAACTATCACAAGTTGAGAGCACACAGGTAAATTCACAAAAGCAAAGTACAATACTACTCTACGTGTAACCTTTCTGGCCGGCTACACAGGCCACACGGCTGCCGTGTTCTACCTACTGAAGCCTATTCTAAACCCTGAAAGGTGCACAATATTCAACTCACAGTGATGCAGGGATTTGGATGCAGTCCCGGGGGCCCCCAACAACAGCAGTCCGATCGAGAAGATGCACACGGTTCCTGTCTTGAGTCGATGAGCTGCAAATCTTCTCCTTGCTTCTGACTCTCACTGGATTCCAGGCATGTCTCTGTGTCTCACTTTCATTTCACAAGAAAAAATCGGTCGTCCTGTTCCAGTCACACAGACGGTCTCCTTCTCTTCACACATCCACCGACTGCTCCAAAAACACACTCTCCGAAGGGGGAAAACAGGACATACCATCATCCCACACCTGGGGGGTTTTCTGTCTCTTAAAGTGGCAGCGTGTTTCTTACTGTCCACCACAGGCACAGTTTTCTTAAAGTGGCAACGCTTCTCTTACTGTCCATAGCAGTAGCACCCCCAATATGCCTCCCTACTTAATGATGGTCGTCCTCGGCCATCACAACATCAGGCCCACAGTGTAATGACGGAATGTTCAATGTGAACACAGCATCTGTGGAGGAGACAACAACGGCAATACAGCAGACTGAGTACATTGTTCAACATATCGGATTGGTGGAACCCCTGCAGTAGACCTCTGAGACCTTCTAAGATCTTGACTATCAGGCCAGGCTTGCCTAACTCCCGGAGGAACACCTGCTGCAGGAGCCACAGTGGAATCTTGGCTGGCCTCTTCTTCACGTGGCGGTAGGGGCTCATCCACGGAATCCCCGCTTCTGGAAGGCTGAGGGTCCCCCACTGTGTTGGGGACTGTCCACCAGTCATCGTCGACTTCACACACAGGTGACGTGAGTTCAGGGAGCGGGGCAGAGACTGTAGGAGATATTGGCGTAGGAGAAGCTTCGGACCGGCATGGTCGCAGCATATTTCTGTGTAGTACTCTAGGGCCGGATGCCCCATTCTCAACTTGCACCTTGTAGACTGGGCCATCAGCATAAACCCGTCCAATTACTCTGTAGGGTTGTACTTCCCATCTCTCACTCAGTTTGCCCTTGGGGCGCTTCTCTCTGACTAGTACTCGATCTCCAGGTTGCAGCGGTATTTCCTGAATCGGTTTAGGGCTCGTATGTTCTTTCTTCTGTAGCTGTTGACCGGCCAACCGACGGATCGTTTGTAATCGTTGTCGATGTTCTTTCACCCACGAAGTGACAGTTCGTTCCATAAAATCCTCTGGCTGCTCCAAATTCAGCTCGATGATGTCTCGCCCAGCTCTTCCAAAGAGCAACAGATATGGGGTGTAACCCGTAGTGGAGTGAACTCGGTTATTGTAGGCCCAGACCAATTCTGCTAGGTAATCCGGCCAACATGCTTTCTTATCTTCCTCCAATGTCCGCAGCATCTGAAGTAGGGTTCGGTTGAAGCGTTCACATGCTCCATTGCCTTGGGGGTGGTAAGGTGTAGTCCGAGATCGCTCGATGCCATACATACGATAGAGTTCCTCCATCACCTTGCCTTGGAAACATGCCCCTTGATCGGAGTGGATTCGCTTTGGGCATCCATACACCCGGATAAAGTCTTGGCAGACAGCCCGTGCCGCCGACTCTGCAGTCTGATCTCTAGTCGGGGTGACTACAGCGAACTTGGAGAAATGGTCAGTCATAACCAAACAGTATTGTAGCCCCCGAGCTGAGTGTCCCACGAGGAGATAATCAATCATCAAGATTTCTAGCGGTTCTTTGGTCTGTATGGTCTGAACGGGTGCCCTCTGTTCGGTGCTTTTAATGAGGTCGCATACTCGACATCGCCGGCAAACCTCTTCTACCACAGACTCCAATTGAGGGCAGTACACGTACCGCTGTAACCATTGGTAGGTCTTTGCAGGTCCGAAGTGAGCGCCAAACTCGTGTGCTTCCTTAGCTACCTCTTGAGCCATTTTTCCGGGGATGACCACCTGCCATCTTGTTTCTATTTCTTTTGGCTGTTGTCTCTTACGATATAACACTGATTCTCGAACTTCTAGTCTATCCCACTGGTGTAAGACGCTCTTCATCTCGGCGTCCAGGTTAGCCCTTTCTTGCTTGCCGGGCTTCTGCTTCTCAGCTACCCAGTTTTTCATCTGTTGTAGCCCTTCGTCTGCAGATTGAGCACGTCCCCATTCTTCATTGGTTCTTCCCAGGGACCGGGGCAGTGTGCAAGCCTCCCTACTTAATTGTGACGCAACCACTGGGGGCCCAAACTTGCTAAAGTCTGGCGTTTCTTCCTCCTCTAGTTGTTCATCGAGATCCCCCACTGGGATCTCCACCGTCACTTTTGACAGTCCATCCGCATTTGCGTTTTCGGTGGCGGGACGATAACAGATGGTAAAGTCGAACTTTGCAAGGCGAGCCACCCACCGTTGTTCCAAGGCTCCCAATTTAGTATTCTCAAGGTGGGCCAGAGGATTATTGTCTGTTCGGACCTGGATCTTGGTCCCTGTCAGGAAGCCAGCAAATTTCTCTGTCATGGCCCACACTAGGGCCAGGAGCTCTAGTCGAAAGGAGCTATAATTGTGGGGGTTTCTTTCGTTGTCCCGCAGGGAACTACTGGCGTAGCCGATGACTCTCTCATGTCCATTCTGTATCTGAGACAATACTGCACCGAGTCCATGAAGGCTACCATCCGTGTACAGCAGGAATGGTCGGTCGAAGTCCGCGTAGGCTAGGATCGGGGCTGAAGTAAGGGCATTCTTGATAGCCTGAAAAGCCTCATCTTGTCTCTGAGCCCAAAGGATGCCCTGGTTCTTTGACACTCCGGCGGTCCCCCTCAGCAGCTCATTCAAAGGACCCGCCACCTTTGCAAAGTCTTTGACGAACCGGCGGTAATACCCGGCGAGTCCAAGAAATGCCTTGAGTTCTCTCACCGTTTGAGGGACTGGCCACTTCTGGATGGCCGCCACCTTTTCTGCAGAGGGCAGGACTCCATCTTGTGAAACTGTGTGGCCCAGATACTCGATCTCTTTCTTGAAGAGGTGGCACTTTTTTGGTTTCACCTTCAGGTTATGAGCCTGTAGTCTTCCGAGTACCTGTCCAAGCCGGTCAAGGTGTTCTTTGAACGAGGCCGAAAACACGATGATATCATCCAGATAGATCAGAGTAGCTTCGAAATTTAAGTCCCCCAAGCACTTTTCCATCAGTCGTTGGAACGTGCCCGGAGCATTGGAGAGTCCGAAAGGCATCCGGTTAAATTCAAACAATCCCATCGGGAGAATGAACGCGGTCTTTGCTTTGTCCTTTTCCGCCACAGGTACTTGCCAGTACCCGCTTGCTAAATCCAAGGTGGAGAAGTACTTGGCCTTCCCCAATGCCGTCAAGGATTCTTCGATTCGTGGTAATGGGTACGAGTCGCGAACGGTACAGGCGTTGAGTTTTCTGTAGTCTACACAGAACCGGATCGGTCCGCTCAATAGTACGGTTCTCCAACTATCACAAGTTGAGAGCACACAGGTAAATTCACAAAAGCAAAGTACAATACTACTCTACGTGTAACCTTTCTGGCAGTGCTACACAGGCCACACGGCTGCCGTGTTCTACCTACTGAAGCCTATTCTAAACCCTGAAAGGTGCACAATATTCAACTCACAGTGATGCAGGGATTTGGATGCAGTCCCGGGGGCCCCCAACAACAGCAGTCCGATCCGAAGATGCACACGGTTCCTGTCTCGAGTCGATGAGCTGCAAATCTTCTCCTTGCTTCTGACTCTCACTGGATTCCAGGCATGTCTCTGTGTCTCACTTTCATTTCACAAGAAAAACTGCTGTCCTGTTCCAGTCACACAGACGGTCTCCTTCTCTTCACACATCCACCGACTGCTCCAAAAACACACTCTCCGAAGGGGGAAAACAGGACATACCATCATCCCACACCTGGGGGGTTTTCTGTCTCTTAAAGTGGCAGCGTGTTTCTTACTGTCCACCACAGGCACAGTTTTCTTAAAGTGGCAACGCTTCTCTTACTGTCCATAGCAGTAGCACCCCCAATAAAGGACTGGTCGGTACATCCCATCCTGGACCTAAAACATCTAAATAGATATGTCGCTGTCCGTCGTTTCAGGATGGAGTCCCTGCGTTCCGTCATCGCATCTATGGAAGAAGGTGAGTTTCTCACCTCCATCGACATAAGGGATGCGTACCTTCACATCCCGATTGCTCAGGCGCATCAACATTTTCTACGATTTGCTGTCCACGAGGAGCACATCCAATTCATTGCTTTACCCTTCGATCTCGCCACGGCACCAAAAGTATTCACGAAGGTCATGGCTGCTGCCATGACCATCCTTCATTCTAGAGGAATTGTTATTCTGCCCTATCTGGACGACTTCCTCATCAAAGGCCACTCCTTCACAGCCTGCGAGTAGCGTGTCCAAATAACCATGAGTTATGAACTTGAGTTGGTTAGTCAATCTCGAAAATCCTCTCTGATTCCTGCCCAGTCTATCACCTTCCTGGGCATGGTCTTCAACACATCTCGGGGGTTAGTCACCCTTCCTCGAGACAAAGTGCAAGCCTTACGTCGGGGAATACGCAACCTGCTCCGATCCTCCCTGCACTCCATCCATTACGGGATGAGGGTTCTTGGCAAAATGGTGGCTGCAATAGAAGCAGTCCATTTCGCTCAATTTCACCTTCGCCCGCTACAGATGGCCCTGCTGACAATATGGGACAGGAGTCCCTTCTCACTGGACAGGGTATTCTCCCTGATCTCTTCGGTCCAGAGGTCACTACGATGGTGGATGTGCCCGACAACTCAATCCAAGGGCAGGTCGTTGTTTTTTTCTGGTTCTTTATTTCTGAGTTTGGCATGTTAACTTTGGTTGTACTCAATTGTTTATACATATTCTCCTACTGCTTGGTCACTAAACTGGTCGGGGCCTGGCCCAGCCAGGGGGTGTATGCTGTGGGGGAGGAGCCAATCTGTTCTGTTTCTTTCAATATTCACTTAGTGCCAAGCCTACTAGGGATAGCGGCATAACCCATGGTCCTGTGTCCCCCAATGATGCTTCAGAGAAAAGGATTTTACAGTGAGTACACAAAAATCCCTTTTTAAGATAGAACGAAATGGTGTAAAAGCCATGGTGTTGGGAATAATCCCCAACTGTGACACTTACTGAAGAAGGGGCAAGTAGTAGCCCTGAAACACATTTAAATAAAGTCATTTATTAATATCATCTGAGTGGATTATTCCCAACGGCGCGAAGTTTACAACATTTTATTCTATCCAAACCTATATCTATCTTCCTGGTGGCTGCAGCAGTTGTGGCTACAGGCTTCTTAAAGTGGTTGTATCTGACACAGTCTATCAAGGTGAGCTCCATCTTGTATTAATTCATTGTGCATATTATGGTAAGACTCTATCTGCACTATTTGTCTTTCCAGTGTAATTCTACTATGATAACTGTGTAGACTTGGGACAAACCACTGATAGCTGAATGTGTTACAGTAGAACTTGTGCTGAGCTTTATAGTTCTACTTATAGTGCAGCTCTGCTACTCACCAGAACTGTCATTTATTGTGCCCACACTGCTAGAGGTTAGGAAGTAAATAGACTGCATAGATCTGAGCTGTTCAAGAGACAACTTAAAGCCATATTTTCAAGTTTTAAAAAAAAGAATAATTAAAGGTGCCGAAAGACGGACAGTCTCTTTAATTAAGTGGCTTAAGATACTATAGTGATGAGCGAGTGTAATCGTTACTATTCGCATGGATATTCGTTACTTGGCGAGTATCGCTAGTGCTCGTGAGTGATGTGTCTACCGTTATCGATCTTACACAAATTGACAGCTCCCTTCAGTAAACTATGGAAGCTGGCACCTCAGTGACAGCCTCTTGAATGTTAGGGTCTCTGGGGGGCCCAGCAAGGTGCTATATGTAGTAGAAACGCAAAAAAGGCCACCTTCTCATCCTGTCCCAGAAATACTCGTTTTATGGCAGGATGTGTGTGGGCGGAGCTTATCACTAATTGACCAACAATGGATTCGCTATTCGGATGAATATGCGAGTGTTAAAAACTACTCGCTACGAATCTCCTGAAGCCGAGTATTACACTATTCTCGCATCACTAGCTATAACTCCTACAAACTGTAAAGGAAAAAATATAACATGTCCCATGGTATAAGAAAGGCAGGATTTATAACTAGGGAAAATTAGTAAAATAGGCCGGTTTCATACTTGTGTTCAGGACACAACGTATGCGAACGCAGCCAAATGCATGCGTACTGCGTCACTATGTTTAACATGGGGACGCATTTTACCTGCGTTTGCCTGCGTTGCATTCGGATGCGCATATTGTCCACCGGCTCTGGATGCAACATCTTTCATTTTTTGTATGGAGCCGGCTGCTTATTTTGTACGCAAGCAGCCAGACGCGCACAAACAATGAATGGAGTTCGATGCATACGCACTGCCATCTGCAGGTCAGCACAACGAACGCAGCGTGTGTTTATTTTATTGTGAACTTGCTCTCCCTGATTGCGGTACAATACATTCTTCTGGCTGCCAATGTATGTCTATAGGTACCGTCACACAGGGACATATCTCCGGCGATATTGCCGGGGATCGCGGGAGCGCGCATCCCTGACAACATCGCCGGTGAGCTGTCACACTGAGCAACTTACCGGCGATGTCGCCGGCTAGTTGCCGCGGCTATCGCTCGCTGAGTTGCCCGGCAACCCAGCGAGCGATAACCCGCAATGTAGTAGATAGGCGGAATCGCCCGATCGCCGCGTTACACAGGGCGATCAGGCAGAATCGCCTGAGCAACATCGCCAGATTTCCCAACATGGTTGGGAAACCTGGCGATGTGACTCAGGCAATTCATCGCCTGATTATCGCCCTGTCACACGCGGCAATTCGCCGGCGATGTCGCCGCAACCTGGCCACGCCCCTCGGTTGCCGGCAACATCGCCGGCGATATGTCCCCGTCTGACGGTACCTTTAGAGGTTTAATTCTGTCAATGCATGCAGATAATCTACGCTGCGTTGACACAATTGATCATGCGTTCCCGTTTGCAAGCCAGACACAGGGGAGCCGAATGCAAATGTGTAAGTAGCCTTATAAAATGGTCTTAGCTTATTATTGATGATATAAAAAACATGAACTGTACTTCTTCAAGAAATAGAAAAAAACCTGCAAAAGGTTGAATGTATACATTTCTGCAGGAATGGTCCAAGTAACGAAATTGGGAAAACTAAATCCACCTTCTGCCTTCTGATACTAAATATGAGATATACAGTAATGGCTGAAAGTGTTGGCACCCTTGACATTGTTCCAGAAGATGAAATATTTCTCCCAGAAAATGTATGCAATTACTCATTTTGTCGCACGCAGCTTGCCTGCTGGCTGGAGCAGTTACAGAGAAGAGAAACAGGGAGGACAAATCAGTTTACAAGCTTCTGAATCCTCAAACAGCTGAGCATAGATGGAGGGCTTATGCTTCTCACTTAGTAGAGTGGACTCCAATTGCTTCTGGATAGACTGGACCCTGGACCTTGGTGGCAGTACCCTGGATTCAACTTGTTACTATCCATCAGCAAAGTTCTCTGATCTGTATGATGTGTGACTCATTCACTGCCGACAGAGAAGGGAGAAGGCAGTTGCAATCTGATTAAATCATGTGATCCAAGCTCTCGGGCAGCGCGCACGGCGCATGCGCGAGAACTAACTAATGTGCGCAAGCTCCCATGATGTCAGGAGGAAAAGAGGAGGCGGTGCCTGGAGGAGGAAGATGATTGACAGCAGGCAGGCATTTATGTCCTGGGGAGAGAATGTACCTATTAGAGGTATTTGCATACATGGCGGGAAATTTATAAAAGTCTTTCGGTGTCCATGGGGGGTATAGATGTAAGAGCCACCTTCACAGAATGCAGCTGCTCAAGGTGGCTCAGTTACTTTAATAGGCTCTGGGGGGTGACAGGTTCCCTTTAAAATCCAATTTTACTTGCTTGTCGCATTTTATTAATTGTAAGTTCCTCATTATCATTACTCATCTATTTTGCGTCATTTCATGGGTGCACCCAGCAAGGGGCAGGGGGGACAGCTGCCCCCCCCCTTGAAGCAAAAAGGAATAATAATAATGGGGGTCTCTGTTCCGGTCCGTGCTGCCGCAGACCAGCACTGCACACAAACTGTGGTCTCAGAGCAGTGGATGCTGCCTGCATCCCTGAAAGATGTCACCGATAGCCGCACCTGAAGCATTACGGCGCTGCTCTGCTCTCAGCTGCGTGCTTAGACATACGAACAGAGCAGGAGGCCAATCACAGTGCAGCAGCCGGACCCTGATTGGCCAGTGGCTGCTGCGCTGTGATTGGCCGACGGCTCCGCCCATACATCTACGTATGCAGCTGAGGAAGAGAGCAGAGCGGCACAGTAATGTTGCAGGTGCGGCGATAGACCGGTGAGCAAAGGGTGTGTGTGTGTATGGGGGCTGCATGGGGATGATGATGGGGACACTATTGGGAGCTGCAAGAGGATGATGGGTGCTGCAAGGGGATGATGATGGGGGACACAGTATTGGGGGTTGCATGGGGAGTTACCTCACTGCTATAATTACATTATAATTTTCTTAAAACTTGCATTTCATTCACCTTTTCCGGTCTAAAATTTTACAACCTGAATGACCGTGACTTGCCCCCCATTTGGTAAATTCAAATTCATTGCAGCCATTTGGTAAATTCAAAAAAGTAAAAAAAAATTTCTCATTAATGTACACTATGCACCCCATCTTGACTGGAAAAAACGGAAATGTAGAAATATTTGCAAATTTATTAAAAAAGAAAAACTGAAATATCACATGGTCATAAGTTTTCAGACCCTATTGAGTAGAAGCACCCTTTTGAGCTAGTACAGCCATGAGTCTTCTTAGGAATGATGCAACAAGTTTTTACACCTGGATTTGGGGATCCTCTGCCATTCTTCCTTGCAGATCCTCTCCCATTCCGTCAAGTTGGATGGTGAACGTTGGTTGACAGCCATTTTCAGGTCTCTCCAGAGATGCTCAATTGAGTGTAGGTCAGGACTCTGGCTGGGCCAGTCAAGAATGGTCACAAAGTTGTTTTGAAGCCACTCCATTGTTGTTTTAGCTGTGTGCTTAGGACCATTGTCTTGTTGGAAGGTGAACCTTTGGCCATGTCTAAAGGCCCTGTCTCACATAATGATATCGTTAGAGAGATTTTTGTAACTGTGACGTTAAAACGATCTCTTCAGCGATATCGTTATGTGTGACACTTTGCAGCGATCAGGCCCCTGCTGTGAGGTCACTGATCGTTGCAAAGTGCTCTGGGTCATTTTTTGATCATTGGTTTCCCGCTGGTCAGCATGCATCGCTGCGTGTGATCGTGAGAAACCAACGATCAGTGACCTCACAGGGCTGGTAACCATGGTAAACACCGGGTATCTAGGCAGCGTGCGCTGCCTAGATACCCGGTGTTTACCATGGTTACCAGCAGGGGTGGACTAACCCTCCCTGCCGCCTGAGTGCAGAGCTGGGGGGTGCTTTCAGAGGCACACGCGCTGAACTGAGGAGCAGGGGGAGCAGGCTGGGGTTTGCAGCTGCAGCAGTACCTGTTCTCAGTGTACAGCTCAGCTACTCTGGGCGGCGCCCCCTGCCACTCTAATGCTCCCCTGATGCTGGTAACTATGATAAACTGCGGGTATCCAGGCAGGGCGCGCTGCCTACATACCCAGTGTTTATCATAGTTACCAGCGTTCTCCCTGCTTTGCGCTGCCTGTAAGCAGGGAGAACGCTGGTAACTATGATAAACACCAGGTATCTAGGCAGCGGGCGCTGCCTGGATACCCGCAGTTTATCATAGTTACCAGCGTCCTCCCTGCTTACAGGCAGCGCTAAGCAGGGAGGACGCTGGTATCAGCGATGTGGGAGGTGGCTCCCATGCCTCTGATCGCTGGGGAGATCTGCCTGTTTGACAGCTCCACAGCGATCAGGTAATGACGCTCCAGCGATCCCGGCAGGTTGCTATCGCTGTCGGGATCGCTGGAGCAATCGTTATGTGAGACAGGGCCTTAAGGCCCAGAGCACTCTGGAAAAGGTTTTCATCCATGATATCTCTGTACTTGGCCGCATTCATGTTTACTTCAATTGAAATCAGTCGTCCTGTCCCTGCAGCTGAAAAACAACCCCATAGCATGTTGCTGCCACCACCATATTTCACCGTTGGGATTGTATTGGGCGGTGATGAGCAGTGCCTGGTTTTCTCCACAAATACCGCTTAGGATTATCACCAAAAAGTTCTATTGTCGTCTCATCAGACCAGATAATTTTATTTCTCATAGTCTTGGAGTCCTTCATGTGTTTTTTTTTTCAAACTCTATGCAGGCTTTCATATGTCTTGCACGGAGGAGAGGCTTCAGTCGGACCACTCTGCCATACAGGCTTGACTGGTGGAGGGCTACAGTGATAGTTGACATTGTGGAACTTTCTCTCATCTCCCTACTGTATCTCTGGAGCTCATCCACAGTGATCTTGGGGTTCTTCTTTATCCCTCTCACAAAGGCTCTTCTCCCACAATTGCACAGTTTGGCTGGGTGGCCAGGTTTAGAAAGACATCTAGTAGTCCCAAACTTCTTCCATTTAAGGATTATGGAGCCCACTGCCTTGAGTACTGCAGAAATTCTCTTGTAACCTTGGCCAGATCTGTGCTTTGCCACAATTCTGTCTCTAAGCTTCTTGGGCAGTTCCTTTGACCTCATCATTTTCATTTGGTCATACACTGTGAGGTCTTAAATAGACAGGTGTGTGCCTTTCCAAATCAAGTCCTATCATTTTAATTAAACACAGCTGGACTCTAATGAAGGAGTAGAACCATCTCAAGTAGGATCACAAGGAAATGGACAGCATGTGACTTAAATATGAGTGTCTGGGCAAAGGGTCTGAATATTAATGACCATGTGATATTTCAATTTTACTTTTTTGAACTTCCCATTTTGGCATAGATTTTGGCAGATCAACTAAACGTATGGGCTTCCTCACATTGCAGTTAAAAGGGAGCCAACCAGCAGGATTTAGGGCTATAAAGTGAAGCCAGTGTTTTACAGGCTCTGGGATACTGAGTGCAGTCATATCTTTACTTGAATTATTACATGCATGATTGTAGAGAAAACTGTTATAAAAATCCTTGGAAAGAGAGCAGCAAATTAGCATATGTACAGCACAGCGTCACTATGAGGGGTTGGGTTTATTTTTATTACTCCCCTGGGGGCTCCAAGCCAAACCCTCCTCCCTCCATCTGTCTCCTACATCTTCTGCACGTCACAAACAAACGATCCCTCCCCCTCCAGTGAGTGTCCCTGGTCTCCTCAGTCTCAGCTCCAGGAGAGGAGAGACCGGGATAGATCACCGCTATTGTCATCTATGACTGAGGAGAGAGCTGAGCTTGGGACGCACAGAGACTGGGATGGGGGGGGTCTTCTCCTGCTTGTGACTCACAGGAGAACAGGAGAAGCAGTGTGAAGCAGGAAACAGAGGGAGGGAGGGTTTGTCTTAGAGCCCACAGGGGAGTAATACATTTTATCAGTTTTCTCTACTTCAATGATTACATCTATGATTGCAAAGGTATGATTGCATTCAGCATCCCAGGGTCTGTAAGCCTCTGGCTTCACTTTATACCTCTAAATCCTTTTGGTTGTTCCCTTTAAGTGCCTATTGTAATTTACACAATGGTGTAAATAGGTGGCACTGTTTTCAGGACAAACTTACAGAAACACAGACAGACAAACTGGTTACTGCTTTTATCTACTATATAATCTCCTAATCATGTCTGTCTGATGCCGAAATCACGCGCCAGTGCTCATTGGCTGCAGCTAGCAGCGGCAACCAATGAGCACCGCGTATGCAAAAAGCCGCGTGCATTCAAAATTAGATTATACAGTAGCTGTAACCTGGCGACAGCGATGCATAGCGTGACGCGGCAACCCCCGACACCGAAACTCGCTGCCTCCCTCCTCACCTACTCGCCTCCCTCCTCACCTACTTGCCTCCCTGCCTCCCTCCTCGCCTTCCTGCCTCCCTCCTCGCCTTCCTGCCTCCCTGCCTCCCTCCTCGCCTCCCTGCCTCCCTCCTCACCTTCCTGCCTCCCTCCTCACCTTCCTGCCTCCCTCCTTGCCTCCCTGCCTCCCTCCACGCCTCCCGCTGTTCTCACCTGTCTTCTCCGTGTACAGCGGTCATGTGACAGGGCAGGCTGATGTGACGTCACACAGCCCGCCCTGTCACATGTCGCTGTACACAGTGCGATGCTGCGGGTGAGATCAGAGGGGGGCGAGGGGGATTCTGCCCCCCTGCAGCCATCCTGCCCGCCCCGCAGATTTCCTGCCCACCCCTGCAGCATCCTGCCCCCCCGGCGCCATCCTGCTTCCCCCCTGCAGCCATCCTGCCCACCCCTGCAGCCATCCTGCCCACCTGGCGCCATCCTGCCAACCCCCGCAGCCATTCTGCCCAACCCCTCAGCCATCCTGCCCCCCGGCTCCATTCTGCATCCCCCCGCATCCATCATGCCCCCCCCGGTTCCATCCTGCTCCCCCCGCTCCTTCCTGCCCCGCTCACTCCGTCCTGCCCCGCTCGCTCCGTCCTGCCCCGCTCGCTCTGTCCCGCCCCGCTCGCTCTGTCCCGCCCCGCTCGCTCCATCCCGACCCTCTCGCTCCATCCTGCCCTGCACGCTCCTTCCTGCCCCCCCCCCGCATCCATACTGCCCCGCAGCATCCATCCTGCTACCCCGGCTCCATCCTGCCCCGCTTGCTCCATCCTGCCCCCCGCCACCATCCTGCCCTCCCGCCGGCTCCATCCTGCCCACTGGCTCCATCCTGCCCCCCTGGCTCCATGCCCTGCCGGTCCATCCTGCCCCCTCGCCTCCATCCTGCCCCCCTGGCTCCATGCCCTGCCGGTTCTATCCTGCCCCCGCCTCCATCCTGCTCCCCTGGCTCCATCCTGTCCCCCGCCGCATCCATCCTGCCCCCCCCCCGCATCCATCCTGCCTCCCTGGTTCCATCCTGCCCCCCACCTCCATCCTGCTCTCCCGGCTCTATCTTGTCCCCCCCCCAGCTCCATCCTGCCCCGCTCGCTCCATCCTGCCCCACTCGCTTAATCCTGCCCCCCGCCACCATCCTGCCCCCTCCCCCACCATCCTCCCATCCTGCCCCTCCCCATCACCATCCTGCCCCCCCCCGGCAGTTAGCGGTCTAAAGGCCTGTAGGACCTAGAAGACGGAGGTGGAGCGAGACGGTGGACAGGTGAGTATCCTCACTGAGGATTTTTTTATTTTTACTTTTACTGGGGATGTGTGGGGAGCGGAGTATCGCCATATATCATAGTGCTGCTATACATGTACTATAATGTACCGCCATATACCATAGCGCTGCTATACATGTGCTGTTATGTACCGCCATACGCTATAGTGCTGCTATACATGTGCTGTAATGTACCGCCATATACTATAGTGCTGGTATAGATGTACTGTAATGTACCACCATACACCATAGCGCTGCTATATATATATATGTAGTTCACTCACGTTGACTGAACAAGTTCTGTCAGTCACGGTATGTCAACTACATACATATTCTAGAATACCCGATGCGTTAGAATCGGGCCACCATTTAGTATACTATATATGCCTAGAGTATCTGTAAAGGTACCATCGTTAACGATGTCGCTTATATGTCACGTGTTTGGAGGCGTATCAGCGACATCGTTAGGACGTCTTTGCGTGCAACACCAAGATTCAACAACGATAAGTTGTTGGATCGTTGATCGCAGGTTTGAGAACATGTTCTCAAACTACACGATCAACGATCAGCCAACCTGCTAGATCGTTGTGGGTGACACCGCGATAATGATGTCGTTGACGATGTCGCCCATTCAAAGCAATGAGCAGGGATCGTTCATGGGGTTTGCAAACGATACCTGCTCGCAACATCGGCGAGTTGTCCACGATATCTAGACGTGTGACATCTCATCAACGATGTCAAAAGGATGTTTGCAACGACCGCGCGCACACGAGATCATTGCGGACATCGTTCCAATGTCTTGCTATGTAACGGTACCTGCAGAGACAATGTCTGGGTGAGCAGAGTTGAGAGACAGCATGCAAACCTGCCACTTAAAGGGAACCAACCACCCCCAATGACCCCCCCGGACTATTAATATCGGTCCCTACACACAGCACATACATGTGCTGCAATGATTTTTGCTAAAAAACCTGTTTTTTAAAACGCTCGGCTATGGAAGTCAGAGCGCGCGCTCGCTTCCCGGCTGCAGATGATGACGTGTGCACGGGCATGCGAGCCCGTGCACCAGGCAGTGACGCTGAATAAAGGGCTGTCCATAACTGCTGCGAGGGGAGACGGGAGGATGATTGGCAGCACATCTCGGCTTTTGCACCAGATAAGTACCGCCCATCCGTCCATTAGGTTTAAACTTTCAAAAGCATTATCTTTAGTTTTAAAAAACAGGTTTTTTAGCAAAAATCATTGCAGCACATGTATGTGCTGTGTGTAGGGACCAATATTAATAGTCCGGGGGGGTCATTGGGGGTGGTTGGTTCCCTTTAAAGTAACGTGGCCAGCCAAAGTCTGTAGCCCAGGAGGAATCGTACTACAAGTGAGAAGAAAGTCAGTGCAAGGAAAAGATATAGATAGATAGATAGATAGATAGATAGATAGATAGATAGATAGATAGATAGATAGATAGATAGAACAGAAAAAACTGCACAGCACTCATAGACACAATGTGAACTGGTGCCAGCAGGGATTCTGGATCAAATAACTAGAAAAAAATTCTCTGCAGCACTCAGTTACTACCAATGATGCACAAATGCTAATAAGCAGTATATATTTGAGGAAAAAATGTAAAAACTTACCTGTCTGTGAGTGCTGTGCAGTTTTTTCTGTTCTGTGTATAACAAATGGAGTATCTGGCTCCATGACTGCAACTTTGCACCCTCATCACCCACAGGTGGTCTTAGGTTGAGATATTGTCAGCCCACTTAGAAGTGGGATAGGGAGGACAAGGAGGGCAGGGATGTCAGCGTTAGGACTCATCAGACCTGGGGTCGCCTTGTCGCGGCTGATGAGCAAACGGACATTGGCCAATGTTTGTACTAAGAACCCCAAGATAATAAAAAACGAAGTTTTTTGAGTTTTTTTGAAAAAAAACGTAAGTTTTTAAACTTTTTCCTCAAATATATACTGCTTATTAGCATTTGTGCATCATTGGTAGTAAGTGAGTGCTGCAGAGAATTTTATCTAGATAGATGGATAGATAGATAGATAGATCTGTGAGGGTGCATCCAGACCTGCAGGTGGCCATTGCAAAAGTATGTAATAAAAAGACCAAAAAGCAACTGACACTGCTGTTCTAAGAAGCTACCGAAGATGCAAGAATAACACTGGGGAACAACATTCAGTTTAAAAATGGAATTAAATTAATTTATTGTCTACAAATATTTTTCAACTTTGCAAATAAAATCTAAAAATGTCATGACACTATTAAGAATAATTGGTCTCACCACAAAACATCTTAAACTGTAATGTAATACAAGATATAAGGATTATGATTCACACACATTAAACTACAAGCACAAAGTGCAATAAGCAGATGTACTTCATTAACCTGCACGGGTGAGTCATGAATTTGCTGTAGTTGTTTCATTAAAAGAAAAAGGAAAATAGGAAAGAAAAACTGAGCAAAACTAAGAACTCGCTCAAGTGAAGAAAAATGCAAAACATGGTGTGAAACTTGGCAAAGGCTATGAGTGTAGAGCATCACTGGAGCAGCAAGTATGTCACCATTGGAAATTCTAGAGTTCTTCACTATACACATTTCCATGTGCCACACATGATATGCGTTCATCTATGGTCCACAACATTTCTGACCTCGAGAGCACATCCAGCTCAGAGAGAGTCACAAGTCACATCATGTTCCGGCGAGCTACAGGTTGGGGACCCCGATCTTTGGTATCATTTATATGCTTCATATATTTTATTTTTTACAAGCTTAAATCCTTCATACCACAGCTATGTTCATGATTTCCTTTTATTTGGGAAAATGTTTGAAATTTTCAAAAAACATAGAAAAATTAAAAATTCTCAAACTTCTGCACACAGAACCACAGGCAGTTCTGTGCAGATATCTATCATTTCTGCCTAACGGTCCCTCCCTATTGTAACATTCATAAACACAAGTATTTCTAAAGATTATTTATGAGATGCCAATTACGGTAGGTCTTTGACTAGTCTAGGGGTGTTAGTTCCCCAATTAGTTCACCCGCTTAGCATGTTATTCCACCCCTGTGGGCATAATAACATGATTTACCACTTCAGTGTCATCAGCATCGCTATACAAACCTGCACATGCGAGCAGCTTTTTACCTCTCAGCATTGAGCTTCTCTGACGCCAGATGTATATGTCCTGGCTTCAAAGAGGCATTGTATGCATGACCAGAAATGCAGAGGTCAACCAGTCATGTGCAGTGAGCATCTCTGAAGCCAGGAAGAGTTCACCCGGCGTCAGTGAACATCAATGCTAAGAGGTAAAAAGCTGCACGCAAGTGTGGTTTTGTATAGCGATGATGATGACGACATTGCAGTGGTAAATTACGTTATGACGCCCACAGGGGTGGAATGACATGCTAAGTAGGCCAACAAGTCGAGAACTAACGCCTCCTTGACTAGTCAAAGCCCTAACTACCATCTCATTAAGGTCCCGTGCACACGTTGAGTAATTGATGAGTTTTTTACCTCAGGATTTGTAGCCGAAACCAGGAGTGGATAATTATATACAGAAGTGGTGCAGGTGTTTCTATTAGACTTTTCCTCTGATTGCTCCACTCCTGGGTTTGTCTACAAATCCTGAGGTAAAAAACTCAGCAAATACTCAGCGTGTGCACGAGGCCTAACAGTCTTTAGAAATACTTTTTCTAAAAATCGGTTTAAAGATGCTACTGCAGGAAGGGACTATCAGGCAGGGATTTAAGATATGCACCCAGAACTGCTCATGGTTCTGGGTGCACAGGAGACTTGACATGTTCCCTTTAAATTAGTCATGCGACACAAAATAGTTATTAGATATCATATACCTTATGCTTATTGTGCATCAGTATTATTTTTGAAACATTCCATTTTTTGTAGACTATAAGACGCATCCTATACTAATTTAGCTTACCAGGAGAGCGGGGTCACAGGATGCAGCGGGTCCTGAGCTGGAGGAGGGGATGTCCCGGTGGTGCAAGACAGAAGTAATTGATTTCCCAGTGGTGAGCTTCAGGGAAATGTCGGTGTGAGGCAGGAGCCATTGATATGCCGGCAGTGAGCTACAGGAAAATGGTGCCGGAGGCAGTGCATGCACAGATTGTAATCCTGGCATAAAGGGATACGGACCATGGCTTAAAGGGGTTGTCCGCTACTTGGAATAACCCCTTCTCATTTCCAATGTTTGCCCCATTAAAATTTAAAAAAAACTTATATTCACCTCCCATGCCTGTAGTGTTCCAGCAGTGTGGGCACTTGCTCTTCCTACGATTATGTCTGTGAAGCACTGTGTAATTAATAGAGTTACAAAAGCGAGTAAAATAAATAAATGAGATTTTGGTTGTTATTGTGGTCGTTATTTTGTTCGAAAATATGCAATTTCACAACCCACATCAAGGGTTCTTGTTGTCTTGCGAGTCTCCACACTAAAATTCAAAGCAACTCACCCCACAATTGCGGCAGATTTATGATGGAATTTAGGACGTAGCTCGCTCCCTCTTCTACCCATCTATTGTACATTGAGTGGTCATGTTGATTAGGTTATGGCACCGACCATGGCTGTTTCGGTAGTAGCTCAGATGTCAGTAAAGCTGATCTCCTATGATGATTGAGCTGGTCGCTTACTCCTGTGCCCTCAACATCGCCATGATGTATCGGTATATCCATTTGTTGGAACAACTCCCCAGATAAGATGTACTACCACATCTAATGTCAGTAAAGTATGAAACGGTACTCTGATCCACAAAGTCAGCCCTAAATACATTCAAATTACATATCGCATACACACAGAAAAATCTTTAAAAATAAAATAGCATGGAAACTGGACACACTGTACATTTTGTCACCAATATCAGACTGGCTGTGCTAATCTATACAAATGCCTATCCATATGACATGATGAAAGGCACTTCATGCTAAGTTTGTCTTCAAAATCGGAAGATGTCCAGCAGTGCCATCAGCTCAGAACTGACTGCAACTAGTGGGATCCAGCTACACTTATCTAATACTTGGGAGATGTTTGGCCATAAGTGGCCTTCATTGAATAATTGACGCCAAAAAGCCAAACATTTGACATGAAATCAGGCCATGCAAATAGTTGATTGATAAAAATAAACTATTAACACTTCTATTTTTGAAAGCATTCTTACTTTGCAGCATTTTTTCCACATCGCCCTGAAACTTTGCCATAGCTCTGTGTATGTAGATGACACATGATCACACTATTCAGAGTCAGTGATCGTCCCTGCTCCCCTCTCACTCTCTGTACAGTGACCCCTGCACAGGTCACAGAGCATGTCTAGAAAACTCTCCTATAGAAGTAATCTTTACACTACCGTTGTCAATGGTCCATGTAGCTCCAGTAAAGTATATCTCTAAATGTACTAATTGCCTATGCAAAATGGTCAGACCCAAAATCATGTACAGATAATAAGATACAAAAAAAATGACAATTAGATGATAGAAACAGGTTAGAAAGTAATAATGCTTAAATACCAGATTTTAATTGGTAAAATACATTCTCTTTAATCAACTCTTAATAAACCATAAATGTAAGATCACAGACCCATATGTCCAATTGTAGATTGATACATGCAAATACCCTATGCTTGTTTGGATAACCATTTAATTAAAACATAGGGGTATATATTAAGAAAAAGTTCTCTAAGTGTATGTAATATACGGGTATCATGTTACTTACAAACTTCGTAGCTTATTAATTACTAAACATGAAGCTAAAAAATGCATTGGTCAGGTCATACACCATACCTATATGTAAACTAAAGTAGAAAAAACTTATGCTCATGATGGACTGAGCAGAACAGAGGTGGCAGAAGGACATACACCTCCTGAATCACTGAGCAGAATACTTTGTACTGCAGTGATAATTTAAAAAGAACATGTCAGCACAATATTGTAAAGTGGAGTAAATAAGTGGCTGTAGTGGTGTTGTAATTCTTCTTTAATCACCATTTGAAGTTTTCTACTAATTTGATTTTGGTGCATAGGGGCCGTACTGTACACTGAGTCTTCTCCTCCCTGTCTATGATTCCCCGACCCTCCTCTTGCCTTCTGTCTTTGACTGACCTGCCTCTACTGTTCAAAATCTCAGCAGAGATCTGTCATTCACAGACTGGAGGCAGCGGAGGGGCCTGGAGAATCACAGACAGGGAGGATAAGGCCCAGTGTACAGCCCGGCCCTTGTGCACCGAAATAGAATTAGCAGAAAACTTCAAATGGTGATTAAAGAACCACAAAGTGGATATCTTCACCAAAGGCATCGATGTACTCAGGATTAAAATGACATTACAGCCACGTCTTTACTTTACATTACAAAATCATGCTGAAAGGTTCTTTTTAAGACACCTGCGTGCAACAATAAACAATAAAGCGCAGTAAAACTTATGTTGAGGAATTAAATATGGTACATGGTTTAGATACAGAAATAAAGCAGCAATCTGAAGGTAATAGGTTTTTGACAACAATGAGAGACAATTACCTTTCACAACTGGTTCAGGACCCAACAAGAAGGGGGGCACTGTTGGACCTAATATTAGGGATACGTCACACAAAGCGATATCGCTGAAATCAGCTACCTTGCCAGCGATATCGCTGTGTGTGAAAAGCAACAGCGATCAGGCCCCTGCTGTGAGGTCGCTGATCGCTGTACATCCTTCAGGACCTTGGTCTCCTGCTGGTCAGCACGCATCGCTGCATGTGACAGCGAGAGACCAGCGACCTCACAGGCTGGTAACCATGATAAACACTGGGTAGCTAAGCAGCGCGCGCTGCCTAGATTCCTGGTGTTTATCATGGTTACGAGCGCTAAGCAGGAGGATGCTGGTAACCATGATAAACACCGGGTAACTAAGCAGCGCTCGCTGCCTAGATACCCTGTGATTATCATGGTTACCAGCGCTAAGCGGAAGGACGCTGGTAACCATGATAAACACGGGTAACTAAGCAGCGCTCGCTGCCTAGATACCCGGTGATTATCATGGTTACCAGCGTCTTCCCGCTTAGCGCAGCCTGTAAGCGGGAGGACACTGGTAACCATGATAAACACCGGGTAACTAAAGCAGCACGCGCTGACTAGATACCCGCTGTTTATCATGGTTACCAGCGATGTGGAGGTGGTACCCTGGTCGCTGAGGAGATCTGCCTGTTTGACAACTCCTCAGCATCTACACACAGCAATATTCCAGCGATCCTGGTTGTTGTTGGGATCGCTGGAACATAGCTGTGTGTAACGGCACCCTAACCAATAGGCTGGATCACATATCAAATATACAGGTTGGAGGTCACTTGGGTAATAGCAATCATAAAATAATTCGTTTTCAAGTATCCTTTAATAAGATGTGTAGTAAAGGGGCTACAAGGACACTAAACATCAGGAAGGCAAATTTCCAACGAGTGAGAGATGATCTTAGTGCAATAAACTGGGACGATGTCCTGAGGCATAAAAGTTCACAAAGCAAATGGGAGATGTTTATTAGCATCCTGAATGGGACCTGTGCACAATATATACCCTATGGGAATAAACATGCTAGAAATAGGAGAAAACCTCTATGGCTAAATTACCCTATGGGAATAAACATGCTAGAAATAGGAGAAAACCTCTATGGCTAAATAAAGCTGTAAGGGGCGCAATAAGTGACAAAAAGAAAGCATTTAGCAAATTAAAGCAAATAGGTAGTGATGAAGCATTAAATAAATACAGAAAATTAAATAACATCTGTAAAAAGCAAATCAAGGCAGCAATGATTGAGACAGAGAGACTCATTCACAAAGAAAGTAAAAATAATCCAAAAATATTCCTTAACTACATAAATAGTAAGAAACTAAAAAATGATTGTGTTGGCCCCCTTAAAAATAGTCTGGGTGAAATGATAGATGAGGATGAGGAAAAAGCCAATGTGCTAAATGACTTTTTTTCAACAGTATTTACACAAGAAAATCCCATGAGAGACAATATGATCAGTGATAACAAAAACTCTCCATTAAATGTAACCTGGTTAACTCAGCAGGAAGTACGGCACCGCCTAAAAATCACTAAGGCTGCCTTCAGACTTGCAGATGCCTCCGCAGCGTTTTGCAGAGGCATCTGCAAGTATCTGCATGCAGACCGCGGCCCCTATGTTTATAATGGAGCGCACGGCGGTCTGCAGATGCTTGCAGACCACCGTGCGCTCTCATTGCCCGCCATTAGTGATCTGTGCGCAGGCGGATGCCTGCGTACAAATCACACACTCTCGCCCGCACCAGGGACGCAACATCTCGCGTCCCTGGTGCGGACGAGAGTGTGTGATCTGTACGCAGGCATCCGCCTGCGCACAGATCACTAATGGCGGGCAATGAGAGCGCACGGCGGTCTGCAAGCATCTGCAGACCGCCGTGCGCTCCATTATAAACATAGGGGCCGCGGTCTGCATGGAGATACTTGCAGATGCCTCTGCAAAACGCTGCGGAGGCATCTGCAAGTCTGAAGGCAGCCTTAAATTGACAAATCCCTGGGCCCAGATGGGATACACCCCAGAGTGCTACCATCACAATTAGACCATTATTTTTAATATTTAAAGATTCCATAATAACAGGGTCTGTACCACATGACTGGCGTGTAGCAAATGTGGTACCAATATTCAAAAAGGGACAAAACCTGATGAATCACATGATTTTTCTAACAGTGCAAATACTTTTGTCCACCCCCTTTTTTATGTTTGGTGTGGAATTATATCCAATTTGACTTTAGGACAATTCTTTTTGTGTTTTTTTAATTGAAGACAAATTAAATGAAGATAATAATGCCAAAGAATTTGTGATTGCAATCATTTTCAGGAAGAAACTGAGTATTATTATTATTATTATTATTATTAATATTTATTTATTTATATAGCGCCATTAGGTTCCATGGCGCTTTACATGAGGATAAGGGAGACAAGAACAAGTACACTAAATCTAGGCGATCAGGACGTACAGGTACAGGAGGGGCAGGGACCCTGTCCACGAGGGCTTACAGACTATGTATTATCTGACAGAATTGCAGGGGTGTCAATACTTTTGGCCACAACTGTATAATTATGTGCTTAATTGTAAAACACTGGGCAAAACTGTCACTGAAAAAGACCTGGGTGTACGGAGAGATGACAAACTCACATTTAGTAGCCAGTGTCAGGCAGCTGCTGCAAAGGCAAATAAAATAATGGGATGTATTAAAAGAGGCATAGATGCTCATGAGGAGAACATAATTTTACCTCTATTCAAGTCACTAGTGCGACCACACTTACAATACTGTGTACAATTCTGGTCTGCGGTGTATAAGAAAGACATAGCTGAACTAGAGCAGGTCTAGAAAAGAGCGACCAAAGTCATTAGAGGACTGAGGGGTCTGCAATACCAAGACAGGTTATTAAACTTGGGGTTATTTAGCTTGGGTAAACGAAGGCTTAGGGGTGATCTTATAATAATGTATAAATATATGAGGGGACAGTACAGAGACCTTTCTAATGATCTGTTTACTCTTAGGCCTGGGACGGGGACAAAGAGGCATCCTCTACGTCTGGAGGAAAGAAGGTTTAATCAGAATCACAGACGCGGATTCTTTACTGTAAGAGCAGTGAGACTATGGAACTCTCTGCCACATGATGTTGTAATGAGTGAGTCACTACTAACATTTAAGAAGGGCCTAGATGCCTTTCTTGAAAACTAAAATATTACCAGTTATATATACTAGATTCTTTATAGGGCGTTGATCCAGAGAACTAGTCTGATTGCCGTATGTGGAGTCAGGAAGGAATTTTTTTCCCAAATTTGGAGTTTAGTGATGCCACATGTTTTTTTTTTTGCCTTCATCTGGATCAACATGTTAGGCTATGGGTTGAATTAGATGGACTTAAAGGGAACCTGTCACCTCCGTAAATGCCCCCAGACAATCACTACCTGTCCCTGCATTTTCCTATTACTACTCTAACTTTCCCTTTCTGCGCTAAATGTGCCCTGTGACTGTGTAATAAAAGCTTATCACTCATTACTATGTTAATAATCCGGGGGGCTACCATTACTGGGCGTCCTCTCTGTGTCCTGTAGCCACCTCCTGTGTAGTTTATCACGAGCCGATGGGCGTGATATTGACTTCCAAACTGACGTCCCCCAGCCCGGAATGCCGGGTATGACACCGAACGTGTCATTTTAAGTACTCCGCAGCTGATCCACAGAGTTGTGCATGCTCTGTGGAGCACATTTTGTCAGCTCATCACAGATGAGCTGATGTAATGTGCTCCACAGAGCACGTGTACTGCGCAGCCTGAAGTTCGGCTGCGGAGTACCGGAAATTACGTGTTCGGCGTCATACCCGACATTCTGCACAATGGAGCGAGCCAGGATGGGGGGCGCACATTCGGAAGTCAATATCACACCCATCAGGGCGTGATAAACTACACAGGAGGCGGCCACGGGACACAGAGAGGATGCCCAGGGGGACTACATACGGTAGCCCCCGGATCATTAACATAGTAATGAGTGAGTGATAAAAAGCTTTTGCTGACCCACTCCAGGGCCATGGTACTCAGATTCCGGGCGTTAGTTACGGTTGCTGTCACTGATGGCCGGTGCCCAGGCTCGTGGCCCTGGTGGTCGCTAGAAAAATGTCAAAATTTGAAATAATAAAGTGTAATATGTTCGTGACGCCACCTACAGTATCTGGTGAATGCACCAGCGCTCACAGACCTCTAGGGATGATGTTGCTGCAGTCAGGTGGTGTTGCTCCCCATAGGTTGCAGGCTTAGGGAGGCAGCTCTGCAGGCGGGAGGCTTGGTAACTTCTTCCCGCATGAAAGAATAACACAACACATGTTGCTGAGTCTCTGTACGGGTTTACTGGTAACCTTCAGGCAATAAACAGGTTTACAGTCTTGGGTAGCTGGCCTGGATAGTTACCAGTGGATAAGTTGTTCTTCTGTGGCTTTCAACGGTGTTCTTTTTGGTTTCTCCCGCTGGCCTCTCACTTTCTTCTGCGCTACTCCTTACTTCCTCAGCGCGGTCCTGCACAAAATCCCTTTCTTGCACCAGGCCTACCGGTCTGAATAGATTAACCCATTAGCTGAGGGGCTCATGACCCTGGACAGAGTCCCTGGTGAAGTTGTGCTTTGGACCAGGTTGTGGCTGTCTGATTGCTCACGGCCCTCCGGGTTGGCGGCTCGGGGCTGAACTCTAATGCACCGCGCTCGGAGTCGGTTCTCCATTATTGGACTGGGCTCCCCAAAAGACCGGTTATCATGAAGGTCTAGTGCCGGGTGTCAGCTTACACTTAAGTATCCCCCTTCTCGTCTGGGTCACCTCTCTTTCTGGGTGCCCTCCTTCTGTGTCATTCACAGTGTCCCCTCTTCTCCCACTCTCCTGACAATCTGATTAACTTCCACCCTTTCCCGCTCTTCACTACCCACCTAAGCTCCACCCACCGGCACCGGTTACCCTGGTAACGGGTTTAACCAATTTGTCCCCTGGTTCTAAGTATGTGAATGCGTAGTATAAGCCACATGCGAACCTCCCTCATCCACTGGCCACTGGGATACCACACACACTGGTCTGGGTGCAGTACTCCTTCGTGGCGCCTTGCGACTGTGGCAACCAGTGGGACGCCCCAATTACACAGTCGCAAGGCACATTTAGCACAGAGAGGGATAGTTAGAGTAGTAATAGGAAGATGCAGGGACAGGTAGTGATAGCTTGGTGGGCTTTATGGAGGTGACAGGTTCACTTTAAACTCTTCCTTTAACCTTAAAAAACTATGTACTATGTAACTCTTGGAAAAAGTCTGCAAATTAGCTCTGTTTTCAATAGGAGCAATGACAAGAGTCTGTAAACAGTTTGTCCTCTTTGAGAGTCCAGCTCTCTATCGAAAAACTTCGTAACGGGCATCTCGGTCTACTAGACAAACATTGCACTACACTGATGAGAGGCAAGAACCAAGAAAAAGTCTGCAGATTGATTTCTGGTAGTCAGTCACGTTGCAATGCTCAAGGTAGATACCTCCAAAGACAGCCATGACCATTATTGATTTCTTTCTAGCTAATTTGCATATTTTTCTGTCTTGGAACATTGACAATAATTCTCCATATACATCTGTTTTTTTTTTCTCTTCCCCCTAAAAACAAAATAAAGTAACTTGTTATCCAATTTTAGGTAGCATAAAACAGTATGTTAAATAAAATGGGATCTATGGAAAGGAGATAATAGCTACGTATCAAAGTCAGAACTATTATGCCGTATCAAAATAATAACATACAACATGTACAAAGTATTTGGAGTCTTCATCCACGACAGATTATGAGATGTTATATTTCCACAAAAGTGTCGTCCCTCACACCTGGCCCAGGATTAAAACACGCAGATGTTTTTGTGGTGACGAGAATAGCGGCTCCTTCCTCTACAGCCGGCAAAGGAAACACACAATCAGACAGAGCGTTATCATAGATTTTGTAACCCCCTGGATTGACGACATCTTCATTCTCTGCCACTGGTTTCTTTATTTCTTCACATGAGGCTTGTTCTAGGTCTGCTCCCTTCACACTGCTCTTAGGAGAGATTTTGCCACAGAGATCACCAAAGGAACCTGAGAACACAATAGTCTATGGTAAGTGTCTTCCCCAAGCAAAATAACAGACACAGGTTCTGAGGTCACATAATTAGATGCAATATAGAATATCGTTAAAATAAATTAAAAATTAAAAAATATTAGATATTAAATTTTTTTTTCTCCGATTTCCTTATCTGAAAGATAACTTCCCCAAAAATGTAAAATCGTGTCAATATAAGTCAGGGAAGTTACAGAAGTAAAGCTTTATAAATAAGTATTTTACTCACAATGATATTGGCTTTTTGTCTATTTTGCTATGGCAGACTAATTTGCAAAAATGACAACAAAAAGTGCGGCAGTAACAAATCCATTAATTCACAGTAAGCCTTTATGGACAGACTTGGGACCTACCATCTACCTGTCTTGCCAAGGAGTTTTCTGGTTTTCACCCTTCAAACAGTTATCCAGGACTTTTTGTTTAGAACATGCCTGAGCACTAACAGGCAGTTAAGTGCTATCTAATCAACATGCCTGTTGTGTCCAGCACCGATCTCTGCCAGCACAGAGCAGTCACCAGCCATTCCTGCCAGCGATTTCACAGCATCTGCTGGCAACATGTTGATGCTCTGTTGACAGGACATGACTGCCTACATCATACTGATTGACAGCTGGTTCCCCACTGCCTAACTGTTGGGAGCCAGCTGTCAATCAGTATGATGCTGGTAATCACACACCATCGATTAAGCAGCCCGGAAGGAGAGTTGCTCTGTTGACATGCAGAAGTAGCCACTCCTGTCAGCATTCGTTACAACAGGCAGGTAGTTGCCTATGTTAGCAACTACCTACTTGGCAGTTTTTAAGCACATATTGAAAAATGAATCCTGGATAACCTCTTTAACTTCTATACAAGGACTGTGGCCTTTGCTGCAGGGGCCCTAGGTTGTGTCTATGGCGTAGCTGCTTAGTGGAGTAAATTGAGGAATAGAACCAAACTTGCTGTATTGGTACCAGAGAGACAGTGACAATGACAGAATTAGATCCAAGTTGAAGTACAGGCAGTGCAATCGTCAAACAAGCAAGCAGATCCAGGGGGATTTAAGTAGAGGAAGGATCTTTAACCTGTAGCTTGGGAGCCACATGTGGCTCATGGCTGACTGCCAGCTTGGTGTATTAACTTTGAAGAGCAGATCTCCAGATGGTGACATTTGTGAGTGGCCCTCAAAGAAGAGCTGTATGTGCATATACTAGCCTTGGAGTTCGAGAAATACATGAAAGGGATTGTTCAGCCTTCAGGTTCTAGTCTACAGTCACTCTATGTGACTGCAGACTTGGAAATGCTCACAGCACAGTGTGGATGATGTCAGGATTCCCTGGTGCCGATGCTAAGAGCAGGGTTGTGCACGACCACAAGTAAGCAATTTGCATGTGCCAACTAGACGTGCACGGCCTCACTCAGGTAACGGTAAGTGAATTGAGCAAGTCTGTATATGTCTAGTGGGAATCTTTCCCAAAGTATTTAAATCACATACAATAATGAGGGCTCTAGGTGTTACTACTGTGGGGATGCAGGAGCTAAATGTCACTATTTGGGGCCTCTGATGTGGTTCATGACCCTATCTCAGATCTGAATGTGACTCTTGAGGTAAAAAAGGTTGGGGATGTGTGAAGTAGAGCATCAGGAACATGGACTGACAATCAAATCGGTCTGCTGATTGATCTGATGACTGCTCATATGACTACTCAGAAGTTACCTCAGGGGAAATGGTGTATCAGTGTCCGCGCTGCTGAAATCCCAAGAAAACGATCCGGAAACCATATGTAGGTTGCATCAATCATCCATTTATTCCTTTCCTACGCGTTTCAACACTGTCCTAGTGTCTTCCTCAGGGATATTACATGTCAGCTCTTAACAAGGTTTATATAGCCCCTGTACATGGCATTTAGGGGTGTGTTAGCACATGCTGATGATGTCAAAATCGTCATTAAAGTGGGCGGAGCCCAATTCGATGATGTCAAAATCGTCATCAAAGTGGGAGGAGCCTAATTTTTGGCTCCAAAACAGTAAAAACTAGTTTCTGTGGACACAGAAACTAGTTTTTACTGTTTTGGAGCCAAAAATTAGGCTCCTCCCACTTTGATGACGATTTTGACATCATCGAATTGGGCTCCGCCCACTTTAATGACGATTTTGACATCATCAGCATGTGCTAACACACCCCTAAATGCCATGTACAGGGGCTATATAAACCTTGTTAAGAGCTGACATGTAATATCCCTGAGGAAGACACTAGGACAGTGTTGAAACGCGTAGGAAAGGAATAAATGGATGATTGATGCAACCTACATATGGTTTCCGGATCGTTTTCTTGGGATTTCAGCAGCGCGGACACTGATACACCATTTCCCCTGAGGTAACTTCTGGATGATTCCCACGTGCATGTGGAAGGTGGAAGTCCTGCAGCAGCTGCATTTAATGCCAAATGCTTTTACACCAGTTGTGGGTCTCACAACTGTGCTAGGTGAGTGAATTCATACCCACCGCATACATTAGTGTCACTAGTGATAGGGCACTATTGCGCCTCTTGTTCCCCCCCTATTTTTTTATTTTTTTACATATGACTACTCAGTCAGACACCTAATTAGCCCAAACAATTATCTGTAATGCAGTTTGGGTTCTGCTTGCAGGAGTGGAGTGTGCGATTCACAGTAAGTCCGAGTATGAAACAGAAGTCGTATTGGTTGTCACTTTTTAATTGGCTTTTCAGGTGACAACCTATATGCCAGCACTGCCTGTTGCTACTTTTACAAACAACTGCTGAGACAACAACTGCATTTAAGTAAATTAAATGATAAACTTTTGTTTCAAAACAACTTTTTATATTAAAAACCATAAACATGTACATAGTGAACAGCGCACAGGAATCTGATGGATTACTTGTCAAAGTTTCCTCACTGTAGAACAGAAGTAATGTTATGCAAATACCGACAGATTTATCATCTGAGAATTCCCAGAGCTTTCGATCTGAGTTACCTCAAAACACTGAAAACTGTGCTGCGCTCTGAGAAGAGTGTGCCTAATACAGTGTATCTCCACTCCCAAGGGCAATGAAGCCTACTGTCTGAGTGCACCTTTAATTCATCACTCATGGGAAAGTACTTTGCACACCTAAAAAACAACGGCATTGGTGTTTTTGTTTTTTTAATAACTCAACTTTTTTTTATCATCTCAGTAGCTGGAAGCCCAATGGACTCCTATAATGGAGGATGAATAGTTATTTCACGTCTGCTTTCCCAGAAACTCCAAGGGTTACTGATGAAATATCATTAAAAGACATCTACAGTATTTAACATAGTGGTAGACAATTATCTGTCATAAATGGTATCTATGAATTAAGTAAAAGAAGAAAGCAGCACTCACCAGATCTTCCTTGTGCAGACTTCATTGCAGGTAAGGGTTACAGTGATGCAGGGAGGGGGAGCAAGACGGACTACGGCTTGCCATTTTGTGCGGTATGCTCTTCCACGGACTCGTGTAGTAACTTATGAGTTACTACAGACTTTGAAGTGCACCACAGTTCTCCAAAGCTGTCTCTAATGGGACTATAATGAGGGGACTGGTTTAGGCCATTATTACACGGTATACCGATTGCTGCCTGGTGCGCTTATTTTGCATATTTATGAATTAGTCACCACTACATTACTGAAGTGTGTAAGAATGAGAGTGAAGCTAGAGGGCACAGGACGCACATTCAGTTGAATTGTATTGTGATGCAGAGACCCACTGGCTCCCTGCACTGTAATACAAGCCGCTAGCCAATCAGAGGCTGGCAACTGACATCGGCATGTCTGTGATGTCATGTGCCATAGGGGACAAGCTAAGTCAGCTTACAAAAATTCTAACGTTTCAACCCCTATATTTAGGTCTTCATCTGATGAAGATCCAAATATAGGGGTCAAAACGTTTCAATTTTTCTGCCTGTACACTTAATTCCTTTTATTCATTTTGTAGTGCGAAATTCTTCTTATATTTCTTTATTCTTACACATCAATTTACATATATATGTGGACACATATATAGCGCAATAAATGGGTTTACAACTACTGACGTCCCCTTTTCAAATCACCCATTGTGCTGAATAAAATAAAAAACAAACATGCTTATCTCTCCCTCGGTAATCTGACATTGTTTATGGGTGTCAGCAGCCTTCACATGATGTCAGCTGATCGGCTGCAGCGCTCACACGACATACGCAATGTCACAAAATTAGGAACGAGGCGCCGCCAGCAGAGTGGTGGCACTGATCCCGGAGATAGGTATGGTTTTATTTTATTTTATGCAACATATTGGGGGCACTGAAAAGGGGTTGACCAGTTGTGGTAAAGCCCTTTAATTTTGAGCACGGACAATATGTCAGAACATTCAGTAAGAAGTTAGTGTGTTTTATTTGCTACAATTAGTAGTTAGCATGGCAGACGTAAATCACTTTACCTGCATACAACTTCCGTTTTCTATGCAGCATAATCGTTACAATTAATATTATTGACACCACCAGAACCAGAACCAGCACCAGCCAAATTATGTAGTTTGTGTTGTTTGGAACCAAAGGATTATTGGAACCTAAAAAAAAATAATGAGATGTCAAAATATTCAGGAATCCATCATAATTACATAATATCAGTTTGCATATATATGTCATGTTTTCCGTGCTATATCCTGGGTGACAGTCCCCAGAGATAGTATTGGCGCAGCGCAGGAACCTGATAGCAACATGTAAATCAAATTATATATTTATTTCTATTACAACTAATGATTTATTACAGAATAATGTAGGATAATTACCGTATATAACTGTTTAGGACCTCTGCTTGATAGTTGTGGATTTCAGTCCTGCTAATTAACCAGCAAAGACAGCTAGAGAAGCTCTACGGGGAGATCTATGCTTGCGTATTGTGCACACATAATTGGATGCTAAGGTATCGTCATTTTACGACCAGTTTTACAATCAGTCGGATGTGTAATGAATTCATTCTGCATTTTTAATATCAATTCTCAATTATGTCACATATACCATTTCTCTATAAGCCCATATATGCTTGTTCCTAAATAGAACGATACATGGACATCAGACTGATACCTTTAGTCAAAGACATTTTGGAATTATCCCAAAACGTTTTTGTCTTCCTAATTACCTTTTATTCTATATGTGATTGTGGGCCCGGCACTTGTTGGCGGGACCTCTTTGTGTGTCACGGGGGAATTTGTAGTCCCTATGCAAAATAATAAAACAAAAATAAAAAGGAAAATTAGAAAAAAAAAACTAATATACAGCAGATGCAATGATGTTCATCGAATCTGCAAATATAGAGGAGATAGAACTGAAGTGCAGTTATGCAGTCCTCAGCTAGTTTAAGCACCTTCATCGTTTGGTTGTATAGAATAAGCCGAGCCAGGAATCGGTAAACAGGGTTCACTATTAGAAATGAACGAACCTTTCAAGGTTCAGTTCAGTTTCGGTTGCCGAACTTCCTGATGTTGAACAAACCTGTTTGGGTGATGTTTGCAAAGCACTGGAGCAAGCAGCGCTGTGGTTGGGTAAAGCTGGTGCTTGGCCTGGTGCAAGCCGCTTTCAGTGTTTGCTCAGCTCGCACTGGGCTTGAAAGCACAGTATATGGGTGTATTGTATGTCTAAAATTAATTTGAATAAAAAAACCCTGCCCTCCCACACTCAGAAGTGTTTTGCTTATGGCTGCCTGTATGTGGGTGGAGAGTGAGATTGCCAATCAGTGACTTCCAATGAGGTTTGATGTCAGCTGCACTGCTCGAACCCGACCTTCAAGAGGTTTCCTCATCTCTAGTTACCAATCATTTTCCCCACAGGCTCATTTATGGTTCCTAACAGGTCTTTAGAACATATCCTGTAAATACCCTAGACTTGCCTACAATGGGTAGAGGCCTTCACCAATATCTGGATCTAGAATATTCATATTTCTTTTTTTTTTTTTTACAATTCTTTATTTTACGAAAATAGGTCAGAAAGTTTCAAAAATAGTACGAAGAGTAATATAACACATGCTCTTACAAACAAACCAAATGATTATACGTATTAGCGTACATGAGAACAAGTCATATAAACCTGTTCCATATACTTATTATCAGCATCATCCTATTTTAAAAAAAGCTGCAACACATCAGCGTATAAAGTGAGATTGTAGAATAGGTTTAAAGGGAAAGAGGGAGTAGTAGGAGAAAGATGAGAGAGTGAAAAGAATACAAGGTGAAGAGGGGGGAAGATTACAAACTAGGGGGGAATTCAATTGCACACAAGCCAAACCTATGATAATCTGAGGGTCAGTCGACACTCCTACTGCAAGCATCTCTTGTAATGTGCCGTCTGCTGGAATTACAGCCAATCAAACCACGTGGAGCAAAACCTCTTATATGAATCCTGAATAGACGATGTCAAGTCTTCCATGAGCACGATTTCATTCTCTTACGAAATCCAAAGGGAGATTGGAGGACAGGTTGGGCTCTTCCAAAAAATGGGGATACATGCACGTGCCCCCAGCACTAACTGTCTTAATAGTTAGTGTTTGTAAGCAACTGTTGGAATCTCGCAGTGATGGAGCAAAAACAAGGCCGGGCCCATTTGATCCGAGAACTTTTATGCGTTATGTCCTTCACTTCTTGCGAGAATGGCCGGACTATGCTACAATATGTAAAAGTGTTCCCTCCTCCCCATCACACCTCCAACGGTCGAATCAACAGAAAGGAAGACTGCATGTAGATGTGAGGGGACTCTATCCCATCAGGAAGGCAGCTTATAGTTGGCTTCTTGGTACTTATAACTAATTGAGATCTTGTGTGCCAGAGAGCAAATGTGAGCCCTTTGTTCAAGTATAAGTGTGATCTTCAGATCACGTTCCCATTGTAGAATAAATGTGGGAGGGGGTGTCCTGGAGGAAAGACAAGCGCAGAATATGTCCTAGAGAGGTCATGTCTAATTGGATCTGAGCCTAGACATAGTAATTCAAAATTTGTGTTTTATGTCTGTGAAACTTACTTTTAGGAGGTAATATGTGAATTAAGCCGCATTTTTCTTCCATTTAAGGAGGCATGGGTCTTTTAACGTTGCATCAAGTTAACTATATTACATTAGTCCATGGGTGTATCTGCTTAGGAGGCCTGTATTCTCGCACACCACCCCCAGGCACTTGCTTTCCCTAACAATGTGCATGGGGGTCAATCCAGTTCCTCCACCCTTCTGGACATTCTACCGGGTCAAGTGCTAAAACACATTTAAATATTCACATTATTCTTTACACAGTACTTTTCCTATAAAAGTATAAAATCTATCAAAAAGGCACATTACTTCTAGTAAAAGTATAAAGGTTTGTTTCAAAAGTGCAAAAAGTTTCAAAACGGAGCAAAACGTTCCAAAAAGGCAAGTGCTTCCAATACTGCTCACAAGCACTCTGCAGTTCAGTTCAAGTTCTTTGCATAGTCTCAAAAGTGCAATCTGGTCTTAAAAAAATGGGGAGCACACTAGGTGCTCAACTATATACATTGCAAAGTTTATACCAACTCACTGTCCGTGGTATCAAATGTCTATAAAACATGTAAGACAGACAGGAGAAAAGCTAACATTCATTCAGGATTGGGATGGGGCCATCAAGGGTCACGTCACATTCACACTTACAGTTCTTCGATGAACCCGGGTCTTCACTCTTTGCTTTTCTTCTCTACCTTCCATGGCAAGGTCTGTGGAGCTCTCCTTGGGAACAACTCTAAGTCCTGCAATGCTTGGATAAGCAGATAACTTTCGGGGGTCTGTGTAGCAACATCTGTTGTAGACTTGGCTGTAATAGTCTCTGTTGGGTCTGTAGAACCTGTGTTTGTCAATGGATCCGTGTTAACAAATGGATCCTGCTGTACTTGTGGATCTGGTCAGGTTCAGGATCCTCTAGGGCTGGGGGCTCATCTTCTTCTTGCATCCGTAAACACAGTCTTTTTACCTTAACCCCATAGGGACCTCTCTCTCCTTGAACGACATTATACGAAACCCATTTGCCAATATTCACTTTCCTGTCCGGGTGGTCTGCAGGTAAATACCCCTCTACGTCTCGTCGATTTATGAAAATGTCTCGTAGTGCGCCGGGTTCACGGGCGAATGAAAATCCTTTAGCCTCTATTATTTTGACTATCTGTCCTTGGTGTCGCGGGGATCTGCGCACTTCCTCATCACGTCGAGCCGCTGCTTTGGCCTCTTTAGTACGGGCTATAAATATTTGTTTGTGCACCTGTCTCTCGATCTCCTCTTTCTCCCATTTGCGCACACAGCGTCTTATGTACTCCTCCCGGGTTATAACTTGTGCTGGGCCTATCGGGCCACCGGCGTTACCTAGGAAGCTCATCAAATCATCGTTGGCTTCTCCTTTCTCCCACCAGCAACGGAGTTGCTCACCTCGTACCACTGCAGTTGTAGGTGCGGGAATCAAGGGTTCCGGCAGTGGTAAGCATCCCTCCTCCAGGGCTCCTAGTGGGTCGATCATCCTTGCAGCAGGTTGCGGTGCAGCTTCAGGAATGGATATGTCTATTAGGGTCGCGGTGATGTAGTACCCAGAGAAGCATGCTCCTGCATGTACAGTGCTGAGAGGTGTTTTTATACACCTGGATCTTGGGTCCGGGTTTTAGGATTGATCACTAGAGCTGGGTGGGACTTACCATTCACTTACTGTCCGTTCCAGCATTTGGAATAGGCTATAAAAGGCAGCTTAACTGCCTCATTTACTGTCTGAGCGAAAAGGTAGAATCACCTCTGTTGGGTGCTGGACATCTTGTCAGCACTGGACCAAGCACAAACTTGTTTTGCTGGAAAAATCGCTTTCTTTCTTTGTGTTCTACCATTTAGCCAGTGAAAGGCCGTTTGTTTTCATGTGAAGATTTATGAAATTAAATAAATCTTACTTTTCGACTAAGAACTTTGCTGCCTATGCCTACCTCAATTCTTACTAAAGAGTGGAATCTCTACAATTGGTTCATAGTGCTTAAAAGGAACCTGTCAGGTCATTTATGCCTCCAAACCTATCACCACCTGTCCCTGTAGCCTCATACTACACCCTTAACCATCCTTGTTGGAGCTAAATGTGTCCTGTAATCGCTGAGAAAAATGCGTATAGAACTTACATGTCCCTATGCTAATAACCAGGGTGTTGTCAAGACTGCAGACACTGTGGGCATTTTCTCTGGCTTTATGTCCCCCTCACTCCATTGTAACCACGCCCTGGTAAACAGTCTCTCAGCCTCCATGTTTCTCCTTGCTCTGTTGTTATCACTCCCCAGTGGGTGTGATAAATAATGCAGAAGCGTGGTCCCAGCGCTTCAAATCTGTGGGTCCTCTTCCAGGTATGATGCGTTGGCCCTGCGACATTTCCGGTTCTACATAGTGTGGAAATTATTGGGTGTACACTGCGGCTTCAGAAGGTGCACTGTACATATTTAGTGCAGATCTGCTGCGCATAAGCACCAAGTACGCGGCTAAATAAGCATTGTGTGCACAAAGTCTTAGGGTCCTTTAACACTATGTTTTTTCCTCTATTCAGTGGCCCCATCAGACTTATGTCCGAACAGCTCCACAAAATGGGATTTGGGCATATGTGCTAATGAAGCCATTGACTATATTGATGCAAACCGAGTCATCATGTGCATAATTTTCAGACATTTACACCTATTGGAGGTGAACACCAGGACATAGTTTACTACGTCTAGCTGCATGCTTCTAATAAGCGTATATGGATGAAAATGATACATGACAGAGCACATAGTGACTTGGTTTGCATCAATATAGTGATTGGCCATTCAGCGCATACGCCCAAATCCCATAAGGCACGATGGCTCCAGTGATCGGAAGAGAAAAAGCTGCATGAAAGAGGTATCAAATACATTTCCAAATAGGCTTGTCCAACAACCAGATTAGCCCATCTGCCTAATTATGGAATACTATAAGGTGTGATACTGTATGTTTTTACTGTGTAAATTTACAGTTTTGAGAACAGACATATGACAAGCCATTTCCAAACTTATGGACACCCCTTTTATAATACATTTATCACATGGAATAATTACAAATATTTAAAGGGAACCTCTCAGCTCATTTTGCCCCCAAACTTATCACTACCTGTCCCTGCACCTTCCTAATACAGCCTTAACTACAGTATCCCTGTCTAAGCTAAAATTGCAGTATAATGGTTGGGCAAAACAACTTTGTCACTTACATTTTCGTATACTAAGGAGTCCTCTTGACTACTCTAGGTAGTCACAATGGGCAGTCTCCAAGGGTCCGTCCCCACCCACCCCCCGCGATGCTGGTATCACACCTCGCTGGGCGTGATAATGGATTTCCCAGGTGTGCTCCTGGTTCTTTAATTCAAATGTCTCCCTTTTGTGTCTGACGCCGCACTGGCTTCATTTCCACACCTGCGCCATCATTTCCTGCAGCTGCACATTGCCAATAGTTCCGTGGTGCACTGAGCGGCTTCATAATGTTCAGTGCGCATGCTCAGAAGCCCTCACTGACGACACCACATAACATACAAAAATGTAAGTAACAAAGTCATTTTGCACAACCATTATAGGACAGTTTTAGCTTAGACAGGGATGATTAGGGATATATTAGGAAGGTGCAGGGACAGGTAGTGATAGCTTTGGTGGCAAAAAAAAACAAGGTGACAGGATTGCTTTAAATAAACAGATTCCGGATTTCATCTTTAATGAGTCTATCAGGGATTACCTGAAGACACAAAAGGATTTCCACAAGCCTCATACATTAAAGATCTGTGGTTAGTTCTTCAAGATGTTTGGAAAAACCTGTTTGCTGAGTTCCTTCAATAACTCTGTACGAGGTTCTGTTCATGTTTTGGTGCATTCATTTTTTGCAGCATTTTTCATGAGTATTATGTAAATTAAAAGCTGCTTCTTCCAGTACCAGCAAAAACTATAAGATTTATGATATTTCATGCACATTTTTTTCCTGACTGAAATGGAAAACTGCTGTGTTTTTGAAAGAACCAACATGTCCATTCTTTCATTGTTTTTGCAGTGTTTTTCATCATTAAAAGCAATGAGTAAGTGTAAAAATGTCTCAAAAACACAACTGAGGACTGTCAGATTTTAATATTTTTCAAAAGCGCAACTGCGTTTTTGCGGCTTTTGTGGTGATTGAAACTAACATTGTTTAATCATGTTTTGTAGACAAATGACACAGCAAAAATGCACCTAGAAAACAAACGCAGCAAAACCTGCTCATTGGAAGCATGAGATCAAGTTTTGGCTGCAGACGCAACGTGTGAACATAGCCCCAATGTACCTAGAAGAATTGATGCTCTTTTGAAGACAAAAGTGGTCACACCAAATATTGGTTTGATTTAGATTTTCTTTTTGTTCATTCAATTTGCATAAGTATGAAATAATAATACTTCTATTCATCAAAATATTCTTACTTTGCAGCACTTTACCCCAGTTTCCTAAAACTTATGCACAGCACTGTATATACTGAATAAGCATGAAGCACAACCTAACAACAATTCTTAGGTAGTGGTAGGCAACCATGATGTAAGACAGGAGTCCCTAACCTGTAGCTTGGGAGCTCATGGGTCCGTGATGTGTAGCTCTCGGCTCTATACCAGCTTGGGGCATTAGCACTAGGGCTAGTAAACAGCTGTGAAGAGCAGGACCCTAGATGGTGACTTTTGTTAGTAGCTTCACATAGAAGAATAGATCTGCATGGGGATAAGAGATAGTAACACCTGGATCTTGGTGTACTGCCTCAGTGTGATCTCTGGGGAAAAGCTTTGGCTGTCAGTAAACTGGTAATGGGGGCTCTCGGTGCCACTACTGTAAGGAGGGAGGAGCTGGATGTGGCTCAAGACGGTCTCTCAGAGCTCAATGTGGCTCGTGACCCTCTTTTACAGCTGGATATGGCTCGCGAGCCTCTTTTATGGCTGGATGTGGCTCCAGACCCTCTGTCGAGCTGGAAGTGGCTCATGACCCTCTCTCAGAGCAGGATGTGGATCATGACCCACTCTCAGAGCTAGATGTGGCTTGTGACCCCCTCTCAGAGCTGGATGTGGCTCATATCCCTCTCTCAGAGTTGGATGTGACTTGTGGCCCTCTCTCAGAGCTGGATGTGGTTCATGACCCTCTCTCAGAGCTGGATATGAGTCGTGATCCTCTCTCAGAGCTGGATGTGGCGCATGACCCTCTCTCAGAGCTAGATGTGACTTGTGACCCCTCTCAGAGCTGGATGTGGCTCCAGACCCTCTGTCAGAGCTGGATGTGACTCGTGATCCTCTCTCAGAGCTGGATGTGGCTCCAGACCCTCTGTCAGAGCTGGATGTGGCTCATGACCCTCTCTCAGAGCAGAATGTGGCTCATGTCCCTCTCTCAGAGCTGGATGTGACTTGTGGCCCTCTCTCAGAGCTGGATGTGGCTCATGACCCTCTCTCAGAGCTAGATGTGTCTTGTGACCCCCTCTCAGAGCTGGATGTGGCTCATGACCCTCTCTCAGAGCTGGATATGAGTCGTGATCCTCTCTCAGAGCTGAATGTGGCTCATGACCCTCTCTCAGAGCTGGATGTGGCTTGTGACCCCTCTCAGAGCTGGATGTGGCTTGTGACCCCTCTCAGAGCTGGATGTGGCTCATGACCCCTCTCAGAGCTGGATGTGGCTCATGACCCTCTCTCAGAGCTGGATGTGGCTTGTGACCCCTCTCAGAGCTGGATGTGGCTTGTGACCCCTCTCAGAGCTGGATGTGGCTCATGATCCTCTCTCAGAGCTGGATGTGGCACATGACCCTCTCTCAGAGCTGGATGTGGCACATGACCCTCTCTCAGTGCTGGATGTAGGTCGTGACCCTCTCTCAGAGCTGGATGTGGCTCATGACCCTCTCTCAGAGCTGGATGTGGCTTGTGACCCTCTCTCAGAGCTGGATGTGGCTCATGACCCTTTTTCAGACCTGGATGTAGCTTGTGACCCCTCTCAGGGCTGGATGTGGCTCTTGACCCTCTCTCAGAGCTGGATGTGGCTTGTGACCCCCTCTCAGAGCTGGATGTGGCTCATGACCCTTTTTCAGAGCTGGATGTGGCTTGTGACCCCCTCTCAGGGCTGGATGTGGCTCATGACCCCCTCTCAGGGCTGGATGTGGCTGTCAGGGTAAATAAGGTTGGGCACCTCTGATAGTAGGTGCATAATTATTAATTAGGTAACCAGGTGGTTTCTTCATCTCAATCAAGTGATAGATAACAGTGCTGTCATTTTCATTAGAGACTGGCAGATGTATTTTCAACCCTCTTACATACTATAGGTTACCTTCAGAAGTGATCTGGATGGATCAAAGCACACTTTTCCGCACAAGGAGGACCAATACAATCTGGAGCAGATGGATTTAACACTATTGCTCTATGGAATATTCTGTAGCTGTGTACAGCTGTTTTTTATAAATTGCTGCAGAAAATTGTCACTGAATGTCAGAGCAGAAGTGAGATTCGATTTGCCTACAGCCCAAAGGGCTTCCCTGCACACGGGGAAATTCCTCTGACATCACATCTGTGACATCACATAAATTACTGTAAAATAAAGTAAATGCTTACTGTCACATATGATAAACATCGCTCTATTTAGTGAGTGCTAACAAAGAGTAAAAATAGTTTGCAATATACAGTATTACGGTAGTAGAAAAGTCGATGGGAAGTTACTACGTTTCATTCACATGCTGTGGAAAGATCCAGGCAAAATCTGCTTAGAAATTAAACTGTGCAAATTATAAATCCACAGCATCATCAATTTATGCAGTAGATCACTTGAGCATTTTCTTCGGATTTTCCATATTGAGTTAAATGGGGAAGTCAAAATTTGCAACAAACCCAATTTTCTGCCAATTTTGTTGCACCTTACATAAGAATCTTTAGCAAAATATGTATAATTAATAAAAACTTTTCAAAGTTTTTAAAGGTAATCTTATGGTTGATACATACTGCCCGATCTACAGGTGACATATATGGGACACTGGTCATATGATTTTCGCCATGTCTGTTTTGACTTGTTGGACAGCAGTGTCCTCAGTGGTTTCTCACTGCCTTCTGCATTGGAGTTATAGGTCTCTCCCTATATTCTTATATAGGGAGAGACCTGTGAGTTACTAACAATAGGTGGGGAGAATAGGTGGATCCGCCTTTCCAACTACTCTCCTATGCGGCTTGGTCTCCAAAAGCTTTTATTATGGCTAGGGTCACATCTCCGTTTTTTTTTAAGAATCCTGATCCGGTTTTGAGCTTTCAAAAAGCTCAAAACCGGACCAGGAAACGCTCCTCAAAGGAACCAATGCTAAACACCGGATTGCTTTACAAGCAATCCGGTGTCCGTCTCCGGCACTGCAGCCTGCGTTAAAAATCATGCAGGCTGCAGTTTTCGGAACGGTTCTCTGATCCGCTGTGCAGTAACCGGATTGCTCAGGATGTGTAATCCTGAGCAGTGCGGCTACTGCATAGTTTGCTGATCCCGGCTATTGCCGGCATGAGCAAACTGTACTATGAATAGTAAAGAGTTAAATTTAATAAATTAATGCATGCTTTAGGTTTCTAGGGGGGCTTAGACCCCCTAGAGACTGGACGCCCACTCCGGTGGGCTTCTTCTACAATGCCCCCATGCCACGGGCTCCTCTGAGCTCCGTGCATGTCACCCGAACTCCCCCCCCCCATCTCTATAGAGGGCTGCACCCCTCTGTTGTCAGTCTCCCTATTTGTGCCCCCACTAAGTATTACTGTACAGGAGGAGGGTTATAGTTACATTCTTCTTCCTGAAGTGTCATTATCCCTCCATGGGTGGGGCTGTGTGCTGCAGCCTCCGCCCGCTAATTCATTATGGCCGCCCCCTGTGGCTTGGATCCAGTGTTGTGAGGGCGGCCTCGTCATGAAAGGGGCGGGGCTATCATTATGACGCGAACTTAGAAGCATTCAGATATAAAATAAGCTGATCCTAAATTACTTGGTGGAAAGTTGCTGGATCACAGGATGCTCCCATAATGGCCTGCAGCCATGAATATGGAGGTGATGAACAGCTCATAGGTGGCATGTTATGTTTTACAGACAGTAAGTTACTATTAGGCCAGAATTCCACTTGTAAGAGCAATGCAAGAGACCTGGCACAGTTGCTGGACCTCCAGACAGGAGCGTGGAGCTGCATAGAAATACAAACAACTAACACTTTCCTGTCCGGAGAGCTAGCAGCCATGCCAGGTGATGTGATGTGAGACATGTGTGAGTCTCTCCTATCAATCTTGCAAGTGGACCCTGGCCTTAAAGGAGTTGTCCACTCTGTCTTTATTTTAACAAATGTGCTTGCAGGGGTTATGCACTTTGTAAATGTTAAAACAATGTGTTATGGACAAGATTTTATGACAGTTAACAATGTAGAAATATTACAGATTCTCCTGTTCTCAAAATGGTATTACAGAGATACCTATATATGGCCAGACCTGTCCATCTGCCTCCTACAATAGAAAACCAGCTTTCATATGTGCACATTGGAGGAGGCTGATGGACACGTCTAGTCACATGCTCCTCCATCGGCAGCCATCTTGAGTATAGGAGAGTTTTGCAGACTGTGGAGGCTGCACTAACAAGTGGGTTAGGAATAAACTGTATTACTTTTATATTAGTAAGTGCCACAAAATCAAGTCCCCAACACGTTTGGTAAAATAGTGATAAAATAGACATCCCTTTAAGCTCAATGAAAAAGCAAAGCATATAACATTCTCAAAAAGAGAGTGATACAAAAAGTAAAAAAGACTTAAAGATTTAACAGTTGAGCACAAATAATAATAAATAATACTTAGTAAAATCTAGATAATAAACTCAAGTACTGTCTGAGTTGATACAGAATCCTCAACATATTTCTTCAAAATTTAAAGAAAAAAAAATGCAACTTACGTAGACAAGGATTAAACTTGACGCAAACAGTAGGAAGATTTGGGCATCGAAGTCTACAGGGCTGACAGTTCTGCAATAGCCCATCATAATACTGACTTGTTGGACAACGTTCACCCATTTGTGATCTCATTCACGACCATGAACAAAATTGCTCTGGTGCATTGTGAGGAGTTTCTCAAATACTCGACATGCAAATAGTTTAGATAATGAAGCCTTCTCGTCTCTAAAGTTGTGTCACGTGTCTCAGTGCAGGTGCCTGAGACTTACAGATACATTTGACTAAGTTCTGCTGATGAATCCTGGAGAATACACAAGGGACCCATCATGTCATCATTAATACCTTGTCTATTTTAAATATGGGGAAAAATGCAGTCAAGCAAGAAAAAACTAATCAAGTATTTTATTTTTTAAGTCAGTTTTATAGCCAATTATGCCAACCACAACCAGACCAAAACTTATCTACTCAACCGAACTTAGGCTGGCTTCACACCACAGTTTTTGCAATCCTGTTCTGTTTAGTTTAAAAGGAACCTGTCACCTCATGTAAGCCCCCCTAACCTGTCAATACCTGTCCCTGTAGCACCCAAATACTTTCTGAATCATCCCTGTCTGAGCTCTAGGGTGTTTGTAAAAGTGAAATAGTATGTTTTAATAACATACATGATTTTTGTCAGGTGGGCGTTTGGGAGCCTATGGGCGCCAGATCTGGGAAAAAACAGAATAGTTTCTTGAATCCGTTTTTTTTGCATTGCGCCTGCTCAGAATGCTTTCCATGGTTCTGAAAGCAGAAGTCTAAGCAGGAAATTCTCTTGCTCTCTCTGCATTTCTATACAAAAATGAATCCTGTAAAACACAGGATCCGGGACCATATTTAACACCACTTTCCACACATCCTGTGCTGTCCGTTCCTGTCCGTGTGGTCCTGCAGAAAACAGTGTGACACCCCATTGGTTAATATGCCACAATAACACCACATGGGTTCTCTCCCCACTACACACTGACAAACACTAGCACCTCTGGGCCAGGAGGGGAGCACCACCTGCTCCCTTAAATACTCCTGCTCATGAGGGAGAGCTCAGTTCAGCTCGGAGCAGGACTGTGAAGAGGACACTTAGAGCAGAGTTAGCTCAGTGCAGACCTAGCAAGGGTCAGAGGAACAGGAGAACTACAGACAGAGGAACACGTCTGGGAGCTGGAGTGATAGCTTCACTTGCCCCAGAAGAGCGGAACGGACACCGGATCCGGTACTGTGTCTGGCACCCACAGCACAGTGAATCCAGGAACAGTGGGATCTCTAGATGCCCCTAGTACCAGTGCAAAGCAACACGGAGGGGTCAGCACAGCACAGCACAGAGGACTCAAGTTGCCTAGCCAAGTGGTACCAGCAGAACACAGAGAAAGAGTGAGAAGTCCCAGCAGCTTAGCTAGAAGCAGCAGCTCAGGACACACACACAGCGCAGCACGAGGAAGCTAATGACTCGGACAGGGTGGGGAGAGAGCTTAGCCCCATTACAGACTCCGTGGACTATAACCTGCAACAACATCTGCAGTAAAGCTTTGGAGAACAGCAAAACTGTGAGTCTGTGTATTGATTGCAACCTTTGCCCTACATTCAGTAACAGAGAGCTACCAGCCTGTCAACTCTGCACACGGATTAGAAGAAGCTATTAGCTTCTCCTCTGTGCTGGCTGCCGCAGCTCCAGGGTCCTAGAGCCCGCCTGCTGCCTGATATAGCAGAGCTCAGATTGTTCTCCGTCTGCTCATTCCCTGTGCATAGACATCTATATATATGCACAGGGGATGTAGCAGAGAGGACATCGCGTTTTGGACTGCGTCGGACGGAAGAGGATTTTTTTAACTAAAGATGGAGTCCCTAAAGGCTTTTTTTTTTATTTCTAATAAAAAATTTTCTCTGTGTTGTGTTTTTTTTAAAACAATTTAATAGAAATTCATGGCGGTCATGTCTAATATTGGCGTGACCGCCATAAATTTCGGGCTTAGGGCCAGCTGATAATACAAAGCTGGCCCTAACCTCTTTATTACCCAGCGTGCCACCGCCACCAGGGCCGCTGGAAGAGCGGGGTTCAGCGCCAGAGGATGGCGCTTCAATGAACGCGCCATCTTCTGGGGCAGCTGCGGGCTGCAATTTGCAGCGGGGCATCCCTGCGCTGCGGATTCCAGCCCCCAGCTGCTTAGCTGTACCTGGCTAGACATAGGAATTGCACGGAGCCCCACGCATTTTTTTTTAATTATTTCATGAAATTCATGAAATAATAAAAAAAAGGGCTCCCCTATATTCTTGTGTCTGGCCAGGTACAAATAGGCACCTGGGGGTTGGGGGCAGCCCGTCGCTGCCTGCTGGATCCGGCTGGTTCCAGAAATACGGCGAAGCCCATGTAATTTTTTTTCTGAAAAATCAATAAAATAATCCTAAAAAAGGGACTGCATCTTTTTTAACCCCTCGCCCATGGTCCAGGGGTTAATAAAGATGCAGTCCCTTTTATTTACATTGTTTTATGGATTTGTCAGAAAAAAATTTCACGTGGGCTTCGCCGTATTTCTGGAACCAGCCGGATCCAGCAGGCAGCGACGGGCTGCCCCCAACCCCCAGGTGCCTATTTGTACCTGGCCGGACACAAGAATATAGGGGAGCCCTTTTTTTAATTATTTCATGAATTTCATGAAATAATAAAAAAAAAATGCGTGGGGCTCCGCGCAATTTCTATGTCTAGCCAGGTACAGCTAAGCAGCTGGGGGCTGGAATCCGCAGCGCAGGGATGCCCAAGCTTTCTGGGCACCCCCCGCTGCAAATTGCAGCCCGCAGCCGCCCCAGAAGATGGCGCGTTCATTGAAGCGCCATCCTCTGGCGCTGAACCCCGCTCTTCCAGCGGCCCTGGTGGTGGTGGCACGCTGGGTAATAAAGGGGTTAATACCAGCTTTGTTATACGAGCTGGTATTAAGCCTGAGATTCTTAATGTCAGGCCACGTTTGACCCAGCCACTAAGAATCTCCAATAAAGGGTTAAAAAAACACAACACAGAGAAAATTTTTTATTAGAAATAAAAAAAAAAGCCATTAGGGACTCCATCTTTAATTAAAAAAATCCTCTTCCGTCCGACGTAGTCCAAAACGCGATGTCCTCTCTGCTACATCCCCTGTGCATAGATATAGATGTCTATGCACAGAGAATGAGCAGACTGAGAACAATCTCAGCTCTGCTACATCATCTCTGTGAGCAGGCGGGCTCTAGGACCCTGGAGCTGCGGCAGCCTGCACAGAGAAGACAGCTGGACTCGGCTCGCAAAGTAACAGCAGTTACTTTGCGAGTTTCCCAGAGATTACTCGCACAGTAATCAGACCAATGCAAGTCAAAGGCAATCCTAGTTTTGTCAGAGTCTCTGACAAAACTAGGATTGATATTGATTTGCATTGGACTCGTTGCTGTGCGAGTAATCGCTGGGAAACTCGCAGAGTACCGAGTCCTGCGAGTCCCTTACTACTCGCCGAGTAACGAGTCCTAGCGAGTAGATTCGCCCATCCCTAGCCGAAGCCCAAGATAATGATCCAGCCGTGAAGCTAGTGAAAGAACTGCTTACGCAACAACGTGCACACCCTGATCAGAATGCCGTGGTTGAAGCTATACAGCTATGGAAAGATAGAGGCAAGTTGTTCCTGCATCAATGGAAGCTCTGCAGAACGCATACCAATCCTAAAACGCATGAACTGGTCTGGCTGATTATCGTGCCCAAGCGAGCCACTCAGATGGTCTTAGAAGCTTATCATGACGGCGCAGATCATTTTGGATGGAAGAAGTTAGAAGCGATCCTGAGAGAAAGATTTTATTGGGTTGGCATGAGAAAGTCAATTGAAAAGTTGATGTAGAATATGTGCCGCATGCAACCTCAGAAGGAAAGATCCACAGAAAGCTCCGCTTCAACCAATAGTAACCAAGCAGCCACTCGAGCTAGTCGCATTAGACCACGTCAAGTTGTCACCAAGCCGGTCAGGCTATGTCTATGCCTTAACCATCGTGGACCATTACTCACGCTTCTTAGTGGTGGTACCTGTTAAAGATCTAACAGCAAAGACGGCAGCAAAAGCATTCCAGACGCATTTCTGTAGACCACATGGTTACCCAGAACAAGTCCTTGCAGACCAAGGTCCAGCTTTTGAATCAGAACTATTCAAGGAATTCTGCAATATGTACCGTTGTAAGAAAATTCGCACAACAACGTATCATCCTCAAACAAATGGTTTATGCGAGAAGATGAATCATATTGTAATTGAACTGTTAAAGACCTTACCAGAATCAGAAAGAAACCAGTGGCCAGATAAATTACCTGACTTGGTAGACTTATACAATCATGTACCCGTGAGTTCTACAAACTGCACTCCGGCATACCTTATGCGTGCAAGACCGGAAGCTACCAATTGATCTAGAAATGGGAATCGTAAAACCAGATACAGAAGTAGAAGAAGAAACAGATTGGGATACCAAACGTCAGAAACAGTATCAACAAGTACAAGAATGTGTAGAAAGAAACTTACAGCAAGCAAGAGCAAGACAAGAGAAGACTTTTAACAAACATGCTCAAGCAATGCCATTACAGGAAGGTGATCAAGTGCTCAAAAGAAAGAGACGCACAAACAAACTGGATAATCAGTGGGAAACCGTCCCATACACAGTCTTACCATCTAACCTAGACAATGTTAAAACCTGTTTGATAAGTAAAGATGAAGGAAGAACTTCAGCAGTCGTATCTCGTGATCAGCTAAAATTGTGTCATGAAACACTGCAGACACCTGAAGTCGTAGAACCCGTACAGGTCCAATCTATCCAAGAAAAAGAAGAAGTATTCCACACGGTACTAGGAGATTTCCCTAAAACATGGCCAAATTACCACAGAGCAGTTGTCGTACCAATGATTGCATTCCCTTCAATGGTGGACCCAAAACCAGAACCTGTGTTACCAGAACCAGTGTTACCAGAACCAGTACAAACCCGTGTTACCAGAACCCGTTTTACCAGAAGAAGACCCAAGATTTGAAGAACTGAAGTAGAATCTGAAGAGGAAGAACAAATTCCTGGTCCTAGTGAACTTGCCAGTCCTGCAGTCAGATACCCATCTGCCATAATACCAAGCACCCCAAATAGGTACACGTCCACTCACACTATCAGACTAAGTCCATCAACATTGCGCAGATCAGAGCGTAGTACACAAGGTTAGTTGCCAGCTAGGTACAAAGATTAAGATGTAATTAAGTGTGAAATGTAAATATGTTTGTTTAAATGTAAAGTAAACGTAAATTGAATCCGGTAGACTGTGTCCAAGAGGGTGGAGGAACTGGATTGACCCCCATGTATATTAAGTTAGGGAAAGAAAGTGCCTGGGGGGTGGTGTAGCGAATCCAGTCCTCCTAAGCAGAAACGCCCGTGGACAAATGTATATAGTTGTTGCAACGTTAAAAAAGCCCAGTACCTACAGAGACTATCCTGTATGAACTTTGAACTTTTCTCCTTATTCATTTATGGACCATATATACCACGGACTGGTTGTGGTAAGAACTCTTTTGTAAATATCTTTATCAGCCCGGAGGCAATAGACTAAACCCCCGAAAAGACTGCTTTTTGACTTTTTGGACTCTTTTTCACATTATAGTGATTTTTGTACTTTTAATTTTAAGTCTTTGTTAATATTAATTATGTTTAACTGTTTGTTACTTGGTGTTCTACAGTCCCGGAGTACTGTATTTAACTAAGGGGGAATGTGGCACCCCATGGGTTAATATGCCACAATAACACCACATGGGTTCTCTCCCCACTACACACTGACAAACACTAGCACCTCTGGGCCAGGAGGGGGAGCACCACCTGCTCCCTTAAATACTCCTGCTCATGAGGGAGAGCTCAGTTCAGCTCGGAGCAGGGCTGTGAAGAGGACACTTAGAGCAGAGTTAGCTCAGTGCAGACCTAGCAAGGGTCAGAGGAACAGGAGAACTACAGAAGAGGAACACGTCTGGGAGCTGGAGTGATACCTTCACTTGCCCCAGAAGAGCGCACGGAACGGACACCAGATCCGGTACTGTGTCTGGCACCCACAACACAGTGAATCCAGGAACAGTGGGATCTCTAGATGCCCCTAGTACCAGTGCAAAGCAACACGGAGGGGTCAGCACAGCACAGAGGACTCAAGTTGCCTAGCCAAGTGGTACCAGTAGAACACAGAGAAAGAGTGAGAAGTCCCAGCAGCTTAGCTAGAAGCAGCAGCTCAGGACACACACACAGCGCAGCACGAGGAAGCTAATGACCCGGACAGGGTGGGGAGAGAGATTAGCCCCATTACAGACTCCGTGGACTATAACCTGCAACAACATCTGCAGTAAAGCTTTGGAGAACAGCAAAACTGTGAGTCTGTGTATTGATTGCAACCTTTGCCCTACATTCAGTAACAGAGAGCTACCAGCCTGTCAGCTCTGCACACGGATTAGAAGAAGCTGCAGCATCAGGAGAAGAGGAGAATTGCATCTTTGACTACTAAACGTGAGTGTGTGTCCTTTAACCCCGTCTTCACCATTCATATCCATTATAGACTATACCATCACTGCCCCGGGGAATACAGTTCTACCCACTGGAACTATTACACCTAAGCTGCCATCCCATCATCCCCGGAGGTTCTGCAGCAGCGGCGGCCCCATCACTGGCCGCATATGGTGGGTGGCGTCACGACTGACAATCCCCTGCAAATACACCCCTTTTATTTGCCAGGGCCCGGGAAACGGACTGGACCAGGACCACCCGTGACTTCCCCTGCAGCAGACACGGTCCGGTACCGAGTACCCTCTTCCCAGTGGGCTCGACAAACTGATCCTACGTACAGGAACAAAACTGTGGGGTGAAGCCAGCCTTAGATTCCTACATGTAATTTAAAGGATACCATTAGGCCATATCACCAGGAGTGGGTGATAAATATAGAGGTGGTGACTTGTTTCTATTATCCTTTTCCTCTGATTATTCCATTCCTGGTTTTGGCTACAAATACTGAGGTATAAAACTCACCAAACACTCAATGTGTGCACATGCTTCTTTCAGTCTGGTGTAGGAAGCAACTATCTGAGTAAATTCTCCCCTTTGGCCACGGTCACACGTTTAATATTTGGTGACTTTTTACCTTAGTATTTGAAGCCAAAATCAGAAGTGGTGACATGTTTCTATTATACTTTTCCTATGATTGTTCCACTCCTGGTTTTGGCTACAAAAACTGAGGTAAAAAACTCACCAAATACTGAACGTGTGCTTGTGGCCTAATAGAGCTAGAATATACCAAGGCCACGTGCATACATTGAGTATTTGGTGAGTTTTTTACCTCAAGGTATTGTCACACGCCTCCATATCGTCGGCGAGAACGCTGGCAATTCCCTAATTCGGCGATGTGGAAACCACATCGCATGTGCGTAGCATCGTCTGATTGCTCTGCCCTGCAGTGAAATCAGGCGATATCCACCAGGCGATATTAGAACATCCTGGCGTGTCACAGGGCAATAGTGACGTACACAGCGATCCTGAAATCAATCCTGCAGGCGTGCTTGGATGGCGTTTTTTTGCGCCGCATCTGCGGCGATTGGTGGGTAATACTGCATTCCGATTGGCTGGCCGTGTCCAAAGCACCTTATTTGATGACTCGTGCGTTCAGGCAAGGCTGACCAATGGGAACGCAGTTCTGTCCACCAATTGCAGTGATAGGGGTGCGGTGAAACACACTCTAGCACGCCCCTATCTAAACAGTATGCCCACATTGCTTCTACGATTGTGGCGTGTGACGTGCCAATGTGTGAAGGGAAGATCGTTTCCTGTCTCCTGCAGGCAATTTCCGGAATACAGGATCGCCGAAGATCGCACTCTAGATAGCTACGTGTGACAGCTCCACAGCGATCTGAAAAAAGTGCTTGAAACGTGCGCGCCCACGTCAAATCGCTGGCGATATGGAAGCCATATGGCGGCGTGTGATGGTACCTTTAGGATTTGTAGCCTAAACCAGGAGCGGAGCAATCGGAGGAAAGGTATAGTAAAACATGTCACCACTTCTGTATTTATCACCCTCTCCTTGTTTTGTCTACAAATACTGAGGTAAAAAAAACCTCACCAAATACTTAACATGTGCATGTAGTCTCAGGGTATGTGCAAATGGAATCACTTTTTATAAAATTGTGTTGTGATATTCGCTCATGTTTCTATACCAAATTTTTCAAAATGGTGCACAGGGTTCATGAATTTGGAGCAAAGTAAAAAAAAATAGTCTTCAATCACTTAGTTGAGACGAGAAACTGGGCTCTGAAGGTGGGGTTACACGTTGCAATATCGTTCCGATATCGCAATTCAATGGCGCTGGAGCGCGCATTTAGTGCACGTTTCTCCCGCATCGCATCGGAGGTTTAGACGTTGCGATTTCTGGATGCAACGTCCGTACGATGTCTACGCCCCCCAACCCAGGAACAACCATTTAACATGGGAGTGAATGGGTGACGTTGAACTTCACATCGGAGTTGGGCTGTCACACAGCACGATCCGGCTCCAATCTCCATTCAATATCGGAGCATTGAATAGCACGCTCATTCAATCCCCGATATCGCATTGACATCGTTCCTGCATCGTATTGGACGTTCACACCATACAACGCAGGAACGATATCGGCTCCAACGATCGAACCACGTGACTTTTCATTGAAATTGGACGCCGATATCGCAACGTGTAAACCCCCCTTGACCTTATTGCATTGAAGTCCTGTGTGCAGAGGCATTCATGGATCTGGGTTGCTCAGCTGTAGATGCAGAGATCAATTAAACACTTAGAAGGAAAACAGCGGCATTCCAGGATCCTTTATTCCAAGAACAGCTTTATTCCAGAAAGTTTACATCGGTGGGTGCAGTGGAGAGAGGACGGAGGGACTACGGTGACCATTTTATATGTATATATGTATAGGTGTGACCGGACACTGCTCCCTTGTACACAGGACCCACTGAAGAGTGCAAAGCACGCAAAACGGTCACCTTTGTCCCACCGTCCGCTGTTTTCCTTCTAAGTTCTTAAAAAAATAGTTTTTATGTCAAATTATTTTTTAGCACCAAAGTCGCAAATTGTTTAAAAAGTAGCAAAGCTGCACCAAACTGATAAGGAATGGAACTGTGGATGCAAAGAAGTGCAAATAGGGTTTTATATTAATAAAACCTCTCTCAGGGCTAGACTTGGAGCTTTCTGACTACCTGATGTCCTCCTAAAGGGCCCGTCACACAGGGACATATTGCCGGCGATGTTGCCGGCAACTGAGGGGTGTGGTCAGGTTGCGGCGACATCGCCGGAGAGTTGCCTCGTGTGACAGGGCGATAATCAGGGGAAAAATCGCCTGAGTAACATCGCCAGGTTTCCCAACAATGTTGGGAAACCTGGCGATGTTGGTCAGGCGAATATGCCTGATCGCCCTGTGTAACGCGGCAACCTGCAATGTTGCGGGCGATTCCGCCTATCTACAACATTGCGAGTTATCGCTCGCTGGGTTGCTGGGCAACCCAGCGAGCGATAGCCGCGGCAACTAGCCGGCGACATCGCTGGTAAGTTGCTCCGTCTGACATCTCCCCGGCGATGTTGTCAGGGATGCGCGCTCCTGCGATCCCCGGCAACATCGCCGGCGATATGTCCCTGTGTGACGGTACCTTAAGAGCAGTGTGGACTCTCTCGAGCAGGCACAATAAGCCTCGTTATTTCCTGTTACCCGGATACCAAGACCCCAAATTCTTCTTTCTAGACACTTGTTTCCTCTATCAAACAGTTGATCATTGTAACTTAGTTGCTTTCCTGAGGAAGGAGTTAGGAATAAAGACCACCACTTTGAAATATACACCTCTCCGATTCATCTATTCCACTTGTACATCCATTGTTTCAAACTGATGCACATGTGTGAGACTTCATTTATCTATGTGGATGATGCAGGATGCATCTGTCCTCATCACTCAGACCCAGAGGGCATTTTCTTATGTGCAGAGAGGAGGAACGTACGCTGCAAGAAGTGCATCCATCAGACTGGGACCAGCCACAATTAAATCCAGCAAATCAAATATTTTGGGGTGTACAGAGAGGGGGTCAGGGGACAATGTAATTAATTAGGAAGTGCCAAAGAAATGCAGAAAAAGGTCAAGGCATTTGTTGAGATACTAAAAAACTGGTGACAGGTTACCTCTTAAGGTACCTTTACACGCCGCTACAGGATGGTGGAAACAACCGGGTAGATGAGAGAAATGTATCTTGCACCGCCAAATCAACCCGCGGTCGTGGCATGTAAAGACGGTTGTTGCCACCCGTCACTTGAGGCACCTGTTTCAGAGCAGAGCTCAAAAAATTTCAAGGCGATGGTTACGGCCTTTATCAGCGTGTAAATAAGGAACAGGAGGGTTGTTTCGACACCTTGCTATCTACCTGGGGAGTGACACAGGCTCCGGGAAACCTCCCCCCTTCAGCGATCATTGGTGGAAGCTCCTGCGTTACGATTGATAGTCGCTGCATAGGGCGGCATATTTAAGGAGCTGACCAGTCACACTACACAATTGCTTGAGCGTCATGTATTAGTCAGCCTCCTGCGCTGGCTGGCCAATCATGATGCTATTGCTTTGTTCTATCAGCGTACGAAATTCTCGTAATCCACAATTGTGGCACGCTTATGTGTTTTCCCTGCTGCACCAGGTCCTCCCTTATTACCTTGTTATAGCGGCGTGTAAATGAGGTAAGGTGAGCTACAGAAGGTCTTCCCGGACAGCTCTGGACCGGATCACGCCGCAGTGTGAAGCGGCCGTTAGTGGTTGAAATCATCAATGCAGATTGATAAAGTACACTTATGAGCAAACAAAGTGAGCTCAAGATTACTATATAACTGAAGTGCTAAAGTGTTGAAAATAAAAGATGGTGGAGAATAAGAATCTCCCATTAGAACACTGCCTAGAGGAAAACCAAGGCACAGGTGTGCAGAACATTAGATTAGATGTTAATTACTAGACATGCTGTGCTGGCATGGAAATGAAGCTGGGCGGACACAAAATGGACTGGAGGGCTAGGGCACCGACACCTGACGCGTGTCGCTGTCAAGAAGGCAGCTTCCTCAGAGGGAAGGGTGCTGTTAGCCTTTGGACGCTCCGGTGTCTTATGCGGTGCTTGCAGTGTCGCGCCGTCCGTAAACCGGAAGTGACGCGGCGCGGTTACGGGAAATGTCATTCCGGAGCTAAGGAGCAAAGCAGGGAAGCATATAAACGTTGCCAGGCAACGAGTGCGCATGCGCAGACTGGCCGGTCAAGAGCGCTAATGATAGGAAGCCAGAAGGCGTCCTAATGGGATGTTTTTTTTGTGTGTAAGTGAGCAAATAAACAGCAAGGAACACTTATGGCCACTTTACACGTCCCGATATCGGCGTCCAACTCCGATAAAAAGTCACGTGGTTCATGCGTTGGCCCCGATATGGTCGTGCGTTGTATGGTTAAATGTGCAATGCGACGCAAGAACAATGCCGAACTGATATCGGGGAAAAAATGAGCGTGCTCTCCAACCGCCCGATATTGGATGGCCAATCTGGGCGGATCGTGCTGTGTGAAAGCCCAACCCCGACTTGGAGACCAACTTCCCCTATTCTCTCCCATGTTAAATGGTCGTTCCTGGGTCGGCCGCACAAGGGGGCGTTCACATCACATTTGGGTTGCCTGCCGATATCGCCCTGTGTGACAGCTCCTATGCGATGTGGGATTTCTGCTCCGCGCGCCGTTGTATCCAACATCGGCCCGATGTTGGGATGTGTAAAGTGGCCATTAGAGGAGTTATATATAGCTAGGTAATAAAAACCTAGCTGGTTATACCTGGAGAGGAAATTAACATTAAGGAGAAAAGTAACAATGTTATATTAGTATTAGCTGTAACTCCAAGAGCGCATCTTCATAGTGGAACCTAAGGGGAATAAAGATAATAATAAGGATGACCCTCTTGGTTTTCCTCTAGGCAGTGTTCTAATGGGAGATTCTTAGTCTCCACCATCTTTTATTTTCAATACTTTAGCACTTCAGTTATATAGTAATCTTGAGCTCACTTTGTTTGCTCATAAGTGTACTTTATCCATCTGCATTGATGATTTCAACCACTAAGTGACCCCATATGAGTCCATTTTTGTTTTTTGATCATTATTTCTTAATCATAACTGCATATAATGCAACTGATCTTGCTGCTTTTGTGTTTTTTTGTTTATTTCTTTTTGCTCTCAAAAAAACAAAACCTACAGTCATCATTAATGATCAAGCTCATCTCACAGGTTATTTCCAGCCACACTGGACAGATATACCTGTATTATCTCAAAAACTATTTAGTGACTCCATGAGTCACATTTGTGTTTTTTGGTATTATTTCTTTATTATAATTCTTAGTCATGTAAATGATTCATGTGTTTTGTGTTTTTTTTGCCTGAGTTATTTCTGCTCTCCCACTATTAACCCCTGCGTGCCTAGTGCTTACCTAACAGGTTGTCTTCAGTGCTGTTTTCTATTCCTGGACGGACACACACTATATATTGATATTGTTCATTCATATATGTATTTTTTGAATCTTTTTGATCTATTGGAAATTTATTGATATGGACTTGGATCTTGTATATACAGTGTTACACTGTTTTCTAAATGTTTTTATGTTTTTTCTAGTGTTTTTGTGTGCTCAATAAAAATTATATTTTTCTTAGTATTTGATCAGAGTTTTGCTCTTTCAATCTCCGGTCCTTGTATACATGTATCTGTTTCTTCTCTCCCTTTGATATTAATGAGAGCCCACCAGTGTGACCCACATCTGCTGTATCTCAAGAACTGACTTTGCCCTACTGTCCAATAATAGAGAAGTGGCTTTTTCCATTCATTTGTATGGGAGTTCTGAGAATTGCATATGATGTGTGCTCAGTACTTTTCAAAACTCCCACTCAAATTGATGTTAGAGTCGCGCATGCTCGGCCACGTTACCAGTGATTCCGAAAGCACAGTGACCCCATTGTAGATTTGCATTTATTAAACATTTATGTCACATCCTGTTCCTATGGCATTAATGAACAAGACGGTACAGTAGTGTTCAAAATATTAGCAGGCCAATGTGACTAACCAGATTATTCACTGTTTTTGGTATAAATTATATTACCACATGTTAAACAATTAATCAATTGGTGCAGTAGATTCTTAGAAAACGAACATACTTAGGCCGGCTTCACACTACGGCTGGGATCCGATCTGTGGCTGTCCGCTTGAGGCAGACAGCCCTGGACCGGATCAGCACACAGAACTGGAGGGCTAATTTGCCCTCGGGTCCTGTGTGCAGCTGCACGCAGCTGCCGCCGCTGATACCTCAGGGCCGCGGTTCGCAAGGAGCGAGCCGTGTTCCTGATCTGTCAGAGGGGACAGCTCCATGGTGCTGAAGCTCAACGCCGGCCCCTCCTGACAGTTCAGGACCACGGCTAGCTCCCCGCAAGCCGCGGTCCTGAGCTATCAGCGCGGCAGCTGCGTGCGGCTGCACACCGGACTGTAGGGCAAATGAGCCCTTCAGTTCGGTGTGCTGATCCGGTCCGCGGCTGTCTGCCTCAAGCGGACAGCCACGGATTGGATCCCAGCCGTGGTGTGAAGCCAGCCTTAGCATTCCTGATCTGCATGTTTTTGAGTCTGTGTATTTGAATAATTAATTGAAAGGGGTGTGTTTAAAATAATAGCAGTATTGAGTTCAATTAATAAGGTCAATCATTCTGTGAAGAAACAGGTGTTAATCAGGTGGCCCTTATTTAAACATGAAGCCAGCACTTGTAGTATATACATTTCTCCTTGAAAGCCTGCGAAATATGGGTCATTCGAGACATTGTTCAGAAGAACAGCGTACTTTGATCAGAAAGTTGACTGGAGAGGGTAAAACTTATGAAGAAGTGCAGAAAATGATAGGCTGTTTAGCTAAAATGATCTCTGTTCTGCCCATTCATGAGCAGCAAAGAAAATAGTCATAGTTAATACTTGTTACAACCCACAGAGGTCATGAGTTACCCTTTTATGTTGTTCAAATGTGTTCCACGTGATCTAGCAGTGTTTTTATAGTTATCAGAGTCTTCTCCTTTAAGATAAGTGTGTTCTGAGTAGAACTGCCCCCTCCTTCCCCGGGAAGAAAGAGAGTCTTGCAGACGTTTCCCGGGCTTCTGATATCTAATACACATGTCCTGGCTCTCTCCCTTCTCTACAACTGCTCCTCCTGTTAGCTGAATCCAGTGAGAGTCATAATGCAATTACATGTTTGTGTTAGAATCTCTGTATTCAAGTTGATACGCAGCCACTGTATAAAAGTACTGTGAAGTTCTCTGGTATCCTCCATCTTAGCCATAATGCCCCTTGCACTGCAGACAGATGTACGTTATCTCTGTATACAGTAGAATAGAGCCTGCTGCAATGACCATTGCCCCAGTTATTCATGTTAAATGCATTTCTGTGTTGTTCATCACTGTGTTTGTGAGGCAGTCGACAGGGTAGGGGGTACTCGGGAACCGGGACTGATGGCGACTTGGATGGGGGATCACGGCTGGTGGGTCCTGATCCCGTGCCCTAGACCCTCAATGGCGGGGAATGGTGGGGAATGATGGTGGTGAAGGGGATAGGTTACGTGACACCACCTTCGGTACCTAGTTACGTGTATACCAGTGCTGCGGCCGGCCGCTGAGGTGATAGAGGTGCAGTTCAGTGTATTACAGCTCCCCACAGGTGGAGCTTTACCTCAGGGCAGCGGGGATGGATGAGGGGAGTTGTAGTAGCGTCTCTGCAGTTAATGCTGTGGATGGCGGTGGTTAAACAGGCACATGCACACACAGTAGTCTTTCTTTCGGTATCTTTTACTGGTGACAGGGTAACAGGTACAGTCCAGAAAAGTAACCAGGTCCCTGGTGCAATTTGGGATTTTCACCTCGGAGAGTTGTGAGGCCTCCTCTGTCTCTATGTACTGTGATTTGGGGTAAGTCCTGCATGTAACTGAACTCGCCGCTCCTTCTCCCTCTCAGGGCTTTACTCTATCACTGACGATGAGGTCCTTCTGCGGGGTCCCTATTCCTCCTTTGGCCCCTGGTCCTGTGTTTGGTCAGTTTGAGTGTCTCTTTCTATTTACCGTATATACTCGTGTATAAGCCGAGTTTTTCAGCCCAAAATTTGGGCTGAAAAGTCCCCCCCTCGGCTTATACACGGGTCTATACGGTAGACCCGTGTGGTGGGGGCTGTGTGGTGGGGGCTGTGGAGGCTGGAGGAGGCGGGGGGGGGCTGCTGTATGAGCGGCCCCGTCATGTGGGGCCGCTCATTATATATGCACTGCTTCCCCCTGTCAATCAGCGCAGGGGGAAGCAGTGCATATGGCCCCCCAAAAGCTGGCACTGTCCCCCCTTGTAAGGGCCCCCCCCGGTGCTTATACATTACCATCCCGGTGTTCTGATCGGCGCCGCTCCTCGGTGCTGCGTCGCCGTCTTCATCCTCCCGTCCGCGCTCGCTGCATCCATCCGGGTTCTCCGGCGGTCGCAGCGATATGACGTCATCGCGCGACCGCCGGAGATCCTGGATGCAGCCAGCGCGGGAGGATGAAGACGGCGACGCAGCACCGAGGAGCGGCGCCGATCAGAACACCGGGATGGTAATGTATAAGTAGCGGGAGGGGGAGGCCTTACAAAGGGGGACAGTGCCAGCTTTTGGGGGCTGTTGGTACCCCCAGGGGGCTGCTGGGTACCCCCTGGGGGCTGCTGGGTACCCCCAGGGGGCTGTTGGTACCCCTGGGGGCTGTTGGTACCCCCAGGGGGCTGCTGGGTACCCCCTGGGGGCTGTTGGTACCCCCCGGGGGCTGTTGGTACCCCCAGGGGGCTGCTGGTACCCCCAGGGGGCTGCTGGGTACCCCCTGGGGGCTGTTGGTCCCCCCTGGGGGCTGTTGGTACCCCCAGGGGGCTGCTGGTACCCCCAGGGGGCTGCTGGGTACCCCCTGGGGGCTGTTGGTACCCCCTGGGGGCTGTTGGTACCCCCTGGGGGCTGTTGGTCCCCCTGTGGGCTGTTGGTCCCCCTGGGGGCTGTTGGTACCCCCAGGGGGCTGCTGGGTACCCCTGGGGGCTGCTATATGTACCCCTGGGGGCCTGCTGTATACCACTGGGGCTGCTGTATACTACCACTGGGGCTGCTGGGGCTCCTGTATACTACCACTGGGGCTGCTGGGGCTCCTGTATACTACCACTGGGGCTGCTGGGGCTCCTGTATACTACCACTGGGGCTGCTGGGGCTCCTGTATACTACCACTGGGGCTGCTGGGGCTCCTGTATACTACCACTGGGGCTGCTGTATACTACCACTGGGGCTGCTGGGGCTCCTGTATACTACCACTGGGGCTGCTGGGGAATCTGTATACTACCACTGGGGCTGCTGGGGCTCCTGTATACTACCACTGGGGCTGCTGGGGAATCTGTATACTACCACTGGGGCTGCTGGGGAATCTGTATACTACCACTGGGGCTGCTGTATACTACCACTGGGGGGCCTGTATACCACACTGCTGGGGGCTGCATAACTGTGCTGGGGTCCACCCTCGGCTTATACACGAGTCAATAGGTTTTTCCAGATTTTTGGGGCAAAAGTAGGGGGGTCGGCTTATACACGGGTCGGCTTATACACGAGTATATACGGTACCTCAGGGGATTTGGTCCTCCTGGTCCTTCCGGGCTTTTACTGCTACAATGGATGCTGGCAGCGTCGGAATCCGGTGTCCGGGTGAACTACAGGGAAACAGGTGTTGTTCCCTTATTTAATTCTCCTACTCCTCTACTTGCCTCCGACCCTCTCCCAAGGGTGCAGCACAGCCGGGTCAGTGTTCCCTGGTCCTGGGCCTGGATCGTTCCCAGCAACCAGCTACTCACTCCTGCTCTCTCCTCTGACTAGAACTGCTTCTCACTGGACCAACTGACTCCTCCCTCAGGCCTGGATATTTTAAAGGGGATCTGGTTTAAGGCAGCCAGTAGACCTCCCCCTTCAGGTCTGGGGTGGAAGATGTTGTGTGCTGTGAGTACCAAGGTGTAAATCCCTCCTTGCACCGGTGGATCCTGTGGCAATCCCCTGCAGAGGTGCCACATTTGTACCCAGTACTGATATAGACTCTTTGTATTATAGTTTTTACCGCCAAGTTCATATCATCACTCCAATAAATTAAGACTACGGAACCTCTACAGTCTGTTTACTGGGGAAGTAGACAAGGGTTTAGCTGTATGCTGGATATCCACAGCACTACATGTGGAAAAAAGCAGAACAGTAAAAACAGACACTGGCCAGAGGTGGTAGCTGAACAGACTGTATGGGACCTCTACCACCCACACTGCACCGCATACGGGTATTGCAGCAGCCACCATACAGCCGTAGGGAACAAGAGTGCAGCCCTCCAGCAAGCGTGACACAATTACCGTCACCCCAAAGCCCGTCTACCTACAGACTCGAGTCTGCACTGAAGTATCCAGCAGTCTGCAGACCAGCCCCAGTAAAGCGGATAGCCGGCCGCAGGTGGTAGTTGATCGGACTGTATGGGACCACTATCACCCACACTGCACCACATACGGTTATTCCAGCAGCCGCCAAACATTAAAGAAGGGGTAGAAACATGTTAGAAAAGGAGCGATCACCACAAATACAGTTAAGTATAAAATTTTATTGAGTAACAATTCATAACACTGCAAACACTGTACAAAGAAATTTAAAAACATTTAAAAGGCCTAAGGCCTGCATGAGAAAAAGGGAAGGTTATTCCCTTGCTGGAAGTACTACTGCGTATTAGTAGTTACAGAAAGACCCCCAATCTGGCTATATTGGTCATATATTATAAGTTAATCGGTAGCCCGTATTACTAAGAACTCCCAGTGTGGTTATTGTATACGCTGCTGAACAGAAACATATCGTACACATACAGGCAGGAAGGTAAATCCATACACAAATTTAGAGCTGTACTGTGGATAAATTGCCTATGCTTCTGCTGTTTTTTGCAGTTCTTTGTACAAACCAAATAACTAGTTTAAGGTGCTGAATGCACCATCCTATCAATTTAGCTGATAGAGTTGAGCAAAAATGACCAATATATTAGGCACATTTAGGTCATGGGGTCTCCATAAAGTAAAGGACAATATTACCTGCAGTCAGTGGTCATCCAGCAAGGGGACCCTCTTTGGGCACGTCTGCAGGTGAGTAGGTTGAGCATACCAAAAGAGTAAGCAACATTAAGATAAAGCATCAACACACAGGTCTACGCAAAGTGTGAGAAAGACTGGACAAATGCTACAGGTCTATAGAAGTTATAGAAAATACTTTATACAAAATAATTGACGATTTCCCTAGGATAGAGCCTAAAGGTTATCAAAAGCTCAGAGAATTGAGTGATTTGTTGACAGAGTTACAGGTTGACCAGGAGGAAGTAGACTTGCCCGGATTGGCATTCTTAGACACTGCCAGGGGTGGCAAAATTTCCTTACAACCTACATGAAAAGTGGGTTACATATGGTACCTGGTATAACCAAACTCATAATGTGCCATTCCCTACCCTTTCACTGTATTCGTAGATTTTGTCACTCAACAAGATAAAATCAGAAAAGACCCTAGTTTTGACTTCACTCTGTCATATCCCACTGCCCCCGGTGTAAATCTAGTAGGACACACGTGGCAGTCCACAAAATTAACATTGTCTCCAAAGGTCATCCTCATAATGCAAGTAAGCCACCTCCAGAAGAGAACAAACCTCATGATGTCAGTAGTGTCCTCTACATCGGAAGCCACACCCTCTACTAAAATGCAGAGCGTTCAGGGAGAAGTCTTTAGAGGATCGGAAAGGTTTCCTCATGGAATACAACATCTGCTTCAAATGCTGTGCTACAACATCGCACCTTGCTAGAAACTGTGAAGCTACCGTGAAATGTGCAGAATGCAGCAGCATGAATCACAATACAGCCTTGCACCCTGTACCACCCGCACGAGTGTTGTTGCAAGCAGAGAAGCGCGATGGAAAGCAGAAGAACACTGACGAAGACACCCCAGTGGTCACTTCTTAATGTACAGAGATCTGTAAAGAACTTATATAAGGAAGATCCTATTAAAACATCTGCCTTGTCCGAGTTTACCCAGCAGGCTGCAAGGACAAAGTGATCAAGATATACGCAATCCTGGATTATCAAAGCAACAGGTCTTTAGCCAAGTCCATCTTCTTTGACAGCTTTAGCATTTTAGGCCCCGGTTCTCCCTACTCCTTGAAGACATGTGCAGGTACCGTTGAGATGTCGGGGAGAAAAGCAACCGGATACAAAGTGGAGTCTATAGATGGCCAGACCTGCTTATCACTACCGACCATTCTGGAGTGCAACCAGAATCCTGACCACAAGTCCGAGATACCTTCATAGTAAGTAGCAACACATCACCCCCATCTGAAGCATATAGCCCACCTGACACCAGAATTGGAATCAGAAGCTCCAATAGCTTTACTCCTTGGAAGAGATATACTACGAGTCCATAGGACCAGAGAGTCTATTAATGGCTTCCAGAGAGCTCCATGTGCATAGAGGCTCAACCTTGGATAGGTCATTATCAGAGCTGTCTGTCTTGGAGGAGCACACAAGCCAACCTCAGTCAACAGGATGCTTACAAACACACTAGAAAACGGATGTCCATCTCCCTTCTAACCTTGTCAGATTAGTGTGCTGGTAAAAGAATTGCTGAGTGGTACTCCCCTGCTTTGCCCATTCGCAATCCCTTCCAGTGAAGACCACACCTGTGAGGCCGAACAAGACCATATACTGTAGGTTGTACAGTCTTCCAAAGGACAAAGGAAGACAACAAGGCAGCAATGTCCATAGAAGACAGGATGTTCTTGGACATCATGGATCGAGAAATAGTCAAAGACAAGTCAAACAGTTGGGTCGCACCTCTACCATTTTTGACCTCGGAGATGATGCCTACCCAACAACAGGGAGTTGGTCTACAGTCGATTCATCTCCTTCAAACACAAACATCAGAGGTCGCCTGAGACAAAGAAACATTTCTTTACCTTAATGGGGAAGATATTCCAAAACAACCATGCGTAGATTGCACCTGTACTTCGAGACCCCGGAGAGTTTTGGTACTTACCCATCTTCGGTGTATGTCATCCCAAGAAGCCAGGCCAGATAAGAGTGGTATTCGACTCAAGCGCCAGATGCGAAGAAATTTCGTTGAATGATGTCCTACTGTCGGGCCCAGACCTCAACAACAGACTCCTAGAAGTACTACTCTGTTTCCGCAGGGTTACGGTGGCATTTATGGGTGACATACAACAGATGTTCCATTGTTTTCTCGTCAAAGAGGAACACAAAAACTACTTGAGGTTCTTCTGGTACCGCGACAACAACCCCAATAAAGACATCGCAGAGTACTGGATGAGGGTACACATCTTCGGAAACAGTCCTTCCCTACGCTACGCTTCCCGTCGCTATCTACGGCCTCCGAAATTCCACCAAAGAGGGTGAAGAAAAGTATGTGTAGATGTCAAATCCTTCGTAGAAAAAACTTCTACGTAGACGACTGTCTGAAATCCACACCAACAACTGAGGCTGCAATCAGTCTCCTAAAAAGAGCTCAAGAAATGCTCACTCTGTCTAACCTGAGGTTGCATAAGATTGCCTCCAACAGCTAAGAATTGATGGAAACCTTTCCCTCTCAAGACTATTCCAGCGATCTAAAGGAGTTAGACCTAAGTATCGAATCCCTTCCTATGCAGCGGAGCCTGGGATTGCTTTGGGATTTGAAGACGATGCTCTCATCTTTCAGATCAGCAAAGATGAGAAACCCTTTTCGCACAGAGGAGTTCTTTCTTTCATGAATAGCTTGTACAACCCGTTGGGGTTCATGGCTCCAGTAACCATCCAAGGCAAGATGATGATAAGAGACTTCTGATTAGGACGACCCACTTCTAAAGAAAAGCAGACCTGTGGGCCAAGTAGAGAAAGTCTCTCAAAGCCTTGACCGACCTTTGTGTAAAACGACCGTGTGCCATCCACAGAAGTCAAAACACAATGACTTTGTGTCTTCTGTGATGCATCAGTCAAAGTGATCGCAGCTGTAGTGCACCTCAAAACCACAGATGTGAACGACCAGAGCCATATCAGGTACGTTATGAGCCGGACAAAACTGGTGCCACTCTATGAAAACACAACATTACCCAGACTGGAACTCTGCTCCGCCGTCCTTGCAGTGGAATTTTACACAGACAGCAAAGTGATACTAGGGTATATCTGCAACGAAACGCGACGCTTCTATGTCTACGTCAGAAATTGGGTACTGAGGGTAAGAAGATCCACTTGCCCTAATCAGTGGCATTATGTGCCTACTCACCACAATCCCGCAGACCATGCAACTAAATCCGTTTCACCAAGTCATCTTAATGACACTACATGGGTTACAGGCCCTGCCTTCTTATACCGTTGGACACCCCACGTCAGCAAGCCTGATACATTTAAACTAATGGATCCAGATGCCGATGAAGAGCTTTGTCCTCAAGTGTCTGTTCTACGTACAGTGACTTCAGATCATCTCCTCGAATCTCATTGGTTCAGCACCCATTCCTAGAGACCGCATCCTGAAGAAGCTCGATCCGATTGTCGACCAAGATGGACTGCTGAGAATAGGTGGTCGCCTTCAAGAAGCCGAGGTAGAAGTTTCAGAGAAACACCCGGTAATTATTCTTGGATGTCATCATGTCATGACCCTGCTCATTCAGCATCATCATATCTTAGTGAGACATCAAGGCCATTTGTTTACCAAAGGGAATTTATGGACAGCTGGACTATGGAATGGATAGTCGGAGCAATGAGAAGCGTGAGCAAACTCATCTTCAACTGCATTACGTATCGCAAACTTTGCAGCATGTTTCAAAATCCGAATATGGCCAATCTTCCACCCGACAGACTTAGTACTGACCCCCACTTCACCAACGTTGGACTAGATGTGTTCGGCCCTTGATCCGTGGCTACACGATGCGCTAGGAAGATCCTTGATGAATCAAAGCGTTGGGCAGATATATTCACCTGCCTGTCCATCAGAGCTGTCCATATTGAAGTAATCGAATCTATGGACACTTCAAATTTCATAAATGCACTTTGACGCTTCATCGCGATCAGCGGCCCTGTTAAGCATATTCGTTCTGATCACTCCAAATCCCTTCCAATATAGACATTGCTAATGTAGAAAGGTACCAAGGTGAGCAAGGATGCACTTGGAATTTCAATCTACCACACTCTTTGCACAAGTGAGGTGCCTCGGAAAGAATGATATGGATGGCACGCAAAATACTAGATTCTATCTTCTTACAAGCGAATGCCAGACTCACACGTGAGAGTTTGACTACATTTTTGGCTGAAGTTTCAGCTATCATGAATGCCAGGCCGCTGATAACTCTTTCTGGTGATTTCACAGACCTGACAGTCCTTACTCCTGTCATGTTACTCACGCAGAATACCTGTGTCCCAAGTGCTCCACTCGGAGAGTTGAACGACGAAGACCTCTACAGACGACAATGGAGGTAAGTACAAAGTGTGGCCAATGTCTTCTGGAACAGATGGAAAAAGCAGTACCTCTCCACTCTGCAAACCAGGACGAAGTGGCAGAAAGACCACCCAAACATCAAACCTCGCGATGTTGTGCCCCCTGCCCTCAGTTGCCTATTTTTACCTGGCTGAAAACAAAAATATAGGGAACCCCTTTTTTCATGAAGTACCGTATATACTCGTGTATAAGCCGAGTTTTTCAGCCCAAAAATTGGGCTGAAAAGTCCCCCCTCGGCTTATACACGGGTCAATACGGTATGCTGTGGGGGGGGAGCTGTGACCGGGGGCTGGAGGAGGCAGGAGGGGGCCGCGGTGACCGCAGGCGGTCACGTGGGGCCGCCTCATTAGTGCAATGAATATGCACGGCATCCCCCGTCCATCAGCGGCGGGGGGATGCCGTGCATATTGCACTACACAGCCCCCTCTCTTTAATATGCGTCCCGCAGTAGTAATAAACAGCCCCCCCCTCCTTATCAAGGCCCCCCCGGCTGCGGCAGCTGTGAAAATAACAAACAGTTTATACATCACCTCCCGACGCAGCTCTCCGCTCCTCCGGTCCTCAGCATCTCGCTCGCCGGCTTCTTCTTCCTTGTTGTGCCGGTGTCATGTTACCGGGCGCAGGAGATGACGTCATTTCCTGCGCGCGGTCACAAGCCGGCACATCAAGGAAGAAGAAGCCGGCGAGCGGAGATGCTGAGGACCGGAGGAGCTGAGAGCTGCGTCGGAAGGTGATGTATAAACTGTTTGTTATTTTCACAGCTGCCGCAGCTGGGGGGGACATGATAAGGAGGGGGGGGGGCTGTTTATTACTACTGGGGGACGCATATTAAGGAGGGGGGCTGTGTACTACCACTGGGGCTGCTGGATACTACACTGGGGCTGTATATACCTCTGGGGTCTGCTGTATACTACCACTGGGGCTGTATATACCTGTGGGGCTGCTGTATACTACACTGGGGCTGTATATACCTCTGGGGCTGCTGTATACTACCACTGGGGCTGAATATACCTCTGGGGCTGCTGTATACTAACTACTGGGGCTGTATATACCTGTGGGGCTGCTGTATACTACCACTGGGGCTGTATATACCTCTGGGGCTGCTGTATACTACCACTGGGGCTGTATATACCTCTGGGGCTGCTGTATACTACCACTGGGGCTGTATATACCTGTGGGGCTGCTGTATACTACCACTGGGGCTGTATATACCTCTGGGGCTGCTGTATACTACCACTGGGGCTGCTGTATATACCTTTGGGGCTGCTGTATACTACCTCTGGGGCTGCTGTATACTACCTCTGGGGCTGCTGTATACTACCTCTGGGGATGCTGTATACTACCACTGGGGCTGTATACTACCTCTGGGGATGCTGTATACTACCACTGGGGCTGTATATACCTCTGGGGCTGCTGTATACTAACTACTGGAGCTGCTGCTGTATATACCACTGGGGCTGCTGCTGTATACTACCACTGGGGAGGCTGCTGTATACTACCATTGGGGGGCCTGTATACCACACTGCTGGGGGCTGTATACCTGTTCTGGAGTCCACCCTCGGCTTATACACGAGTCAATAGGTTTTCCCAGGTTTTGGGGGCAAAAGTAGGGGGGTCGGCTTATACACGGGTCGGCTTATACACGAGTATATACGGTAATTAAAAAAAAATGACATGAGGTTTTGCCCTATTTTTGGTTTCAAGCCAAGTACCATTAGGCAGCAGGGAGCTGGAATCCTCAGCACAGGGTGACCCAAGCCTTCTGGGCCTCCCTGCTGGGAATTGCAGCCCACAGACGCTACAGAAAATGATGTATTCAAAGAAGCACACCATTTTCTAGTACTGTACCCTGATTCTTCCAGTGACCCTGGTGGCACTGGCACGTTGGTTAATAAAAGAGTTAATGTCAGCTTTACATTGTCAGCTGGAACTAAGCTGTGGAATATGTGGAATATGTTGGAGGGAGGGTTTTTATTTGTTAATTAAAGATGGGAACCAGGTTGTCTTGTGTTTAGTTTCTATTAAAATATTTTTTCTCTCTGTTGTTTTTTTTACTGTTTAGTAGAAATGTATGGGGGCCATTTCTAATATTGGCCTGACACCATGAATTTTGGACTTAGCTACAGCTGAAAATACAAAGCATGCATTAACCCCATCATTACACAGTGTGCCACTGCCCTCAAGGGCGCTGGAAGAGCCTAGTAAAGCACACTAAAATGGTGCTACGGATAAATGCGACATTTTCAGGGGTGGTTGTGATTTTCATTGTGGGGGGCCCAGAACGCTTGGACCTTACCACACTGAGAATCCCAGCCCCCAGCTTCCTGGGTTTTACTTTGGCTGGCAATCAAAAATAGGGTGAAGCCCATGCATTTCTTTAATTATTTAAATAATTAAAAAAAAGGGCTTCCCTGCATTTTGATTGCCATCCAAGGTAAACTAGAAGAAAAGCAGAAAAGCGCACATAGGTTCTTATCTGGGTGTAACCTGGGTGCTGTATTGTGTGCTGTTGGTAAACCTTTGTGGATCTCAGATGAAGTGGTCTGGAGCACCACGAAACGCGTAAGAAATAGACATTAAAGGTATTGCTTTAACATCTTGTGATTCCTTGGATTACTTGGAAACAACGGACAGAACATGAACTACCACCTTTTCATCTAATGCTTTAATCAATCAAGGTAAAGCAAGGCAGCTGGGGGAGGCAGCGCATAGCTATCCAAGTTATCTGTGCTGAGAGTATAAAATACCATGGAGTGCTATGCAACATTTTTTATTTATTTATTTTTACAGTACAAAGATGTCATTGAATGGGTGAGGTACCCAACAGCCAAATACAGACGCTGTCACAGAGAATGGGCGTCTGTGGTTAGATGCTGGAGTAACCTGAAACCAGCCCATATATTCAATCACAAATAATGACTCCAGATTACTCCAAGAGCCAATCAAAGACACCCATTCTGTGTCATAGCGCCTGTGATTGGCTGTTGAGTCCCTCTGCAGTGAATATCCTTGAAGTTAATGAACAACCCCAGAAGTAGAAGTGGCAGGATGCGGGACAGCGGAATGGCGAGACCTGGTAAGTATAATGATGATATTTAATAATGATATCTTTTATTTTACAAACTAAGTAACCTGGTAATCACCCTAAAGGGAAGCCTAGCAGCGCCCGGGCCATGAAAAGGCTGCAAAGCAATCTTCAATTTGAATGATGTTGTCACTATAATGTCATTATAATGTCTACTGTATAGACCCTGGGGCAGATTTGCTAATACATCCAATATTTGTTATAGTGGCTAATGCTGGATGATAAATTTGGTGCATGTTAAGACATTATTTTCTAACTTTACACTAATTTTTGGCTTACTTTGCACCACTTTTCTCACCTACGTATTGGCTCCGTTTGGTGTTTTTAATTCCATTTTAAAGGGATCCTGTCACCTCCAAAAAGCCATCTAAGCTGCAAAAACACTCCTTTAGTCTCCTAAATGCTTCCTGTCAAAGTACATAAAAACGTTTTTATACTCACTCATTAGCCATGATAATAAGTAGCTACCATATTCGTTAGCCCTTAGGGCGTGTTTGTTTGGTGTCTTGGTTGTCATAAGATCATGCCCTAATGGGCGTGATCTTGTATTCAAGTTCTAGGCAGGCCCTCCCTGTTTTCCACGCCGCTGGCTGGGCATGAAATGACGTAAGTGACGTAAGGAAACCCACGCCACTCGCCGCACGCAATTCGGTGCTTGAGGCCGAACGAGCGGCGTGTTTGTACCGACGTCACCTAATGGGTGGGATCTTAGGATGACCAAGGCACCAAACAAACACTCCCGAAGGGTACCTTTACACGCCGCTACTGGAGGATGGATACAACCCGCTACTTCACGTGCACGAGCACGCCCAAACGGTTACAAACGGGAAACGCACCACCTTTACACGCCTTCACAAGGTGCGCTACGCTACGCTACATCTACAGCTAGATACATCGCCAGGTGTCTCAAGTAGCCATCTGTAGCTCATCGTACCTCATTTACACACCGCTACAACAAGCTAATATGGGCGGACCTGGTGCAGCAGGGACAACACATAGGCGTGCCACAATTGTGGATTACGAGACGTCCGTACGCTGATAGGACAAAGCAATAACATCATGATTGGGCAGGCATCGCAGGAGGCTGATTAATACATGACGCCCGAGCAATTGTGTAGTGTGACTGGGCAGCTCCTTAAATATGCCGCCCTGTGCAGCGACAACCAATCGCAACGCAGGAGCTTCCTCCAATGATCGCTGAAGGGGCGCGGTATCCCGGAGCCTGGGTCACGCCTTAGCTACATTGCAGCTACATCGCCGGGTGTCCAGAGTTTCCTTCTGTAGCTTCTTTACACGCCGATACAGCTCGCTACAATCGGCTTTGTAGCCATCTGTTTTCGAGCAGTGCTCGGAAACAGATGTATCTGTTGCCGGCTGTCTCGTCCCGTCTTCACATGCCGCTACTACGGGCTATATTGACGCTACAAGCTACATTTGTAGCCTGTAGCGGGTTGTATCCATCCTGTAGTAGCGGCGTGTAAAGGTACCCTCAGGGCTAACATATATGGTCCCTACTCATTATCATGGCTACTGAGTGAGTATAAAAATGTTTTTATGTACCGTACTTTGACAGGAAGCATTTAGGAGACTAAAGGAGTGTGAGAATGGTCATAGGATGCTGCAGGGACATGTTTTTGTAGCTTAGGTGGCTTTTTGGAGGTGACAGGATCCCTTTAAGTCATATTACTTTTCACATTCCCTAATAGACTGAACTGGAAAATTGTTAAAAAGTAAAAAACTAGGTCTAAAAGGTAGGACGACATGTACCAAAATGTGGCACAATTTTTGCATAGGTGCAGTAAATGTCTCCAGTGATCCACTGTGCCCGAGCTGTCACACCAAAGTTGGTGGAGATGACTGGCTGTAGAATAAAAATATTAAATGTAGACAGTGCTTGTATATCTGCACAGAAAATAAAAAAGATGTGGCAAGGGACCCTAATTATTATAGCCAGGGGGCCCTTCAGATTACCTAATGTGCTGCCCTTGTCACACAAAACACCAAGTCAGTGTCTGACATTCTGATAACTTGAAATGTCTCCCAAATTATCATCCGTTCTTACTTCATGGAAGTTATTTTAAGATGAAACTTTCTAGAATGTGCAAGTATAGCTGAAATGTGACATCTCATAATATGAGATGTATGGAAGGAACAGAAATAATATCCAGAATGGGTGAAGGCCCAAGTAATTTCAGCAGAATTCAATAAGCATATTTTCTCTTTTCCTGCATATAATGAATGACTGCAATACCGACTATTAGTGATACGTCATTGTGAACAAAGTATACCTAGTGTCGGAATACTGTATACCGGTACGCTCAGAGGAACAACTACTGATTTACTTTTGCAATGATTGATTGTAGCTAAATGATTTTTTTTTTCCAAAAGCAAATTTACAGTGCTCAAAAAACACCAATGTACGGTGACCAAATAACGGCTCCATTCATATCATATGATATCAGTGCAACAGCTCTTTCAGCAGAGGTAGCCAATATACGGAGCAGATAGTTGACCCCTATCTACTATTCTTAATTGGTTAAAGTCTTAAGGCCACGTTACACACACAGATAATCGTGCAGATATTGGTCACAGATCTCTGGTTGCAGTGAAATCATGGACACATTGCTCCATTTATATACAGCCACAAAACGGAACAATGTGTCCATGATTTCACTGCAACCAGAGATCTGTGGCCAATATCTGAACAGATATCTGTGTGTAACGTGGCCTTTAGGAGAGATATCACCATCGAACCGGCACCACCATAATTGGAGAATCTGGAATCAGCACTCACTAGCCCCTGCACTCTTGTGCCTTCAATGAACGGTGGTCGAGCCTGACAACCTCAGGGTTAAGACAAAAAATTCAGAACTTGGCTTATCCAGGAATTGGCAGCACACGTCCACAGTAAAAAAAAAACCTTCAGCTTTATTGAAAAAACATTAAAGAACCAATAATGGCAACTGCATACAAGACATTCGAGGAGAGGGAGTACAATTCTGGACTATGGCCGTTTCGCATGGCTGCATTTCAACAGGTCCACCCACTGTTCTGAACTGGTTAAAGCCTCCAATTTTTGTATTTTTGTTTTAATTTTTTCCTCCACTTCTTTCACAGGCCACAATTTTTTATTTTTATTTTCTATCAATATGAGGTCTTATTTTTTTTGTGGGACAAGTTGTAATTTTGAATGACACCATTAGTGATGAGCGAGTACCGAAATATTCGTAAGCGCTATACTCATAATGAGTACTTTGTAATGCTAGCTTATTTGTTCGAATAGCGAGTCCAATGTTAGTCAATGAGTGATAGGCTCCGCTCACTCACATTCGGCCATAAAATGAGCATTTTCGGGGCAAAGTGGAAGGGTGCGCTTTTTTTGCATTTTCAATACATACAATATCTTGTTGTAACCCCCAGTGAGAGCCTGACATTCAATCTGCTCTCACTGGGGTGCAAACTCTTTTTGTGTACTGAAGGGAGCTGGCAATATGTGTCGGATTACTCAAGAGTAACGAGTAACGCAATACTGTACTATTCTTGCGAATAGTAACGATTACACTCATTCATCACTAAACACCATACATTTTCTTATCCATGTAGTAGTAGTAAAGAAGGAAAAATGAAAGTTTGGTGAAATAGTGAAAAAAAAAATGAATTCCATCATTGTGTTTTGACTTTTTTGTGTCTATTTGTCTGCGAATATTGACCTGGTCATGGACCAGTAGAAGCGCTGGTGTAGCGCAAAACAGCCGTTATCTGCGCACTACTCTCCACATCCTGCCACCCACCTACAACTGTTTTATTATATGAAATAAAGAAGACATTGTAAATGAAATTGGTGAGTGCTGCTGTTTACCTTTATTTTTCTACACTAAGGCTGTGTGCACATGATGAGTCTTTGGTGAGTGTTTGACAGTACATATTTTCGCAGTGTCAAAAAATGCAGCATCTTGCAGTTCTAGCAAAGTGGATGAGATTTATGGAAATCTCCTGTCTACTGTGCTTTTTTTATACTGAGCATAAACGAGTCTACGGTGAGTGTTTCAAATCCGCAACATCTCAATTTGTCTTGCAGGTATGCAGAAAATGAAGAACAGTGTACATGGGATTTCTATAAATTCCATCCACTTTGCTGGAACTGTAAGATATTAATTTTTTATGCAGCGAAAATACATAAATTCAAAAATTCACCAAAAACTCATTGTGGACATACAGCCTTAAAGCACCACTGCAGGTTTTTTTTTTATTATTGCACAGCTGTAGCGGTGCTTTAAATGTAAGCCCCTGCGCTTAGTGTTATACTCACTTTCCATCGCCTTCATCCTTTTTCATGAAATAATAAAAAAAAAAATGCGTGGGGCTCCGCGCAATTTCTATGTCTAGCCAGGTACAGCTAAGCAGCTGGGGGCTGGAATCCGCAGCGCAGGGATGCCCAAGCTTTCTGGGCACACCCCGCTGCAAATTGCAGCCCGCAGCCGCCCCAGAAGATGGCGCGTTCATTGAAGCGCCTTCTTCTGGCGCTGAACCCCGCTCTTCCAGCGGCCCTGGTGACGGTGGCACGCTGGGTAATAAAGAGGTTAGGGCCAGCTTTGTATTATCAGCTGGCCCTAAGCCCGAAATTTATGGCGGTCACGCCAATATTAGACATGACCTCCATGAATTTCTATTAAATTGTTTTAAAAAAAACACAACACAGAGAAAATTTTTTATTAGAAATAAAAAAAAAAGCCATTAGGGACTCCATCTTTAATTAAAAAAATCCTCTTCCGTCCGACGTATTCCAAAATGCAATGTCCTCTCTGCTCATCCCTATGCATAGATATAGATGTCTATGCACAGGGATGAGCAGACTGAGAACAATCTCAGCTCTGCTACACACAGGAAGAGCAGGCGGGCTCTAGGACCCTGGAGCTGCGGCAGCCAGTACAGAGCAGACAGCCTGACTCCTTACTGTGCGAGTTTCCCAGCGATTACTTGCACAGTAAACGAGTCCAATGCAAGTCAATGCCAATCCTAGTTTTGTCAGAGTCTCCGACAAAACTAGGATTGCTTCAGGCTGAAGCTTCCGAGACACATCTGCGATTTGTAAATTGCACACTACTCGCTATTACTCGCTTCCCCATTCATTAACATTGGACTCGCTAGACTCGCAACGAGTAGCGAGTCCCGGGCTCGGACTCGCTAGAGTCAAGCGATTCCGAGTAATTTAGGACTCGCCCATCACTAGTAATAACATGATGAGTGGGCCGACTAGTAGCTGAACTAACTCAACTAGTCAAAGCCCTATTTTGCAACTTATAAGTAAAGTTTAGAAATACTTTTTCTAAAGATAAGTTTATGGATGCTGCTATATGCTGGGACTGTTAGCCAAGGAATATAGATATGGACACAGAACTTCTCGTGGTTCTGGGGGCACAGAGGGCCTGACAGGTTCCCTTCAAGCGCCACTCCAGTGCTGAAAAAACAAACAAATGCTGGAGTGGGGCTTTAAGAGAAAGCTATATTGAAATTTTTGACAAAAGGCTACCTGACAAAAATTAAGAGAACTGCGATAATTGTCCATGTTCCTTCTCAAACTTTTTTATACAAAATAATATACTAGAACTTCAGCAAAGTCTGAACCAGTTACACAGCATTTACTCTGAACAAGAGTGGAGAACCTGGACACACGTCAAAAGGAAGATTAAAGCATTTTTGAGTTTAGTTCCATTTAAAGACGAGTCATTTTGACACTGTCAGATTACAGAGAGCCTGACAGCTGAGCTTTCTTCAATGATATCTATTGGACACCTTCTTCATCAGGTGTTTATGGCAGTCATCCCAGGAGCCGTGCACATCATTGACTCCTCTCTAAAGTACAGTATTAAAAAATGAATCAATGAAGGACTATAAGTATCCTGCAGATGACTCACTGAGTGGAGAGATTACCGCACTGCTGAGCTAAATTGTTTTTGCAGCAGTTGGACATTTAAGTTCTGATAAAATGTTATTTCCAGATAAGTGCAAGTTGGAACAAAGTCATAGTGCGAGTTAGACAAAGTTTAACAGCTTAGAAACATTGTACAATATTGCTTTTTCTTGTGTCTTAAAATAATTTATTTTTCTTTATCACCCATGTGGCTTTTTTCCTGCTTGTCCAGTAGAAAAATATTAAAAGCATAACTGCTGTTTAAATTTTTATTTAATTGTAATGTAGAGCAAGTGATTTTAACAAAATTTAAATATACTGTACTTTATTGGGAGAAATCTGATGGAAAACCATTCATAAACCTTCCACAAGGTGTCCCCAATAGACTGTGTCTGAAGCAGACATATGTTCATTCTCAGTTAGATCTGTCTTCACACTGAATACGGGCATGTAACCATATAAGGGTGGGGGTGGGGCCTGCACAGTGTGCGAGCTCGTGACTGTAGCTGTGAGAAAACAAGGTATCAGATTATCTCAGGATACAGCACAGTTTCTAAGCAATGTCAGAATATGAGGATCACTGCAAACTCCTCCTTCCTTGGCACAAGCTTCCGATCTGTAATCTGTCTCCACACACCTCAGTCACAATCTCTGCTAACCCTTTCTCTACTGGCACATCACACTGCTCCCTACCAGCCTTCTCTCTGAAGCTGTGGAAATACACATACAGTTCTGGCAGACACTGAGGGACTCCCACACAGCCATAAAATGCAGTTTTTAAAGCAGCGCAAACAGCCATAAAGTGCAATTTTTAAAAGAGCACAGAAAAAGTGAGAAAATAAGTCATATGGCAGAAAAAAGCATTATCTTAGCTGCTATGTGACCCATCATTAACAACCAGTGCAGTACTGTGTTTTGTTTTTTTTTCAATGAAATTACATTAACACTTTAACTATTTAGTATATTCGAGATAGTTTTTTAATTAAAAATATCGACCCTTTAAAATAAGACAAACCCCCATGCAGTTCAGGGCCCATCATTTAAGAAGCCCACGATACAGAATCCCATCTATCAGTGCCCCACGTATTACAGCAGCCTCAATACATGCTCATCCCCAGCAAATACAGTGTATGCCCAGGGTGAGCAGTACTAGAAGCACCCAGCTATACGCACACCAGCAGTAAGACAGGAAGCCCACATATACACGGGCATGCCAGCAGTATACAGGAAGCACAGCTGACTCCTTACAGTGCAGTCCCAGCGAGTTACATAGCACAGAATACAGCCATGCCAAGCAGTATACAGCCAAGCCCAGCAAGTATCACAGAACTAATGCTTCAGCTGTAAAGGAGCCCCTGCATTGTACATGCACCCACTGTATTACAGTCGCCCCCAGCAGTAATACGTAGCCCCAGCAGTAATCCGGGCAGCACCAGCAGTATACAGCATCCGAGTAATTACGGAAGCCCCACAGTATAACAGAGCAGTGCCCGACATATACTGGAAGCACCAACTAGTATCAGGCAAGCCCAGCATTATACAGAAAGTCTCTCAGCATATACTCAAAGCATCAGCAGTTAGATGCTGCCCCAGCAGTATTACAGGAACTCCCATGCATATACAGCAGCCTCCAGCATGTTTACGGACAGCACCAGCAGTACTACAGCGCACCAGCAAAAACAACATATAGGCAGGCACGACAGCATTATAAATGACAGGCCCGACATAAATTACAGCAGCACCAGCAGTATAATTGTCAGCCCTCACTTTACAGGCACCCCCAAGTATAACAGCTCGCCAAGCAGTACCAGGCAGCACCAGCATTTATTAACAGATGGGCACCACAGCAGTATACAGGAAGCCAGCAGTATACAGCTTTTGAGCCCCTAGTTCATTTACAAACGAGTCACCTGTCAGATTAAGAGGCCAGCACCTGCAGCTTTTCAATGCAGCACCCATGCATTATACAGGAGTATGGCCCCAAGCCGTAACATTGCAGCCCCAAGCAGTATAAACAGCATCCTGCAGGCATAATACTGGCAGTGACCCCAGATGAGATTACGCACGCCGCTAAATTGTTTTTGCAGGCAGTTGGCAAGCTGTAAATTTATTCAGGAATTCCAGCAGTATACAGTGAACACACAGTATACAGCTAGACCACATTTACAGCAGCCCAGCAAATAATTATTCATCCCCAGCAGTATACATGCGCCCAGTCAGTATAAGAAGCCACTAAGCAGTTAATATTTAGTGTAAGTCACCAGCAGTATAACAAGAGCCCTTCAAGCATATATACATGGCAGCACACAGTCTATGACAGCATCTAACCACAGTATACAAGGCTAGCCCCAAGATGTGTTAAAACAGCACCTCGGTTAGATATTCTTCAGCCCACGCGGATAGTAACGCACCCGTAAGGTGGTGGGCCCCAGTGCCTCTACGTGCGGTAGAATGAAAGGTAAATATACTTACACACGTTTCACGCAATGTCATAGCGACCGCATCTCCATCCTGCACAACATCGCGATCTATCCATCCATAGCGGTCGTCCTTCTGTATCCTTGTGCGCTCAAGATGACGTCACTATGCTGCGACAGCTTCTCTCGAACAGGAGGAAACGCATAAGTGATGGAGGATCGCCGATGTCGGCCATAAGATCGGGCGTTTTACAGCGGACCAAACAGCATAAGTCATAGTTTCTTCCAAAAGGCAACCGAAGAGAGGTGGGGGCCTGAGATTACGGGGGCATGCTGAATAACGATGTATCTACACCGGTATGTACCGATGTATACATCGGATACAGCACACGTGCGTATAGCCGAGGGGTACTTTTTCATCATTTTTGGGCTGAAAAATCGACATTATACCTGGTAATATAGGTAGGTTTTTTTCGAGGATAGAATTTTTTTCATTTAGTAACATATTATTTTTCTTGAAGCCCTTTTAAATAAATATGACAACCCTTCTGGGGGCCACAAGGTGTACCATTGGATAGAATTTACATCTGTTTAAAGCTTGTATGTTCTCCTTGTCTTAGTATGCACTTTCCCCTGGCACTACAGTTTCCTCACATTTTCTTAAAGGGATCCTGTCACCTCCAGAAACCTCCTAAACTACCAAAACATGTCCCTGCAGCATCCTATCACTAATCTCACACTCCTTTTGTCTCCTAAAAGTATCCTGTGAAAGTGGATAAAAACATTTTAATACTCACAACAGAGCATGCGATTTTTCCGCACAGTACACTCGGACAAGTTTCACTGATGTGTGTCCGAGCCCCAAAAGCAATGAACATTGTTATACAGTCCCTGACAAAAGTTATGTCGCTTATCCATGTTATGTAAATAAAAGCTTATAACCTGACGTTAAATTCATCCATTGGTTTTATAAATTATTCTTTTGAAAGCTGAAACCCTCCCAGGTGTGGTTTAGGTTAAGAAAATAAATTGGCATCAATGCTGAAATATTGATCATTTAATGAACACAGAATGGTCAGATTTTGGCAAGACAAAGGTTTTGTTGCCTGGTCATATAGTGCACCCAATCCTAGTTTACATCCTCACCTGTGCTCTGTAAATGATTGGTTAATTAGTGGGTGTGTATGAAAAGAAACCAGCACCCAGACCTTCACATGAACTGCAACTTGAGCTCTGACAACATGCCAAAAATCCACCCTGCGACCAGAGCCTTGATTATCAGAAGCTGAAGACCAGATCCACTCCAGAGGTGGCTGACCCCTTTAATGTGTCTCAGCCTCAAGTACAAAAATTTAAAAAAAATTTGAAGAGACTGGAGATGTGTTTGACAAGCCAAGTCTGGCAGACCCCACAAGACAGCTGCTCAGGAGTAACGTTTGTTGGTTAGAAAATCCAAAGCAAGCCCCTCTTCCACTGCAGCAACAGCTCCAACAGGCCTGGTCACCTCAAGTCCCTGTGTCAACTAGAACAGTTTGTATGATTCTGTCTTGAAATGGCCTCCATGGTCGAATCAGTGCGCAGAAGCCAGCCTAAACAAAAGACGAATAAAAAATCATGTGGCATTTGCAAAGTCCACAGCCTGCTAACAGATGGACGCTGGAAAAGTGGCCGAAGGTGGATTTCTCTGATGAATCTTCAGTAGAATTACACCACAGCCCCGGAAATACTGCAGGAGACCTACTGGAGCTCGTTTAGATCCAAATTTGGTAATTTGGAAAGATCATGGTCTGGGGTTACATTCAGTATGGGGGTGTGCGAAACATTTGCAAGGATAAAGGCAATATCAATAGCCTAAAATATCAAGAAGTATTAGCTACCTCTTACATTCCAAATCATAAAAGGAGTCAAATTCTGCAGCAGGATGGTACTCTTTCTCATTTATCCATCTCAAGGACTGGCCAACCCAGTCACCAGACATGAGCATCATTGAGCATGTTTGGGGTAGGATGAAAGAGGAATCTAGATGAACTCTGGGAGGCATGTAAGACTGCATTCTTTGCTATTCCTGATGACTTCATTAATAAATTGCATGAATCATTGTTGAACCGCATGGATGCAGTCCTTCAAGCTCATGAAAGTCACACAAAATATTAAATATGACTCTAATAGCACCACAACTTCATTCACCAATGTTATGCAACATATATTTCTATTTTAAGTTAATTATTTGTTTGAATATCACATTACTTTCTGTGGGCGACAACATTTTGTCTTGCCAAAATCTGACTATTCTGTGTTCATTAAATGATCAATATTTCAGCATTGATGCCAATTTATTTTACAAGATTATCATTATTATTATTTATTTATATAGCGCCATTAGGTTCCATGGCGCTTTACATGAGGATGAGGGAGACAAGAACAAGTACACTAAATCTAGGCGATCAGGACGTACAGGTACAGAAGGGGCAAGATGCACTACTTCATTTAAAAAGGGGTTTTCAAGATTGTGGACAACCTGTTTAAAGGGGTGGTCTTGCACCTAAAATGTATTTTCTAAACCCCTAATCACTTTTGTAAAGACCTTTATTATACAATTCCCTACACTTTTCACTATCTAGCTAATCCTAAAGGTGAAAAACAAAAAGTTCAAGAGCAGCACTGAGCTAACAATGTTGCACTTAAGTGTGAAGTCCTAGGCAGTGTTCAGCCGCTATTGTATGCAAAAATCCAAAAAACGGACAGCACTCAACAGTATTGGTTCATACTTCTCCTGTTTATTGGCCCATACCGACCACAACGTTTCTGCAGCAGGTGTCAGCCTTTCTCAAGCAGTGTGTACATCACCATCGGTGAGAGGTATAAGTAGTGTCTTTACAATTACAATTTATATACAGGGAATAACACAGTTATACATCATAACATCAGGATGAATTGCTGCTGACAGGGCGGGAGGCGGGAGCAGGAGCGAGGGGCCGACAATAGGAACACCTCGCTCTGCGCCTGCGTGAGATAGCACAAGGAGACGCAGGCGCAGAGCGAGGAGAGCTGACAGGCCTTCAAGGAGGCGGCCAGGACAGGGAGGAGGGAAGTACATAGAAGCAGGGGGCAGGCATAGCCCCCGGTAAGGACCTGACTCATGTGGATCTGGTAATGCCCTCCTGACTCAGTTGTACACATTTTAAATGCTGTATTTCATGATTTAGACATCAGAAAGACTTGAGGGACCCCTTGCCTGAATGCAGCTGCATTCAGTACTGCCTGTAGATTGAAATCTTTGGGGGGGTGACAGGTCCTCTTTAAAGAGTTGATTATAACTTTAAGGATTGCTACCCTTATTGGGTGGCATTAGAGTTTTTTCACTTCCTCACTGAAGTGACAATTTGCATATTTCCAAGAGAATTGCGGCTATAAGACTTCTTATCAGCTTATCTCTCTCCTTATGGCGGCAGGTAGATTCCTCTCCATAAGGTAGAAAGCTAGTTCCCCAGACCTACTTTTTTTTTCCCTCTATTTATGAAAATTGACCTACTACCTAAAAATTACTTAATAAGAAATACTAATTAGGCTGGGGTCACACACACAGATATCTGGGCAGATATTGTTCACAGATCTCCGGTTGCAGTGAAATCATGGACAGATTGCTCCATTTGTACACAGCCACAAAATGGAACCATGTGTCCATGATTTCACTGCAAACAGAGATCTGTGAACAATATCTGCCCAGATATCTGTGTGTGTGACCCCAGCCTTAGTTATATGTCCCATAAGCCTACACCTGTTATGGCCACTTTACACGCAGCTACAGGTAACAGGTTTTCCACAGGTAACTTACTGGCTGCAGTGATATCATGGAGACATTATTCCATTTGTACACAGCAACAAGATAGAACTATGTCTCCATGATTTCACTGCAGCCAGTAAGTTACCTGTGGAAAACCTGTCACCTGTAGCTGCGTGTAAAGTGGCCATTAGGGAGCTCTATTACTGTGCTGTATATGGATATAAAATTAGATGAAAAAATTTTTTAACGTGCACTTTGTGAGGTACAAAATCACAGTTAAATGTATGGATTTGGGGAATTTTCTTTTATATGGTAAAAAAAAAATATTTTCCCCTTCAAAATAAGGATTGAGCTATAAATGCAAAAACTCATTAGAGTGGCTTGTGACAAGCAAGCACACAGCCGGACACTGATTTCAATTTTTTCTCTTCCTGTGGATTGCTGCTGCTTTTTAAGTGCATTTAAAAATGAAGAAAAAATGTGTAATTATAATTCAATCATGGCAGGACAAATGTCATCTACACCATACCACTGATCAATCTTAGGCGGCCGTCACACGCACAGATATCTTGCCCGATATCGTTTAAGCGATCTCCTTTTTGATCGCTTAAGCGATATCGGGCTTAAAATCGTTGCATGTAATCAAGCGATTTACGATGTGAAATCGCTTGATCGTGACATCGCTGATCTGAGGTCCGGTTCTCAGATCTAGCGATGATCGATTTCACGATCTCCTTCATCGTGGTGTATAACACCACGATGATCCATCTCCCAGCGCAGAGCCTATGCTGGGAGATGGTAACTATGGTACACGTCGGGTAACTAAGCGATGCGCGGCGCCTAGTAACCCGATGTGTACCATAGCAACGAGTGAGATCGCGGCTCCGCATCGCTGGTGAGTCTGTCTGTGTGACATCTCACCAGCGATGTGAGCGATATTGTAAGCGATCGCGCGTGCACGTGATCGCTTACAATATCGCTAAAGATATCTGTGCGTGCGACGGCCGCCATACTGGTACTGCTGCGGGTAACTCCACTATCTCTCTTTCCCACTATGCATTGAATCTCTGTATAATTCTTAGATTACCAGACTCATTGTCTTCAGTGCTTCTGTTATACAACACATTATTTTCTAGAGTATTTGGCCAATGTTTTAGGGCTTTCTTTTCCTTTCTCTATTGCTGAGCTGTGAGCTTTGACATTTTCTCACTATCCAAAATCATCCTAAAATGGCTGTTGCATTCCCTGTCAAAGCTTTTATACAGACTGTGATAGTCAGTCCTCATTGCCTACATTATACCATGTGATGTGATATGGTGATATTATGGTGATGCCTTTGCAATGTTCAGATATATCACAGCCACATAACCAACATCCAGAATTTTTCTTCTCTTCTCACAGAAATCTAGCATGTTGTTAGACATGACTTGTCTTTCATGGAACCGTTCTGGATGCCAGTTATTACACTGATGAGCAAAAGGGTAACAATGTTTTGAACTTGTGATGTTCAGGCTCCATATCTTACCATCCACCAGAGCTCTGAGTGTGAGACTACCTTCAATTTATAGACAATCCTCTTGGCTATCTCATACATAAATTTGACATAAAACTATACTGCATACAATTAGTTATGCAGATTCTTTGTGATGTCACTGCATTGTTACCATTGTCCTCCTGGTAGCAGAAAAATCTTCTTCTCCCTGTATACTACAAATTATAACCTGTTCTCAGATTTCCTAATGGCTCAGTGTGTAATTAGATGATTCCCAAGTGAAAGATCACTGGTTTGAATCAAGGGGCACCTATGAAGAAGATTCCCACGAAAAGAGAAGGAACACCAGCATCACACTCAAGTACTATGGGTGTGAAAAGGACACCATAGTGTTCCAGCAGGACAATGACCTGAAAATTGGAGAAGAAATGGTTCCAAGACAATGAATTTGGATTTTTAGGAGCAAATCAGTAACAGTGCCGTGACATTAACAGACTCTGTGGACAGTACTCAATATTTTACTGAACTACCATCTACAGTAAAAGACCTGGAAAACTACAAAACCGTGAGTCTGTGTAATCCTTGTGCTTGAACCCCGCTTTCCCTCACAAACTGTCATCATCACTACTGCCCCGGGGACCAGGCTCTGCCCATGGAGAGCCGTCACATCACAGGCTGCCATCCATCATCCCCGGAGGTTCTGCAGCAGCGGTGGTCACCCTGACCACATACGATGGGTGGCGTCACGACTCTATCCCCTGTAAGTAACCCCCAACCTTTACTTGTGGGCTCAGGACACCGTGATTCCCCGTGATACCCCAGTCCGGTACCGAGTACCCCGTCCCAGTGGGCTCCACAATCTTATTATTGTCTCATCCTAGAGTCCATCCTGCACCTGCCTGTATCCCACTGTGCCACATACCAGGTTGCATCCCGCTGTGCCACATGCCAACTTCACAAGCCATGCCATGTACCAGCCTACACCTCATTGCTACCAAAGAGTCCTGCTATCAGTCAGTTTCTGCTATCTGGCTGTACCACCTATCCCAAGACTCTGTCTGCAAGAGCAGACCCCCTGGTGTCATCAGTCGTGGCATTTAGAGCTCCTGGGCTATACCTGGTGACCACCTACCAGCTACGTTTGTCTCCACCTCCTATGGATATAGCAGAGGTCTTAGTGGCCCTCCCGGGCTCACTACTGCAGGGGAGTTTAGTGTCATGGCACTGTAGGAACACTCTCAGACGCTCGCCGCCCTTTCGGGGGCGTAACGGCAGTTTATTGGTGAACATGGATGAAAAGCATGTTTAATATCTCAGCCTTCTCTTTGTCCTGTACAGTTATTTCCCCAAGGTCATATTTTAAGGGACTGATACCATAAAAATCTTTTCTTGTTAGAGTTAATATATTTGTAGAAATGTCTGAATTTATTTTAATGTCGTTGGTGATTTGTTTTTCTGTGTCTTACTTTGTCAGCGTGATCTCATTTTTACAGTTCCTGTTGATATCTTTATATGCCTGAAATGTTATTTCTGACTCATCAACCTTCAAAATTTTGATTGCTCATTCATTGGGTGATCGGAAGCGTATTTACACTGCAAGACTAAGGCTGGGTTCACATTGCGTCGTGCTCCGGTCCGGGGCTGTCCAGGGTGACAGCCTGGACCGGAGTTTTGCTCCATAGGAGACTATCGGGCGGGACGGAGCTAGATGGCAATTATCTGCCATCCGGCTGCTATCTCGCCGGATGAAGCTGAGACAAGTGGGGTTTTTCTTCCGAATCCAAAAACGTTGCATGCAACGTTTTTGGATTCGGCAGAAACATCCCGCTTCTCCAGGATACATCCGGCGAGATAGCAGCCGGATGGCAGATAATTGCCATCCAGCTCCGTCTCGCCCGATAGTCTCCTATGGAGCAAAACTCCGGTCCAGGCTGTCACCCCGGACAGCCCCGGACTGGAGCACGCCGCAATGTGAACCCAGCCTAACAGGCAAAAAGCTTTACTAGGAACACTTGTTCCCAATAATCATACAGTGTAAAAGCACCGTTAGTCAATTGTATTTAGCTTTTCTGAAGTTCCAGGTTTTTGTACTTCCCCTTTGTAATGTTTCTCTTTGTTGAACATTACTGTGAAACCATATTATGATCACTGCCGCTGATTTGCTCTTGGACTTGCAGACCTTATGTTATAAATGGTCTTCTTGACCCTAACCGATCCCATAAATGATCTCTGGTTGGTTCATCGATTAGTTGAGAGGTATTTATTTTGAATTGTAGATAAAAAGTCATAGCTTTGTAGCACAACTTTCTACTTATCTCAACTTCCTGAGATTACCCACCTCCACATCACTGTCTGTACCCAACCAAAGCTTGCTCAATAAACTCTAAGCTCCTGCAATGTACCTGAGTCTTACAAGCTGCATATTTAGATCCATGATCTGGGGCTTCTACTATATAATACACTAGCATCTACTGCAAATATAATCACCCTCAAATAGCTGTTCAAGGCATACATCTCATAAGATACATACTTGGTAGCAATGTCCATGGAGATGTTTCATCCACTCGACAAAGTATGAAAACTGAAGGGATCAGTGTCCTCTGATTGGCTACATCACTCACATGACGCTCCTGCTGGAAGTTGATGTCTGGAAACACGCTGGAAATAGAGTACTGGCACACAGCAGTTCGAGAAGTATAGTTTTTTTGTTTTATTTTTTATTTTTCTGTGCTTATTAGTAAGGGGCTGTTCAATAGTAGACAACCTTTTTAATTGGCCTTCTATGCATGAGTGCCTAAAATAGAGAAGAGTAGATCATGTGCTGCACTGGAGCTATAAAAGGAATCGATATAGATAAGTCACACTACTTGTACGTATTCAGAAGCAGAGATCACTCCACACAGGGCAGATGTCAGCTATATTATATCTGTCTCAAACAGCACGCTTGCTGCTGAATAGTTGACAGCAGCATTGAAGTGCCGCAATACGACCTGGACATTAGTTTGGCCAGCCATTGGCTTCCCTGCAACAGGATGGGTTGCTGTAACAGCCAAGGGCTCGATTAATGCCCCATGTTTGTCATGTGATTTCTTCTATGACGTCTTAGGCTGGGGTCACACACACAGATATCTGGGCAGATATTGTTCACAGATCTCTGGTTGCAGTGAAATCATGGACACGTGGTTCCATTTTGTGGCTGTATACAAATGGAGCAATCTGTCCATGATTTCACTGCAACCAGAGATCTGTGAACAATATCTGCCCAGATATCTGTGTGTGTGACCCCAGCCTTACCTGTAGAAGACCATGATTTTAGCAATACTGTGCTATTGCTGTATAGAGTAGAAGCGATCAGATAATTAACAAACATAAAAATTCAAATCACCCATCTTTCCCCCCGTTAACAATAAAGAAAAGTGAAAAAATTGAAATATAAATGTATGTGGTATTGCTGAGTCCAGAAAAGTCTGATCTATGAAAATAGGAAATTAACTACCCTGATCTGTAAAAACTATAAAAAGAAAAAAAACAAATGCCAGAATTGTGGATTTGATTACTCAACGACTTCAGAAAAAATGCAACAAGAAGAGATCAAAGCATTATATCTATACAAAATAACATAGACAAATAGAGCAAGTTATCACACAAAAAAACTAGCTCCATTGACATGAAAAATGGTACAGGTTTTGGAACATGGCGACTCAAGCAAAAACATTTAAATTTAACAAATTTGTGAATTTTATTTGCCACTTAAAATTGTTTTAAGAATTCCTGTTTGGTATGGTAGTAATGGTACAGACCTGGACAATCATATTTCCAGTAATGTAACTGAACAAGATAAAGAGCGGTGATTTCCAGGTGCTGCCACAAAATGCATGCTCCAGTCTGTGATAGCTCCCAATTATCGCAGCTCTTTTTTCTGTTTGGTTTGAATACGTTCCTTCCCACCGGCATAGGGCATGTGGGTTGGTGGTCAGAGCTGCAGCCTTTCCTTCTTTCAAGTACGGGTTGTGTTTGGTCCCAACCCAGGCAGGTGAGCATATTCAATCCCTTGCTCGCTGTGTCTTATGTTAGGGGTAACACACTTGGAGCACCTTTTCTCTTTTTCTTTTCAATCATATTTCCAGGTTAAGTTCAAACAGGAAAATAAATCCAGGGCTTTCAGTAAGCAGGAAAGTAGTAAAACAGCAAGTTTTATTGAAACAAGTTTAACAAGCAGTGCAGCATAGGGGGCCCCTTACAGACCATCTTGGACAATACTACGCATATCGGCTACCAGCCCTACTCATGGACTCCATCATTAAGGCTGATAGCCGAAACGCGTAGTTAGGATTGTTTAGGTGGTCTGTAAGTGGCCCCCTATGCTGCACTGCTTGTTGAACTTGTTTCAATAAAACTTGCTGTTTTACTACTTTCCTGCTTCCTGAAAGCGCTAGATTTATTTTCCAGTTTGAAGCTTCTCCACGGCTCAGGACCATGGGCATACCTCCTAGCACCGGGAATGGGATCCATTCAGACCAGAGGAAGATCATAGAGGGGTGAGCCGAATATTGCTTTTTTTACTAAATCCAGATTATTCTTTCTGTCAAAACAAAATCCAAAAAACATTTGTGGATTAGGGTTTTTTCACTTGACTTAGAATTTTCTTCCATTTTCTAGTATACCATATGATAAAATGGATGGTGTGATTCAAAAGTACAACTAGTCCCACAAAAAACAAAAACTATTATGACTTTGTCTGCGGGAAAATAAGAGTTATGGCTCTTGGAAAAATAGGAGGGAAAAATGAAGGCACAAAAATGAAAAACTGCTTGGTCCTTGGAATTAGAAAATCAAACAAACAGGTTCAATCAGATGATGATATGACATCAATAGCAGCGTTGAATTATACCGTCCTTTTATAAAATTAGTTGTTTAAAAATATACAAGTGAATTATGAAGTTTCCACTTACAATGTTTTCCCCCAACAATATCAGAATAAATTTGTTTTAGTTCAGGTTACTATCATCTGTGTTATCATTGTGCTTGTAACGAATCTGACTATGTCATTGACAGATTAGTGATATTAATGCTGTGCAACAGGCTTCATAGTCTGCCAGCTTCTGCACAGATTGTAAAATAGATTATTCTAAATGTTCCAACTGATCCAATTACAAGATTCACAGCGGGATACAACTGATAAACACATTAATGAACACTTTTTTCTTGATTTATACCTCTGTTTATGCAGGTGTACATCATTTACCCAAAGGCACTGTATTTTCCCCATCCGAGCAAAACGCTCCAATTGCTAACCTGACTCTGATCACAGTGGGACCCTCTTTTCTGAGATGTGGAAAAGAATAATATTTTTTTTCCATGTTCTCCATTCTGTCAGTCCGTGAAATTCAGATTGCACTTGGACATCATCCAAATGTGGTCTGATTTTTTTTCACGAACCCATAGACTTGAATAACCATCAAGAGTGTAATCCAATTTTTGGAGGCAAATTGAGCATGATGTGATTTTCTTTCTCAGACCACTCAGTCCTGGGAATATTTGGACATGTGCACTGCCTCTTTGAATAACATTGGTCTGAGTGCTACCCGATATTTGTCTGAAAGTAGCTGGATTGACTATACGGTCGTCTGTACAAACCAAACTGTTATCATTTCAAAATTGGGCTTGTAAATGTAAGAAAATATTAAAAGTAAAAATTTGTAAGACCATGTTGCCATTACGTGTATACTATGGCTGGAAAGAAAAAAGCGTAGGGTAGGGTAGGGTATATCTGTGTGTGAATTAATAACTTCGTGCAAACAATGCTCACCTTATAATGGTTGTGGAGGTCACAACCAAACCAAATCACTTGTGGTTTATCCAGTGATAACCTGATGGTGGGCTGCTGCAGTCTCCCTTGAATCAGTAACAAAATCAGTGAGGAAAGTAAAGGGTTTCCAGACCGCGCTCCCGCCTGGACGAATAATCTCAATTCGTGGAGATATATTTAATGTGATTTTTATTTTCTACGCGTTTCGGAATTAACCCTTCATCAGGATAAAATCACAAGTTTAACAGATGTGTTAACCTTGTGATTTTTTCCCTGATAAAGGGTTAATCCCGAAACGCGTAGAAAATAAAAATCACATTAAATATATCTCCGAAAATTGAGATTATTTGTCCAGGCGGGAGCGCGGTCTGGAAACCCTTTTCTTTCCTCACTAATATTGTGACATTACGTTTATGGTATATGTTGTGTAAAGATCTTGATGTATGCTGTAATGAGTCTGTGACTGAGGCCTAGCAGTTCACAATGTATACAAGATATATATGAACTCCACAGGTGTATATAGACTGCATAGTCCACGGCTGCAGTGTTTTGCCTGACAGGAGATGCACTTTTTGTTGCAGAAAAAAACTGCTAGGTGGGCACATAGCCTAACATTGGCCATTTACATTAGAGGTTGGATAAGCCCAACATGTATCTGTATGAGCTTGTCAGGGGGATAGATGATAAGCAAAGTAATAGATCAAGAGCAGAAACAAGAACAAGTGTAGAAAGAGCAGTAATAGTAAGGCTGAATATAGAAGTCCAAGAATCACGGTTAAAGAGAACCGTTCACGTCTGATAAGGCTGTACTGAAAGTGTGGGAAAAAAATGTACTTTATTCATCCCGGGAGCTACCAGCTTTTAGGTAGAATTATGTTCTGGCATGGCTACAATCACCACTCACAGGATCATGTAAGGTGGCAGTAAGTACGCCTGGTATTTTGATATATAGCCATTTCTCCATTGATGTATTATAAAGCCATCCGTCAGTCAGGGTGCCAGGATGGACTAACAACCGCCCTCTCAGGGCTGTGACCGGTGACTGTAGCCACTTTGGGCACACCGGTGGGACTGAAAGCTGCGTCTTCTAGGAGAAATATACTTCGTTTTCTACTGCACTCTCAGTAAGGTGGCTGTATACCTTTCCAGCACCATTTACCTGCAGATTAATAGCGATCTGGCCTCACAGGTTCCCTTTAAAGTACAAACCATGATTTTATGAGGTTGTTACAGTGCCTTGTGAAAGTATTTGGCCCCCTTGAACTTTTCAACCTTTTGCCACATTTCAGGCGTAAAACATAAAGATATAAATTGAATTTTTTTGGTGAAGAATCAACAACAAGTGGGACACAAGAGTGAAGTGGAACAAAATGTATTGGATAATGTAATTTTTTTTTAACAAATAATAAACTGAAAAGTGAGGCGTGCAATATTATTCGGCCCCTTTACTTTTAGTGCAGCAAACTCACCCAGACGTTTAGTGAAGATCTCTGAATGATCCAATGTTGTCCTAAATGACTGGTAATGATAAATAGAATCCACCTGTGTGTAATCAAGTCTCCGTATAAATGCACCTGCTCTGTGATAGTCTCAGGGTTCTGTTTCAAGTGCAGAGAGCATCATGAAGGCCAAGGAACACACCAGGCAGGTCCGAGATACTGTTGTGGCGAAGTGTACTGCCAGATTTGGATACAAAAAGATTTCCCAAGTTTTAAACATCTCAAGGAGCACTGTGCAAGTGATCATATTGAAATGGAAGGAGTATCAGACCACAGGATATCTACCAAGACCCGGCTGTCCCTCTAAACTTTCATCTCGAACAAGGAGAAGACTGATCAGAAATGCAGCCAAAAGGCCCATGATCATTTTGGATGAACTGCAGAGATCTACAGCTGAGGTAGGAGAGTCTGTCCATAGGACAACAATCAGTCGAAAACTTCACAAATCTGGCTTTTATGGAAGAGTGGCAAAAAGAAAGCCATTTCTCAAAGATATCCATAAAAGTTCTCGTTTGAAGTTTGCCACAAGCCACATGGGAGACACCAAACATGTGGAATAAGGTGCTCTGGTCAGATGAAACTAAATCGAACTTTTTGGCCACAATGCAAAACGATATGTTTGGCGTACAAGCAACACAGCTCATCACCCTCAAAACATCATCCCCACTGTCAAACATGGTGGTGGCAGCATCATGGTTTGGGCTTGCTTTTCTTATGCAGGGACATGGAAGATGGTTAAAATTGATGGGAAGATGGACGGAGCCAAATACAAGATTATTCTGGAAGAAAACCTGTTGGAGTCTGAAAAAGACCTAAGACTGGGACGGAGATTTATCTTCCTACAAGACAATGATCCCAAGCATAAAGCAAAATCTACAATGGAATGGTTCAAAAATAAATATATCCAGGAGTTAGAATGGTCAAGTCACAGACAAGACCTGAATCCAATGGAGAATCTGTGGAAAGAACTGAAAACTGCTGTTCACAAACGCTCTTCATCCAACCGCACTGAGCTCCAGCTGTTTGCAAGGAAGAATGGGCAAGAATTTCAGTCTCCCAAATAATATTGCACGCCCCACTTTTCAGTTTTTTATTTGTTAAAAAAGTTTAAAATATCCAATAAATTTCATTCCACTTCACGATTGTGTCCCACTCGTTGTTGATTCTTCACAAAAAAAGGTTGAAAAGTTCAAGGGGGACAAAAACTTTCACAAAGCACTGTATATGAGGAGACCCACGGCTGACCAGAATGGATGTCTAAATTCAGCCTAAGGCTACATTCTAACATCTGAGTGACACGTTTTAATGCTGTCCTTTTTATTAGCAGACTCTTATCCATAGTTTCACTGAGCCATACACACACCAGCTTTATATTAGGTCCATGAGACTCAGAGCATGTCCTGTTGTTATCTGTTATGTGGACCAGACTTATCCATTAAAGTCTATGGAGATCAGTGAATAAAAAACAATGAAAAAAAAACAAACAAAGATGCAGCTACGATGGTATCTGAGAAAAAAAATTATTTTGTTCCTCTTTGTGGATGTGTGAATGCAGCCTTGAGAGCAGAGCATACATATGAGGATCAGTGATATAAAACTGCAGCAAAGATTTTGTAGCTTTTGACACTGACACAATTAATTTTGTTTTTTCTCTTTTTTTATGTGATTTCTGCCTCCAAAAATCTGTAAGTGGGCATAAGGCAACAACATTGTTTGTGACTCCAATAAACTGAATTTTAGAAAGTTCAGCAACTACTTTACTTTAGCTGACCAGACATTTTTCAAGTTATAACATAAATCCGATACTGTAAAAAAGAGGAACTGCAACTATATCTTGTTTCCCTATATAGACTCAGATGTCCCATTTCATAAGTCTCACCTCAAGATATCGCATACTCAAGCTGTACAAACCACACATTTTTATTCCATGTAACATTACATGATTTCAGTAAGTGGCTTTATTTGTAGGTATTGTTCCATTATTATAATCATGTTTTATCACAGCCCTGCTCTATACTCTGTGGATTTAGGTAGTCTGCTTCCACTACCTAAAAGTCTTTGAAATGCATGTTAAAATTAAATTTTCCAAGTTTCCTCCAACACAAGACTTTAAAGTGTTATTTTCATGTTGTCTCTTGAGCAGCACACAGCTTTCCAGCCTTTTCCACTTCCTGGCTTCTTGCGGTGGGGAGTGGGGGGGCAGTCTCTATTGAGCAATAGTTCTGATGTGTTGCAAAGCTGTAATATTAGTAGAGCTAACCAGCTCAGCACAGTTCTGCTATAACACATTCAGCTATCAGTGGTTTGTTCTGAGTCTTCACTACTATTTCTACAGTGGCACTCCTAGGTCAAAGTGCCACAGTGTCATCACTGTCCCCAGGTGGTGGTGTAACAATAGAGCAACAAAAGGGTCTTCTCATCAGGCAACACAACAATCACACCTCCAGGCCAGAAGGGGGAGACCAAGCTTGGGTTCAGGGTGAGCTCCCCTATAAATTCTGGTCTGGGAAGGGGCTAGTTAATTCAGTTCTTGGGAGGACTGTGAAGAAGACCTGGGTATAAAAGAGCTGTGCTAAGCTCACTAAGCTAACTACATTCCAGGCCTGAGGTTAGGGTCTGAGGAGAGGAGCGAGAACACACCTGGGAGGCCGAGCAACTCAGTGCTCACCCCAGAGGAAAGGCGCATAGAATGAACACTGGAGTCCGAGATTATGCAGGGTCTCACGTCCCGGCAGTTAGTACTGGAAAGTGGGGATTCCAAATTCTCCAGCGACACTGTACCGGAGGCACAGCAACACCCTGAGAGTTCAGCAGCATACACCCGAGATCAGGGTAGAGAAAGGACTCGAGTTGCCTGTCATACCAGTACCTCGCAGAAAGAGAGAAAGAGACAGGGTCGGCAGCTCAGCTTACGCAACTCCAGGAGCCAGTAAACAGTGCAGTAAGGGAGCCAAAGACCCAGCTGGATGGGAAGAAACCCCGAGTTTCTCTCAAAAGACCCGCAGACAGCTTCATCTAACATCTGCTCCAGTAAAGGACTGAGAAACTACAAAAACAGTGAGTCTGTCTGCTCCTTGTGCCCGTCGTCCTGCATCCCACACATAGACTACCGTATATACTCGTGTATAAGCCGAGTTTTTCAGCCCAAAAATTGGGCTGAAAAGTCCCCCCCTCGGCTTATACACGGGTCATACGGTGTGCTGGGGGGGGGGCTGTGACCGGGGGCTGGAGGAGGCAGGAGGGGGCCGCTGTGACCGCAGGCGGTCACGTGGGGCCGCCTCATTAGTGCAATGAATATGCACGGCATCCCCCCGTCCATCAGCGGCGGGGGATGCCGTGCATATTGCACTACACAGCCCCCCCTCCTTATTATGGTTCCCCCAGAGTAATAAACAGCCCCCCTCCTTATCATGTCCCCCCCAGGCTGCGGCAGCTGTCAAAATAACAAACACTTTATACATCACCTTCCGCCGCAGCTCCTCCGGTCCTCCGCTCCTCCGCTCGCCGGCTTCTTCTTCCTTGTTGTGGCGGTGTCATGTGACCGGGCGCAGGAGATGACGTCATTTCCTGCGCGCGGTCACAGAAGCCGGCACAACAAGGAAGAAGAAGCCAGCGAGCGGAGGAGCGGAGGAGCTGCGCCGGAAGGTGATGTATAAAGTGTTTGTTATTTTGACAGCTGCCGCAGACTGGGGGGGACATGATAAGGTGGGGGGGCTGTATACTACCACTGGGGCTGTATATACCTCTGGGGCTGCCGTATACTACACTGGGGCTGTATATACCTCTGGGGCTGCTGTATACTACCACTGGGGCTGTATATACCTGTGGGGCTGCTGTATACTACCACTGGGGCTGTATATACCTCTGGGGCTGCTGTATACTACACTGGGGCTGTATATACCTCTGGGGCTGCCTGTATACTACCACTGGGGCTGTATATACCTGTGGGGCTGCTGTATACTACCACTGGGGCTATATATACCTCTGGGGCTGCTGTATACTACCACTGGGGCTGTATATACTTCTGGGGCTGCTGTATACTCCCACTGGGGCTGTATATTACCTGTGGGGCTGTATATACTACCACTGGGGCTGTATATACCTCTGGGGCTGCTGTATACTACCACTGGGGCTGTATATACCTCTGGGGCTGCTGTATACTACCACTGGGGCTGTATATACCTGTGGGGCTGCTGTATACTACCACTGGGGCTGTATATACCTCTGGGGCTGCTGGATACTACCACTGGGCGCCCCATGCTTATATACCTCTGGGGCTGCTGGATGTCTACCACTGGGGCTGTATATACCTCTGGGGCTGCTGTATACTACCATTGGGGCTGTATATACCTCTGAGACTGCTGTATACTACCTCTGGGGCTGCTGTATACTACCACTGGGGCTGTATACTACCCTGGGGCTGCTGTATACTACCTCTTGGGGCTGCTGCATACTACCACTGGGGCTGCTGTATATACCTCTGGGGATGCTGTATACTACCACGGGGCTGTATATACCTCTGGGGATGCTGTATACTACCACTGGGGCTGCTGTATATACCTCTGGGGCTGCTGTATACTAACTACTGAGCTGTGCTGTATATACCACTGGGGCTGCTGCTGTATACTACCACTGGGGCTGTATATACCTCTGGTGCTGCTGTATACTACTACTGGGGTTGTATATACCTCTGGGGCTGCTGTATACTACACTGGGGCTGTATATACATCTGGGGCTGCCTGTATACTACCACTGGGGCTGTATATACCTGTGGGGCTGCTGTATGCTACCACTGGGGCTGTATATACCTCTGGGGCTGCTGTATACTACCACTGGGGCTGTATATACTTCTGGGGCTGCTGTATACTCCCACTGGGGCTGTATATACCTGTGGGGCTGCTGTATACTACCACTGGGGCTGTATATACCTCTGGGGCTGCTGTATACTACCACTGGGGCTGTATATACCTCTGGGGCTGCTGTATACTACCACTGGGGCTGTATATACCTGTGGGGCTGCTGTATACTACCACTGGGGCTGTATATACCTCTGGGGCTGCTGGATACTACCACTGGGGCTGTATATACCTCTGGGGCTGCTGGATGCTACCACTGGGGCTGTATATACCTCTGGGGCTGCTGTATACTACCACTGGGGCTGTATACTACCTCTGGGGCTGCTGTATACTACTCTTGGGGCTGCTGCATACTACCTCTGGGGATGCTGTATACTACCACCGGGGCTGTATATACCTCTGGGGATGCTGTATACTACCACTGGGGCTGCTGTATATACCTCTGGGGCTGCTGTATACTAACTACTGGAGCTGCTGCTGTATATACCACTGGGGCTGCTGCTGTATACTACCACTGGGGCTGTATATACCTCTGGGCTGCTGGATACTACCACTGGGGCTGTATATACCTCTGGGGCTGCTGGATGCTACCACTGGGGCTGTATATACCTCTGGGGCTGCTGTATACTACCAATGGGGCTGTATATACCTTGAGGTGCTGTATACTACCTTGGGGCTGTTGTATACTACCTCTGGGGCTGCTGTATACTACCACTGGGGCTGTATACTACCTCTGGGGCTGCTGTATACTACCACTGGGGCTGCTGTATATACCTTTGGGGCTGCTGTATACTACCTCTGGGGATGCTGTATACTACCACCGGGGCTGTATATACCTCTGGGGATGCTGTATACTACCACTAGGGCTGCTGTATATACCTCTGGGGCTGCTGTATACTAACTACTGGAGCTGCTGCTGTATATACCACTGGGGCTGCTGCTGTATACTACCACTGGGGCTGCTGTATATACCTCTGGGGCTGCTGTATACCACACAGCTGGGGGCTGTATACCTGTGCTGGGGTCCACCCTCGGCTTATACACGAGTCAATAGGTTTTCCCAGGTTTTGGGGGCAAAAGTAGGGGGGTCGGCTTATACACGGGTCGGCTTATACACGAGTATATACGGTATTTACACTGCCCTGGGGATTGGCTTTACCCGTGGAGAGCTGTTCCATCCCAGCTGCCCGCCCATCACCCCGGAGGTTCTGCAGCAGCGGTGGCCATCCCTAGCCACACACCATGGGTGGCGTCACAAAATTCCCCTGTATAGAACCCCTTTTTCAACTGAAGCCCAGGGCACGGAATCAGGTCACAACCCCAGTGACTTCCCCCAGAGACAGCAGCAGCTAGGCCAGGTCCTGAGTAACCCATTGCCCTGGGGGCAAATCACTACAACGATAGATAAGATTAGAAGACCTGACTTGCGAGACACCAATGCTGCAGGCTTGTGATCTAGCAATATTTATAACAGAAGATTGTCAGGAGCAGAGGGGCGCAGATGAGCAGATAACTGCTATATAGACATCAATAAGCTGGAGAGAGGTGGCTGGAATGTTAGAAGTTAAACCTGCTCCTGGATAATAATTACTGCACATACTCAGCCAGGGTGTGGGTAGGTTCTGGTAGAGAAGCTCCATGGAAACAACTGTACACAATGAAAGATAAAAGTTCTCACAAAAGAAAATTGATCGTAGATAGAAAAAGCAAGTCAATTGCAAACTTGCTTATTTTCTAACTAAGCATTTTTGTAATTTGAGAATACTCATTTAAAGAGCATGTCCATGAGCTGTTTCAGATAGGCAATATAGGAAATATTAATATTATTAGCTAATAAGGCAATAATCAAAGTACGCATTTCTTTAGCAGACTGCTAAGATTAGACATTAGAGCAATTATTAGTAAACGGCTGTCAGGGCTCAGGACAAACGTTTGCAGTAACTCTATGTGACTGGACACTGTCGATTCATAATGCTGTGCGATGTGCATGCGATCACAATCCCCTTGTATTCCCGATGCAAGCAGGCTGTCATATGACTGTATATATGTGATTTGTATACTTATGGCCAACTAGAATCATCTGGCATCTTGCAATTCTCTTCTGTTGATCCAAAAGTGTCTATTCAGCATACAACCACAAGTATGCGCATTGCAAATTGTCACAATTTTTTGGTGACCCTGCTTACCCTTGGGCGTCTTCATACTCTATCACCACTCCTTCGGATGGTCTTCTAGCACTCCTGGGGTAAAAAAAAACAACTTAAAACCGGTGAAGTGGCGCTTTAATAAAAAACTAAATTCTGTTTTTTTGTTATTTTTCCCTGAGTACTAAATATCAAAGTATCACGTTTTGAGTACATAAAGTCCCAAGAACATCATCATGTCCATCAAGGTTATTTCATATAACTTTCAATTTTCTGGAAGTGGCTTTAAGATTGAGCACGACTGAATAGTCTTGGTGCACAGAGATTTCTAGAAGGATAATTCACTACCAATCCAAGCATGAATGGTCGTGGAAGGCAGAGCAGAACATTTTAAAGTTATCATACTGTAATTTCTGCTTTGTACAAGTTTAACCTTTTCTTGATAGTTCCTTCATGAAGTAGGAACGGATATAGATAGAAAGGCTGACATCTAGTGGGAGAAGTGAAATTAAATCGTGTTTCATACGTTTCTAAAGGTAAATATGGATGATCTCACAGTACATAGGAATATAAAAGGTTCTGACTTTGTAGCACATTTCTAAAACATGAATTGTATGAGTGATTGGAAAGAAATATACTCTACAGATACATGCACATTACACCCACAGGAGATTTGATAACACCCTTTCCTTAAGCCAAGGACATTAAAGGGACTGTCTTCCTTGAGAACTAAGTAGAATTGCACAGTTCTTGTAAAGTAATAAGTATACCGGTCTATTGGTACAGCGCTTCCACAGGAGACCCGGAGTTCAAAATCTGATCCATCCGGAGTGGGAGAGCTGCACACCAAAGGAGATCTTATATGCAATATAACCAAGACACCTAAAAGGTGAGCAATACCACAGTATAACATCTTTATGTTGAATTTTAATTACTGCACTTAGAGTTGCGCCGGGACTTTTTCTCTTTTATACCCCCCTAGAGACTTCCAGCGAAGTTAATCTAAGTACTACAGTTCTTGTAAAAACATGCAACTTTGCAATTTAATCCTTCTTTCAAAATCCTCCACATTCTAAAGAGCAAAGGGATTTTTTATTTTATACAACTTGTACATTTGTACAACTTGTTGCCTAGATCAGTAGAAACTCTGCAATCCCAGCTTGGTTGGTTAACTGAGTAAAGACCAAGGTTTATGCTATGGCCAAACATCATCAGTCCTCTTTTCCATACTGCAGAAGCAAGGCTGCCTCTGCTCTTAGCATGAGATAGGGCATAGGACTAGCAGTACGATCATAGCACTGGTCTGGATTGTTAATCTTCAGGAGTGCTGGGGACCAAGAGCAATGTGCTCCTGATTGTTAGAACCCTAAGGGTACCGTCACACCTGGAGATATCGCCAGCGATTTGTATGGTGACGCTAAGGCGTGGCCTGTCGCCGGCGACATCGCCAAAGCGTCACCTAATGTAAATGGGCGAGGGCGACACATCTCAGTGGTTGCCTGGTTTCACATCACAGCTCTGAAACCAGGCGACTATTCTGGGGCGATGGCGATGTGTGCTGATCGCCCTGTGTAACATGTCAAGAGCGATGTCAAGAGCGACAGCACACATCGCCTAAACATGTCCGGTAGGCGTTTAGGGCGTATTTACTACCTCTGGCCATCTGCGTGGATTGGTGGCAGCTCGAGTGTTCCGATTGGTCGTCTTCTTCCTCAGCGCCATATTTGATGATGTGTGCGTCCAAAGGTGTATTACCCAGGAGCGTACATACTGTACAGTCAGGGGTGCACCAAGACCCAATGCCGCCTGAGCCGCATGCTGATGCCCGGGGGGGGGGTGCTGGTGGAGCCCAGCACCGCCGCCCCTTCAACAGCAGCGGGCGTCTGAGGACCAGGGGGGAGTGCTGGTGGAGCCCAGCACCGCCGCCCCTTCAGCAGCAGCGGGCGTCTGAGGACCGGGGGGGGAGTGCTGGTGGAGCCCAGCACCGCCGCCCCTTCAGCAGCAGCGGGCGTCTGAGGACGGGTCGCTGCTCGGCGGCTCTTACCTTCCCTGAGCCGCCGGCGCCATGACAGGGGGACGCGCTGTGCATAAGGAGCCGCCCCCTCCTGCACAGCCGCTCCCCCTGCCTCCTGCCGCCTGAATGACAGGGCTCACACTGTCCAATGGACGGTGCGGCCCTGTGTACAGTAGCGTATTGATGTGGCCTCTGTGTTTGCGGCTGTGTTCAAAAGTGCAGCGATGTGCAACGGGCACAAATGTGTGTTAACATCAACACAATTGTCATTACATGTAAACTAATATCTGCATCAGAGCGCTGTAGTGGCAGCCTTCCTGTTTAAAGTATATGACGCAAAAGCATACAGTGTATCCTGTGGCTTTTGCGCCTCTGGGCCCCCGTCAACATGTGACATCTTTCCCGTGCATTCATACGTCATAACGTTGTCGATCTTTTGGTGCCGCCTTCCTGGTGCTTCCCTTCCCCTGCAGAATACTAAAATGACGGCACCCAGGGATAGGCCTTTGTGGTGACATTGTATCGTGCCTGTGTGTGTATTATTGTGGCGCCCCTGCGTCCAGGAGGCCACAAAAGGGAACTGCAGCCAGGCAGGTAGGACAACAGTTGAACAACAACACCCTCACGGCCCACACAACCCACGTACAGTAGAGGGCAGCATCCAGCCCTGAGCTTGGAGACTCTAGGCAAGTGAGGGGTGGTGGATTTAGAGGAGTGGGTTGGGCACACACGTAGTAAGGTGACTGACAGTAGAAATAGTGAAGGGGGAGGAGGAAGGAGTCAGTAGGGCCAGGGTGCCGAGCAGCAAAGACACAGACCAGCAGCAGGCTGAGGAACATGGCACAGGCCAAGAGACAGCAGCAGGCCGAGCTAACCTGAGCAGGAAGAAGGAATCACATGTCCTGGCAAGTAGGGTGTAAGGAACGCAGAATCTGTACCGAGCCAGTGTGAGCTGGAGGAGAGAAAAAGCCTATCCGGAACCAATACCTCCAGGAGTGTGAAGGAAAGAGAGGGACGGTGAGACCCGGGCCCTAGACTTACAGCTGAAGCGACCGGCTGCAGGCGGAGTAGCCCTCCTATGGTACTGAAAGATGCAGGAGGAGAGAGCCTGGTAGAGCCTCATATTGAAGGACTGCTGGAGGCTGGGCTGAGTAGAGCGTCAGCTCTAGATGCGGCCGTTGATTTATCCGGTACCCCAGACAACCGACGGGGGGTTCTAGTTCCAAACTGAGATCCCTACCCCAAAGGACAGGCAGCTGTGACGACCAGGAGGACCCACAGGGGCCTGAGTCACCGCCATACTGTCCGGAGTCACACACACCCAGTGAACACAGAGAACGTTAACAGCCCGGAAAGGACACAGAGATAGTGTGAGGGGTCACGGAGAGCAGAGACCTGGCTGCAGAGAGTAAAGGTAACCCAGAGAGGGAGAGTGAGCCCGTGTACTAAGAACTGAAACTTGTAAGAACTGTAACTGAACTGTGAGCTGTATTAAAGAGTTTTGAAAGTAAACACGGAGACTCTGAATCTGCCTCTCTTGTCTGCTTCTATCTGCTTGAATACCATTCTCTCCATACAGGATTACAGCAAATCCCCACCTGCAGAGCCACAGCCTGTCAGCTCCAGCGCAGAGGAAGGATTCCTGCAGCGTCTGCATAGTAAGTGTACTGCACCCTCTACAATAGACTTTAACCCTAATGGTCACTTTATACGCGGCAACAGGAAGATAGAAATCGGCAGGTGTCGTAGACAATTGTACCTTTTACCTTCAAAACACCTTGCAGATACCTGAATTACACGCAGCCACTTCAAGGTGTTTTGAAGGTAAAAGGTACAATTGTCTCCGACACCTGCCGTTTTCTATCTTCCTGTTGCCGCCTGTAAAGTGGCCATTACTGCCCCGGGGAACACAGTTCTACCCACTGGAACTATCCCATCTACGCTGCCATTCCATCATCCCCGGAGGTTCTGCAGCAGCGACGGCCCTATCACTGGCTGCACATAGTGAGTGGCGTCATGACTGACAATCCCCTGTAAATAACCCCTTATCATTGCCAGGGCCCGGGACACAGTCCGGACCAGGACCAGCCGTGACTTCCCCAATACCAAACCCGGTTCGGTACTGAGTACCCCCGTCCCAGTGGGCTCGACATTATCCTCCATATACATGTATTTTATTATACATATTCTGTGCACACACATGCTTGGTCAAGGCTCCAATATTATCCTGACCAAGAATGCAAGAGTGAATTTATTAGGCAACGTAGTAGCACAACACACATTACATAAAAGTGCCATACGGCTTCACTATACAATTACTCGACACGCGAGCGCCGTGTTTTGCCTTGTTGGCCATGCCAATGCGTCTAGCAATAATCCGCGACACATCACACGAGAGTTGACTGAGCACCGAGCCAATACGCACATGCATGCTTACATTTTACGATGTGGCGCTGCGAACAAGGACACACTTTTAATTGGTGTTGTTTGCAACCAATCACACTTCTTCGAGGCGTCACACAACATAATGTGTAACGCCTATCTCCGAGACACGGGTCAAAATTACGCCCACATCGCTAATGTGGTTGCTCTGTGTGACGCGGATGCGTCCACCATTGACTTGATCCCCCGTGGGCCTTGGGCGACGCTCAGGCAACTTCCGGTCAGGCTCATCGCCGATTCGTCACCTGAGTTGTCGCCACGTGTAAAGAGGCGACGGCGAGGTTGGGCGACACGCAAAAATGTGCGCGCGCACGTGCTTCGCCATAGAAATCGCCGGCGATATCTCCAGGTGTGACGGTACCCTAAGAAAATATTATCATGAGCTAAATGGTTTTCCAAACTTGACTTGAGAGGCAGACATAACCTTATATGCATTCATCATTGTGACGAATGGAAGGCTGCATTTAATATACCTGAAGATCATTTAAAAAAAATTGTCTATGCTGCTCACTCAGGTTATCCAATACTGCCGCATAAATGACATTTTCCGCTCTCAAGTGGGTAGATTTGTGGTGATTTACTTGGATGACATATTGATTTAATCACACACTCAGGAGGAGCATCGTGAGCACATCAGACAGGTTCTACATGACAACCATTTATACGCCAAACATTAGAAATGTCAATTTGAAGTACAGCAGGTCCAGTTCTTAATACATTTGTTTTCTGCATCAGAGTTTTGGATAAGATGCAAGTAGTCCTTGATTGGGTTCAACCAAGCAACCTGAAAGTGTTGCAGAGATTTCTTAGCTTTGCAAATTTTAATTAAGTTTATTTAAGTTTTTAAGAACTTTTCAGTCATAGCCAAGCCTTTAACTGACATTACTAAGAAGGCAACAGATTTTTCTTCTTGGTCAGCTGAGACTGTAAATGATTTTTTGGTTCTCAAGACAACTTTCTCTAAAGGTACAGTTGCTCAGCACGATATCGCCCGCAACATCGCCGAAAAGTCGCTGGTTGTGCGATGTTAACACGACATCGCAAGTGCTTTGTGCCATGTAAAAGGACGATTTAATCACGCTAAATTGCTGGTTGCGAGTTGACAGGTTTAATGAGATTGTCCGGAAACCTGGTGATGTTGCACAAGCGATTTGGCAGGATCATGCCGTGTGACACCACGATAACAATGTTGTTTGCAATATCAGCGGTTGAGCAACCAAGGCCGTAGGCGTGCCTGTGCGTTGTGTTTTACTCGCCACGTCTACGGCGATTGGTGGATAGTACTGCATTCTGATTGGCTGCCCATGTCAAAGGTGCCATATTTGATCATCCGTGCATTCATCAGAAGACTCCTTGACTTCTTTTTCTCAAGTGTCATTAAAGACCTTCAAACAAGGAGCGTCATTGAAGTCAGCATCCTTTTCATATGGCGTGTAGCTTGGCGTGTGTTGACGAAACTAAAAACCTCGCGGCCTAACGAGTGGTTTAGTGATGCCTACAATTACATATATGTGGTCATGTTCAATTTTCATTGATGGTAGCAGAAATGTCTGACACAACATGTGTCCCATATTGAAATCACTACACACATCTCATACCCCTCAATAAGGCCATGTCCTACGCAGGAGCGTTACCGTGTGATGTTTTGGCGACGCCGCAGTGTCTTGCAGAAGCCTCAACAAATGCCAACAGACTTCAATGGCGAGATGGTACAAAGGGCAAAGGCGTTAAGGTAGCCACCATCTTGCCAGACAAGGCTGACCAATGGTAACGCAGTTGTTGCGACCAATCGGAGTGGTAGGTGCACGGTAAAACAAAATCGGGGACGCCTATCTGCTAGGCTGTGTCAAACAGTACACCCACATTGATGATGTGGTTGTGCTGTGTGACATGGCGATGAAGATCGGCAACATCGCTTCTAGGGTTGTTCAGGCGATTTCAGAATCACTGGATCGTCGGTGGTTGCACACAATATCTCTACTTGTGACATCTCAAAGCGATCTTGGCAAACTGTCAAAAACGTGCGCGCTCACGCGAAATCGCGGACGACATCGCTTCAACATCGTTCCGTGTAACGGTACCTTTAGACTCCTGTTCTCTGTCAACCTTAGGCTGGCTTCACATTAGCGTTTGTGTCTGCATGCTGATGGCATGCAGACACAAACGCTGTCAGAAGCAGGGACACTTTGATGTGTCCGCAGCGGATAATGTCCGCCTGCGGACACATCACTATGGAGCCCGGCAGCCAATCGGCGCTGTCCGGGGGCGGGCCGGAGGCGGAGATCAGCGCCGGAGATCTCCGCCCCCCGGCCGCCGGTAAGCTCCGGGACTGTCGGCGGGGAGAACAGCTGATCTGAGAGCTGTTTGAATCTTCCCGCGCCGACACTGTGAGGAGATGTCGGCGCGGGAAGATTCAAACAGCTTTCAGATCAGCTGTTCTCCCCGCCGACATCGCTATGAGATTACAGGCGGCGGGGAGAAGGAGGACAGCAGAGGGTCAGCTGATCTCCCGGTGGCCGTCGGTGAGCTCCTGTGACATCACCGGCGGCCACCGGGAGATTTTTCAATGGGTCCGCAGCGTTCTCCTGCTGTGTCATGCAGAGGACACTGCGGACCCATTCAAGACAATGCTTTTTTTGTACGCTTGGGGACGCTTGCTGATTGTCCAAGCTCCCCAAACGCACAAAAAAACCCAACATGCTGCGTCCCGGGTGCGGATGCTGGACACCGGAAGCAGCAGATATCGTCCGCATCCGCACCCGAACGCAGCAAACGCAGGCACCATGCGTTCCTATGTTAAACATAGGAACGCAGTGCGCATGCGTTTAACTGCGTATGGGAACGCAGCAAAACGCTGCCTTCCCATACGCAAATGTGAAGCCAGCCTAAGTTTGATTTGCCTTTGTTAAGGTAGACACTTTCTTTACTGGGATGGGAGCTGTTCTTTGACCAAAAAAAGTGGGTATCTACATCCTTGTGCTTTTTACTCCCAGAAGTTCACTCAACCAAAATCTAACTATGACCTTGTTCACACATGTCAGCTTTTTTGACCATCTCTGCGTTTTTTGGGTTGTTAAAAAAAACGCAGATGCGTTAACGCAGGGTGCATTTGAGTGTACATGGTTTTTCGGCTCCACTTGCGTTTTTTTCCCCCAGTCCAAAAAACGCAGGGGTTGTTTCCAATATATAGGCACATATATGCACATATAGGCACCTGCGTTAACGCATGCGTTAACGCTAGCGTTTTTAAAAGGCACATAAAGGCACCCTGCGTTAACGCAAGCGTTTTTGCCTGCGTTTTTGATGAAAAAATGACAAAGTCCAAAAAGGATTCTAATCCTTTCAGACACACAAGGGACATTTTTTGGCACTCTTAAAAAAACGCATGTGGTTTTTGGAGTGCTAAAAAAAACGCAAATTGTGTGTGAACAAGGCCTATGGCTGGGGTCACACTTGGCATGAGTTTTTTTAGTGACTTAAAAAAACTCATGCGTTTTTGCATGCGTTTTTTCATGTCAGCATGAGTTTTTTAAAGTGTCTGATGGCACCCTGCGTTTTTGCATGCGTTTTTAAATCCGCACCAAAAAATAGTGCATGCACTATTTTTTGGTGCTCATTTAAAAACGCATGCGTTTTTTAAAAAACGCATGCGTTTTTTTAACATGGGCCCTTATGGAAAACGCATGCGAAAACGCATGGTACATTAGTACCATTTAGTACCATCCAAAAACGCATGCGTTTTCCATAGGGGCCCATGTTAAAAAAAGCATGCGTTTTTGGATGGTTCTAAATGGTATTATTTGTACATGCGTTTTTGCATGCTTTTTTGATTTCAGCTAATCACATAATAGCAAAAACGCACACAAAAACGCATGGTACTGTCACACATGCGTTTTTGCTATTAACACATGCGTTTTTGCTATTAGGGCATGCGTTTTTTAACATGGGGGCCTATGGGTGCGTTTTTACATGATTTTTACAAAATGCAGGTCTCCAAAAACTCATGCAAAAAACGCAAGTGTGACCCCAGCCTATGATATAAGGTGACTGAGAACTTCTGGTGGTTAAAACAGCCTTTGAGGAATGGTGACATTGGTTGGATCTAAGAATACCAAGGCTGATGCTTTGTACTGGAGCTTTGTCCTAGAATTGAGAGACAAAAGTCCAGTCAAGAGTCTTATTTGTTGTGGTCTCATCAATCAGGAGTATCAACTTTATGGTGGGTTTACACACACCAATCATTGTATCCAATCTCTGAACCAATCTCTGGTTGCAGTGAAATCATGGACACATAGTTCCATTTTGTGGCTGTGTACAACATGGAGCAATCTGTCCATGATTTCACTGCAACCAGAGATTGGTTCAGAGATTGGATACAATGATTGGTGTGTGTAAACCCGCCATTAGACCTTCTGCAGCCAAATCTAATGGTGGGTTTACACGCCACGATATCGTTTCGATATCGCAACTCAATGGCGCGGGAGCGCGCAATTAGTGCACGTTTCACCCGCCTCGCATTGACTGTTTAGACGCTGCGATATCGTAATACAACGTCCGTGCGATGTCTCCGCCTCCCAATCCAGGATCGCATAGTTAACATGGGAGTGAATGGGTGACGTATCAAATCGCATCGTAATTGGGTGTTTACACAGCACGATCTGGCTTCAATCGCTATGCAATATCGGGGCATTGAATAGCACGCTCATTCGATCCCCGATATCGCATTGACATCGTTCCTGCATCGCATTGGACGTTCACACCATACAACGCAGGCACGATATCGGGTCCAACGATTGAACCACGTGACTTTTGATTGAAATTGTACTGCGATATCGCGACGTGTAAACCCGCCATTAGATTTCTTTTAATGCAGTGAGAATAACACACACCTAACACAAGTTCAAGATGCTAAGATATTCTGAGTTTATTGTGGAATCATGTAAACTTATATAGACAGTCCTGGTGGTAGGCCCCAGGAAAGGATCATTCATTAATTGGTTTCACAATATTAAACAAAGCTAATCATTGGTTACTAATAGCTAATGGCCACTTTACACACGGCTACATTTCTAGCTTATCCACAGGTAACTTACTGGCTGCAGTGAAATCATGGAGACATTATTCCATTTGTACACAGCAACAAGATAGAATCATGTCTCCATGATTTCACTGCAGCCAGTAAGGGCCCTTTCACATCAGCGTTTTTTTAAATTTGCGGCAGATGCGGTGAAAAAACCGCATCTGCCGCAACTGCCGCATAACGGTTCCACTTGCGGCACGGTTGCGTTTTTTTCCATAGGAAGTATAGGGGGACTTGCGGCAGATGCGGCAAGTGCGGTATTGCACTTGCGGCAGGTGCGGCAGAGAAAAAAACCGCGGCTTACTGCGGTTTTTTTCTCTGCCGCACCTGCCGCAAGTGTAATACCGCACTTGCCGCATCTGCCGCAAGTCCCCCTATACTTCCTATGGAAAAAACCGCAACCGTGCCGCAAGTGGAACCGTTATGCGGCAGTTGCGGCAGATGCGGTTTTTTCACCGCATCTGCCGCAAATTTAAAAAAACGCTGATGTGAAAGGGCCCTAAGTTACCTGTGGATAAGCTAGAAATGTAGCCGTGTGTAAAGTGGCCATAAGAGTTGATTGGATTATGCAGATCTATTCTAAATACATATGTACCCCTGTACTTTTTCATCATATGATGCTATTGACCCATCACACTCCTTCATTATCTGTGTTTTGGAACATCTTCCCTTTTTATCAAAACATGATAGACATTGGCTTCATTTCCAGACTGAGGCCTTTGCCATTTCTCAAAACACAATATATAGCTTGCAGTAAGCAACACTTTATATAAAACACTCAGGGTCTACTTATTTCTTTTAAAGGCAAGTGACCTACTTAAAGGGATACATGTATGCTAGGTATGCAGTGCAATACAAAATACAGGATACGAGCACACTGGCAAATCTTTGGATATTTTCATATATTGATTTCCATAACAGTCCCACCTGAACATATACAAAAGATCTTACACTAATTTCTTGGCCCTAGGCCGACTGTCCTGCCGGGAAAAGGAAATTAATTTTTTGCCAGTTTGAGATGAATTTCTCCTTTTGAGAAAAACTCTTTTGTAGCTGGATTTGTGCCACAGTCAAGCCCTAATCTGTCCCTACTCTGCCTGGTTGTTTCTACCCATAGTACATATCAGCGATGACTATTAATCTGTAGAGCATTGATGACTAAGCTGGAAGAGTCAGACTCTGGATGTTAAAATGCATCATACAGATACAGGAGGTCCATTGGTGCAGTCCATATAACCATGTATGTTTCTTCTCCTGGGTCATTCATTCCTGCCTGCATCACTATTATTGAGTCATCTAGAGCTTTGATACCATTTTCTTCACACCTTGAACTACACAACAAATGATTAAGGCAAATACAATCAAGGTGCAGATGACAACCATTCCTACTCTAGCGTACTTTTGCACCCACTTAACCAACCAAACCAAGCATCCCATGGTTCCTGTACCCCAGAATTGTATGCTAACTCTGGGGACAGGTCAGTGAGCCTTTCCATCTGGAGTGGTCCAGCCAGCATAACACCAGCTTTCACAATTTGACCTATACCCCTTGTTTGCTGTGGTGAAACAAATGTACTGTACCTCTGCCTGTATTGCATAATGTATCAGTTTAGAAGGGCAAGGTGAGTCGGGCCGGCAGGGAAGGGGTTACTTGGAACCGGGATGGCGGAGGATGGAATCATGGCTGGTCAATTCCCGCTTCCGTGCTCTGGGCACTCAATGGCTGATGGGGGGGGGGTGAAGATTTGCCTGAAGCATGGTTTGCTGCTCTTTCTCCTCTGGGTCTGCTCCTAAAGCTGAAATTAAGGATCTTCTATCCTATCTTGGGATCCCTATCTTCTCTAGGGCCCTGATCCTTCTTGCTGTCTAGCTCAAGCCTTTACTTTCTCTTGAGCTCAGGGGGACTAAATCCTCCTGGTCTGTCCGGGATTTCTCTACTACAACTGGAGATATAGCAGGTATGGACTCCGGTGTCCGGGTTGACTATAAGGATAACTAGCTATGTTCCCTTCTTCTTTTTCGTCCTAACTCTCCCACTGGCCTCAATCCCTCTCCCTAGGGCATTGCACAGCTCGGATGAGTCTTCCCTGGCTCTGGGCCTGGCTTGGTCCCAGCAACCAGCTCCTTCTAGTACCTTCTTCTGTACTTTCTTGACTGACTGAGCTTACTAACTGACTGACCTAACTAACTCCTCCCTCAGACATTAATTTTTTATAGGGGATCTTGCCTAAGGCAGCAAGTAGAGATCCCCCTTCATGCCTGGAGTGGAAGGTGTTGTGTGCTGTGTGTGACAAGGTGTACATCCTTCCCTGCACCGGTGGATCCTGTGGCAATCCCCACAGGGGTGCCTCATTCCCCCTAGTTAACTACAGTCCTCCGGGACTGAAACATTTTTCAACAAACATAACATGACATTACTATTTACATTAATTTGAACAGAGTCTCAAAATAAAATTTACAAAAAACAGGGAAAAATAGGAAAAACAGGTAACCAGTCCATACAGCGTTAGTCCATCCACTGCAGGCTGCTTAAAGTATTTTTGCCACCACCAGTCCTGTGGCTATGGTCCATTTTGTTCTTTTAAGAAATTGTAAAAAGTTCAAAAAGTCCAAACAAGTAAGTCTCTGTAGGCTTAAAAATTCAAAATACACAACAACACTTACTATGGGTGCCTCGGTGTAGGAGTCCTAGGTACTGCAGGGGCCTCTACCAGTCATAAGCTCTGTAGGCCTCCTGGCCCTGGGGTCACCTATTGGCCAATATTTTGCTCTCCCTAGACTGCTCCTTACGCCAACTCCACTCACCCCTTTTTCTGATGTTGTGTACCTGGTGTGACCTGTTTTAGCCTACTCTTCATCCTTCTGTACACTAACATTAATAACATATTTACATTTTTATATACAAGTCATTATTTACATTTCTTCATTTTGATACTTTACAGCTCACTCTCTGTATCTGAGTGGTGTCTGACTAAAGTTACTACGGGTTGATCTGCGTAATACTGGTGCGTCACTAGTGTCTGCATCTAGTGCTGTGTATGCACTATTCCCTAGACGGTTAGATCTCAAAGCAGCTTTGAGTTTGTCAAACACATTTTCTAATGAGTCTCTGTCAGAATCACTCCAAGACTCGACCTCTAGCTCTGCTGCGCCTCTTAATTGTCATAGCACAACGGCGGCTCGCTGCTTTCCTGTCATTGAATACATGGTCAGCAATGCACACATTTTACGTTTGAAGGCTGCTAAGGTACCGGGTTTACCTCCGTAGGTCGGCAACCATTTTGCTCCCAGTATGTACGGCAAGGCTATCAGCATTATTGGGGACACCGCTCCGGGTGCTTCGGCTCCCACACCGGCTGTGGGACTGGCCGGCGCTGTGTCCCGGACTTCCCCTCTTGCGGGGACTCGTGCATCGTCGGCTTCACTCATGGCGGTGCCCCCCTAGTTAACCGCTGCCAGCCTCTGAGGTAAACTTTGAGATTGTCGACGACTCGCAGGCGGAGGGGAAAGTTCAGCACTCCAGGACTTCCTGTCAGATGCTGTGTGGCGGCGGATGATGTCAGAGCGTGAAGTGGCGGTCTCTCTTCGCGCCCTTTGCAAGTCTCCGCCCACCATCGTTCCACCCTCTGTGCGAGGCAGCAAAAAGAAAAGTCAATTTAAAAATGGCAAAAGTTCACCAAAATCAGTCTTTTCAAGGCACACAGTACCCATTTTACCGGGCACGGCATCCTGTTCGTGACGCCAAAATTGAGTTGGGCCGTCAGAGAAGGGGTTACTCAGAATCGGGATGGCGGTAGAGGGAATCACGGCTGGTCGGTTCCCTGTTCCGTGCCCTGGGCACTCAATGGCTGATGAGGGTAAGGGGAGATCTGCCTGAAGCTTGATCTGCTGCTCTTTCTCCTCGGGGTCTGCTCCTAAAGCTGAAATTAAGGATCTTCTCTTGGGATTCCTATCTTCTCTAGGGCCCTGATACTTCTTGCTGTCTAGCTCGAGCCTTTACTTTCTCTTGAGCTCAGGGGGACTAAATCCTCCTAGTCTGTCCGGGATTTCTCTGCTGCAACTGGAGATACAGCAGGTACGAACTTCGGTGTCTGGGTTGACATTAAGGGTAACTAGCTATGTTCCATTCTTCTTCTTCTTTCTAACTATCCCACTGGCCTCCGTCCCTTTCCCTAGGGCGTTGCACAGCTCGGATCAGTCTTTCCTGTTTCTGGGCCTGGCTTGGTCCCAGCAACCAGCTCCTTCTAGTACCTTCTTCTGTACTTTCTTGACTGACCGAGCTTACTAACTGACTGACCTAACTAACTCCTCCCTCAGACCTGGATCTTTATAGAGGATCTTGCCTAAGGCAGCAAGTAGAGCTCCCCCTTCATGCCTGGGGTGGAAGGTGTTGTGTGCTGTGTCTGCCAAGGTGTACATCCTTCCTTGCACCTGTGGGTCCTGTGGCAATCCCCACAGGTGTGCCACAAAGGCACTATGGTACAATAATCAAATTGATGTGAAACAGTTTTAGATGATGTGTTAAACCAAAAAGTTGTTATTCCATCTTGCTTGGTTACCATTCTCAGCTCAGTGTGTGAGAGTTTTGCTTCAACTGAAACTATTGACAATTCACCCTTTGGGTCAGTCAGTTTTTTTCACCTCCACAACAAAACCCTCCACCTCCTCCTGAGGTTCCCAGCAAAAAGTAAAGGATCATGTATGCATCAGGTAGATGAATGCTGGCAGATGCCGACATCTGGCTCTGGCATCGTCTTGCAGTAGGATGCATGTATCCATGTGGGTTTCCCTTCCACTTTAACTGAAGTGGCTGTTGTCAACAGTACCTGGAACGTACTGTTGTATCGGGGCTCAAAGGTCCATCTGTGGAATTTTTTTTAGTAAGGATCCAATCTCCTTGTTGAATCTGGAGGGTCCCCTCTAGGTCTTGTGGATCTAGGATGGAGGAGAAAACTTGAGAATGTATTTTAGTTAAGTGTTTAGTTAATTCAATTACAAATTTAGTCAGAGTGTCATACTGCATGGACAGCTCTTGAGGGAAGTATAACCCTAGTTTGGGAGCACTTCCAAACTAAATTTCATAGGTATTAATTGTGGCTGCCTGTTGCGGTGTGCCTGACGCTGAACAGTGCAAGGGGCAAACTTTCATGCCACAGCTTCACTGTCTCCTGTGCTGCCTTAAGCAATCTATTTTTCAATGTACCGTTTCATCTTTCCACTCTACCGCTGCTTTCGGGATGGTATGGACAGTGTAAGGCTAACTCTGTCCCCAGCACCTGCCATATCTCTTGTGTAAGGTTAGCTGGGAATGCAGGGCCTTGGTCACTCTCTATGGTTTCTGGGAACCTGTATCTGCACACTATCTCTGAGAGAAGTTTCTTTGTGGTTGTTTGGTCCTTCACCGGAATGCTTCTGGACACCCAGAGAGTATGTCCACTAGTACCAGGGAATACTCAAATCCCCCTGAGTGAGGCATCTCCATGTGGTGTATCTGTACTCCCTGAAAAGGGTACAATAGTTTGGGTGTACATTGTCTGGGTGTCATCTCTGTTTTTACTAGATTGCATTTGGCATAAACAAGACATTCCTTGATATAGTTTGCTGCCATGGTTGAGAAACCGGGTGCATAATAGTACTGTCTCACTAGATTGTGCATCTTCATTTTTAATTGATGAGTACTTCCATGTGCCCATTTGGCCATAATTGGATAGAGAGCTTGTGGCAGTCATGGTTTTCCATTTTGCAATATCAAACCCTTACAGGGTTTCCGAGCACATTCTCGGAGACACATAATGGCCTTCATATATACCCCAGTCACTGTCTCACAAAACCCCCTCTGTTCAAATTTGTGGAGTTGAACACCAGCCATCATACAAGGTCCCCTATACAGGGCATCCGCATTGCCTTGCAACCTCCCCGCCTGATGTTCCACAGTAAAACTGTAATTCTGCAGGGAGAGGAACCACCCGGTGACCCTAGCATTCCGCTCCTTGGCGCTTCTCATCCAGACCAACGGGGATTGGTCTATTACCAAGCGAAACTTTCCCCCCAACAGGTAATAGCTTAGGGACTGCAAAGCCCACTTTATGGCCAGGCACTCCTTTTCCACTACGCTATAGTTCCTCTCCAGGGGGAAGTTCCTACTCAAGTAGGTGACAGGGTGTTGTTTCCCATGTACCAATTGGGAAAGTACCACTCGCAGACCAACCTCAGAGGTATCCGACTGCACGATAAACTCTTTCTGAAAGTCAGGATTTGTGAGAACGGGCTGTCCACAAAGGACCTCCTTCACTGGCCCACTCTCTCCTAGACTTCTCAATCACCCCCAGATGAAGCATTTTTTCCACCTCCTCTGTGATTGCTAATCTTGGAGCCTCCAGTACCCGGTATGGTTTCATGCATACCTTTTCGTGAGGTTTGGTGAAAATATCATGTCGGATGATGGATGTCCAGTGTGGCATGTCTGAGAATACATCCGGGGTTCTGCTGCACTAACCTCCATGCCTCCCGCCTCTGTTGTTTTGTGAGAGGGTCCCCTATCTTCACTCCTGTCTCATCCTCCCTGGATGCCACTGTAGCCGGAGTCAGGAGACCGAAGGAATACATGTCCGGGGTTACCATACATTCTCTGTCTTTCCAGGGTTTCAACAGGTCAGCAGATAGACTATCCTTGACCAGAATTGGTGGGCATGGATGAAGTGGGTAAACTCTCTATCCTCTGGATGTAACCAGAGCCAAACATCCCTCAATCCAGTTTGTTCAGAAAAGGAGGGGAGAAGAGTCTCTCATTTTGGAGGAGTCAGGCTCTGGTTCTTTCAGTCCTCCTCCCCATTGTGAGCCGTTTTCAAGTCTCCCCCACTAATTATCAGAGGTTAGTTGTCCAGGACAATCTTTCTCTCCAGATCATCAAAGAAGAATCTGTTTGAACCATTAGGTGCATAAACATTGTAGATTGAATAGACTTCTCCTCCATAATCTATGGTGACCCAAACCCATCTCCCCTGATCATCACACTCCTGGGACAGCAAATTAAATACAAAATTACGATGGACATCACAAAGCAACCACTGACCTTGTGGAGACCAGCGGAGGATAACACTGCGGGCACCAGTTAAAGCACTCAAACACAGTGAATCCCAAAGTGCATTGCTCCCTAGAATTTGAATATGCAGATGAAGTCCATGGAGCCTCGGTTAAGAGTCTACAACATGGACACCAGACAGTTATCCCACCAGGGAAGGACCTAGCCCAGGGTATTAGTAGCCCTTAAGTCACTATCCAGCCCTTGCGAGCTTGAAGATATGGCCAGAGGTTAACCATGGACTAGGTATCCAACCACAGACAGCTGTTTCGGGGTTGTTGCCCCTCATCAGTGTGGCGCAGGATTCTGGCTGGGTGGGAGCAATGCTTGGTAGACAGACATCACAAAGCAACCACTGACCTTGTGGAGACCAGCGGAGGATAACACTGCGGGCACCAGTTAAAGCACTCAAACACAGTGAATCCCAAAGTGCATTGCTCCCTAGAATTTGAATATGCAGATGAAGTCCATGGAGCCTCGGTTAAGAGTCTACAACATGGACACCAGCCAGTTATCCCACCAGGGAAGGACCTAGCCCAGGGTATTAGTAGCCCTTAAGTCACTATCCAGCCCTTGCGAGCTTGAAGATATGGCCAGGGTTTACCATGGACTAGGTATCCAACCACAGACAGCTGTTTCGGGGTTGTTTCCCCTCATCAGTGTGGCGCAGGATTCAGGCTGGGTGGGAGCAATGCTTGATAGACAGACATCACAAAGCAACCACAGACCTTGTGGAGACCAGCGGAGGATAACACTGCGGGCACCAGTTAAAGCACTCAAACACAGTGAATCCCAAAGTGCATTGCTCCCTAGAATTTGAATATGCCGATGAAGTCCATGGAGCCTCGGTTAAGAGTCTACAACATGGACACCAGCCAGTTAGCCCACCAGGGAAGGCCCTAGCCCAGGGTATTAGTAGCCCTTAAGTCACTATCCAGCCCTTGCGAGCTTGAAGATATGGCCAGGGGTTTACCATGGACTAGGTATCCAACCACAGACAGCTGTTTCGGGGTTGTTGCCCCTCATCAGTGTGGCGCTGGATTCGGGCTGGGTGGGAGCAATGCTTGATAGACAGACGTCACAAAGCAACCACTGAGCTTGTGGGAACCAGCGGAGGATAACACTGCAGGCACCAGTTAAAGAACTCAAACACAGTGAATCCCAAAGTGCATTGCTCCCTAGAATTTGAATATGCCGATGAACTCCATGGAGCCTCAGTTAAGAGTCTACAACATGGACACCAGCCAGTTATCCCACCAGGGAAGGACCTAGCCCAGGGTATTAGTAGCCCTTAAGTCACTATCCAGCCCTTGCGAGCTTGAAGATATGGCCAGGGGTTTACCATGGACTAGGTATCCAACCACAGACAGCTGTTTCGGGGTTGTTGCCCCTCATCAGTGTGGCGCAGGATTCTGGCGGGGTGGGAGCAATGCTTGATAGACAGACATCCCTGGTGGGATAACTGGCTGGTGTCGATGTTGTAGACTCTTAACCGAGGCTCCATGGACTTCATCTGCATATTCAAATTCTAGGGAGCAATGCACTTTGGGATTCACTGTGTTTGAGTGCTTTAACTGGTGCCCGCAGTGTTATCCTCCGCTGGTCTCCACAAGGTCAGTGGTTGCTTTGTGATGTCTGTCTATCAAGCATTGCTCCCACCCAGCCAAAATTCTGTGCCACACTGATGTGGGGCAACAACTCCGAAACAGCTGTCTGTGGTTGGATACCTAGTCCATGGTAAACCGCTGGTCATATCTTCAAGCTTGGAAGGGCTGGATAGTGACTTAAGGGCTACTAATACCCTGGGCTAGGTCCTTCCCTGGTGGGATAACTGGCTGGTATCCATGTTGTAGAAAATTACAATGGAACAGTATCAATACCCCTGCGTGTCTACCTTGAGCTGACGAGCCCACTACTTTCCCCACCCATAATTTGCTGAGCATAAAAAAATCCTCTTCCTTTATATGGGTTTCTTGAAGCAATACAATATTGGGCGAGTACTTTTTCAGATGTCTCAGTATCTTTACTCTTTTATTAGGGGATCTTAGGCCTTTCACATTCCAGGAGATGACCTTCATAGTCCCTGTCACTACAGCCTATTACCTCTTGCTTTGTTTTTCTTATGAGGGTTCTAGTGATTAAAAGAATATTCTCAGGTGCTTAGAGAAGTGTAGAAAAGAAAGAAAAAAGACTTAAAAATATGAAAGAGGATAGAGACTTAAACCTTAAAACAAATAAACAGTGAGCTCTTAATATGCTGTAGTGTATTTCTAGCTTCCTACACCACTAATAGCGTTGTCGACTTCGCTTTTTTTCTGAGTAAGTTAGGGCTACCAAAAAGAAAATAAAAAAAGAAAAACCTGTGGGAAGAAGCATACCGTACACCACACATTATAAATAATTGTCAAAATGCCATCTGCATCTTCTCCTCCACCTTGATCCATATCTTTGCATAACTATTTGCCCTCCACCCCTCCAGAACCCATGTCTTTTCCCCAAAAAAGGGGCAGATGGGCACTCCCCACCAAAGCCTATCTTCATTCATTCAATATATATCAATTGGCAGTACTAAACACATCACCAACAGCATCCAGTCACCCTGGGGAGACACTGTCCTGTTTGTAAAAGAAGTGTCGGGGGGGGGGGGGGGGGGAGACCCATCAAGAGCAAGATGTATATGATGCAGTCCATTTCAATGGTGCTTCATCGGCGCTGTCCAGATGCCCTCTGAGACTTTGGCATTGAGGGGAAGCTGTCTTCCTCAAGACCTCTTCTTCATTAGTTGCTTTTTGCATTGCACAGTATTTTTTCCACGTCTTTTTCTGCATCACTTGGCAATTTGTAGATGAGTTTATCATTTTGGAAAATCCTCAGTGTCGCAGTGTAGTGCAAAACCTTTCTTTGCTTGATAGAATGCTGCACATATTTTACTAAAGGCTCTACTGCATTTTGCCACCTCCGCAGAATAGTCTTCAAATAATAGAACTTTTATTCCTCTCAAAGTCAGTGTCTGGGAACATCTTCCATATGCTCTCATTATGTCAAACTTGTCATTATAGTCCAGGAATTTCATGATTACTTGACGTGGTCTGGATGTCCGGTCATCAGATCCTTGATTGTGAGATCATAGATCTGGCCCAACTTTGTGAACCCTTTCGACCCTACAACCGCGATTAATTCCCAGGGCCATCGGTAGTTTTCTTTCGCTAAGTGTTTTTAGTTCCGCTGCAGGTACTGACTCAGGGAGCCCGACTAGCCTTGGGTTGTTGTGCCTTGACCTGTTTTCCAGGTCCTCGACCTTCTCAGACAGGCGGTTTGTTTCCGCAGTTGTCTCTTTCAGCTGTGAGGAGAGCTCTATGTGAGCACCCTCCACTTGCGAGACCCTCAGCTCCAGCTTCACTATCCGTTCTTTATGTTTGCTTACTTTGTCTTGGAGATTCTGGAGGACCTTCTTGATAGCCTTTTCCAGGTTCTTTTGGATGTCTGGCATGATGCTACTTGCCACGTCAGCCGCCAGTTTGTTAAAGTCTATTGATATCAATCTTGAAGGGTCTTTCCTGCTGCACTCATTTAGGTCTTCAATGTTCTCCTCGCTTAGGGTTCTCTGTTGCGAGTTTGTTGCGGGAGTGTCCTTTCCCAAAGGGATTTGGCTTGTTTGCCAGGGGCCTTCCGGCTTTTGCGAGCTGCGTAACACGTAGCGATCTATTTGCTGAAGTGGTGACGTAAATGGAGTCACTGTCAGGTCCCTCTGCCGTTGCCATTTGGCCTTTCTCCTAAGATTATCATTTCTTATGTTTCTTGGCAGCTATGGAAATATGGCTGGTTTCATACTGCAGTTTTTTCCCTGACCACGTTCGATCAGGTTTGTGAGCCAAAACCAGGAGAGGAACCAGAAGAGGAACTGGCAGAAAAAACTATAATTGAAAGTCTGACACCTGTTCTGAGTTTTGGAGACACTCCTGGCTTTGACACACAAACCTGATCGAACCTGATCAGGGAAAAAACTGTAGTTTGAAACCAGCCTATGTCATGATGCAGTATGCAATATGCACTTCCAGTTATTTTTTTTGTGTGCTTTTTTTTTTGTCCACTAGGTGGCAGCAGAGCTTTTCCATGTCTCAGTTCACGATGGCGATCACCAGATGTCACCAGTTTTCCTTTTGAGCTGGTGCCACGAGAAATGACCAGTCGTATGTGCTTAAGCCCCCTCCCTGGGGCTCTGTGTCGTTGCTGTAGAGACTGTTTTCCCTCTGCTTTGTCTGATGGCAGACGCACTTTTAGTGGCCCCTTTACAGGCCGGGATTCATGGGTAAACCAAAGAGCAAAATTTGCCCTGACCTCTGATAAGTAGATCTCCCTGGAATTTCCGTGGGGGGCAGGGGAGGTTCTATTTGCGGCTTGTAGGATTATACCTTTAGTCGCAGTGGGTTTTTGCACTGTGAATAGCAGCCAGTGCAGACCTTGGGTGTACACGTTGTTAGCATGCCTCAGGACTCTCCAGGTCTCAGAAATGATCCGGGATTGAAGTGACTGACCTTTATAGGTGGGGTGCAGTGGGAGCTGGTGGTAGCCCGTCTTTTCTTGTGTTGGATATCTGCAGATTCAACAGTAAGATTCTTGTGGTGTGGAAGCCATGCTTAGTAGGTGTTATTCCATCTCAGCTCAGACAGGAAATCCCCCCATGCGGGTTTTAAAGTTAAAGCCATATATTGCCCGGTGAAGTATGTGGAATGTTTACCCTTTTAAAAAATAATAAAAATCTTATACTCACCTCCAGTACCAGTGCCGTTCCAGCGGTGCCATTGCTGACTCTCCTGGGTAGGCATGAGCGAGTACCTTAATATTCGTGCTCGCTATACTCGCAAAGAGTAGGTATCGGTACTCGCTACTTGTTGTGAGTATAGCGAGTATGAATACTTTCGCAGTGTATCTATAGATACACTGCGAAAGTAGACTAAAAGTGAATAAAAGTTGTGAAAAAATAATAAAATTACATACTCACCTGTCCGACGCCTGCACAGGGACTGGCAGATAAGACATCTGATCGCTGGACAAGGACCTGTCACTACCAGCCAATCAGATGGTGGGTAGCGATCTGGCCAATCAGATGGCGCCACGTCACAACTACGTCATCGCTAGCGGCCACCTAATTGGCCAGTTTGCAAGGTCCTGACAGTACATCTAGGACCTTGCAAATTAGCCAATCAGGTGGCCGCTAGCGATCACGTGGTTGTGATGTGGCGCCATCTGATTGGCCAGATCGCTACCGGCCATCTGATTGGCTGGTAGTGACAGGGCCTTGTCCAGCGATCGGATGTCTTATCTGCCGGTCCCTGTGCAGGCGTTGGAAGGTGAGTATGTCATTTTATTATTTTTTAACAATTTTTAATCACTTTTAGGCTACTTTCGCAGTGTATCTATAGATACACTGCGAAAGTATTAGACTACTTGCTACTCCCGAGTACACATATGTACTTGGAGAGTAGCGAGTAGCCCGAATACCGCTACTATTCGGCGAATACCGAATAGTAGCGAGTATACTCGCTCATCCCTACTCCTGGGATCACTTACCTGTGTAATGTTACCAGTGGTGGAACTTTAAGCTCATGGGCCCTGATGCAAACGCTTCAACGGGGCCCCCAATTATTGCATATCTTTAATAGCATTAGACCTCTTCTATAGGCCAAAGGAACTTTTGGGGCCTCCTAGGCTCCTGGGCCTGTGCGCGATTACAACCCCTACACCTGATGTAGTTACGCCCCTGGATGTAACTCAATCTCGGAGGCCAATCAGCGATCACTTCGCTCTCTCCACCTTCAAATGTATTACTTACATTGGGAGGAAGAGCCAGAACAGCGGCACTCACTTTCTCCAGATGTAAGCAATTAAAAAGAGGAAACATTCGTATTGAAAAGAGGTTATTCGAGTACTGGATATTGGACAACTCCTTTAATTAAACTTCCTAATCTTAACATAGTTTTATAAAAATCCCAGTAAGGCCCATTTTAATCTAAAATAATTGTCATGCATGGACAACTTTATGTATTTTGCTTTATCCAGAATCCATCTAACAGTATACGACAGGGGTCCTACTTGTGAGAGACTAAGCTCCACCAGAGGCATTGGGATGTCAAGTCCAATGAAGGGTACCGCAAGTACAAGGCGGTGGTAATTAAACAGAAGCAAGAAAAAGTATGCAGCACCCTGGTCTCCCAAATCAATAAGTGGTGGGTGCGGTGATACAATTCAGTGTCAAAAAGGGATTTGGGTTTATCAAGGGTTTTGGTTTATCCAGTCTTGATTGGACCCGGGTTCAATCAAGACATCTTTGCAAACTGCAGGGATGTGAAGCAGAGCAGTGGCTGGGAAAGGAGCCACACCATCTGGCCAAGGGACATGTAAAGCTGTGGGTGCCACAGGGCTGGTACGCCACCTCTGTGGTTTGCGTGGTGGCAGGGGGTGAGCTTGCTCTCCCAAGGAAGAAACAGTCAAAACAGCTAGCATCACTAGCATATACTCCTTCACCAGTGCCCGCCGCTGCAATAGAACCCAGCCGTGCTCAACAGTAGGTGCAGTGCCCTCCTCTGGCCAAGGGTCAACCTCAGCTGCCTTGGGGCTCTGGGAAGCTACGAGTAAATGCGTTGTTGAACCTACTGCACCAATGGTGAGTGTTGACAATGTGTCTGTCACGGTGGGGTATGTGCAAGCCTCACCTTTACCTGCAATAAACTAACAGTAATTAGAATCATCAAAAAGACTCAAAAAGGAACACTGTTGTGCTAGTTGCACTAATGAAGAAGGGGGGAAGTTGCCAAACCCCCTTTGTATACCTTATTAAGATGGACAGCCACTTGAGTTGGGTCCCTAGAGCCTAGGTGTGACAGTTGTGTTAATAATGTGCGAAACTTGAACATTGCTGCAAGGGTTGAACCTAAGCCCTGTGTTCTGTTTTCACTAAATGGACAGAGTTCATGAAGCTAGACAGGCAGCTAAACCTTTACACTGAGCCCAATAAGGAGACCGTTGATGAAGTCTGTGTTTTATTGAATGTTGTAGTATAATTCGTATGATGAAACTGGGGACAATAGGGGATACATTCAATCAGTGCCTGATACAGCAGAAATACATATCACACATAGCTTAAACAATGCATACAAAATGTATAAAGCTTGCAACTGACTCAAGGTATAACTGATTGAGCTAGAGTAACATTTAGGGCATCTGATGGCTGAAATTAACACAATTCGACTTAGCAGCAATACTATCACAAGAGGGATGAAATGGAGGCTGAACTACCATAATGCCCTGCATAGGGGGCAGAGAATCGTACATGAAAAATACAAAATAGAACCGTGCACATAACTTTGGCCGCTAGAGGGAGCCAAAGCACTACTAACGGATAAGAGTTATTAACTTAAAGAGGACCTGTCGCCAAACCAGGCATGGTGATCTAATTACAGCACTGGATGCAGCATGTCTGCTGCATCCAGGCAAGGGTCCCCCAGCACTTGAGCCCCCTGTACCCCGAGTAAATACACTTAGAAAACTTACATCCTGCAACCAGAAAGGAGGTGGCTAGAGGCTGGAGCCGAAGGGCAGATTCACACCCCCTGCATGTTTAAACTGCTCACTGCTGCCAATCATTGTCTCGCTCGTCTGCAGTATAACACAGAGTTTATTTTAGAAATGGCCGTTTAGCCCCGCCCCCTGCGGTGACGTCACCACTTATACCCACCCTGCTCTATGGTTAACATAGAGCAGGGCGGTATAAGTGGTGATGTCACTGCAGGAGGCGGGGCGGCTGACTTCCTGCTCTGACATCACCACCTTTCCCCGCCCTGCTCTATGTTAAGCGTAGAGCAGGGCGGGTATAAGCGGTGATGTCACCGCAGGGGGTGGGGCTAAGCGGCCATTTCTAAAGTAAACTCTGTGTTATACTGCAGACGAGGGAGACAATGACTGGCATCAGGGAGGCAGTGGTGGGCAGATTAAACATGCAGGGGGTGTGAATCTGACCTTCGGCTCCAGCCTCTAGCCACCTCCTTTCTGGCTGCAGGATGTAAGTTTTCTAAGTGTATTTACTCGGGATACAGGAGGTCTCAAGGGCTGGTGGACCCCTTGCCTGGATGCAGCAGACATGCTGCATCCAGTGCTGTAATTAGATCACCATGTCTGCTTTGGTGACAGGTCCTCTTTAATGAAGTTGCAGAATGTTCTACAGTTATGCCAGGAATGAATACTCAGCATTATTGCAAAACAAACAATTACAGATAACAGATTAGATGTTGGAGACAGAACACCCTGTCATAATGTAAACTTCTTATTTTTATTTTTTTATTTATTTTGCATTTTTATGCCCATTTCTGCTGTTTTTATTAAAGGCACAAGGTGCGGTACTATGAACATTTGCATTTTAAAATGACAAAG